>JAMKFB010000036.1:7500-607500 GCA_036247105.1 Cirrhinus mrigala | reverse complement strand
TCAAATTTTCTGCGACCCAATGTCCCGAAATGAATAAAATGATTCGCGAACCGAAGTCCCGACCTGAATCAAATAATTTGCCATCCGAAGTCCCGATCTCAATCAAATGATTCGCAAAAAGCACCTAAGTCCCGAAATGAATCAAATTTTCTGCGACCCAATGTCCCAAAATGAATCAAATGATTCGCGAACCGAAGTCCCGACCTGAATCAAATAATTTGCCATCCGAAGTCCCGATCTCAATCAAATGATTCGCAAAAAGCACCTAAGTCCCGAAATGAATCAAATTTTCTGCGACCCAATGTCCCGAAATGAATAAAATGATTTGCGATCCGAAGTCCCGATCTGAATCAAATGATTCGCGAACCGCACTGAAGTCTCGACCTGAATCAAATGATTCGCTAGCTTTATGTGATTAACTGAAATAAGCAAAAAAAAAAAAAAAAAGTATGATACTTATAAATAAAATATTCATATTTCCATTCCAAATAAAACATCCAACACAAATCTACTCCATATTAAGGTGAGGTAACCGGTTTACTGCAAACTAGTGAAACACTCCATTAATAAGACGAGCTGCAGCTCAAAATACATGTTAGATGTAAACATTGTTCATTATGATGGAGTTTGTAGCTTAATTCACTATATTTGAAATAGCGTAAGCTGCAGTTCAGTTGCTGACAGTTCAATAGAAAATCAGTTGAAAGCATCCAGTCACCTCATGCCATTCAAGTCAATCTGACATTTATCAGTATATATTGTATACATTGAAATGTGATTGTATTAGACTATACAGAGTGATAGTCAATGTAAACAAAGCAAATGGGAGAAGCAGATGAACACAAAACAGCAGAACAACATAAAGTTAAAACTTTATCATTCAGCTGAACTGTGCTCGAATGTTGAAACACTTTGGCTACCTGATGTTTTTACTCCACACATGTATTTCTTAAAAGCATGCAGTTTCCTAGCGTATTTCTTTAACTTCTGAGGTAATATCAGTGGTATGACCTATTTTAGATGCGGCCAAATTTACACTCTTTTAATGCATCATCTCTACACTGCAAGCAAACAGTGCAATGTTGCATCAATGCATTATTGTGTTCATTAATGATGATTTGAGTGATTCAGTTGTGCATGTGCTCATACACTGACACTGGTAAACTGGTGTGAGGTCTCTGTGTTATTGGTAGTTACTCGACTGCAGGATCAGGTTGCAGGCGCAGCAGATTTGCATGAAGTCAAACTCTGTCACGTCGCTAACGGTCGCTGTCACTCACGTCGCCTCCAGGCTCCATCTCTCACTGAAAATCAATGAGTTCTGCTGCTTTGTCGTCGCTAATCGTCATAAAGCTGGATGTTTTTAAGGGCGACTGAACCTGAATGATCTCGGCTGTTTCCGTCTGATTCTCTGCGTTTTTTTTTCTCTGTGCAGAAGAAAGGAATAATGAAAATGTCATTTTATTCCTCGCTTCTGGTCTAGTATTTCCACTCTGCCATTTTCTCGTCTCAGTAAAGGTCTTTTTACGTCAGAACAGATTGACAATCTTCTCTCGCCTGAGGATCTGCTCATTCTCTTTCTCTCTTTGTGCCTCAGCCATCAGCCCAAGATTGATTTCATCCCATTAATTGCGTGAGAAAATTCATCCCTCGCTCTTTACCGTGAGGCACACCGAATGTTTCGGAGGGCTTTATTTTGGCCTGTGAAGTGGGCCGCAGTGAGTGTTTGGGTCTGGCTGTGGAAAAGCATCGATGCCAGTCTGACATTTCACTGCGGCTCAATTAGAGCTTGTGTTCGTCTCAATCAGAGCTTTGTATCTGCTCGAACTCCTTCCATTCCCTCACCGCGTGGGTTTGCGTAGAGTTTTCCAGTCCCCATACAAACACTCAGAGCCGCATCTGCACAAAGAGCTGCTACAAAAACACACTCCAGTGCACAACTGTCTGTCTCTCTGCCAGGATCTGTCTACCATGGTAACCACAAATTAACCATACACTAACCATTCAATTTAAACATGGTATTTGTAGTATTTGTGTGTTTTTTCTTTCTTTCTTTTTTTTCTGTTTTGTTTTTATAACTATACTGCCTTAATGGTTTGATGTGATATGCTCTCTGAAGTCCCGATCTGAATCAAATGATTGACAATCCGCAACCTGAAATTCCGATCTGAATCAAAAGATTCATGAACCCACTCCAAAGTTACGATTTAAATCAAATTTACTCTGAAGTCCCGATCTGAATCAAATGATTTGCAATCCATGCCCTGAAATCCCGATCTGAATCAAATGATTCGCATTCCACGCACAAAACTCCAAATCAAAATCAAATGATTTGCGATCCACGTTCCGAATTCCCAATCTGAATCAAAACATTTGCAAACCCGCTCCGAGGTTCCTATCTAAATCAAGTAATGTGCGATCCATGCTCCAAAATCTAGATCTAAAGCAAATGATTCGAAATATGCACTCCAAAGTTCCGATTTGAATCAAAACATTCGCAAGCACGCTCCAAAGTTCCGGTCTAAAGCAAAAGATCTGCGCTCCAAACTCTCGATCCTAATTAAACGATTCACGGTCTGCGTTCCAAAAGCCCAATCTGAATCAAATGTTTCATGATCCGTGCTCCAAAGTTCCAGTCTAAATCAAATGGTTTGCGATCCACATCCTGGAGTTCCGATCTGAATCAAAAGATTCACAAACCTGCCCCAAAGTTCGGATTTAAATTAAATGATTTGCAGTCCACGCTCCAAAATCCCCATCTAAATCAAATGATTCACAATCCGAAATCCTAATCTGAATCAAATGATTCGCGATCCACACACCAAACTCATGATCTGAATCAACTGATTCGCAAAAGATTTACGAACCCGCTCCACAGTTTCGATCTGAATCAAAGGATTCACGAAACGCGGTTTGGAGTGCTTTGAAACAGTAAATCTGTTTGGGTTTTTTTTCTCTCTATTTAATTATTGCAAGCCATGTCGAAATTCTGTTGATCTGTTTTTTGCTAGTGAATCGTTTTAACTGAATAATCGAAGTCAAAAGTTTGAATTAATCGGAGCGATTCCAGCGTAAATTAGGAGCATATTGAGGTGAGGTAACCGGTTTACTGCTAACTAGTGAAACACTCCATCAATATGACGAGCTGCAGCTCAAAATACATGTTAGATGTAAACATTGTGCATTATGATGGAGTTTGTAGCTTGTAGCTTGTAGATAAATAGACAGATCAGAACGCTGTTTTCTCCCTGTATCGATGTGTGGTTTGTTTTTCACCTGAAGTGTGTATTAATCATTTTGTAAATATCCGGACGCAGTTTAATGTTTACTCGCGGGTCACGCGCTGTCTACAGTCAGAGCGACGCGACACAGGTATAACAAAGCGCGGGTACGCGCGCCTTCAGATGGCTTTACTTATCATATCGGGCACAGAACTACCTTTAAACTCCATACAGACACCAGCCGGCGTGAACGCGCAGGAGGGCGGTGGCGAGTGGTTCTGAGGAGGGTTTAATCGGTGACTGATAAATCTGAGAAGACTTTCACAGACAAACTAAAAAAATGTAGTGAATCTTTTGTAAATGGCGCTGTAAGCTGCGAGGAGTGGATTGTTATGAGTTAAATGAAAACAGTCTATCACAGGTTCGCGCACACAGTTCTCGGTGATGGACGGACCCAAACGAGCGAGTGTCTGATTTCAGATCCAACTGCAGTCTGAAGTGTTTCTCAGATGGATCCGCTCCGGTTCGTGCGGACGCTGGCGCTGTGCGCGTGCCTGTGGCCAACCTGCACGCGCGGCTCAGGTAAGACACCGGCGGCAGGCGCGTTATCATTTCAGACTAATTTAAGAACAATGTTAGATGTTTCTCTGGTAACTCAGTGTCTGAGGTCTATCGGGTAAGGAATCGTAGACAAAAGAGTAACTTACATTTATTATGTTTATTTATGCTGCGTGTTTACTTTACTCAAAAGTTTTACGTGTTAGTATCTGCTGTAAACATATGTCTCAGATGTATTTTTTTTTAAAGTCAAAGTACTTGATAAACATATCTATCTAACAAAGCAAAACAAGCGAACATAAAATGAATGTAATGTTTGAGATCAGGTGTTTTAGTCGTGTATAACGCACAGTCATCCTCTCACAGTTTAATTTCACTTCAGTAATCATTAATCATTTTGATTTATTATTAACTCTCTCAGCAGAAATCTCTCATTTTTCACACTTCAGCAGATTTGTCATCTGCTCATAAACTACGACACAGTAATGAAGGCATTTGAATATTCATAAAGCTCCTAATTTGGGTCGAACTGTGTATAAATCTCTCCTGATTGTAATTAATCACTGTTTTATTCTCAGATATTGAGACTGCAGAAAGTGTTGTTCTTCCTCAGCCTTTATGTCTTGTTTTGCATATCCAAACATTCAAAAATCAAGGTAGATTTACTTTAGAGGCATGGCAGAAAATAAAAAGCATTGTTTTCAGAGCAATTAATGGAAATTAAGTGAATTTACACTTAAAACAAGAACAAATATCTGACAGTGAGCTCTGAAGAACAAACTTAATTCAAAGGGAAGTCAAGATTTATTATTTTTATTTATTTTATTTTATTTTTTACCCTATTGGTAGATCATTTTTCTTGTTTTAACCATTTTTCAGAAAATACGACTTAAAGCAACGGTTCACCCAAAAACAAAATCACATTCTGCTTCATATCTAATAATGTAAGGCGTGATGTGACGTGTGGAATGGCTGATGTCATGGCGCTGATATTCCGTGTGTTCAGACATGTGTAGGAAGCACAGAAATCACTCTTCACCATGATTGTGTTCTTACAATGCTTGAGAAATTCTTGCTATAAGCCACGGACTCTGCTGTAACCCGCATACAGTCATAAAAACTAAAACACTTAATTCCATTCTTATGAAATAAAAGAACTGACTTTAATTTGTTGTTTTATTAAGTGATATTGAAATATTCATTTGTACAATTGTATTTAAATTTTATTTAAAATTAAAATTAACCTTAAATGGTTGTTTTATTACATTTTAGATTAGAAGACATAAAGGAGACAAAGTGGCACAAATTATTTGTTTTGTTTTTTTATTATTGTTATTTTCAAATGCATTCTAGATAGAATAGAAAAGAACCTTTAATTAACATGATTTTTTTTTACATTTAATTCAAAATGAAGACAAACCCTAAATGTTTGTTTTATTAAATTTAAGTTACTTCAACTAAAAAAAAGCATAAAAGCTTGTATTATTTATATTTATTTACATTTTATTAAAAATTAAAACAAACCCTAAATGGGTGTTTCACTACTTTTTACTTATCACAGTTTTATTTAAATTTTATTTTAAGTTAATCAAACCTTACATGGTTGTTTTATTCAATGTAATTTATTTAATTTTATTTAAGTTGATTTAAAAATGAAAACAAACCCTGTATGGGCATTTCATTTTTACATATTAAAATTGTATTTAAATATAGTTTAAAATTTATCAAATCTCAAATGGTTGCTTTATTACAAATTAACACAAACTCTAAATGGGTGTTTCATTACTTTTTATTCATCAACATTTTATTTAAAATGAATCACACCTCAAATGGTTGTTTTATTAAATTTTAATATTTCAGTATATTTACATTTTATTACAAATTAACACAAACTCTAAATGAGTGTTTTATTTAAATTATTTAAATATTTTAATGAGAAGACAAAGTTGTGAAAATGGTTTGTTTTTTATTGTTTTTTTTTTTTATTTAATGCATTTAAAAATTTAATTTAAAATCTTTCTATTTTTGGTCTTCATTGCGTTCAACAAATTAAAAATACTGTTAAACATCCTGAAGAGTTTTAGATTCATGACACGTTTTCATTTTAACCTCAGTCTGACTCTCTCTAAACGGCTGAAATGAAGCGTGTAATGTTGAGTATTTCAGTCAGACGAAGCGCTGATCGTCTGCAGATGAACTCGTGAGTGTGTTTGTGTCCGTTAGTGTCTGACTGCTGCGAGGGAGACGTGCTGCTGCTGCTCGACTCCTCCGGAAGCGTCCAATCCTACGAGTTTTCTCTCCTTCTCCGCTTTCTGTCCGAGCTGCTGCGGCCGTTCCGATTGGGCCGCGGTCACGTGAGGGTGGGGCTCGTGCAGGTGGGGACGGAGCCCCGGCTGGAGTTCGACCTCGACGCCCACGACTCCCAGGACGCCCTGCAGGAGGCGCTGCGGAGCACGCGGCAGCTGCGCGGAGACACCAACACGGAGGCCGCGCTGCGATTGGTCCAGAGCCTGCTCCGCCCCCAGGCCTCGCCCACGGTTCTCCTGTGGCTGACGGATGGGGTGGAGCCGGGCGCGGTGGACGGGCCGATGGCGGCGCTGCGGGGGCGGGGCGTGTCGGTGCTGGCCGTTTCTACGGGACACGGAAACTACCGGCTCCTGCGGCGCGTGGTGACTCCGCCCATCGAGACGCACCTGCACTTCGTCGACATCGACGACATCAGCATCATCACAGAGGACCTGAGGGAGGCCATCATAGGTCAGAGCGTTAGCATTGTTTATATTCAGTTAATCTACTGTATATATACATCTGTGTAGATGTGTTGATGTACGGTCAGGTGTGATGTGCGCGGCGCGGCTGCAGGTGCGAGATCTGCGCTCCAGTAGTGCGACGCTGCACTGGCGTCCGCCGGGATCCTACAGCCTTCACTACGGACCCGACCCGTCCGACGGCTCCAGCTCCACACTCAGTCTACCGGCAGACGCCAGCTGGACCGAACTCACCGGCCTGACGCCCGACACCGCGTACACGGCCTGGATCGCTGCGGACAACACCATCAGCCACAGGAGAACAGCGAGCGTCAGCTTCAGGACGCTGCCCGGTGAGACACTGAACTACACGCTACACACCTGATCTGGGGTGCGTTTACCAAGCACCGTCGTTACCAATAGAGTGCAATGGGACGAACGACCATAGTTAGCTTTGGGGAAACGAGCCCCTGATCACGTGAGCTTCTGACTGCACTTTTATAATGACTGACACCAGTACTGATATCTGGACGTGATCAATATGAATATATTAACTAGATAAAAAAGTTTGTCAAGACAAACTTTGAAGTTGGCTTGAGAAAGCTAAAACAGGAAATTAAAAAAAAATTCTGAAGGTTTTCAGTTTAAAGTAGTTTGACTTTTAAAGTGGTTTTAAAGATTATAGATAGAAAGATAGATAGATAAATAGATAGCATGTTGTTGGCATGTTACTAGCATGACGAACATGTAACTAGCATGTTGCTATCATGATTAGCACGTTGTTAGCATGTTACTAGCATGTTGTTAGCAATGTTTCTAGGATGATTAGCATGTTGTTAACATGATTACTAAGTTGCTAGCATGATTCTAGCATGATTAACATGTTACTAGCATATTTACAACATGATTAGCATGTTGTAAGCATGTTTTTAGCATGATTAGCATGTTACTAGCATGTTTTTAGCATGTTTCTGGCATGATTGGCATGTTGTTAGCATGGTTAGCAAGTTACTAGTATGTTACTAACATGATTAGCAAGTTACAAGCATGATTCTAGCATGATTAGCATGTCACTAGCATGTCTCTAGCATGTCTTTAGCATGATTAGCATGTCACTAGCATGTTATCAATATTCTTGCAAGATTAGCAGGTTGCTAGCATGTTGTTAGCATGATTCTAGCATGATTGGCATGTTAGCATGACTCTAACATGAGTAGCATGTTACTAGCATGATTAGCGTGTTGTTAACGTTTTTAAAATGATTAGCATGTTTTAACATGATTAGCATGTTACTAGCATGTTTACTAACATTAAAAAATTGATTTTAAAATATATTTTTTAAAGATTTTACATTTTGTTCATAATATTTTATTATTCAAAAATATTACCAAATTTAAAAAAGTAATGTACATAATAAATTAATAAAATGATTAAAAAGTCAGTTTAAAAATAATGTTTACATTAAATTATGATTTTTTTAATTATTAAAACTAGAAAAAAAAATATTGTAACAATAATGTTTATAACACATTATTAAATTATTATAAATATTAATCCAAATTTTAAGGACAGGTTTTTTTTACAATTATCAGTCATTTTTAATAATAAATTATCTAATTATTAAAAAGTTAATAATAAATACTTTTTTAACCAATTTGTAATAATTAAATATTATTACAATAATTTATAAATGGTCAAACTCATACAATAATAGAAACAAAACATATATATATAAATTATATATAATTTATATATATTTGCACAATATTTACTCAAAACTAAACTGATTTTCACTCTTTCCAGAGCGGTTTGGTCCGGTTACGGTGACGGTGTCAGATTCCGGTCCGGCTCATTTGCGTGTGAGCTGGAGTCCGGTCCAGCCTGAGCAGGTCCAGCAGTACCATGTGGAGTACGGCGAGATTCCCAGCGGTCCGGTCAAGACTTTGACCTTCCCCTCTCATCAGAGCTCCGCCCTCCTCACCGGACTCCGCCCAGACAGCGAGTACCTGATCACCATCAGCGCCTTGCACTCCTCCGGCCAGCAGAGGGCGATGTCCGTCCGAGCCTGTACAGCAGAAGGTGAAAACCGCTCACTTCTTCTTTATGCTAATCACGCTGCATGCTAATGCCGGTTTGTGTGTTTCAGCTCTCGCGGCACTCGCCGACCTACGGTTGACCCCGGTGGGGCGGGGCTCCGTGCAAGTTGATTGGCGGGGTCAAGGGTCGGGGCTACTGGGCTACTGGCTGAGCTGGAAGAATGAAGATCAGCCTTCGTCGTCATCCTCGTCCTCGCTGTACCTGCCGCCGCATTCTCAGTCCACCGTGTTGACGGGCGTGGGTCGGCGTGGGCGCGTGTGCGTTTCGCCGGTGTATGAACGGGCGCGGGGGGAGGGGCTCTGCTGCACCGCTGAAACTGCAGCATGAAACTCCTCCTCAAATGTCATGTGCTCAGATGATTGTGGTGTTAGTAAAAAAAAATTTAATATTAAATGACATTTTTATTTAATTTTAGTTTTTTTTATAAATTTACATGTTCATTTACAGTGAAAATGACAGCTTTTACAATTTAACTTAAGTATTTTAATATTTATTTTCATTTATTTTTTTAAAAATTGTATTTAATTTGCTGTGAAAACAGCTTGAAAAATACAAAAATCTTTTTTTGATTTTTCACATACTTAATCATTTTAATATTTAATGTAATTTTACTTTGAATACATTTAAGCATTTTTTAATATTTAATGTAACTGCAACTGGCATATATTTAGTTGATTTTTATATTTACAAGTTCACTTGTCCATGAAAAGGGTTTGAAAGCATGTCTTTTAAGTATTTTGTACTGAACCAGCTGTCCTTATGCAGCTAACACACACACACACACACACACACACACACACACACACGCCTACACACACACTCTTAGTGTTAGTGCATCAGTCATCCAGATGTGTGTGTTGTGAGTCGTATTGACAGCAGTATTGAGTTGTTTTATCTCTGCTCACACCTGTGAGAGTCTGATGTGTTTCTGACGCCACCTAGCGACCATTAAACAACATCATCACACACAGGATTGATTAAACTCATAATACACAACCAGACAACTGACCTGCAAAATAACAAAAAAATACCATTCAAGCCTTAATGTCAGAAATTCACAAAGAAATTCAGGCCAACAAAGATATAATTATGGAATAATATTCCAAAGGGAAGAGTGTTTTTAAGGAAATTCTTAAGCCAATTAATTTGAAAAGTATTAAAGGTATTCAGTCCAACCTGTTTTATCGCATTCATTTTTACTGATTTCCTAATATAGTAAGTTTTGTATTTCCAAACAAAATTGCTTAACATGCTATCAGCTTTTGTTCTTTAAAATGTTCTTTTATCAGAGCAATCTAAGTGAGACGAGACAGTCCTTTGGCTTTAGAGAGAAAAAAGTGTTCCTCTTATTGATAAATCTCTCCGCAGCCAAGAGTTGAGTTTCCTTCGGTTTTTGTGATAGATGAAAATACCAATTAAGAACTGTTACAGTAGAATACAACATGAATACAATCGAAATAAAATGTATGATTAAAAAGAGTTCATAAAAATGCTTTAAAAGCATTTGTTGATCAAATAATGTAAATGTCTATCAGTCTTAAAGGTGCAGTGTGTAATATTTAGTAGAATTTATTGGCAGAAATGCAATATAACATACAAAACTATGTTTTCAAAGGTGTGTAAAGACCTTACATAATAAGCCGTTATGATTTTATAACCTTAGAACCAGCAATTTATAGCTACATACACCGGGGGTCCCCTTACATGGAAGTCGCCATTTAGTGCCGCCATGTTTCTATAGTAGCCCTAAACGGACAAACTTCTACAGAGCGCGTTTCGTCAGTACGTTGTTCTACTACGCTGTTGGTGAACGGGGAGAAAAATGTCTGCTGCTAACGCTATCTCACTGTCAGGTTAAACGGTTTGAACGGCTAGCTGCTTCACTACTCTTAATTTATGCTTCTTTTTATTTGTAAGATATTGTTTTCGTTATTATGTGCTGATTCAAATTAATATATTTCAAAGCAAGCCGGCACCACGGTCTTGACTGTATCATCACTGTCTTTATTGGGGCTTTATTTAGCGAATATTTACATTTATTCACATATGACTGGATGTGGAAGACTATCATAATTGTGGCTAATGCATGACGCAACTGTATGATGCGCATCAGAGGCGATTTAGAAGTGGGTATACTCAAAGCCGCCTGATAAAGAAGTGGGTACCACAGGTTGGGCTGACAGACATAATGATGTTGAGCCGGCATCGTGATCCCATCGCACCCCCTCCTCCCTTTCCCTCCCGCAAGCCACCGCATCCCAATGCCGTGTTCGGAGAGAAAGTTGTGTTTTAAAGGCAATAAACATTAGATGGAAAAATATATATATTTCATTACTTTCTCTCGCAGTTGTATCGTTAAGTAATTATACAGTATATAAATTACGGGCATCAGGGGGCCGCTAGTAATGGGCATGGCATTGAAACTGATTTCGTATGCACGATCGCATTTCACTTTCACTTTTCATCATGATGTTTCACTGTAGACTTCTTCGTCCGATGCCAATTTGGTAGACGTCGCCCAACCCTACTAACTGTCATACAAAAAATCTAACTAAAGTCAGCGAATAAACCTGAGACAGTGATCAATGAGTAACAATAATATTCGCAATAACATACTGGTTTACTGAATAATTAAGCAAATATAATTATTTGACTTATCTTTGTACAGAAACCTTATCGCTTGATTGGCTACTGTCAGGTGTAACAGACGACGACATTTTTGTCCTGTGTCAGCTTCCGTAGCTTCTGTATGCGTTTCGAAAGGGCGGGGTGAGCGGGGGACTTAGCCGTTGGTTTAAATTCGAATCCTCACCGCTAGATGCCGCTAAAAATTACACACTGCACCTTTAAGACGTCAAGCTCTACCCGTTGGCTCTGCAGTAAGCAGGATATGCGTCAGTCGCGCACAAATGCCATGTTTGTAGTTTTTAACGCTTTTCTTATTCGTGTTAAGGCTAGACAACATACAAATGCTGCTACTGGGCATGCATGTCAGTCTAGCGTAATTTTTGTCACACTGTACAACAATAATGACTGATTTTGCATTATTGTAGGTTTCGGGTTGTGGTAGGTATAGACGTTAATAAAACAATCTAATAGGATGAAAATTTTATTTTACTGTTGTTAGTTTCCAACCAGAGCACAAAGCGCAACGGAGTGTGCATGGATCCACATTTCACAAATCTACCTGAAATCATCTGAAGACTTTAACGTACTATGCTTCGGGACACACTTATTCTAATCTCACAAACTATTTAGAATGGATAGTATGAACACTGGGACGCAGGGTCACTTGCTGATTGTAAATGTCACTGCCATGGTCAAACCTTGGTCTCCTTTTTGTGAATAAAGAAAGAAAAATGGAATGAAAACAAATGTCTGTGTTCCATTTTTCTTTTTCTTTTTTTTTATTTTGCAATTATGTACATATTAATACAAATATATACATCTCACAACAGAAGTAGAAAAAGGGTATACAAAGAAAATAATAATAATAAAAAAAAACACACACACACACAAAAGAACAAGTGCATGTACATGAGTAAAAAGGATCTATGCCAGGGATAAAAGAAAAAAATAAAATTAAAACATTTAATTAACCAAATTAAATTGACACAGTGCTTCATAAGTCTTTTTTAGCTTTTCTGTTTCTAATATTTTGCAATGTAATGCCATATTTTTTCATTTCTTTAATAAAATGTTCACAATTTGGCTTAGCTTTAGTCCATTTCTTTACATGAATGTGATATTTTCCAAGTAAAACAATTAGTTGCGTAAGAAAGGAAATTGTACTTTTAGAATCAATAGTATCTTGTACAAAAAAGAATACAACACCATACATTTCTATTTGTATTAATGTACCAAACATTCTAGAAATGAAGTTAGAGACATCTACCCAAAATAATTTTGAATATACACATTGAAAGAAAAGAGGAGTCACAGACTCTTTAACAACACCACAAAACTCACAAGAATTTTCTAGATCCAATTTGAACCGTTCAAATAATTCTTTAACCGGGTAAATTCTGTGTAATATCTTAAAAGATACCTCTTTTACTTTATTACTTACAAAAAATTTACTTGTTATCGACCATACTTTCTTCCACTCAATGTTTTCATATTTAGATGACCAAAAGACTGTTGAGCATGGTACATCATTATTCTTTAACAGATTTCTAATATATCTATTACTGCATTTATCTTTAACAATATTAATATTGCCAATAAATATATCACGAGTCAATGATTGTTGGTCAGTATTAATGGAATGTACAGAATTACGTAATAATGAAACAACTTTACTTGGAACTGCATCAAAAATAACAGCATAGTCTTTTGGTCTCACAGGAATTTCACATTTTTTAAGGAATTCTGTGTATGTCAAAAGCAAACCATGTTCATTAAGCAACTGACTAACAGTAAATATTCCATTGTCATACCATGACTGATTAAATAGATAGATTTTTTTTTATACAAGATATCTCTATTATTCCACAGAAAATATCGATGTGGTGTGAAATTGTGCTTATAGATTAACTGCCAAGCCAGCAATGCCTGCTTATGAAAACTTGCCAATTTAATTGGGATTTTATCAGTAGAAAAATTACATTTTAAAAGAAAATTAATACCACCTAAAGAATTAAATATAAAATATTTATATATATGCCACACAGTATCTTTATTTTTAATGTACTCAATTATCCATTTTATCTTAAAAACCTCATTGAGATCTGTAAAATTTAACACTTCAAGGCCTCCAAATTCTTTACTATTATTTAAAATATCTTTTCGTAAGTAATGAGTTTTTTTTTTCCAAATGAAATCATAAAGAATCTTATCCAAATCCTTATCCATCCTCCATTGAAACATATACAGACCTCGAGATCCCTTCTGCCTTTGACAGTAAAATACAACCAAATAAGGACAAGTCTCTCATTGACCACATATTATATCTATTTTTAATCTTCTCAACAATAGGCTTATAGTTTAATGCATTTCTTTGGTTCAAATCTTTACATACTATTATACCAAGATATGTGATAGTGTCTTTAATTGGTATCTCATTAACTTCTTTCAAAGGACAGTCTTTAAGAGAGAATAAAACGGATTTGTTCTTATTCATCTTTAATCCAGAGACCTCAGAAAATTCATCTATACAGTTAATGACACTCTCCACTTCTTCACTGTTTTTGACAAAAATTGTGGTGTCATCTGCTAATTGACTGAGTTTAATCTCTTTGTCAAATACTGAGATTCCATGAAAACTAGCTTTTTTAATATGAGTGGCCATCACTTGTGCAACTAATAAAAAAAGAAGAGGCGATATCGGGCACCCTTGCCTTATCCCACGGCACATATTAAATCTCGGACAAGTGCCATGAAACAATTGGACCGGACTATTACAACCGTTAAAAAGAGTTTGAATTGCTTTTTGAAAAAATATACCAAAGCCAAAAAAATGTATAACTTTGAACATAAAAGGATGTTCAATAGTATCAAACGCTTTATAAAAGTCAATAAATAATATTAAACTATCATCTGAAATCAAATGTCTGTAGTCAATTAAATTAAGAATTAATCTAATATTATTTCCAATATAGCGTCCTTTCAGAAAACCTGATTGTTCTTCATCAATTATCATATTTAAACACTGTTTAATTCTTTTGGCAAATATGTGTGAATACTAATTGGCCTCCAATTTTCTAAATATAATTTATCTTTGTTAGGTTTTGGTATAAGTGTAATTACTCCTTGTTTTAGTGACGCAGGAAGTTCTCCAAAATCAATTGATTCTTTAAAAACAGCAAGTAAAAAGGGTGCAAGATCATTACAAAATGATTTATAAAACTCCCCTGTCAATCCATCATTCCCAGGAGACTTATTTTCTTTAAGAGTGTTAATGCAGGCTATAACCTCTTGAATATTTAATTCTTTATCACATGAATTTCTGAAATCTGTAGTTATCTTATTTATATTCTCAGATAAGTTGCTAAGAAATAAATCTGTATTAGTTGGTTGATTAAGAGAGCTATACAATTTACTATAGAATTGAGATTCAAAGTTAGATACATCCTTAGGGTTCTCATTAATAACACTAGTTATTACTAATTTGTTTACAGAGGTCATTTCCCAATTTCTTTTTTCTAAACTGAAAAAATATTTGGTATTTTTTTCTCCTGCTTCCAACCATTTTCGTCTTGACCTAACAAGTGCTCCTCTAGCTTTCTCTTCATAAATATTGTCTAAATCATTTTGTAATGTTGCAAGTTTTAATAAATCATTGCTTGACATATTTTGGTTATTTCTGCATGTAATAGAAATAATTTCACTAATTATCTTGTTCTCATTTTCTTTTTTCTTTCTTGTAACAGATTTCCCATAGGAAATCGCCAATTTTCTTATTTCAAATTTAGTTTGTTCCCAGTATTTACCATAAGTCTGTGTCATAGATGCCTGTTGCCAATATTTATTAATTAAGGTCTTGATCTGAGCACAAATGTCTGTGTTCCATTTTTACTCCGTCATTGGTTGGCTTTCGTCAGTTCGGCTTTTTTTCTCACACGCTCATTCGCTAAGCTGAATAGCCAATCAGTTCTCCTACTCACCCACAAGCTCCACTGCCGACTTTTCAGACTATTCTAGCAACTGTTTATTTTTTATTTATTTTAAATTTTCAAAAAGCACCTAGCAACAAATGTAAATATTTAAAAAAATGTATTTGGGAACTTCTGAAAAGTGACTCAAATGATAAAAAGGCATGCAATGTTCCTCTTAACCACACAAAAAGAGCGTTTAGCAACTTTTAGCAACAACAACAACAGCCTGCCCTTATCAACTTTATCTGAAAATTAGTTGGCTCTCGGCTGAAAACAGCTAATGGTGTCCAAGAAGATTGTGTATTTAGTGTTTTCACAATGAATCACATTTTTGCATTAAGTACTTCTCTACCCTTTATTGTTATTTTTTTTATTTGTATTTTTTTTTACAAACACCAGCAAAAACATGTTTTCTAGTGAGAAAACGTTTGATAGTTGGAAGAGACTGTATGCATTTATTTCTATTTATTTATTCATATCACTTCTGTCTAATCCCTACATTTTACACTCATACTGATATAACAAAGATTCACATATTTCAACCATACTATTCGCTTTACTAATACATCAAAAGACATTTTAGAGAGATATTAAATACAATTCTTTGTGTGTGTGTGTGTCTGAATGTAGTTTTAAGAGTTTTTTTTCTTTAGGTGAGAATGTACTTGTTTAGATTTCAAATATGCAGTTTGTTAATAAAGATAACATCTATTTGAGAGCTGTGAGCTCCATGATGTTAGCAGCTTTCAGTGCTCATATTAAATATTATTATTCAATAAACAATATTTTATATAAGTGATAATTAGTATTGGGAAACAGTTTGTTCCCCCATTAGTTGGCGATAACAGACTGTTTTACAGTCAGCAGTAAATACTTTTATATTGAAAAAATAAACACTTGTTGTAAAGATGAAAATAATTTTTACTTTAAACCACAGCTTGTAAGACACAGCCAACAAATGTACTGATCAGTGTTGTCAGCAGAAATCACGTTTGACAAATGAAAGGGCAGTACAACGAAGAGCCTATCGCTTTCCTCAGCGGACATTTAAACTAATACAAGGTTCTGGCATGAAACTCTAGATGGCGCAATCACGATGTATTTATTTATTTATTTATTTTCCTTTTATTATTTATTGAGTCATTCAAATTCTGAATTTTACAGTAGCCAGGAGGTGAACACAAAGAAAAGGAGATACAAAATTACAATGAATTAGGAAAAAAATAAAACAAACAAAAAAAAAAATAAATAAATAATAGTAATAAAATAAAAAAAAAGAAAAAAAAAGAAAGAAAACTACATAAAAACATAAAAATGTTTACATACATTAATATATTTAACAGTTTTCTTGTCAGATTGTAAACAGATTTTAGGTATTGCTTAAATTCTGATTTCAAAATGAGAAACAATGGTTTATAATCACCATACTTGCATTTATGTATACTAAACTTTGCCAGCAAAAGTAACAGATTAATCAAATAATATTCCTTCTGGAATGACATGTCGTAAGTGAAAAAAACCAAACAGAACATTTTCAAAACAAAGCTGAAAGCTGGGCATGATGTGATCTCTAACAAATGAGCAGAAATCTGACCAAAAATTGACGGAGTAAGGATAACTCCAAAATAAATAAAAAAACGTTTCTGTGTGTAGACCACAAAATGTACATAGTGTATCAATATCACAGTTAAATCTGTTTGCAAGGAAATAGTTACAGGGATAGTATTTATGAATGAGTTTGAAAGAAATTTCTTTTAATTTATTTGTGACTAAATATTTATGAGGTAGTTTCCAGATTTTATGCCATATCAAACCATCAACACAGCTATTCCAGAAAGTTACAGTAGGAGGTCTAGAGACAACATCCCTTTGAAAAAGGGCCTGAACCTGCCGATTATTGCACTTAGCAGAGGAAGAAGAAAAACAAACTCGACCAACAGCAGTGTTAACAGGATCTAAAGACTGCAGAGAAGATTGGGGACATGTATTCTTACAAAGTATTTTCAGCCCAGAGGGGACGGCATCCATAACTACAGCATATGCTTTAGGAGGGATTGGGATTGTAAATTTAGACAAAAATTCAGAATAAGTTAACAGAAGACCTTCTTGGTTGAAAAGTTGGCTCACCAAAACTATATCATTAGAAAAACAATTTTTTCAAAAAACAGTGATTTAGATTTATATAAGATATGTTTATTATTCCATATAAAACATCTATTAGGTGAGAAATTATGTTTATAAATTAAGTTCCAGGAGAGAAGCATTTGTTTGTGAAAATTGGATAACTTTAACGGAAGTTTAGAAGTGCTGTAGTTACGAAGCAAAAGAAAATGAAGACCTCCAACCTGTGAAAAGATACAATGAGGAATAATGTTCCATATACTAGTTGGTTTTTTTAAAAAAAATTGTTTGATCCAGTTCACTTTAAAAGTGTAATTAAGGGTGGTAAAATCTAAGAAGTTCAAACCTCCATTTTCAGTTGTGTTCATAACCACAGATTTCTTAATATAATGGGTTTTATTTTTCCATAAAAAATTGAAAAGCATATTATCAACGGTCTTGCAAGTATTATTGTTGACTGCTAGAGAGAGAGCTGTATATGTGAGCCTTGATATGTCCTCTGCTTTGGTAACCAATACTCTCCCCCTCAAAGATAAGTCTCTTAATAACCACTGATTTAACGTTTTCGTTGTCTTATCAATTATAGGGGAGAAATTTAGCTCACATCTTCTCTCTTCATCCTTTACTATCTTTATACCCAAATATGTGACTTCATTTTTTATTGGGATACCACAAATAGATGATAAATCACAATGCTTAAGAGACATTAATTCACACTTATTAATATTCAAGTGAAGACCTGAAGCTTTAGAAAACATATGGATAATATTAATAGCTTTGGGTATTTCTCCTGCATCTTTTAGAAAAAGTGTGATATCATCTGCTAATTGGCTAATGGTGATGACGTTATCTGCAACTGTAATTCCTCTCAAAGTACTTGGTTTAATAAAATCAGCAAGTAGTTGTGAACAGAGTAAAAACAGGTAAGGAGAAATAGGGCATCCCAGTCGGATACCACCATTAAGACTAAATCTAGGTGAGGTGCAATCCCGAAAGTAGTGATGGGTCGTTCTTGAACGATTCGTTCATTTTGAACGAATCTTTAATGTGACTCGGGACGAACGAGTCGCCTCGGCGAGTGATTCGTTCAGTCGCGCATGCGCAACATCCTATTAGGTTCTGTACTGGAATTAGTTCAACTGTTTTAGAGTCCTTCGTTCACCTTATGGGGCTGTCACGTGATGAACGAACGACTCAAACCCGAAGACTCGAGAGATGAACTAATCAATTCTCTTTCCGGCTCAGACTGTGTTGGTTAAGCTAATTGAGCTGTCAGGTGATGAACGAACGACTCAAACCCGAAATCTTGTCAGATAAGAGGCGAGGTGAGCGAATCATAGACTAAAGACCCAGGTAAACAATGAATTAATATTTTCTGTTTCTTATAGCATTATAGTTTTGTCTTGTATGAAGTGTGATAAACGTCTGTGTAAGCAGTAGATGTGTTAGGGAAGTAACAGGTAACATATTAATTATATTTTGCTAAAATGAACAAAATGAACGAAATGACTCGAAAAAAAGATTCGTTCATTTTGCTGAACGAGACTCAAAAGTCCGAGTCGGTAAAATGATCCGAACTTCCCATCACTAACTCAATCTGACCTAATGACATCACTATCACATGGCACAGCTGATTCGTTCTCTCCTGTATCAGCAGCCAATGAGCTCACTGCTCAACATTCAAAGATATGACTAGTGCTAGCTGTTAGCAGTTTTGCAGCGTGCTTTAGAAACAGCTGAAATCAACATCAAGATAAGTAAGTGCTTTTTTTCTCTCTCTCTCTTTTCTTTTAAATTCATATCGCTGTGTATATTGCATGGTCTGCCTAACTAAATGTAAAAATGAGCAACCATAAACAAGTTTAAACTAAGTGTCATGTTAGCAGTTTGCATATTAGCAGCAGCATTTAGCATCTGTGTTGATACAGCTGGAGCAAATGCCCTTCAGAGCATGTAATCGCTCTGAGGACACGCCGATCGTAATGGACATGAAAACAGGTTAAATGAAATGAAATAAACATCCTGTGTTTGCATCTGGGGTTCGCCATATACATACGCATATTTTCAACGTTCGTTTGTTCCTCTAAGGTCGATGTTTTTATTAGCTGTGAGGAGCATGTGGTTGATTTCAGGTGCGCGCGTTTATCGCAGTCATTTCAATGACAGTGTAGCGGGAGACGGAAATCCTAGAAGGAGATCCTAATCTGCACATAAGAAACTTCACTCTGGAGACGGCACTTGGTACAGCCGTTCTGGTAACAGACAAAATGCAGATCTCTGTCATTTGTTGGTTTAAAAAAAAAAAAAAAAAACATTGTTAATTCCTTTTGAGCTTGATTTGTATTTATTATTGGAAAATAAATAAATAAATAAATAAATAAAAACTTTTCCCCTTTCTATCCCCTTATGCCACTGCCATACCCCATGGTTTTGTGAAACGCCGCCACTGCTGTGTAGTGAGAAAACAGAGAAAGAACGTCCATATTCTGCTTTTATTTTAGGCAGGAGTTTTGTGCTCTGTAACCCAGATAACTTTAATTTGCACAAGAGATAACTTGACATAACTTGTCCGTCTCATCGTAGCACGAACATGAACTAACGATTTGTTACGCTGCCGCTGGGACTGATAAAGTGGAGCAAATAACAGCAGTTTGCAGATTACTAAATCATGAAATTTGCTCAGGTGGATGCTGGGGGTCTTATCTAACGGATTGCAAAGTATATCCATTTTGTTAATTAACATTACACATAGTGCACGTCTAATTAGAGTTAAGCTGGCCGGCGTGGTATTCCAGGCTCACGCGGATAGTAATGCATGCGGTTCACATGGTTCTTCGGAGCAGCAGCAGTACTTATGTCTTGGTGATGGATCTGCTTTGAGGGGGGTGTCTTGTCTTTCCTGGTCTGTTCATCTTCATGTGCGTGGATACATGCAAGTCCACTGATACAGCAGTTTATCCTCATATTCAGCGGCATGCATATATTGGCTTGTATTGTATTGTGTTCTGTGTCTCCTGCTTTGTGGGGGGTTATTCATATATGTTATAGGTGATGTGGCAATATATCTTACAGGCTCACAGCAGCATGTTGTGGATGTAATGGCAGTAGCAAGTCTAGCAGATCTGTTCCACCAAGACCAAATACATTAACATTGTCATGTACATTACCATGCCAATCCCTCCAAGAGATGTCATGACAGAAATGTTTTATAGTGAATATGAGATTGAGCTGAAGAATGAATGCTTTATCAGATGCAGGTAATCGGACCACCTCTCTCTTATAATACTCTACTACACATAATACAGTGCTTTTAATACAGGGATCCTCAGATCTGGCTTGGGAGATCCACTTTTCTGCAGAGTTTAGTTCTAACCCTAATTAAACACACCTGAGCATGTTAATCAATATCTTTAGGATCGTTAGGAGATCACAGGTAGGTGAGTTTGATCAAGGTTGGAGCTAAACTCTGCAGTCCATTGGCCCTCCTTGGCAAGAATTAACGAGACCTGCCATAATACAATAAGGTTTTAATAAAGCAACTCCGTGTTCCTTTGTTACGGGTTCTAAAGTGACATTGTCAAATTAGTACTGGAGGCTTGGGCTCAGCTATTAAACTGTCAACTTTAGATTTGCATCCGTGCCGGAAGGAAGTAGTTCTGCACAAAAGAGGGTTTTTTTAAGAAACATTGTTTTTGTTTATGTATTTACACACTTGTGCCATCAAACTGTTGTATGAAGGCAATATCACACTCATAAACATCGTATCTCACAGCTACGAGTGTGATGTTGCTATTTCTATATACAAAACTTTAAAGAAAGAAGACGATTGTAATTACATTTCTTTGCATTTCACAGTCCAGGGAACAGGTAGAACATTTTAGATAGTGTTGTTCTCTCTTTGGATGGCATTTGATGTGGATGCTTCTCCTTAAACTTCCTAAGGACCTGTTTAAGGAAAAAAGCAACATTTTATGAAAAAATGAAAACTAGACATACTCCTACAATAAAAATCAAAGTAGTTCATAGTGACATTGCCTTTCTGAAAAGCTCCTCAATGTGATCCTCATGGGCATGTTTATTAAATATTTCCACCATATCCTGGAAGAAATCTGAGCCTGTTTTAGGATTCCTGTAGGAAACGGTACCTGAATAAAGAACACAGATTACTGTATGGCAGCAGAGGCAAGACAAACAACCGAATCATAATATTCAGTACATTCAAAAGTACATTTAAAAAGTAATAGCATCGTAAGGTTATGTATTCTTTGATGACTAAGTAATACCTACTATTTAGTGGCATGTTATAATATATTCTAAATGTGTTTACCACGGGTGGAGGATCTCAGGCAGCAGAAGTCTTTCTCACGGTGCTCTGTTTGTGGCACGTTGTCCTGGACTTTCACACATCCATCGTTATCTGTAATATATGGTAAGACACAAACGATCAACATCTGCCTACAATGTGCATCATATTGCATGAGCACTGTGCTCAGCTGATCAAATATCTCAAAAACAGTTTTAAGCTGATCTTAAGAATATTTAGTCATTTGTTGAGATGTCCAAAATAGCCCAAGTATGAACGTGTCACTTCAGAATCGGTCACTACCTGTTCATCTGTAACTTACCACCCCAACACGACTGGATGAGGATGATTTTGGGTTTGTCTCGCAGTCCGGAACAGTTTTCAGTGTTCAAGCAATTATAAATTTCATCTGTGGAGAAAATGTCTTTTTTCCCATCAGAATTCACTCCACAGATTCCAGTGGTGCTTCCATGTGACATGAACACCACAAAGCAGCTGTCTGATTGGATGTGCTCCTCTCGCTGGGCAAAGTCTCGCATAGCAGCACTCATACCCTGGGCACCAAACAGTCAACAACACACTGATGGGTGTTTCTGTTATATATACAGAGAGACCAAAGTTACACTGATATATATATATATTTTTTTCTTTCTGATCTGAAAATTTATCGAAACCATGATTTTTTTTTTTTTTTTTTTTCCCATTGAACCATTAATATAATATGTACATGTGTATATTTATAGTAATAACAAATGTATAGTCTTCATATACATATCAAAAGTTTTACATCAGTAAGATCTTTTTAATGTTTTTCTTTAATGTTTTTTTTTGTCTCTTCTGCTTACAAGGCTGCATTTGTTTGATCAAAAATACAGTAAAAACAGTGAAATATTATTACAATTTTAAAAAATCTGTTTTCTATGTGAATATCTGTTAAAAGGTAATTTATTTCTGTGATGCGCAGCTGAATTTTCAGCATCATTACTCCAGTCTTCAGTGTCACATGATCCTTCAGAAATCATTCTAATATGCTGATTTGATGCTCAACAAACATTTCTGATTATTAGCAATGTTGAAAACAGTTGTACTGCACAATATTTTTGTGGAAACCATCATATATTTTATATTTCAGGATTCACAGATGAATAGAAAGTTCAAAAGAACAGCATTCATTTGACAGAAATACAGATCTTACTGATCTAAAACTTTCAAACATCAGTGTGTATGGTGTGTAATGTGCATATGTACCTGTGCCGTGAGGTCTCTTAGTGTCAGCACGGTGTAACCGAGACCCTTCAGCAGAATCTCCATACTCAACTCATCCTTCTCCGCCCCAACCCTAACATCTCCATTTCCAAACTCCACATTGTTAATGAGCAGTGCTAATCGTCTTCTGTCAGAGGACTTGTCCTTCATTGGGTAAATCTTGAGGAAGAGGAAAAGAGATTCAATACAATTTCAGGACAACAGGAGCACGATCAGATAATCGACTAATTCGGCACAGGTGCAACTCGTCTAGCTAATCATCCAAACCAGCATAAGTCATATATAAATATATGCGTCATTCGACTGTTTTTTGGCATCCCCCCTCCACCCCAACTCCTCATTCTTAATCTATCCTCATCCTATACTTGGGATGAGGGGAGTTCTCTGGGTTCGGGCCATATTCCGGACTTGGAGCCCTCCCCCAGGACAGCATGCCAAAATATGCTTACTGTTTACTCAACCAGATTAGATGTAAGGGTGAACTCGTGAAATAAATATAAATATATATATAATTTTGGTGTTTTTATGCCTTTATTTAGATAGGACAGTCAGTGTAGTTTTTGACAGGAGCAAGTGGGGGAGCAAGAAGAGGGTGGGATCAGGAAAGGTCTACAAGCCAGGATTCAAACTCGGGTCGCCCGCAGCGCAATGGCGCTATATGTCGACGCGCTAACCACTAGGCTATTGGCGCCGACATAATATAGGTTCTTGTAGCATTGCTACGCATACGGCAAAGTAATGATTAGTGTGCACAAATTTTTGTGGAAATCGTTCGTAAAGCCGCTCTGACGTAAATTTTAGAATTCATGAAAATGTTTGTATTTTCAAAATGTAAATGTACACCTGCTCCCTACCACGTGTAAATGGTGCGTAAAATGTTCCGTGTTCTTTTTGGCAAACTGATGACAGAATTTTGATGCACTGCTATAATAATTACAAGTTCGTTTGCCCTTGGCCTCTTTTGGATATTCTATTTATTTTATTTTTATTTATTTATTTATTTATTTATTTATTTTGTAGCTGTGTTGATAACTTTAAAAATGCAGCGCTCGTCACTGTCACCGTTTATCCAATAGTAAATAGAGGACAGGTGGGACAAATACCGACCAACCATCCTAATTGTACAACGACTGCCTACAACAATGAAGAAGTCAATATTACTGGTTACTGCTTTTTTTATATTAAGGAAGATTCTTTAAAATGAAATTCTGGTAATACGCTGCTGCCGGGCATAGCCTAATCCAAATCACAGCAACTAAAGTGTCTCAGCTGGAAAAACAGTGTCACCAAGGCATCTTCAAGCGCCACCAGCTGGTCATTTTCAGAAAAGCGCTTGACATTTTTTAAACTGGCTAAAAACTCCTTGGTGGACACATTATTTTACGTTCATGAAGCGTTTGTGAATTCGGGGGAGGGGAGTGTTTTCCTGAAGATTTTACCCTTTAATTACTCAGAATTTACTCATATATTTACGCAAGTTTCACGAATGATGAGGCCCATTGTACACTGCACAGTAGCAGTTCATATCAGATTCCATTCATACCTTTTATAAGGCCTTTGAAAATACTTACATCAGCTCTGTGTTTACTGAGCATCTCCCCTCTGAATTCAGGTGTGCACGGCACCAGAGAATCTTCAGTTATCTGTTCAGAAGCATAAGATACGAAATCAAACAGAAGCCCCTTTAGTTTCATAAATCAACCAAAAGTTCCAAAGGCTTTGATCTTAGTAGTGATTTATCCAGATGTGCGGTCAATCTACCGTTGTCTGTCCGCAGCCGTCGTTGCTGCAGCGCACGGCATTATGGGTCAGCCCCTTCCATTCCCTCCGGCAGCTCCAGCAGAAGTTGTATGTGTGTTTCTTGTTGGCTGTGCAGATGGTGCAGTGCACACACAGGTTTGTCTTGTCTCGTCTTTCCACGTAGGACAGGCAGCCTGGACACTTCAGAAACAGTTTTGGATTATGAGTGTCTGCGGGACTGCAGAAAACTAAACTGTGTAAGGTTTAAAGGGATGGTTTACCCAAAAATCAAGCACAATAAAGTGACACTGATGAACATATCATTTTTCTGGTTTTCAAATTCATCTTACAGCTTTGAATTCACACAGATTTCTAGCGGTGAGAAGACTGATGTTCTCTTCTAAGAACTGCCTCTGTTTGCTCGTCAGATGAATCAGTCCACAGATATCCTGGTACGAGAGCTTCGCTCCACAGGATCTCCGCCAGCCCTCGTCAAATGCAGGACAGGTGAACTCAGTCTGTCTCTAAAATACAGCGTGAGAACTCATTCAACATGCAAAGACGGCACAGGAATCAGTGTCAGGAAGTGTGTACACGAAGTGTAACGTGAACTACCTGTTTAAGATAATACTTGAACCAGGCGATGATATAATCTGCTGGCCTTCGATGATCACAAGGCAATTTCACTGCTAAAACAGAAATTAATTCTTAAAGCTTGATTACGTTCTTACATTATGACATTCTATCTACCTATCTGTCTATCTGTCTTTGACTACATCTATGAAACATGTGAAAATTAATTTAATAATGACAGTCAAAAAATCATATATAGCACAGACCCTTCTAGAGCATTGTTAGTGTATTGATGGGGTTAAAACTCACCAAAATCTCTTCCTGCTGATGTTCTTTTTTCAGAATTAATGTTACCGTCTGGCTGTTGCAGTTGTGTTTCGTGGATGCCTTGATTTCAAAAGAAATAATATACAGTTTTCTGAATTTAAATAGACCTGTAAACAGTGTTGGGAGTAACGCATTACAAAAGTAATAATATTACAGTACATTACTTTTTGCTGTAACGCAGTAATATAACGCATTACTAATAAAATTTGGGTAATATTATTACTTGTTACAGTCTCAGTAACTTAAGTTACAACAACATATTTTAACTCAAAACTAAAATAATTTTATTTTCCGGAAAAAAAAAAAATGACGGATCGTTTCGCTAGATAAGACCCTTCTTCCTCGGCTGGGATTGTTTAGAGCCCTTTCATGCCGCATTTAAACTGCATTTCGGAAGTTCAAAATCAGGGGCACAATTGAAGTCCATTATATGAAGAAAAAACCTGAAATGCTTTTCTCAAAAACCATAATTTGTTTATGACTGAAGACATAAAGACATGAACATCTTGGATGACAAGGAGGTGAGTACATTATTTGTAAATTGTTGTTTTGGAAGTGGACTTTTCCTTTAATATACAATTCTTTGTTATTTGAACTAATAAAATTTGCGTAATATTATTACTCGTTACAACAACATATTTTAACTCAAAATTAAGTGGTGAATTTACCAACACCAGAGAAAAAAATCTGCGCGTAAAAGATTTTGTCTATTTCCTGTTGCTGTAATTCGGTGGTTAAGATGACTGCCGAGACGGTTTCTACATGTGTAAGCTGGACACAATCACGTTTTATTCATTTCATCAGAGAAAATAATAAGAATGCATAATCAGGTGTAATCTATGTGCGACACCAAACTCTCGACAAGGAGAAATAGCACGAATAACTCCTGGAAACACCTGGACTGGTGCCACTGACGGAGAGAGAGAGCTGCGGGGTCGGAAAAGACTCTGATTGGTGTGTCATCAGCTTTGCTACCTAATGTTTAATTTACTATTTGTTAAACTTTTTGAGAAATGTGTCTTTGTTTTGAGAACTGAATGAATGGTTCGGGAAAATGGGCCAACTAAAATCAGTTATATTATGTTAACAATTGAGAAAACTGCACTAGGACTAGATTCTTACCTAACTCTGCTCTCAGCGTCTGTGGTATGTTGTACATCTTCAAACGTGTGACTGTTAAATTTGATTTTGAAATGAATGCCTAGAGATATATATTCAGATATGCTGAATTTAATTTTGTTTGTCGCATACCAAGTTAAAGGAGAAGTCCACTTCCAGAACAACAATTCACAAATAATGTACTCACCCCCTTGTCATCCAAGATGTTCATGTCTTTCTTTCTTCAGTCATAAAGAAAGTATGGTTTTTGAGGAAAACATTTCAGCATTTTTCTCCATATAATGGACTTCAATTGTGCCCCCGGTTTTGAACTTCCAAAATGTAGTTTAAATGCGGCTTCAAAGGGCTGTAAATGATCCCAGCCGAGGAAGAAGGGTCTTATCTAGTGAAATGATCTGTGATTTTTTTTTTTTTTTTTTTCGTAAAATAAAAATGTGTATACTTTAAGCACAAAAGCTTGTGTAGCACAGGCTCTGGCATGCGCGTTCACGACGTACTATTGAATCACCTCGAAAGGTCACACAGAAGGTAGGCGGATCTACAGACCCAGTGTTTACAAAGCGAATGCAAAGACTGAGAAAGTGCAATTAAGTCAAACGCTGTTTACAAACAAAACGGTACCACGATGTCAGACGATTCTGAAGTTGTAGGAGAAAATAAGATGAGTTTTTCTACATACTCTACCTTTTTGAGCCGGAGTACACAGACGATGAACTTAGACGTGATTCGTAGTAGTGATGGGAAGTTCGGATCATTTTACCGACTCGGACCTTTGAGTCTCGTTCAGCAAAATGAACGAATGTTTTTTTCTGGTCATTTCGTTAATTTTAGTAAAATCAGCGTCACGTAACAGCCCTATAAGATGAAGGAATGACTCGAAAAACCCGAAGACTCGAAACAGGTGAACTAATTTCAGTACAGAACCTAATAGGATGTTGCGCATGCGCGACTGAACGAATCACTCTCCGAGACGACTTCGCGAGTCACATTAGAGATTTGTTCAAAATGAAGGAATCCTCCAAGAATGACCCGTGGACTGGCATCTGAGAGCCTGTGCTACGCAAGCTTTTGTGCTTAAAGTATACACATTTTTATTTTCCGAAAAAAAAAAAAAAAAAAAATTACGGATCGTTTCGCTAGATGAGACTCTTCTTCCTTGGCTGGGATCATTTGAAGCCGCATTTAAACCACATTTTGGAAGTTAAAAATCGGGGGCGCAATTGAATATGAAGAAAAATCCTGAAATGTTTTCCTCAAAAAACATAATTTCTTTACGACTGAAGACAGAAAGACATGAACATCTTGGATGACAATGGGGTGATTATCTGTAAATTGTTGTTTTGGAAGTAGACTTCTCTTTTAATATACAATTCTTTGTTATTTGAACTTTTCTAGTGCTTTTCATTTACTGCAAGATTACTTTACAGTAGTAAAATAAAACAAATAAAAAATCATAAAAGTTCAATCCTGAGTTATACATCAGTATCTGTGATTTAATTTATGTTGTATACTGTAATAGACATTTAGCTGTAAAATAATTATAATAATAATTACTGATTAATAATAATAATAATAATAATTACTGAATCCTAATAAAAGTTTTTTGTCACAGTGTTTGATCTCATGAGTGTTAATCCTTAAAAACTATGCATGGGGGCTTGCTTTGGTGTTGCCACCCCTCATAGACCCCATGCCACCCCTTTGCCACCCTAAAATTTATTTTCTAGATCCGCCCCTGTTCCGCTGTTCGATCGCGCCGGCGCCTCACGCGCACACATACTGCATTGCAAACGTTAAAGCCTGTTCATTATCAGAATAAAATACAGTCGCCCAAACACATACACTGATTAATTAAATTAGTGCGTACTGCGTATCACAATCCGTGCCGTTCAGCCTGAGGTCGGGCCAAACACATATTTGCTCATGTGAGGATGTTTTTACACACGGTAAGAACAAAGCTTTGTTTACTAATAAATAATAGTTTAGCATTCAAATACATCGCGAATATGGACACATTTAATTGGGTTCATGTCGAATGAGAGAGGCAGGCTGCATGAGAACAACGCGTTTGCTTTCAGTTTCGCTTTAAATTTGCCTAATTCGTTTTGGCTTGTTTAGCAACTTATACATTTCATTCATGTTTTGTTCCGAAAACCGTTCAAAATAGTCTATAGGCTAGGTATTATGTTTATTGTTTGTACATTTCGCTTTGTTCACCGGCGTTATTTATAAATGTAATAATTTTGTGCTTATCTGTGTTTAACCTAAACTACAAGTAACGTTAATGTAGACCTACACACCGGTAGCCTATCGAAATATGATTTTATAATTTTATGCTATATTGATCTACCTCATTACCCTCCACTGGATGCATAATGAGCAGCAATAAACTACATTTCGGTATTTTATAATGCCTATAGTCATACTTCTGTGGGTATTTTGGTGAAGGTAACTCAAAAGTAGTGTAACGCATTACAATTCAGAGACAGTAATTTTGTAATGTAACTAATTACTTTTTAAAGACAGTAACTAGTAATATATAATGTATTACATTTTGGAAGTAACTTGTAAATAGCTCGTTTAAAACCCTATGCTGGCCAGTTTCACTTTCGTTTTAAAAGGAATTTTAAAATATAAAAATATATATAAATATATTAAAAAATTATAAAAAAGTTATTTCCATTGTTTCTATTTTTCTTCTTTTTTTCTTCTTATCAATTTATAATTCTATAACAGATCGTTAGTAAAAGTCTAAATGCCAAACAAATGAAAAAAAGACTTACTCATGTTTTCGAAGAGATTCACCGAGTCTTCAAGATGCTCATCCCAGTTTTCACTTGCTTCGGCCATGTTTTATTTAATCGCTAAAAATGTACTTCTGCAAAACTACGACTGGAATGAATGATGGATTCTGTTAGTGAACAAGCCCATCAGCACTCATAAACGATCGTGCGGCAGACAACGGAACAAACCCACGTGATTTTATGTGACTAATCGCGTTCAAGCACCCATTCCGCTCCTATAACAGACACCTTAACTGGACTGTCTATATTTGTTATGGCCATACTGTTCTTCTGGCATTTCTCCATTAGGTGAAATATAGGTGTTGTGCCATGGTCTTTTCCAGAACGAGAGTCGGGTACAGGTGTGGAGTGTTACTTGTGGTATCCGTGTAAAACTTTAAAAGTTAATTCCTTCACTATACCAGTAGAAATGTGTTTAGCAAAGTGTAAATGGCATAATAAACCACTCTATTCCAATAAACTATACAGTTTGGAGTAGTAACAATGTCTTTTTGAATTAAAGAACGAATACCTTTATTAACAATTATATTTTCAAGGGCAAAACAAAACTTCCCAATTATACTATCAAAGAGATAAATGCAGAAGGGGGTGTAATAGTGTTTTGGGCATTAGCTCTGAATAATAAGACTCCTGTGGGGATTGTTGCATCCATGACAATATAAGAATCTTTTGGTGTTACTGGAATTAATCATGAATTAACTCGTATTATGCCTGCTAAAAAACGATTTTCAAAAAAATATGAATTTATTTTTATATAATATAATTGTTCCAAATAATAATAAAATAACCTATATGGAGAAAAGTTGTGTTTATACAGTAGGGACCAAACCAGCAACATTTGTTTATGAAAGCAGGATAAACTCAAACTAACTGTATCAATTTTATATAAAAATACAGATAAATCCCTTAAAAGCCAGTGATTCAGCTTTGCCTTGGTCTTCTAAAGAATAGATTCAAAATTCATCACCTAGATTTTTGATCTTTCGTGATGACAGTCCCCAAGTATGTTACAGAATCCTTCACTGCAATATTAGCAATTTGTTGTAACCGACAGTCTTTAATGGATAACCATTCACATTTATTTGTTTAAACAAAAGCCAGAGGCTTTGGAGAAGGCTTCTAAAACATGAAGAGCCACTGTGAGCTGATGGTGATCTTTCAAGAACAGTGCAGTATCATCTGCTATTTGGTATATGATAATATCCCAACCAGCAACAGATATACATACCTTTTAAGTGGTTTGATCTAGCATAAATTGGAATACAAAACAAAAAGAGGTAAGAGGAAATGGGACATCTTTGTCTGACACCACGTTTTAACTGAAACTTAAAATATGAACCTCCTTTAAGTTTAACAGAACAGTTTGCATTCCTGTACATTGGTTGTTTGTATAGCTTTATTGAAGAAATCTCCAAAGGGGCGGAGCTACGGGTGGACCTATAACTTGCGGCAACAGTGTAAAAGTAGCCCGGAGTTAGATCCACTTCTCCCGTACAAAAAAAAAAAAAAAAGAAAAAAATCCTAGATTTAACCATTTTGCTTCTATATTGTGTGGTGTGCCACCATGTGACAAAGACAGCACACCACACACCAACAGATTTTCAACCAGAGTCCCAACTGTCAACACAAGAGATCTCGTAAAATCTCTCGAGATTTCAGAAAAAAACATTGCAGACGATAATTTTACACCACACCTTTTTTTAAACACTCGTCCTGTTGCCACAAATCGACAAGCTGATCCTCTGTTGTCCAGATCCTTTAGTGCTGCGCCATGACTGTGTTTGTTATGCTTGCTTCTGTGTTCTGTCAGCTTGCTTTCTGATTGGATATTGTTTCGTTTCACGTGATAGTCTCCAGATCGGATGCACGTTTCTTAGCAGTGTTGGGCATGGTACTTTAAAAAAGAAATTACTTATAGTTACTAGTTACTTCTCACAAATAGTAAATAAATTAGTAACTGAGTTACATCATTATAAAAGTAACTAATTACTAGGGAAAGTAAAAAAAAAAGTTAAATAACATTAAATATGTTAAATAAATGAAATTTAAATGAAACAACTAAAATTTGTTTATTCACCAGACTAATATTAAATATCTGATATACTATTATATAGTAGTCAACATTTGAAGTGCATCAAAAGTTAATCTGGTGTCCTAAAAACAATAACGGGTATTGTTTTACTTTTAGGACAACTTTGATGAAAGGTTTTGATCCACTTTAAATGTTGACTACTATACATATATAAAGCCCAATGGCACAGTTTTTTTTTAAATATCTGAAAGTACACTAGGCATCAGTCAGTCAAACATTATAATATGACATTATGATAATTTGATAACAAAACTACTGCGAATTCTACTACTAATAATCAGTGTTGGGGAAAGTTACTTTTAAAAGTAATGCATTACATTATTGAGTTACTCCCTAAAAAAGCAACTAATTCCTTTTCACACCAAAAGCCTCAGGCTTTGAGAAAAGTAAATTCACGTCTGTACAGTAGAACGCAGAAGAAAAAAATGTCAACTCTTCAGCAATATAAAAAGGAAAACAAATGTTAGATTATCTTGAGTAATTTTTGCTCATTAGTATGGTTGAATTGGTTTATCGAAGGTCGGCCGCGAAGACATCGGTTAATAAATTGGGATTAAATGCATAAAGGATATTTGTATTAATTAACATATTTAATTATAGCAGGTTCGCATCATATTCTGAGTTGAATTTCACTGTTTTTATTCATCTTGAGGAATACGGAATCTGTTTTTTGTGAGTGAGATGAATTAATGCATGCTCACATTTATTCTAGAACTAACATCTTACTCCCGATTTCTCTCAACATGGGGACAGGAGAACTTTTAATCAATAAATGGGGGGGGGGGGGGGGGGGGAGAGTAACTGGCGTTACTTATTTGAAAAAAGTAACTCAGATATTTTTTTGTCAATTAAAAAGTAATGTGTTACTTTACTAGTTACTTGGAAAAAGTAATAATATTACGTAACTTGTGTTACTTGTAATGCGTTACCCCCAACACTGCTAATAACAGTATAAAACGCTCTATGCATGAGCTGCTGGATTCTCAAACTGATTTGCTAAAATCAAAACAGGGGCGATAATAGATGAGCGCCAGCCTATGAGGTTGCAGTTTGCGCATTAGTCCCGCCTACTGCCGGAGAAACCGGTGTTGTGCCCATTTTCGACCCCTGCCAAATTATTACCCCCTCTCTTTGAAATCGCTACCTGCATTTTCCTAATCCTAACCCCTAACCCTTAACCTACCAATACTAGGGGTTTCAGAATTCGGCTTAACACCGGCAGTTCTAAAAAGCTGAAGAATTCCAGAGGAGCTCCGTTACTTTGACAAGGAAAGAAACAGCAAAGAAGAATATTGTTTACATGCAGCGCGTCAATTCTGCATGGTATGTAAGACTCTATCGCTCTGTATCTTTCTTTGTGTGTGTGTGTGTGTGTGTGTGTGTGTGTGTGTGTGTACCTGGTATTTATCACGTTATGGGGACCAAGTGTCCCCACAAGGATAGTAATACCAGTAAATTTTGACCTTGTGGGGACATTTGTGAGGTCCCCATGAGGAAACAGGCTTATAAATCATGCAGAATGAGTTTTTTTGAGAAAGTAAAAGTGTGCACAGTCTCCTGTGAGGGCTAGGTTTAGGTGTAGGGCGATAGAAAATAGGGTTTGTACAGTATAAAAACCATTATGCCTATGGAATGAACCCATAAAACATGTAAACACAACATGCGTGTGTGTGTGTGTGTGTGTGTGTGTGTGAGAAAGCGACGGCTAGTCATGCCTTCACACCAGTTTACCGTTTGTCAAATACAGGTACACTGCGCATCTATTCAGATGAACTGCTAAATAAAGTTTTGTTAGTAATGGTAACAGCGTTGTACCGAGAGAAACAGTAATGCATTTGATTACTTGTTACTGAAAAAATAACGCCGTTAGTAAAGCTGTTATTCCCATCACTGTTTTATAGTGAGAAAACATTTAATATTGGGAAGAGACTGAATCACTTGTCTAATCCCTATATTTTACATTTGATTTAACAAAGATTCACATTCTTCCTGTTGGAACTCCTCAAGGTACAATGCTATTAGTAGACAGTTTAGAGTGATATAAAATTCAAATGTGCAATTTTGGGGGGAAAAACTTTTATAATCACCTTCTGTGTTTTATATTTTTAATATTTCTATATACAAGACTTAAAAAGACATAATTGTAATTACATTTCTTTGCATTTCACAGCCCAGGGAACAGGTAGAACATTTTAGATAGTGTTGTTCTCTCTTTGCATGGCATTTGACATGGATTGACATGATTCTCCTTAAACGTCTTAAGGACCTGTTTAAAAAAAGGAAAGATTTATGAAAACATGTAAGGTCAACTAAAAAAGAAACTGTTAATGCCTTATTGTACACTTTTCCTTGTATCGGACTTAAGATCTGAGTTATAGTTAGTGACATACAGTGAAATACTAATATCAAAGTAGTTCATAGTGACATTGCCTTTCTGAAAAGCTCCTCAATGTGATCCTCATGGGCATGTTTATTAAATATTTCCACCATATCCTGGAAGAAATCTGAGCCTGTTTTAGGATTCCTGTAGGAGACAGTATCTGAACAAAGAACACAGATTACTGTATGGCAGCTTAGATGTGAGCCAAACAAGCAAGCAGTAAGTAATAAGTAATATGTATTGTTTAATAAATACGATTAAGTGGCATGTTATAATATATTCTAAATGTGTTTACAGGGAGTGGAGGATCTCAGGCAGCAGAAGTCTTTCTCACGGTGCTCTGTTTTTGGCATGCTGTCCTCCACCTCCACACATCCATCATTACCTGTAATATAAGACACAAACGATCAGGGCAACATCTGCCTATATTGCACATCGTATTGCAGGAGCTGTGTGAGGCCCTAGCCGATCAAATATCTCAAAAATAGAGTTGAAAATCCAGTTTCAAAAGGTGCACTAAGCGTCGAGGTCATGAACGTTGTGTGGTGGCGCTTGGAGAATGTTTTATTGCCAAAGTGAATGACATATTGTTATTGTTTTATTGTTATTGGGTTGATGGGTTTGCCCAGTTTTTCAGCCAAATATTTTTGTATTTTTTAGGGCTGGATTGACTGAGTTGAATTGAAGTGCAATCAAATGCGTGCCTACAATTGATTCTAAGAATATTTAGTAAGTTGCTGAGATGTCCAAAACAGCCTGTTCATCTGTAACTTACCACCCCGACACGACTGGATGAGGATGATTTTGGGTTTGTCTCGCAGTCCAGAACAGTTTTCAGTGTTCAAGCATTTATAAATTTCATCTGTGGAGAAAATGTCCTCTTCCCCATTAGAATTCACTATGTTGGAAACTCCACAGATTCCAGTGGCGCTTCCATGTGACATGAACACCACAAAGCAGCTGTCTGATTGGACGTGGTCCTCTCGCTGGGCAAAGTCTCGCATAGCAGCACTCATACCCTGGGCACCAAACAGTCAACAACACACACACTAATATATATATATAAGCAATATCACACTCATAGACATGAGATATTGCTGTATATCGACACGCTGTGATTACCCACGGCTGAATACAGTAGCACCGATATACAGCCATATCTCAAGTCTGCAAGTGTGATATTGCGTTTTAACAACAGTTTGACGGCACAAGTGTGTAAATAAACAAAATAACAATGGAGTGTCTTTAAAAGCCCTCTTTAGTGCAGAACTACTTCCTTCTGCCACAGATTCAAAACAAAGTTTGACAGTTGAACAGCTGAGCCCAGGCCTCCATTACTAATTCCAAAACGTCACTTTAATACTTGTTACAAACGAATGATGAGTTGCTTCATTGAGAGCTTGTTGTGTTTCTGTATAAAAGCCGTGTGTTATGTTTAGTATTGAGAGAGGCATTGACTGAGCGATAGTGATTACCTGCATCTGATATATCTGATCACAATAAATCAATGTCCAATAGGCTCATACTATCCTTTCATCTTTTCAGGATGATTCCTGAACACAGCGCTGCTATAAACTCCTATTCTCTTTATTGACAAACCGTGTGTTTTAAGTACAAGCAAGTACATTCTTGCCTAAAAGGATCTTAAAACTACATTCCATGATATGTGATTCCCAGACTAATTGCAAAATTTAACCATCATGGAGCAACAGTTTATCATTTATACATGTTTGTCTTGCCAATTTACACAATTTTAAACCATTCAAGCACAAGAAGAGGCAAAAGTGCAGTTGGTTTGGTACTCCTGTGCTAAAGTATTTTTAAAATGGTAATATTGTGAAATATTATTGCAATTTAACCCTTGAGCGTCAATAAAAAAAAAGTGACCTTAGGTCCTTAGTGGACAAAAATGTCCATGTCAGAAAATAGTCATAATTTTTAGCTTGGAAGTTAAGTTTGGTCTCATTTTGAAGAAGGCCGGTGTCAGATTATTGTTTAAGTAGAAAAAGTTTAAGAGAGTTAAAGAGGTTTAAGTTTATGAAAATGCTTTATGAACAATATTTTATATAAAATATATATTTTTTATGAAACATGTTGAACTCTAAACTTAAGCCATAAATCTAAACAAGTTGTGTTCTAAATTTGAGGTTGATATCTCAAAAAAATTAGCTTTCAGGAAGATTTTGTTTGGGTGCAGTACCAGATTTTCCCCATTAGATGCCAGCAAAACTCAGTGGTTGGATTTGTGATTTGCAGAAGTTTTTCTCTCTCAAATATTACAAGCACACACATTTTTTTTTTATGACACATGTACAAACCACACTCTGACATCCATACCAACACACACACATGATTATAGCTGCATTATTAAACAGGCAAAATGATATAAAAAAAACAAACAAAAAAAACCAAAAAACAGAAAGGGACAAAAATGTCCAAAAGGTCGCACAAGGGTTAAAATAGCGGTTTTCTATGTGAATATCTGTTAAAATGTAATGTATTTCTGTGATGCGCAGCTGAATTTTCAGCATCATTACTCCAGTCTTCAGTGTCACATGATCCTTCAAGCTTTTCTGAAGATCCAGTACTTTATAAAGATTGCATCTATAACAGATTACTGGCATTTTAAAAGTGATAATGTCAATATATAATGTAGTATTTTTAAATTATAGGACTTTTTAATAACACAGCTATGTTATAACTATTCAACCCCTATTCAACATCACTGTTTTTAGTCACTTATTTGCATGATGGGGAACAAAATAGTCTTAAAACGCAATTAAATCTTTAGAAACTCTTATAGAAAACTTTAGCTTGAGCTGTTACACATACATACATTTCTGTTATAGATGTTTTATAGATCAAGACACTTATATAAAATGTGCATATGTACCTGGGCTGTGAGGTCTCTTAGTGTCAGCACGGTGTAACCGAGACCCTTCAGCAGAGTCTCCATACTCAACTCATCCTTCTCCGCCCCAACACGATCATCTACATATTCAAACTCCACATTGTTAATGAGCAGTGCTAATCGTCTTCTGTCGGAGGACTTGTCCTTCATTGGGTAAATCTTGAGAAAGAGAAAAGGAAAAAAGATTCAGGACAATTACCTTAGTTTTTTTTTTAAATAATTACCATATTTTTTTTTTTTTTAACATCGTTTCACACAAAGCAATTTAATGATTTGTGTCCACATATTGTATTGAAATATCAATATCAGATTCTGTTTTTAAGGCCTTTGAAAATACTTGCATCATCTCCCTTCTTTCTAAGCGTCCTCTCTTTAAATTCAGGTGTGCACGGCACCAGACGATCTTCAGAAACCTGTTCAGAAGCATGAATTACCAAATTCAACATGAATCACACATCAACCAAAAGTTCTCAAAGCTTTTATCCACAGATTGATCCAGATCTACCGTTGTCTGTCCGCAGCCGTTGTTGCTGCAGCGCACGGCATTATGGGTCGGCCCCTTCCATTCCCTCCGGCAGCTCCAGCAGAAGTTGTATGTGTGTTTCTTGTTGGCTGTGCAGATGGTGCAGTGCACACACAGGTTTGTCTTGTCTCGTCTTTCCACGTAGGACAGGCAGCCTGGACACTTCAGAAACAGTTTTGGATTATGAGTGTCTGCGGGACTGCAGAAAACTAAACTGTGTAAGGTTTAAAGGGATGGTTTACCCAAAAATCAAGCACAAAAAAGTGACACTGATGAACGTATCATTTTTCTGGTTTTCAAATTCATCTTACAGCTTTGAATTCACACAGATTTCTAGCGGTGAGAAGACTGATGTTCTCTTCTATGAACTGCCTCTGTTTGCTCGTCAGATGAATCAGTCGACAGACGCCCTGGTACGAGAGCTTCGCTCCACAGGATCTCCGCCGGCCCTCGTCAAATGCAGGACAGGTGAACTCAGTCTGTCTCTAAAATACAGCGTGAGAACTCATTCAACATGCAAAGATGGCACAGGAATCAGTGTCAGGAAGTGTGTACACGAAGTGTAACGTGAACTACCTGTTTAAGATAATACTTGAACCAGGCGATGATATAATCTGCTGGCCTTCGATGATCACAAGGCAATTTCACTGCTAAAACAGAAATTAATTCTTAAAGCTTGATTACTTTCTTACATTGACATTCTATCTACCTATCTGTCTATCTGTCTTTGACTACATCTATGAAACATGTGAAAATTAATTTAATAATGACAGTCAAAAAAATCATATATAGCACAGACCCTTCTAGAGCATTGTTAGTGTATTGATGGGGTTAAAACTCACCAAAATCCCTTCCTGCTGATGTTCTTTTTTCAGAATTAACGTTACCGTCTGGCTGTTGCAGTTGTGTTTCGTGGATGCCTTGATTTCAAAAGAAATAATATACAGTTTTCTGAACAGACTTGTAAATAGCTCGTTTAAAAACCTGTGCTGGCCAGTTTCACTTTCGTTTTAAAATTAATTTAATATATAAGAAGAAAACGTTTCTACTGTTTCTTTATCTTCTTATCGATTTATCATTCTATAACAGATTGTTAGTAAAAGTCTAAATATCAAGCAAATGGGAAAAAGAAATGTCAAAGAAGGCTTACTTATGTTTTCGAAGAGATCTTCTGGATGCTCATCCCAGTTTTCACTTGATTCGGCCATTGTTATTTAATGGCTAAAAATGTACTTCTGCAAAACTACGACTGGAATAAATGATGGATTCTGTTGGCGAACAAGCCCATCAGCACTGAGAAACGATCGTGCGGCAGACAACGGAACAAACCCATGTGACTTAATGTGACCAATCGCGTTCAAGTTTGTCCCATTCCGCTCCTATAACAGTCGCTTTAAAGGAGAAGTCCACTTCCAGAACAACAATTTACAAACAATTTACTCACCCCCTTGTCATCCACGATGTTCATGTCTTTCTTTCTTCAGTCGTAAAGAAATTATGTTTTTTGAGGAAAACATTTCAGCATTTTTCTCCATATAATGGACTGATATGGTGCCCCGATTTTGAACTTAGAAAATACAGTTTAAATGCGGCTTCAAACGATCACAAATGCAGCTGTAAACGATCCCAGCTGAGGAAGAAGGGTCTATCTAGCGAAACGATCAGTTATTTTAATAAAAATAATACAATTTATTTACTTTTTAATCTCAAACGCTCGTCTTGTCTTGCTCTGCCTGGACTGTTTTTGTTCTGGTTCATGACAGTTAGGGTATGTCGGAAAACTCCCATCTCATGTTCTCTCTCAACTTCAAAATCGTCCTATATCACTGTTTTACCATTTTTGTTGAGGGTGTTTGATTGAACTGTCTTGAGCCAGAATACAGAGTTTAGGGAGAGAAAGGCTCGTCATGAGTTTGAGAATAAAAAGTGTTTAAATTGTATTTTTTTAATGTAAATAACCAATCGTTTTTCTAGATAAGACCCGCATTTAAACTGCATTTTGGAAGTTCAAAATTGGGGCACCAATTAAGTCCATTATATGAGGAAAAACATAATTTCTTTACGACTGAAGAAAGGCATGGACATCGTGGATGACAAGGGGGTAAATTATTTGTAAATTGTTGTTCTTGAAGTGGACTTCTCCTTTAACCCGACTGACTATAGATACGGTCCTTTCAAATTATTAAACAGAGCAGAATTTAACGAAAGTGTTGATCTGAAGGCAGCTCGACATGACCAGTAGATATTTGTTTAGCAAAGTCTAAATGGCACAATAAACCAGTCTGCTCCAATAAACTATACAGTTTGTAGTAGTAACAATGTCTCTTTGAAGTAAAGAACGAAAAGAACAGCCTTTAAGTTTAACAGAATAGTTTGCATTACATTGTTTGTGTAGGGGCGGAGCTACGGGCGGGTCTATATTGACAGCTTGACCACTTAGTCAAGTTCATTTTTAATAATACAATTTATAACGTTTAAATTGTTCATTAATTTAAATGTGATTTGTGTTGTCATATGTTTCATTGAAACTATACAATAATAATGACTATAATAATGACAATAGTAATATGCTAATTAGTATCTTCATTTACGTTCTTCGCGCTGATTGCTGTTTGTCCGGATTCCAAGCAGCTCCACTGAATGTTTATAATAAAACAGCTCACTAACGGAAAATTTGGATTACGACTAAATTATTAACACATTAGAATCAAAACCCAGACGACAATGACTTGTTTAGAACAGACATCAGTCATTAAAGGTAAGGTTATGTGTGTAGTTTTTAGTCTGGCCCGCCGTGGCATGGTTATACATTGATATATTTGTGAGCAAAGGATTTTCTGTAATGTACATACAAACTTTAAAATAAAAGCATATGGTGATTTTTTTGGTGGCTTTTTCTCTTCTTTTTTCGTGCCAGTCGCTTTATTTTTAACACGTTATTGGCTTGGTGCACAAAATGGCGTCGATGAGCTTCGGCGACGCGTATGTGTGCATGCTTTGTATTTGGCATTTACTGTAAGGGGAAACTTTAATGTGAAACTTGGCTGGACAGATATAATTAATGTTTTTAAAATTAAAAAGCGCCCTCTTTGCATAACTGGGTAGCTACCTCTATGTGCAAATTAATCAAGATGCAGAGCGAAGATTCCTTCATTCTTTCTTCTGTTGATTATGCGGTTCAGCGTAAGTTCATTAAAAATCCACGGGGATCTCTTCACACAAGCACAAAGCACTCAGATGTACAATTTTTTTTAATACTGCAATACTAAAATATATTTTCAGAGAGTTGTTTTTGTTCTGACTGCTACTTATAAGATCATGAGATTGGACTGTCAAACCAGACGCTCAGAGATTTCTGCAATATTGACTGCATATTTTATTGACTTTATTTGGTAACCTTGTTCCTAACTGTATCTGTTTAATTAAACATAATTTAATTTGATTTGCACTTATGAAAAGACCAGTTTTTATTATCTGTTTTGTGGAAATGAGCATCTGTTGCATAAATCATTATCTGATGCCTATAAGCAGCACAATTATATTTTACAAATTGTTTGCATTAGTTAAACGAAACAAATCTTTAAATTAAACATAACTATTTATTCATTTTATCTTTTTACAGCTCATGTTTTCATTTAAAAATATGTTTTAAAGATAACTATGTGTAAATGTAAAATTTTAAAATATGTTGTGAAAATGTTGATGGAACAAACTGTTGTATGTGCAGAATTGAGAAATGGACATTTATGAAGATCGGTTGCAGCTGGCGTCTCACAAGGCAAATGTATTTCAGTTAAAAAAAAAAGTCAATGTTACACAAACAGTTTCAAGAAAATGTGTACATTTACATTATTAATTAGGGAAAAAGACACTGTGTAGCCACAGTCAGAGTTTAAGTCAGCTTTCATTTTGGACAGTACAGATTGGTGTGTTTCATTCAAATCCTCTCAATTATAACAAACAAGAGAAGACATGATGTAAATAAGAGATCAATTGTGCAGTGTAGAGAGATTCCTAGATTATGATGGAACTTTGTGAGATTGCGAAGTAAGTGGCAGCTTTTTTTTTAGTGATTATAAAGGGAGTGCTCTTTGCACGCTTTCCAGGCTTAGTCTATAATCCATTCATAATTTTAACAAAGGATTTATTAGTGGTGTAAAGATCACCCTCACTAATGAAGCAGTCAAGTGGCTTTGTAACCAGGCATGCACTTGTCACTTTATGCGTTTTTGCTGATCAGATAGCTGTCCGATAAGTTAAAAATGTTCCATGTACACATTGCCACATAAATGTGTCTCCTCAAAATGAATAGAAATACAATCTTCATTTCCTGCAATAACAGAGGAGAGTGAGCATTATCACTGGTGTGAGAATGAACTCTCACTGCTTTTAATTAAGATTAATGCATTTTGAGTCCCCATTTGCAGCAGTTTGCGCTTCTGCATGCTATGGAGACATATCTAGATAAATCTTTTTTTGTTTGTTTTGTTTTTTAAAAAATCATGTTTTTTTTTTTTTTTTTTTTTTTTTTTTTTTTTTACATATTCTGTGTGCATTATCCATTTCTTTTAAGACTCTAAAGAGACCTGGAGATTCTCACTAAAGGCTAGGAACCACCATCGACTCTGCACTGAAGGAAACCGGAGTCTGACACAGATCTGGGTAATTGCACAAATGCTAAACATTAATGTACATTCAGAGAAGCTTGCGGTAAGTTTTTGCTCTAAACATGGGTATTTCTAGATAAACAGTATTAAAGCATAAGTACTAAGTTTTACAGAAGCAATGGCCTTAACAAGAATTGATGTCTTACATGTAAATCAACTACAGACATGGTACAGCTTTGATGCTCATGTCAGTGGACTCGTCATTGCAAATTTATTGCTGCTTTGTTCTGTATTGTTTATTTGAGTATTTGTTCTTTTTGGGGTTTTGTGCACAATTATACCAATAGATAAAAAGAAAACCATGTAAATAAATGCTGTAAAGGGTTGAGTGCTGAATCCTTAAATGCTAAAATGTGTGAGGAAAGCATCAGAAATAGCCTACTATAAATCCACTGAAACAGCATATACTGTGTAAGTCTAATAAAGTATTACTAAAAACTACAAGAAGGTTTTATGAATGCATACAAGTTGTACTTCATATTGTAATAAAAGTGAACAAACATCAATTTCAACTTAATTTGTAGACAACGGCCTTTGAGACAACATTTTTAAACAACTGGGAATGTGACTGAGCGATAATGCACATGGGCGAATTCCACAGCAATATAGAAATCTTCACCGTCTGCATGACTTTGTGGGATTTGAAATTTTCTGGTCAGCCGTTAATGGGCGTGCCACTGCTGTGTTTTTCTGCCTGGTCAACCTCTTCATCTTTTGGTCTTTGGTCTTCTTCAGTCTTGTCTTCTCTGTTGCTTTTGCCCTCTTCTGGAAAAAAAAAAAAGATAAAAATAATATGAAATCGTTGTGAGCTGAGTTTATTTTAATGATAATTAAAAGCTTCATCAATAAAAGCAAACACGATGTGGTATGTCACAACCACTGCCCAAATTGCCCTGCAACTACTACTATAACTACTGAAATGCTACAACTATGATTTTTACCAGTATTGTGAATTGCACAGGTACTACAACCAGAACAACTTTTAATGTAAGTTTTACTGCAACTACTGATATAAGCACTACTCATACTCTTGGTACTGTTTAAAGGAGAAGTCCACTTCCAGAACAACAATTCACAGATAATGTAGTCACCCCCTTGTCATCCAAAATGTTCATGTCTTTCTTTCTTCAGTCGTAGAGAAATTGTGTTTTTTGAGGAAAACATTTCAGCATTTTTCTCCATATAATGGACTGATATGGTGCCCCGAGTTTGAACTTCCAAAATGCAGTTTAAATGCGGCTTCAAACGATCCCAGCCGAGAAAGAAGGGTCTTATCTAGTGAAATGATTGGTTATTTTCATTAAATTAATACAATTTAAACACTTTTTAACATCAAACGCTCGTCATGCACTCGTGCACACATAAGGAGAATTTTTGCAGATTATCTTCCCTCAAATCTTAAACATGCACACACTACAAGATTTGAAAATCGTGGTACAAAATATTATTGGGATTATTATGCCGGAGGGAGCGCCTTACGTGATGTGACACAGCAGATCTCATTTTAGCAACTAATGTTTACATATGTTAGTATGTTCAAAACTGAGGTGATTTCACCCCAGAGATTCTCTTTCTCCTTATAGGTTGAGATGCGTTTTAGACACATTATACACACAGTGTTAATACAGAAACCTCAAGAAGCAGTTTCCTCCTCCCCTATCCAATGGACCGTACAGCAGCTGTTTTGCGGTCGTGCATTGGCTGTTGTGAAAGTACTGCCGTAATCACAGCCGTGATCATCCTGATTTAAAATCCTGAATATCAAACGTTTTTGATATGATCGGGGCGGCCCCGATTTGTGTGAGAGCAGATCGGGAGGTGCAAGATTCGGTCTGTGAACGTCTCACATTACCAGATAATCCGTGCCGAACATCGGGACCGATCGAGGTGCTCGACAAGATTTTTACTCCGATTCTCAGGAGGGCAAAATCGGGCTAAAAATCCTGTAGTGTGAGCCCGGCTTTACTCTCCCTGAACTCTGTATTCTGGTTCATGTCAATTAGGGTATGTCGAAAAACTCGAATTTTTTCCCTCAACTTCAAAATCGCCCTATATCGCTGTTTTACCTTTTTTGTTAAGGGTGTTTGATCTTCTTTGCATGTTCACTTTGCAAAGACTGGGTCAGTACTTCTGCAGTGATGTAGGATGATTTTTAAATGATTTTTAAAGTTGAGGGAGAAAATACGATTGGAGTTTTTCGACATACCCTAACTGTCTTGAGTCAGAATACACAGAGTTCAGGGAGAGTAAGACAAGGTGAGCGTTAGTATTTAAATTGTATTGATTTTAATGAAAATAACCGATCGTTTCACTAGATAAGACCCTTCTTCCTCGGTTTACAACCGCATTTGGGATCGTTTGAAGCCGCATTTAAACTGAATTTTGGAAGTTCAAAATCGGGGCACCATATCAGTCCATTATATGGAGAAAAATCCTGAAAGACATGAACATCTTGGATGACAAGGGGTTGAGTACATTATCTGTGAATTGTTGTTCTGGAAGTGGACTCCTCCTTTAACTGCTTCTATTTTTGCTGTTGGTATTGCTGATACTGTTTGTTCTAGTTTGCTGCTCAAATCCTTGCATTACTTCTACTAATTGACTTAGGAACTAGTTCTCAGAAAAGTTAAAGTGCTCTGGTTTAGTATCATAGCATACAAGTTATTGACCTTCATCCTCAACGTCTTGCACAAAGTCCTGTGGACAGAAGACCACTCTAGACTCTCTCTGATTCCTCATTGTAACCTTCTCACTGAAGACAGCTGATAGTGACTCGACTAGAATATCAGCATCTACCTTAGGTTTACAGAGAAGTCAAGCTAATTTTTGTGGGAAAGTAGTTCTTAAACGATTCAGTGCAGGTTTTGTAATGGATAGTTTTTATTGCTTGCCTTGGTAAAAGATGCTGGAACAAACAGCTGTCTGCAGATGTCTGTTTCTTGCTGGACCAATGCGAGGAGCCCATACAGGTTCATTCCAGAGCAGATTTGCTGCAGCATGGGAAGTAACCTGACTTTATCATGCAGGACTACAGAGCTACAACAAAAAAAGTTAAATAACATTAATTTAAAAAAAAATCAAGTTCAGAAGGTGAGCCTACGTTAAAGGAGACAGACGTCTTACCGCACAATGTCTTCCTTTCTTTGTATGGACACTTCTCCTGTGTATCCACATAACAAAATCTTGTCTCCGCACTCCATCAGGGTTGTGTTATCAGCTGCCTTAATCTACGAACAAAACCACATTTACTCAAGTCACACATACAGTAGTACAAGATAATCATGGACGGTATGGCCTTAATAATGAGAACTCATAGACAAAATTATGATTCACAATGCACTTTCAGCACATTTAAATAAGCAACCTCTTTTATTAGCTCCATGAGCACAGGGTCTGTGACGTCCCTTTCAGTTATCACTTCCAGATTGATTTCTCCTGTGGATATGTAGTTGTAACACCACTCCATAAAAAAGTTTGGTGGTGGCCCACCTTGTGCGATGCTGACAGCAAATATCTCCCCAACAGTCCTGCAAAACAAGAAAAAACAATAAAAATAATAATAATAATAATACATATAAATAACATAGGTTGAGGTTGTTTGAGGGAAATAATCTGAAAGATGCTTTAGGTTTAAGACATATAGGGCCTCATTTATCAATCTAACGTCGAAACGAGCGCAGATCGGAGTGCACAAATCAACTTACGACAGAGTTCATGTGTGATTCATGAAACAATGTCGTTTGAATATCACACCCCTAAAAACACCCCGGTTTAATAGCTTTGCCCCTAGAGTTTTTTTGGTTTGTGGAATGTTATTTTATTGTTATACTAACATTCCCGGAACGTTAATTTTTGCCAACCAGGGGTGCGTTTCCCAAAAGCATCGTTAGCCAGCTATGGTCGCAAGTTCCGTCATTACCAACAATAGTTCAACGATATGGTGTTTCCCGAAACCATAGTTCAAACGAACATTTGCAAACAGCGTCACAAACTTACGTGGTTGGAGCTACAGCTCTCGACCTGTGGTTAGAAGCATAGTTCCTTGTTAGTAAGACATATGGGCTAATGGGGGGTTATGCATTGTTTGCATAACGTTATTTTAACGTTCCCTTAATGTTATTATAATGTTTCCCTAACCTCTTTACACCAACATGATCACTCCGCTGTACTTCAGTAATCATCCAGCACAATCACAACACAGCATGGTATAAGCGGCATGGAAATGATCTGTATGGACGCCTAATCAGTATCATAAAAACCCTGTCATGTTTTTATGTACTGTTTAATTAATAAAAAGAATCTGTGCACACGATCAACCATCATACGTAAGATTAAATACGATTAAAAATATAAATCTGTCTATTATGAGGTACCCAGTTTTTACATTTCCAAATAAAAATCACTTCATATATATATATATATATATATATATATATATATATGATATGCATATATATATATATATATATATATATATATATATATGAAGACTTAAAAATTACTTTAAGTAGGATATCAGTACATTAGTTTCTTTGCAATTTAATAATTTACACCGGGACATTCTTCTTTTGATTCACAAACAAAAACTTCTCGACTTACATCATGTTCTCATAAATTAGTCAAGTGAAATCCCTCCGAAATCATATTTATTCTCATGACTATATTAACTTTAAGTAATCATTCAATAAAGAGTTCGATAAATGAGTGAGTCAGTCAGCCACTAAAAAACGAAATGACCGTTAATTTTTAAATTCCGCGAGCGCGCGGCTCACTGTCAAAGTCAGGTGAAAGCGTGTGCTGGAGAAGCGCGTGCAGATCAGAGGCGCGCAGTAAATGAAGATGAAACAAACCCGCGAATGTATGATTTCTGTTATCACTCTATGCTTAACTCTGGCTTAACATTATAATTTTAAAAGTGTTCTGACTGATCGAATTTCTGTATTTTAATAAATACCGCATTACATGAATTTCAGGCTCTGTACAGGTCAACATCTGCAACGTTTGCATTGGAAAGATAGTTTTACAGAATTATAAAAATAACCTGAGAATAACCATTAGGCAACGTTCAATTTAATGGTTACAAACAGGACTGTTTCTGTCATACGTTTGTTTTGTAAATGAGGTCCATTGTCTTTTTGAAATGACATTTTTGTAATGTGAGCATCTGTCTATGTGAACATATAGTAAGAAATGCTTGGTTTACATTGGTTTTAGTATAAAGAAAAGCATTAGTGCGTCATTTCAATTTATAGTTTGTATAACCTACTTGAAGTTGTATTTTTCCATGTCTGTCATTGAATACTTGGGGGTTTTGCCATTTTCTCCTCCATCAAAGAAGTGCTTCTCTATTTCTGTCACCATTTCTTTTCAGAATATGGGAACACAGATTAAACAAACTACAAAGGTATCAACCATCAGAAGTCAAGTTCTACTGTATAAAACCTACATTTCTATGACTGATGAGTGTTACCACGCACTGAACTGAGCACAGAATGCATTGTTAAGATCAAAACAAACAGGAAAAAAAAACATACCGGTTAAAAATTCCTTCCTTAGAGAGTCATTGTCAGCATCAGCCTCTCCCTCAAAAGTAACTCTGAGAGTATTTTGGGGGGAAGATTTTTTCTGTTGCTGCCATTGTTTTAGGCCCGTCTCAAGCATCTGATCCCTGGTTATGCAAATGCTAAAGTCGCTGATGTCATTCACATTTTCAGCAAGGCTTTCGATGACATCAGTAATGCTTATAAAATTGGAAAATGTAACAGTTTAGGAACATTTCATGTTATTAATGTAAAATGAATATATTATATATATATATATATATATTTTTTTTTTTTATTTATTTATTTTTTTAATTATTTTTTTTAAACTACCTTTTAATCTCTCGATGTCCCTTAAATCGTTTTGGGCATAGCTCCGTTCCATCAATATCATGCAGTAAGTTGGCCCTGGTTATATCATAAGCTCCGTGGAAAAACCTGAAACATGTTTTAGTCATAATAAAAGCTGATACACCTTCGCCAGTATAACATGGTATATCATCAACTGTATGATACTTGAAATTTTGCTTCTGAAAATATGGGAAAATTGAGAAATACCTTTCACCACAGAAGTCACTGGGGTCAAACTGCTCCAAAAAGTGCCAGGCTGTCTAGAATGTTACCCAGTATTAATAAATACATTAAAACTGTATTTACATACAATTTTTGCCTGAAGGTAGTGCTAAAGTACAGATCACGGTGTCACCATACACTGTAAAAAACAATTTGTTGAGTCAACTTAAAATAATTTGTAACCTGGCTGCCTTAAAATTTTAAGTTCAGTCAACTCAAAAAAAAGTTTATTCAACTTGAAATGTTAAATAATACTAAGTGACAACTTAGATATTTGAGTTGAATCAACTTAAAATTTTAAGGCAGCTGGTTTACTTACCCTTCTGTTAAGTTTAGCAAACACAGATATCCAAGTTGTTACTTAGTACAACTTAACATTTCAAGTTGAATAAACTTATTTTAGTTGATTGAACTTAAAATTTTAAGGCAGCAGGGTAACAAATTATTTTAAGCTGACTCAACAAATTGTGTTTTTTATTTTTTTACAGTGTACAGGAGCCTTCAACTAAATAGTGATCTAAATCTGTGGAGTTCTTTACATATAACATGTAAAAACTATAAAAGTGTAAAACATAATAAATAACAGTAAAAATGATCTAAACTGGAACATAAATTTCTACTGGGATTTCTAATGGACAGACTTACTGTCACAGAAGTGTTTTTCAGCATAATGTCCATGGCAGTACTGGTTGATGGCAGATCCCTATTATCTGGGGATTCTCGAAAATTTCCATTCTGCAAGAAAACACGCACAAAACAACACCACCAGCACACATTTTAGACCGCAAAAACGTAGTTAATGGAATCGCTTTGAATCAAGAGTCAAATGTTCCTTGCCTGTTTATTAGTTGAGTTGTCTAAACGTGTTTGGCGTGTTGCTTTTAGCATTTTTTCAAACTCGTTGGCAGAGTAGGGAAGTGGTAAAGTATCAATAGATCCTGGTACAATGTACAGCGTTGACATGCCACCTGCTACTGTAATAAGGCAAGCACCTGTGCAACCTTCTGATCCACCTACAAGAAAGAAGATTTAATATTTGTATAATTTGAAGTCAATCAAAACTGCCATTAGACGACAACCATAAGGAAATAAAAAAAAAAAGTGTCAATATCTCACCATCATCCTTGGACAACATCGATGCTCCTTTCAAATCAGCCATTTTACAGCATGTCTGTTTTACAGACAACAGCGTATAATTGATATGTATTTTTTAAAGAAAAGCCAGTGCGCAACGCACGTTACTTAATTACATTTCTTTCTTTCTTTTTCTCAGTCAAGGGTGACACAAATACCACGAGACATAAGTATACAGGCAGGGCATTGCTGCGTGAGAGCGCATATAAGTAATGGTTAATACTGAATTATTACAGTTATTACATTTTCTTTCAAGTATTACATTACAAATAGAAAGTAACTATAACTCAGGAGAAACAAGGGTAGATCAGCACTAAATGGTATGAAACATCACTAATGCAATAAGCCCATGCCAATTTTTTCATCTAAAAATTAAATCAACACCAAAAAACTAACACCTAAGTGCCAGGGTGAATAAAAAAGAAAGAAAGCATTCATTGAATTCCTCATTAAAGAATGAAGAAAATATTTCATTCTCTGTTACAACTTACCCATGAATGGATGGCACCCTCTGTGATACTGATGGTTCTGCGACCCATCCACGCTTCTGCCACTTTTGGTGTTGTCTCCATATATTTGACAGTACTGAGCCTTCTTTTTAAGTTGAAGTTAGAACGTGGTCTCTTTCCCCCAGTCGTTTTTTTCCACCCCCAATTTTTCCCAAATTGTCCTGGAAAAATTCTGTAACAGCGTAAAATAAAAGGCAAGACACTGTAAGAGAAATTCATTAAAACACAAAACAATGTTAAGCACTATATGTTCATTTTACAAACCTTGCCACTGTGGCATTATTCTGCTGTGGAACGTCTTGTCCACCCGTGTGCCGCTGGGTTGCAGAATCTGCAGAAGCTCCTTACCATTTGCAAATACAATAAATAAATAAATAAATACAGAAATTGTTAAAAGGTATACTTTTTGAATAATCAGGTACATGAAAGGAATCAGGGGAAATGTTTGTGCATCAAGTGTGCATTATATTGAAACAGTTATATTTGAAACTAATTAAATGCCATAGGTTACACCTTATAACTTGGATGGTGTGAGGGTAATTAACAGAAAATCTTAATTTTTGGGTGAACTATCCCTTCAAGATGATTTTTCTTAGCCCATTGGCAGCTATTAAACATTTTGATCATTTTTTTTAGAAAACCTTTTAGAAATCAAGCCTTAAGTCATTTTGACTTAAGTGAGTTGGCTTGTCCATCCCTACCTTCCAGTTGAGGTTTATAATGAGCTCCAGCACACTGCTAAAAAAGTGAAAATCAGAGGAAAAATATGGAAAGGATTAAAAAAAAAAAGTTACAATATTTGCAGTAACTCAATGTCACTTTCACTCTCCTTAACAAGAATTTCTGCATAATTGCAACCAAATTACGTTCTGTTAAATGATAAATCAATTCAGACTCCATCACCTCTGTGCTGCCTGTGTCTACTGGTTTCCCGGGTTCAGCAGTTTTCTCTTCTTTCATGTCCTCCACTGACCAAGCTATAAAAGCACAAAAATCAGACACAGATGTTGCTTTATTAAGTCTGTCCATTAGAGGAGCTCAGGGCACAACCTAACACTTTGGGACTTCCTCAGATCCACATGGGGTTCAGTGTATACTTTTTATCCACATTAATTTCACACTTGTCTAGTACAAGTATGTCGCTTTGTTTCACAGTTACAGTGTATATGTTTTTCGTTATTTACCTCAAAAGAATGGAAGTGAAATGTGACAACTTGCCCCATAGGTAGGGTGCGTTGTAACATGACCATATGACAGCTTCAAATGTTATCTGAACTAACGAAAACAAATGTACACGACAAACTAAAATAGTTTGTCAACAAAATGTACTTCTTCCGATAAAATAATGGCGTTTTTATTGTTGTTAGTTGTTATTGTTGGAGTTTGACAATGAACACAACACAACCAATGTGTGGAACGGCACTGATCGCAACACACAACTGTACAGTATATAGCAGTCAACATTTGAAGTGGATCAAAGTTGTCCCAAGACAAGAACGGGTATTGTTTTAGTTTTAGGACAACTTTGATGAAAGATTTTGATCCACTACTGTACTGTAGTTCAAAACAGTGTGTGTAAATAGATGAAGAAACACATTCAGACTTTCAGAAAAACACAGAGAGACGCTCCTCTTCCTCCAAACAGAGCTCTCAACAAACACGAGACACACACAAGCCTTACATTTCTTGAAATAAGAATTTCTGAACATTAAACGTGGATTGTCAGTCTTTATTCACCCGTTTCATGTGGTTTCTCATTAAAACTCATAAAAGTAAATGGTGTAAATTACATTGCTAATGTCATAGAATAGCATTAATAACAGCGGGGCAGATTGTAACGCAGTGTTACAACGTTCCCCATCTGTGCGACTGGTTAGTGTCTTCTGCTGGTTAGAGAAGCAGCATTAATAAACTGATAAATAACAGATCGGAGATTAAAATAATAGCAGATTTGTCTCATGTTAAATCAATACTAAAAAGAACAGTTTAACAGGCAAATTTCATGAATCAGGAGCCTCAGAAACAGCCAGAAAGAGTATTGATATTGGATATGACACCATGGCAACTCTATGTGAGATATCAAAAAAACGTTTAGCAATTTCTCATCAGCCATACTGTAAAGTAAAGCAAGCAGGCGGTTACATGGATCTGGATGCGGAGATGCACTACAAAAACAGACACGAGAAACAAGAACACCGCACAATATAAACATCCAGGACAAAACATCACAGGGAACATTTTTCTGGCGATTTGGGTAAATGTAACGGGGTTATTTCAAAGGCTGTTCATATCAAAGCACTTCCTGCCGCCAGCTGGTGGCGCTGTGACTGTGACTCACATGGCGCTGTGCTCCTCTGCAGCTCCGTCAGCAGGCGTTCAGTCACGGGATCCACCAGAGCGGCATGAGAGTCCTGGGTTTCCTTCCTCATCTCGTAAGCCAGAGGACTGTCGACTGCGAAGAAAACAAAAACCAGTTACGTATGCCCACAATTTACTATGTGCATCCAGCTCAAGCTTGATCTAAAAATCTCTTATTGCACACAGAGACACTTCCTGTTTCCCACTTCTCACCATAAACGTGTTGCCTTGGCCTGGTGAAACCCTCTGTGATATCAAAAATCTGTTAGCAGTTTTGCACCTTCCGTGTCTCTGGGTTAGTGTAACTACACCAAATTCAGTGACATTAGGAAGAGTTTCCTAGCAGGAGCCCTTAATCGCTCAGAGAAAATGACATCTGTACCGAGTTTCTGTATATTTACCTACATTTACGTGTGATAAATGCACCATGATCACCTAATGGCACATGACTCTGATGCTGTATGTGTGCAATGTATGTGTTTTTATAGACAGAATCTCAGGTTAAATGCAAAATTGTGAATGTACTCACTTTTCTGGTACAAGAGCAAATAAGCCTCTGTAGAGCTGCATTAAAAGATTAAAAACGAGTCAGTTCATAAGTTAATTCGGGGAATGATGTGTAATTGACATGAGAAATTAACATTTCTTAAAGGGGTCGTCGGATGCCCATTTTCCACAAGTTGATATGATTCTTTAGGGTCTTAATGAAAAGTCTATAATATACTTTGGTTAAAAATTCTCAATGGTTTTATAAAACAACAACCTTTTTACCTTGCAAAAATCAGTTCTGCAAAAATCATCTCATTCTAAGGGGTTGTTCCTTTAAATGCAAATGAGCTCTGATCGCCCCGCCCCTCTCTTCTCTCTGTGGAGAGATGAGCTTGTTTACTTTATCCGCGAAACTTGCTAACTACCACGTTATTAGGAAAGGCGATCGCAAAGATTCATAAAAAAAACGCTTATACTCACTTCTGCTGTAAGTGAAGCTGGATCATGAATGATTCGCGTGAACATAGACGGATATATGTAGATCGGGAGGCGCATTCCCTTCACAAACAAACATAATCCACTGCATCTTCAGCGGCTCAGATGTCAGGAGTGAATGACGACCACTATGTTCATTATTACATCCAGCAACACAACACCTCAATCGCTCAATCTGAGATATTCTTGTCTAACTTACATCCCTGCTCCAGCATCAAAACATGGAAAGTTACTGGACTGTTACAGCTGATCTGAGGTAAGACGCTCATGTCAATCAACTATGGTGGGCGTGTCCTCTGTCGTGTGACGCCACAACGACAGGCATCTGAGAACGCCTCGATTTGAAAAAGGGGATATTATTTTTACAGATTAATTAAAAACCACTGCATGGATTATTATCATTATAGGGTAGATTTGTACATACACTGACAACACACATTAATGTTGTTCAAACAACACGTAAAAGTGAACTTAGCATCCGATGACCCCTTTAAGAGTCGTTACTGGCACTTACCTTTTCAGTTTTCTCTCATTAGTCTGAAGGAAATCACAAGAGCACAGCTGAGTGATGTAAAGCACCCCAAAACAGTGGCCATTTAAATGTTAAATATAAATTATGACACATTACCTCTGTGACAGAACTGTCATTGAAACGGTACCACTTGTTATCTGTAAAAGATCGGATGTCAGCGGTGTAGTGACCTCCGTGACGGCTCCCGCTGTGGTTGATCACAGCATAGAGCGAATACTCGTGCTTCTGAAACAACATCAGCAGGATTTTAGTGGGATTCACACATGTGTTAAACTCAGAATATTTGACTGCAGTCTCTGATGCTCTTTATGTGTTGATCCTGTTCTATCATAGCCAAATAAAGGGGTTTACTGTGGTGTGGTTACATACCTGAAGAGATAAACGAAGCGGTACATCCACGGGACGTTCGTTTTTCTTAAACCTATATGACCTATAGTCATACACAAACCTTTTCAGGTGCAAAGCCAGTATTGCTGGATACTCGTGTATTTCACAACTCTGTGTAAAACAGTAATAGAGTTATGTATTGGGATTTGAAAGGCAACTTGTATTGTGAAAAGTGGTAGTGCAGTGGTAAGCTTTGGAAAAAGTAGGCTTTTAACATTCGTATGGAAGAACATCAGCAGCAAAAACCATTTTACCCATGTTGTATCACTTTTTTCATCGCAGTTTTCACAGTACATCTGGTCATCGCCAACTAACTGTGTAGATGCAAAATATGATTGAACCCCATCTTCCTGAAATCAAAACAAAATGGTTTATGATGACCTGCACACAAGCCTCTTTTTATACATCATTATGGAAGCATGTTTCCACCACTAGGTAAAATATAAAACCAGCAACTTTTTTTCACGCAAATCTGCTTGAAAAGTTTATATTTGCCATTTCTGACTTTATAACACACAACTGTGAGAAATTATAAAAATAAAATGGTCTCTTTTTTCCCCCTTTTGTACCGGAATTTTTAACTCGCAATTGCTGAAAGACCTTTTTTAAATGACCTTTTTTGTATTTTTTTTTTTTTTTTTGCAGTGGTGTAAACAGGCTTCCATATGAATAGATTCCTTCATGAATACAGAAGGTCAGTGAATTTTCCCTCACAACTCTGTATGGCCCATCTCTGGCGTTGAGAGCGATCGGTATTGATTTGAACGAGCTGTCATCATAGGACGTGTGACCTTCTGAACATACTCTGTTGTTCCTCATCGTTCCACTGAAGACCTGTTTCAGTTAAATAAATCACAGAACACACTGTGAGTTATTACCAAAGCATCCCCGTCACTGAGCAAACACTCTGTTATTTTTCTGCATTGTTACATATTGAATGAGAAGGAAAAGAATTAAGCTACCTCAGCCAAATTAGGGCCTGCTTTCTCTAGGATCTCTAGGAAGTGTTCCACAGCATCCTGCTGCTCACCCACTAAAATAACGAGAAAATACAACACACCTCATACATAGAGTGCACTTACAGCTAGATAGAAAAGTTTGTCAAGACAAACTTTGAAGTTGACTTGACAAAGCCTGACCAGGGAGTTTGAAAAAGTATGAAAAGTTTTAAAAGATTTTAAAAGTTTGACAGTTTTCAGTCTGAAATAGATTGAAGTTTAAAGTAGTTTTACAGCTTGAATGTTTTGAAGGCTGTACTGTCTGTCAGACAGATGTTGTTAGTATGTTTTAGCATGATTATCATGTTTCAACTTGATTAGCATATTGCTAGCATGTTTCCAGTATGATTAGCAAGTTACAAGCATGTTGCTAGTTTGTTTCTACCATGGTTACCACATAGTTTATACGCTTCTATCATGATTAACAAATTATTAGCTTGTTTCTGGCATGATTAGCAAATTGTTAGCATGTTTTAACATTATAAGCAAGTTACTATCATGTTGCTATCATGTTTATAGCATGTTAGCATGTTTCTAATAGGGCTGCACGATAAATCGCATGTGATATCCATACGCATTTTGTCAGTAAAGCCGTTTCTGTAATCAGCAGTAAATCTCCATCACATGCGAGCTTTCAGCGCCGTAGTTCACCGAAAAGGTACGCAAAACCACACAGATGACATCATCAATATTATACATTGAGATTATCAAATCGCGCTGCGATAATAAAGTTGCTTGCGTAGCTTCTCTGTGAGCTACGGCTGTGTAGTAACATACATGCTGCTAAATCTGAAAGCACGTGTAAATACCAAATTTAATAACATGTTTTTACTTAAAACTACCTTATAACTTCAGTGGAGTGATTGAAATAAATCCTTCCGTGAGATGATGTGGATTTGCTCTTCGGGCCGGATTTGGAGTTTCCACGTGAGAGCGCCCTCTGGCCTTCAGATGAAGATTTACTACTGATCACAGAACCCAGCTTCACTGACAAGATGCGCACATGAACATCACAGCTTTTCTTAATATCGATTGCGATATTGTGCGATTTATCACGCAGCCCTAGTTTCCAACGTGATTAGCAAGTTACTAGCATGTTTCTAGTATGATTAACAAGTTACTAGCATGTGGTTACCATGTTTCTATCATGATTAGCATGTTTTGAGCATGTTTCCAGCCAGATTAGCAAGTAATTAGCTTGATGTTAACATGTTTCTAACATGATTAGCAAGTTACTAACTTGTTCCTAATATTCATCCTTAACTCTAACCCTAACCCTAACATTTCATGATAACCATGTTGTTAGCATGTTTCTAACGTGATTAGCAAGTTACTAGCATGTTGCTAACAAGTTTCTAGCAAGATTAGCAAGTTAGTAGCATGTTTTTAACATGTCTCTAACATGATTAGCAAGTTACCAGCATGTTGCTAGCATGATACTAGCATGATTAGCCAGCTACTAGCATGGTTCTAGTTGCTAGGCCTGGCTAGTGATAGATGGAACATAGAAGGGAAGTTTGATTGAGTCTCAAAGGATTCTGGGAGTTTTGACAGTTGGAGTTTGAAGAGTGTTGCTCATTTGAACATTCCGTCAATGTAAGTCTATGGGATTTTTCCCAGGTTTAATCGTTAGTTTTAGGAAAACCGTATGTCTGATCAGTTAGAAAAGATATAGCAACTAACTTCAGATCAGTCTGAAGATCTGGGCTGAGTTTGGAGTTTGTAGAGTTAAAGCTCTAGGAGGAGTAGCAGTCAACGAATTTAGTCTCAGAAGAAGAAGATGATGACGTTTAAATAGCATTTCAGTAAGTCATCCTTCTCAAGCCAACTTAATAAAAGATTTTGATAAATTATGCTATGAAACTTACCATTCTGTATACGAAGAGCCTTGATTACTCCTTTCGTTGAGACGCTCTGAGCGCCCCCGTCCTGACTGCTGAGCTCTTTGAATAGTTCCTTTAATGCTGACGCTAATTTCTCACTTGCGTCACAGGGAGTTCTGAAAAATGAAAGAACAGCTGCTTCCATTTCAGCATAATTACTGATTTTAGACACTGACAGTTTGGACAAATCAAAAGTCAAACCAACAACAGCACTGACCCCAGCACTCTCGCTCTGAACGCTTCAGTCATGAAGAGCACCTGCAAGGTTGCGTTCAGATAGCACGTCGCACCTTGATTGCGCAAACCCCTGTAATGACCTAGGGAGAGGCATTTTAATGAAAACAACATTAATAGCAGTGGTAGCAGCCATAGTGAGAACAGCAGTAATTGTAGTACGTCACATTCATGTCTTCTGCTACTTCAAATCAAAACTCAAGGCGCCTTCCTCCCCCGTTCTGATGACGAGTCCTTTAACGGGCTTCACTGTGTCATCAGCCACTGATTCTAACTATTTTGGACTGAATGGTCCCGAACTCTAAACTACTTACTGTCTATGAATTTGAGATTATAGACTCTAAACTCCAAGACCACTGATTCACGACATATTTGTCAAATCTCACACTTTGGCCTTTGATCATTAGAATCATCTGTTTTGACTTGTTTTGATGTTCACACACTAAAATTTCATTGCACTTTTGTGCATAGCTATGATAAAGCAACTCACTATTTAAACAGGTTTAAATTCATATTTAAGTGAGGCAAGTATCTCAACTTACCAAGATCTTGGTTTGTTTGTTTCGCCTCTGCTGTTAGTCTCTCATTCCATGTGTGAGAGACCGATGATCTGTCAACGGTATCCTTTATTTTCATGTTTTTAATGCCCTTTGCCACCTGATTTACTGCACTTGGATTGCCTGCAAAGAGACACAACTTTTGTGTGATTCATGTTGCACTCCAGTTCAAACTTGACCTCTCAATACCACATTAAACCAGAATCTAACATGTATACTCTGTTTTGTAAAAAGAAAAAAACACTCTAATTACATGCAAATATAGTAACTATTAAAGCTGATTATCCTTTGAAAGTGTATATGGTAATTTACTAATTGCAATACTATCACTAAACATACAATGAGAGATCATATCATTTCTAACATAAATGGCGTTGGATTATACATTTTTTTTTTTGTTTATAATAATACACTTCTGTGACAGTAACACTATACAGGCAAGGACTAGTGTTCAATGCCAGTACACACAATTTTTTTTCTTATACAGAATATTAAAACACACACACATTTTCATTAATTTTCTGAAGTGTGCAGCCGATGTGAGATGGGTTTACCTGAAGCCAAGGCCTGCACAGCAGTCGAGTCCGGGTTGAGAGATCTTCAAATATTTAAGGAATACATTGTAAGATTTTACTGCAATATCGGCATTTGCCATCAGTAAACAATCAGCACGGCAGTTGTTCCTTCACATTGTCTCTAGTCATGTTTTAGATTTAGAAGTTCTGATGAATTATATAAGACACTTACTGCTTTTGCACATCTGCATCTACTTTGGTCTTCATTTCATCTATAGAGTAAGGAATAAAATCACTTTTAACATACCACTGGTGCGTCTATAGAAAGCAGTAATAAACAACTATTAAATTATGCACAAAAAAGAAATCAAAGCGAAGATTCATCTGTCTGGATTTTGTTAGTATGTATTGTCTAGATTGCGTGCCAGCGTAGAACAACTAGTGTTCTGCAGTGATTAGTACAAGAAATTGGTGAAGTGGTCAGATTTGCAAAGAGGACACGTTTTGCAGGAGCATCTATAAGTGCCCAGTTGTTTGGTGACGGAGCCCCCAGTCTTTAAAGTTATGGCTGCATATACAAAGCATAATAAGAATTCACCAGAGACAAATTGCGTGCAAAAATCAGAATTGGTCAGGGTTACGTGATGTGTGTGTGTGTGTGTGTGTAGGGGAGCTCAGGGCATAACCTAACACTTTTTGACTTTCTCAGTTTGTGTAAATCCATGTGGGGTTCAGAGTATAATTTTTTTATCCACGTTAATTTCACACTTGTCTAGTACAAATATGTCACTTTGTTTCATAATTACAGTGTATATGTATTTTATTATTTACCTCAAAAGAATGGAAGTGAAATGTGACAACATGCCCCGTAGGTGGAGTACATTGTAACATTACCATATGACAGCAAATTAAATAAAAAGATTAACTTTTTCAAATAAAATAATGGTGTTTTTATTGTTGTTAAAAATAATCTAATTTTTGAGCAATGAACACATCGCAGCCCTGATCGCAACACACAGCTATACAGTATAGTTTATATCAATGTGTGCGAAACACATTCAGACATTCAACACAGAAAAACGCAGAGATACACTCCTCTTCCTCCACGAGACACATAAACGAGCCAAAATGCTTTACATTTCTTGACATAATAATTTCTGAACATTAAACATCAATTCTCAGTCTTTGTTCACCTGTTTCATGTGGTTTCTCATTAAAGCTCATGAAAATAAATAGTGTAAATTACATGGCTAATAATTACATTCTAGTAACTACTATTAACTAACAAGAAACTCTGATTAACAAATCAGTAAGTTATAGCACTCAGTTGAAAGAGTAACTACTTTTTTTTTTTTTCATATCTCCCGGAGAACTACTATATACATGTGAATGATGCAAAATGTATAATTAATTCTAAAGTGAAGATCATGGTAACCCACTAATTACTCAAGTGTTACCAAAACCATCGGAAGTATTACTATCTATTGTGCATTAGTATTTTTTTCTTGCATAGCTATACATTAATGCAGAACATTATTCCAAAGTGTTCCCAAAAAATTTACTTCAGCCAGAAATTGTTCTTTTACTATGGTAAAATAAATGTTCAGCGATACCCTCAAAAAGATTCAGAATTTTGGCACACACTTTTTCTCTATATAGAGCTGATATGGCAATATTGAGTTATCTTATGGTATATTATACTATTTTACTTAAACATGTAATGTAATGTCATAAAAGTAATCAATAGACTAATCAATATGCTGATTATTACAATACTGGATGTCTCAACACAGATTGTGAATCCCAGGTGTCTGCCATTAGGCAGTACAGGTGATTTCCATTGGATTGGAAGTGAACCAATGAACTTTGGGTGATCTTTGATGTACATTTCATGTGACCACCTCTAACCAATAGGAGGCAACGGTATAAAAGTTATTTTAAAAATGGCTGATCTGGCCAAATTCCACCATTAAAAAATGGTACAGGTGGGCTAGTAATTAAGTGTGACAATCCAGGCAGGCATAACCAATAAAAAAAAAAAAAAAAAAAACAGAATTACCAATTTTGGTTAGCATGTACAAGTATAAAATGGATGCCTGGACAGAAAAAGACTTAGACGTGGTAGCCGTTTTCTCAGCTTTGTTGCTTTGTACAATAAAGTCTTATTTTGACATCTGGAACGCTGCTTCTCGAGCCTCATTGACTTAATTGATAAATTAATCTATTGCTCCACGACAGCACCTAGTATACTATAAATTTGCTCATGCAAATTTAAACCATGTGTGTAACTAACCCTGCGTTAGTTTGTGCCCTGCGCTCCCCTAAATAATTTCTACCCTTGCCCCCATTGCCCCCCTCACCCCAGCAAACACAAAATGTTCCACTAATTATTGTTATTGGGGGTTTTTTTGGGAACCAAATGCCAACGTTAGTGGAACGTTCTTTTTAGGTTTTTTATTTTTTGTAACAATAAAAAAAGGTTCCCAGAACGTTGCATGGTGGTTATTATTAAATAACCTAAAATTACTTACAGAGAACACTTCTTAATGGTTATTTTTAGGTTCTTTCTTGCAACCATAAAATAATGTTCCCAAAATGTTGCAGGGTAGTTATTTTTTAAAATGACCTAAAATAACGTATACAGAACGTTCCCTAATGGTTATTCTCAGGTTATTTTTATAACCCTATAAAACTATCTTTCCATTGAAATCGTTGCAGATATTTTTGTGTAATGACCTACACAGAGCCCTGAAGGTAGTTTGATGCAGCATTTGTTAAAATACAGAAATTCGATCATTCAGAATTCGTTGTAAATTATAATATCAAGCCAGGGTTAAGCACAGAGTGATAACAGAAACCATTAATTCGTGGGTTTGTTTCATCTTCATTTACTGCGCACCTCTGATCTGCACGCGCTTTCACCTGTCTTCCACAGAGATCCGCGCGCTCCGGAATTTAAAAATTAACGGTCATTTCGTTTTACTGGCTGACTGATTTGCTCGTTTATCGATCTCTTTATTTAATCATTTCTTAAAATTAATACAGTTATGAGAGTAAATATGATTTTAGAGGGATTTGACATGCCTAAGAGAACATGAAGAGAACAGGATGTTTGTTAATCGAGAAGTTTTTGTTTGCGGATCAAAAGAACAATGTCCCACTGTACAAACTGTACACCTCAATGGTAAGAAATCCTACTTTAAGTCAAATAAAGTAACGTTATACTAACGTTCCGGGAACGTTATACTAACATTAGGGAACAATAGATTAACGTTAGAATAATGTTCTAGGAAACAAAAAACTAATGTTCTGAAGACAGTGACGAGCGGACCGGCACGCAGGGCACGCACTGGAGGCCGGAGCAGTTTTATTTTATGCACCGATTTTCAAAAACAGCCTGTTTAACGTGAAATACGTTTTTCATCATGTTTTTCACTATACGGACCACAAGAGAAATAAGGGAATAATGTTATATAGACAGTTATATACCACTATTAGCATATGTTTAAGCAGATTCGAAGTAGATTCGTCTCTCGTTTCTGAGAGAATAGGCGCAAATAAAATAAAGCTCCGTCCGGAGCCTCGGACTCTTGCGGTTTGCCGCTACGCCACTGTCTGGGAACCAAAAACACGTTCTGGGCACGTTCTGGGAACCAAAAACACGTTCTGGGCACGTTCTGGGAACCAAAAATTGTTAGCTGGGACGTTACGTAGACACTTTCCTGTAACGTGTCCTCATAATAACTAAAACGTTATGTTTCTTTCTAGTTCAGTTTACATATAGATCTAAATTGTGTGGTGGTTGCTTTCGTCAAATTATTATTATTATTTTTTAATTTACCTGATGGAGAAGGTAGCTGAGTGCAGGAATGAAATTGCCAAGTTTACAAAACAGTTAAGGTCAGCTAGTACATGAATAAGATCTGTAAAGATAAAAGCATCAATCTGAACTTTACACAGTGGAATGACATCATCCAGAGCCCTTAAAATAAAAAAAAAAAAATAAATAAAAAAAACAGAAAAATGAAAATGTTCCCCGCAAAAGAGCGAGTTCGATTTAGCAGTCTTTAGTGACCATGGAGAACAATGCTAAAAGAACACTTACCTCACACACAGCACGAAAACAAACAACGATCAAAATAAAGATTTGGCAGTATGAACCCTTCAAACTTTTCATCAAGAACCATCTGACCATGTAACTCACCGATATCAAGAGACAATCAATGTGCAAATCGAAACTACAGTTGAACCTGTAACTTATATTATACAATAGTTTCAGTATTGGAAACAGGTAACGTCCGTCGGCTAGCGTTCATGTGCTTAATTTCTCCCTCGCATGGAATGTCTTCAATGCAAGACAGCTTTTTGTTAGATAAACGAACGCAAAAAAATCCATTTAGGCGAAAGCATATCCAATGAAGAGATCATAACATGGATTTAGCTTTCACTTTCACGAAAATGCGCTCCTTACATCAAGGAAAATCCTCAGTAGAGGACGGGTTATTTAACAGCTTATTGTTTGCTGACGAAGAATACGCACCCATATTATTTAAAAAAAAAAAAAAAAAAAAAAAAAAAAGACCCGTTTAGTATGTTCCCCAAAGCCATTTCTCAGCCTCAAACAGAAACACATACCTTATGCCACCTGCCCTTTTCTCGCTTGTGGTTCGTGTCATTCACTTCATCACTTTGGTCAGAACTGAAAGTATGAGAGTCCCATTAACGACTCAAAAGCACACCCTTCCCAGGTAACAGGGAACGTTCCCACAACCTTCATTAACGTTTTTTTTCAAGGGTATTTAAAGGTTAAGGCAGAACATTATTCTTAAAATAACGTTTAGGATAACATTCTAATGGTAAGAGAAGCCGTTCCTATAACAAAATTCTCAAAACATCCTTCTGATGAAATTTGTATCTCTGAATGTCCTTTTGTTTATTTCTTCTTAGCCCCATTACTGCATGTATGGCTATATTAATGGCGATAAAGTCAATCCACACAAGTTGATCTATACACACACAGACACACACACGTTGGGGGAAGGGCAGTTTCACATCTTCAGATAACCTCACCTGTAATTTTGGACTGTGGGAGGAAACCGGAGTAAACACAGGCTGGGTTTGGGTTTTGTTTCTTGTTTAGGTATCATGTCTTTTATTTAGTCATGTCATTCCTTTGACACGCCATATCAGTTCACGCCATATCAGAATTCCCGTAATTATGAGATTACGACTTGTAAAAAGCGTTCACATCCTCCTAGAACTTGTAATTGCAATTTGTGAACTGGGAGTCTTCTGAGAGCTACGACTTGTACCACCTGACCCACGTAGGCTCTGTTTAGGCGTTGATAGTGTTGCCATAGAAAAGCATAATTCCAATGTTGTAATCTTGAAATTACGGTAATTATGATATGGCATGAATGCAGCATTAGTTCCTTGGTTCTGTGTGTCATGTTCTCACTGGGTGGTTTAGTTATGTGTCTTTGGTTCTCACTGGTTGGTTTATGTCACGTAACCCCTATTGTTTGGTATTTATGGCCCTCATGTGGCCATTGTCTTTTGTTGAGTCTTATCCCTGTAATCTTCAGTTAGTGAGTTCATGTTTTTGGTCAAGTCAAATCAAGTCAAGTTAAGCCTTTGTTTATCGTTTGATCACTTTTGGACTTAAATAAAACTGCACATGGGTTCTTAAACTCACCTCAAATGGACCGTTTGTTACACACGCAAACTTCACACAGAAAGACCTCCTGACCCAGCCTCGAACCAGGGACCTTCTTTCTGAGGCAACAGTGCCACTAACTGGTTTGCGTTCTGGAGATTCGTTTTTATTTCAATGTGTTTTTGCAGCGTTGAGCAGTGTAGCCAATCACAGACATAAGTGTTATTTTCTTGAACGCAACAGCCAATCAGAAGTGCTCAAGTTAGAATCTACTCACTGCTCAAATCACAGTTTTTGTTCAGGTGCTGTGTTCAGCATGGACCGTCTCATTATAACAAAGTGCAGATGCGATGTAAATAAACTTAAACTTGTGCGGCATAAAAAAAACTTAATGACAGCTTTTTAGTGATTATAAAGGGAGTGCTCTTTATGCAGTAGCGGTGAATGGCCCTAACATTTTATACATATAATACTAAGGTTACAGCACCCTCACTAATTTAAGAAACACACGGATTTGATTCTGGAGCTGCTACATTCCCTGCCAGTACCAAAAGTCGAACCCACAAATCTTTAAAATTAGATCACGTTTAATAACTTCTTTCACACATGCCCATAACCCGTGGGCACTGTGAGTTGTGTTCCTTAATTAGCACAAAAGATTCAACTTATATCAGTGACATGAAATCGGTGTTACAGATGAAACATTGTGTTGAGAAATATTAGATTTTTTTTTCCCAAAAACATTTATTTAATCTCATACAAAAAGATGAAAACTGGTCCATTAGGAATAAAGTACAAGAGACATTTCATTGTATAGCTTACCCGAGTAAACATTTTCTCATCATGCTTAACTGGTTTCAAGATATTAAGATCATTTTGTCATGCTTTTTAGTGTTTCTTTCATTCTGACAACAGAATCGATAAATAAAAGTTTAAAATGTTTCATTGGTCAAGATATGTTAAAATCCAGATTTAAACCTGTTAGGTGTGATTGTTGATACATTTAGAAATGGTTATCAACATAAAAGAAAGGGCTTCCAGCAGTTCGGGCTGTTATAAAAAGGTTTCTTCAATCTCAGAGGGAAAGCATCAAGTCTACATTTGTAGTTTGTTGAAGATACATGAAGGATGAATATACAGCACACTTGTCTTGAGCTTGACGACGTCTGGTTTATCTTCCACCCGGCAAACGAATTATGATGCAGATAGTGGCTTTATCCTTGATCCCATGGTCAGAGAACTTGTCGGTGTCGTTCAGTTGTTTGCTGGTGTAGAGTAATCGCAATGCAGACGGGTCTGAGAGAAATAAATTCATCAGTTACACTTCTGCTGAAACCCAGAACAGTTATATGTAGTGTCATAATGTTATATAACTCTGTGGCTCCTCTGTGTCAACCGAACCCATGTATTCATATTTCTTAAAGTGTTCACAGTACCTGATGCCTCCTGTGGCAGTTTTTCAGCAAGTTTTTTTTTGAATTCCGCCACCGTCATGTTATTGAATTCTTCCTCCGAGCTGGCGACGTCTATAGTTTTCTTCTCGCCTTGCATTCCGATCACAAACACTTGAAAGATTCTCCCCATGTCTCACAGACGCAAAGACACACAGACTGGTGTTAAGTATGTTACACTTTTTCTTTTTGACTGCATGTGAACGAAACTAGTCTTGAAAGGTATCGTCAAAGTAAAGGACCTGTCAGATAAGATTATATAGTGCACATGTAATGATCGATCACACCCAAAGTAAACTCATAAATTCAGATAGCCCTGGCCGGTTTTTGAGAAAGAGTGTGATTTCTCCGAAAGGCTTGCAAAACAGAAAGTGAACGGACGGTTTGTTATATCGAAGATAGCAGCGCAATTCTGAGGAATAAAAGATTTTTCATTCCATTATGTATTTGCCTATTATTTCTATGTTTATTCTTTAACTTAAACTTTTATCTTCAATTGAGGAAAATAGTTTCATACTTCATTGTTTATCGAAACATCCGCAAGTCTGAGTGGTGGTTTCGTTTTCCTATTTTCTAAACTGAAAGCGAACACATTATTGGTTCCCTTCACAGGTAAGATATTGGTCCACTTTCCAACGTTCTCATTCATGCTTTTAGTTATTCTAGACGAACGGAACAAGGAGCCTTCATCAAGATGCAAGACAACCAAGGCAGTGGACAGTACGACGTCAATGATGCAACGCTGAAGTTTGTCAGACGGAGAGACGACATAAGTAAGTTAATCCCCCAAGCGTAGCAGGGAGTTAAATGGGTGAATATTTTCGCAGGTTAAAACAATACACAGAGAAATTAAAGTGCCAACTGCTGATGCTGTGTTGTGGCTCTTAGCTTTAGATGATGACCCCAACATTCTGAGAGCAGAAATGTCTTGTGGCCACGCTGTGTCCCCAGAATCGCTGACTGCCTGGTGTCGCAGTTTGTTGGACCAGGTGGGTCAGAAATTCTCTATTCAGTTAAATGTTCAAAAACAACAACAACAACAACAAAAAGTAAAAAAAAAAAAAAAAAAGTAGGCTAATTATCATTATCCTTGTATCAGTTTTGTTGCTCTATATGCACATTTTAGACAGTTAAATCTGAAAGCAAACTTTATGTATTTTAATGCAACTGCGCACCTTTATCTGGCTAAAGAAATCATTCACAAGCTTCTGAGTGTTTATCTATGGTGAATGTCAGCTCTGGTTAAAAGGAGTCTTTTGTGCTGTTTGACACTTCAAACTGCCTTCACAAATTCAGTCAACAAAAAAAGACCCTCTAAGCCAGACATATTTGCTTCTCGTGAAATCATGTACGCATTTACGACAATTATCAATAACTGATAAAATAGACTGTCAACCTACTTTTTTTCAGTCTAGATTAAAAAAAACAAGAAAAAAAACAATAATAAGTCTTTCACAAGAATGTGCCTGTACTTTCAACTGGTATCTGTAAACATTTTGGTTTTATTCTGTTCTTTCTGACAGGGTCAGTATACATTTTCCTGTCCAGCTATCACGCACGGGACACAAAAATGTAACGCGGAGTGGCCGTACCTGGAGGTCAGGAAACTGGCAGTGCTTAGTGATTCAGAGCAGGCTCATTTTGAAGAGAATATGGCTCTTATGGCAGCATCTGAGTACTGCGAGTTCAAATCAGTGAGTAGAAATAACATTTCATTAAATATGTCTGTGAACCCACTGAGAGTTAATGAACTTTCTGGTATGTCTCTCTATAAGTGTCCAAGCTGTGGGTCCTATGTTGAGCGAGAAGACCTGACCAACCTCTGTGTGATCTGCACCATCTGCACATCTGTAAAAAAGAACACCTACCAGTTCTGCTGGCAGTGTATGAGAGAATGGAAAGGAGCAGCTGTTCTTTCGGTCCGCTGTAGTTACAACGACTGTGTCAACCCAGATGTCGATAAGCTAGCAAAATGTACAGATATGACGCTGTCTTATGTGGACAATGTGGAGTGTCCTGCCATTCGTGCCTGCCCGACCTGCGGACTCCTTTTAGAACACAATGGACAAGCTTGTAAGAACCTTATGTGTAAGCGCTGCAAGGTGGAGTTTTGCTTCCTTTGCCTAAAGCTAAAAAGTGTTTGCAATCCGATCCATGGACCATATACTGTCTGCTCAGTTGCACCACGGCAGACTGAGATTCCAGTTTGGAGGAGATAATGTGTTAGAGACATGATTGATTAACTTGGAATAGATATGACTCACTTTGTACTCAGGTAACTACATCTAGCTTCTTAGCTTAATATTTTTAAATGGCTGTTTATAATGATTACTTTTGACAGGACACACCGTTGTTAAATAGGCTATATCGATAGCAGTTTTTGTTTTCTAAATTGGTATTAAAAATTTAATTAATGCAGTGTGCAACATGAAATAATGCTTTTCAGCTTATAAAGACTTTTCATTTGAAATGTATCTGATGCTTTCAAGGTTTGAGGGATTGAATAAATGTTGTTAAATAAAATGTTGTATTTTAATGAAGTGCCAGATGATATGTTGATCAAACAATACAAAATAAACCGCAAGGCTAAAGCTACCGATTGTGCTACATATTTACACTACCGTTCAAAAGTTTGGGGTCAGTACATTTTTATTGTTTCTTTTTTTTTTTTTAAGAAATTAATACTTTTATTCACCAAGGATGTATTAAGTTAATAATTAAAAGTTTATTAAAAGTTAATAATAAATAATTTACATTGTTATAAAATATTTATATTTTGAATAAACACTGTACTTTTTAAACTTGTTATTCATGAAAGAATCCTGAAAAAAAAAAATTACAGGTTCCAAAAAATATTTGGCAGCACAACTGTTGATATTATCCAACATTGATCATTCTAATAATAAATCCGCATATTAGAATGATTTCTGAAGGATCATGTGACACTTGAGTAACAGCTGATAAAAATTCAGCTTTTCATCACAGGAATAAATTCTATTTAAAAGTATGTTAAAATAAAAAACATTATTTTATATTGTAAAAACATTTTGCAATACTACTGTTTTTTTTTCTATATTTTTAATCAAATAAATGCAGCCTTGATGAGCATAAGAGACTACTTTAAAGACTATTACAAGTCTTACTGACCCCAAACTTTTGAACGGTAGTGTATATTCATCAGAGGAAGGTTTCAAAACAGTAACAGCTTAACAGTGTTGGGAGTAACCATTACAAATGTAATAATACTACAGTAGTATATTACTTTTTGCTGTAACGCAGTACTATAACGCATTACTAATCAAATTTGGGTAATATTCTTACTCATTACAATATCAGTAACGCAAGTTACAACAACATATTTTAGCTCAACATTACGTGGTGAATTTACCAAGACCGTAAAACAGCACCAGAGAAAAAAAATCAGCATGCAAAATAGTTTGTCTGTTTGCTGTTGCTGGAATTCGATGGTCGATGGTTTCTACATGTGTAAGCTGGACACACTCCCATTTTATTAATTTCATCAGAGAAAATAATAAGAATGCATAATCAGGTGTAATCTATGTGTAATCTAAACTCTCAACAAGGAGAAATAGCACGAATAACTCCCGGAAACACCTGGACTGGTGCCACTGACACTAGGGCTAACGGAGAGAAAGAACTGCGGGTCGGAGAAGAGAAAGAATGCGGCGGACGAGCATATAGGTATCAGGGTGTTATATATGAATAAAATACGTCGTCAGATTTTAATTGAATGGATTATTGCCGCTTTTCTCACACACCAGTGCATTAACAAACTCACAAACATTAGTATGTATTTAACAAATGTATTTTTTTTTTTTGTTTTTTTGTTTTTTTGCTAGTAATTAACTTAAATGTCTGAAGCATTATTTTTATGAGGTTGAAAACACTGAAGCGTTGTGATATAGGCTAAAAGCACGTGCGCGTCTATTTGGATCAGCGCCAGACAAGGCGCAAAAGCACCTTGGAATTTAGCAGTTGAAGTTTAAATACATCTGTGATTGTCTGCATCGAATGGTTAAAATCAGCAAGTTTTGGAGTGGGTCAAATAGAATCTGAGGTGGTACAAATCAGTTGGGAGAGGTACCCCTCGATTGAAATCGCATTCCATTTAGCTTTTTGCTTTTAAAATCGTATTCCGGAAGTGAAGGGGTCAGTCCTTCAGATCATTTAGGGGGGCTTCAGGAGGCTATTCTGGTATTTTATAATGCCTAGTCATACTTCTGTGGATATTTTGGTTAAAGTAACTCAAAAGCAATGTTACGCATTACAATTCAGAGACTGTAATATTGTAATGTAACCAATTGCTTTTAAAAAACAGTAACTAGCAGTGTTGGGAAGGTTACTTTGGAAATGTAATAGGTTACAGATTACAAGTTACTTGATTTAAAATGTAATAAGTAGTGTAACTTTTCAATTACTTTATTAAAGTAATGTAACTTACTTTTAATTACTTTTTGATTACTTTTCTAAATTTCTGATATTTTCAACTGTTAATCATTTTGAAACATTTAAAGCAGGCAGAGTTAACCTTACAGTAGCACCAAACACTGATTACTGTCAGACTTTCAACATCCTTTATCAGTTGAATTAAGATTATAATAAGTAAGGGATAACATACATCTTTATTTTGCGATAACAACTGGCTGAATGTACATTGTCTCAATTATTACACAGCTGCTTGACAGATTATTTAGATGTTTCGTGTCAAAATAATTAGACACAAAACACTGATCTGAGTTGAAATATTTGAACACAAATCTTCCATGAAGAAATCAGTTGCGAGCAAATGGCAAGTTCAAACTAGACATTTTAGGGATAGAGTGCAGTCATACCAGTTTACTTACACAACATTTCACCACATAAATAATTAAGTAGTAGTACTAGTTTGTTAGTTATCTTATAATCCATTGCAGTGTACAAAAAAAATGGCAGCAGCTGCGTTTGTATGAAACAATAGAGTGAGTCCACCATACCAGGATGACAGAATTAAGAAATTGTCCACATAATATTGAATTAAGCTTTAATATTTTATTAGCTAACCAAACGCAAAGCTTCCGCCAAGAAAAATTATCAAGCATATAGCACTGACTCATCAGTTGTATTTAACGAAGAATGAATCCAGTTTAGTTAATCAACACGGCTACGACACATGTATCATATAGCACTGACTTAAGTTGCCCTGAATGAGTCTGAGCTGTGTAATAATTTAATTTGAAGCACAGCCACCACAAATTTTTTATTTATTTATTTATTTTTTTACTTTTTTTGGGGAGGGCTTTTTATGCCTTTTATTGTGATAGGACAGTAGAGAGGTGACAGGAAAGAGCTGGGAGGAGAGAGGGGAGCGGGATCGGCAGAGGACCTCGAGACGGGATTCGAACTTGGGTCACCGTGAGCGCAGTTGCGCTATATGTCATAACAAGATCATAACATAAATAACATCATAACAAGAAATAGTTTAATAGTTATGATACTGGGTTTGAAATCAAAAAGTGTGCATATTTATGACAGAAAACACTAGCATCTAACAATGCCTTGGAAAAAACAATCTTAAAAAATAAATTTTATCCATAAACCCAAATAGGAAATAAAACAGTTATCGAATAAGCATGTGTCCTGTTCTGTGTCCTAAACTCCTGAAACATTGGTGTCTCATTTTAGAGCAGTCAATGCAATTTATGAAAGAAGCCAATTAAATCTGTAAGTGGGAATGGGTGTGTGAAAAAATTCAGATGTAATCCCTTTGTAATCACTGGCATATTTCAAAAGTAACTGTAATTTAATTACATATTTTTTTCTCAGTAACTGTAACTAATTACAATTACATTTATTTTGTAATTAAATTACGTAATTCCGTTACATGTAATTAGTTACTCCCCAACACTGGTAACTAGTAATATGTAATGTATTACATTTTGGAAGTAACTTGCCCAACTCTGCAGCTTAGACTTAAAAAGATGAAAGTCTCCCTTAGGCTTGAGACACACTAGGCGATTTTAAAATCTTAACTGATTTTAAAACCATGGGAGACCACCAGCGAGTAAAGTAAATAATTACAAATACTTTTAATTACAAAGTGTGATGCAGAGAGATATCATGGAAAATGAAGAGACTGAAGAGGAAATTGAAGTGAAGGTGCAGTTCAAGAGAGAGTCTTTTTCTTATTTTGCACAGCCCCAGCTTAAAGGAACATTCCACTTTTTTGTGAAATAGGCTCATTTTCCAACTCCCCTAAAGTTATACAGATGTGTTTTACCGTTTTTGAATCCTTTCGGCCGATTGCCGGGTCTGGCAGGAGCACTTTTAGCATAGCTTAGCATAAATCATTGAATCCGATTAGACCATTAGCATCTCACTATAAAATGACTAAAGAGTTTTGATATTTTTCCTATTTAAAACTTGACTCTTCTGTAGTTGCATCGTGTACTAAGACTGGCGGAAAATGAAAAGTTGTGATTTTATAGGCCGATATGGCTGGGAACTATACTCTCATTCCGGCGTAATAATCAAGGAATTTTGCCTCCGTACCATGAGTGCAGCAGACGCAGTGATATTACGCAGCGCCTGAAAGTGACCGGCACTAAGTTTGTGTAGATGCAGAGTTGACGGCTGCGTAATATCATTGCATCATAGGGGAGTTGGAAAATGAACCTTAACATTTCAATATTTGAGTTGACTGAACTTAAGATTTTAAGGCAGCAAGTTAACAAATTATTTTAAGCTGACTCAACAAATTGTGTTTTTTGTTTTTTACAGTGTAGTAGTAATGGGTACAAAAAAGTGCAGCAGATGCAAAGAATGCAATGACTGTTGCAACTGTAACATTTTAATGATTTGAAAGGATACTATAGCAAAGTTATTATTATTATTTTTTCATGAATATATGATTGACCTGAAGAATGAAAGCTATATATCGTACAGTTGGACAATGAGTTATGAGTTATATCACACTCATAGACACTAAAGGTGTGACAATACACTAGAACTAGAACTAGACAATCTTGTAATACTATTTTTAAGAAATTTTCAATGACAAAATATTTGTCTTTTAGATCACAAAAAGTAAAACAATGCAGTTGTAATTTTAAAATGTTTTAACTAATCTAGGGCTGTAACTAGTGATTATTTTCGTATATCAAGTCATCAACGGATTATTTTGACAATGGAGGAATACAGTTGAAATACATTCCATTCATCAGTGCCTCGACTTTGCAATTGGATAGGGGAGAGCGGGGGCGGATGCAACACTTTTTGAATGTTCTTTAGTTTCTCAGAGACTGTTTGTATCAGAAAGCTGTACAAATGAACAAAACCCAAACCCCATGTTACAAAAGCCAAGTCGGTGCCGATAGCCTAGTGGGCAAGTGCACCGACATGCAGTGCCATTGCACTATGGCCGTCCTGAGTTTGAAATCTCTTCCATGTCACTTCCTGTCTCCTCTCCACTATCCTATCATTTTAATAAAAAAAAGGGAAAAACACACAAAAAAAAAAAGTATTAGAAAGCCAAAATTTTAGTACAAAGCCATCTGTCAGCTACTCACCCACATTGCTGCAACATGTGCACATATACAAACAATTTACACTTGAATAGACAAAGTAAAATGTTGCAACTGACACCACAACAGGGGACAGTTGCAACATTCATTCAAATGTAATTAAGTCAAATGTAATTTAGTTAAATGTTTAAAACCTTAAAGGAACTCTTCACTTTTTTTGAAATAGGTTCATTTTCCAACTCCCCTATGATGCAATGATATTACGCAGCCGTCAACTCTGCATCTACACAAACTTAGTGCTGGTCACTTTCAGGTGCTGCGTAATATCACTGCGTCTGCTGCACCCATGGTACGACAGCAAAATTCCTTGATTATTACGCCAGAATGAGAGTATAGTTCCTAGCCATATCGGCCTATAAAATCACAACTTTTCATTTTCCACCAGTCTTAGTACACGATGCAACTACAGAAGAGTCAAGTTTTAAATAGGAAAAATATCAAAACTCTTTAGTCATTTTATAGTGAGATGCTAATGGTCTAATCGGATTCAATGATTTATGCTAAGCTATGCTAAAAGTGCTACTGCCAGACCCGGAGATCGGCTGAATGGATTTAAAAATGGTAAAACACATCTGTATAACTTTAGGGCATGTTGGAACCGCAAATGATAGCTGTGATAAAACTTAGTATATTAGCTTGACACAATATCATTGACACACACTAGCTATAGCTGTTCTGCAGATCAGAAAACATTGATTAAAATGTTACGCTTTTACAATGCATCACACAAGCAACTTAGACACTGACCAAAAATCTGATCTTTAAAAAAAAGTATTTTTTTTCCATGAAAAAAAAAACAAATAATTATATATATATATATATATATATATATATATATATATATATATATATATATATATATATATATATATTTTTTTTTTTTTTTTTTTTTTTTTTTTGTAGAAGGAATTGTCACACGTGGCTGATTTCTTTCAGGAAGGATGAGGGGCCAATAAAGCATGTGCAATATGAATATCATGACTGTGGCTTATTCCTGCTTGAAGAAATAAGCCATGTTGCAACTGCCCTACTCTCCCCTATTATGCGCGACTTTATAAGAGTAAAAACTTCTGATTCTGATTGAGAGTGAAAGCTGTGCTCCTCTCACACCATTGGTAGGCGAACTGTAACGTGATTTCAACAAGTTAGTTTTTCTTTTTTTCTGCAGCCAAACACCTGTTTAAACCTATTAAATACATAGATTTGTTTCCGACTGGGTTCCTACATAGATTGGGTTCCTTTCAAATTCATAGCCTCAGCATGACGTCTGGAAAGCTGGCAGACATAAAATCAGGAAGACTTTCAGTCATTCAAACGAACGAAGAAGAAGGCATTCCTTAAATCTTATTTTAGTTATTGAGGACAAATGACACTTTTTATGACATTTCCCTTACAGTCCAAAAGGTTTCAGCTGTGGAACAGAAACCAAAACTTTTAGCTGGGACAAAAAGAGCAACATATTCAGTGTCATTTCTCATAAATACATAGTCATATTCTTGAAAAAAAGGAAGGCCTTCCTTAAGTCTCTGGAATTCTCCTGTCTTTTGAAACAGAATTATTTTTCAGAGAGCAGGTATGAAAGCTGTCACTGGGGCGGCACCCTTTCAAAACGTATTGTACCATTCAGGTACTAATGTGTACTCTTTCAATATTAATATGTACCTTTATTAAGCATCTTTTACGTGGAAATATCTTGGATAAATAACAAAAATATGTACCTGTTAGTGTCGATTTTTGCATGCGGTAACAATGGAATCCACATGTCATACTGTCATACTGTAAGTGTAGATCCAATGCAGCAACATTTACTTTGTTGACCTTATTTCTCCTACATTTAAGACCTACTATTCGTTACATAAGCAGGGTTGCTGTAGTTTCTGTTTGGGCTCTGAGACACTGTTCAGTGTACTTCATTTGCTTTGTTAATCACAACTTTTCATAATTATGTCTTTAAAACGCCCAACAGTAATTTGACAATCTGGCATATAAATTAGTATGCACGTTGTTTGTACTAAACTTATAAAAGAGCCATCACATTCAATTCTACATAAAGACGAAGAACAGCGGAAATAAAGATAAATCGTGCTAGGACTTGTAAACAGAGGTGAAGCGCCCTCTAGCGATTAATTAAAACAACCAGACCATGAGGAATTGAAAGCAAGAATAGTCCAGTTTAAGCCTTAATAATAACTACCTTAATAATAATTACACATCTTCCATTTGCCAAATTTATTTCTATTTAAACTTTATTACAAATTAAAACAAACCTAAATGTTTTTTTTTTTGTTTCATTTTATTTAAATTAAAAAGACAAAAGAATTTTCCGAATGCTTCAAATCACACTACACGTGTGGTCGCGTGCTTCTGACTGTAATTCTTTTAATGGCTGATGCCAAAACTGATACCTAGAAAGCAGGGTTTATTAACATACATTCAGACCATCACTGACTACAAGCCCCTGCCACAGGCCAGCGACGATGACACATCCCTGCCAGATGCACTCAACCACTTCTGCTCACGATCTGAGATACAGAACAACACTCCTGCACAGAAACTCCACACATGTCCAAACAACCAGGTACTCTGTCTTTCTGCAGCCGATGTAAGGAAGACTCTAACCAGGATAAACCCACGAAAGGCTGCGGGTCCTGACAGCATTCCTGGCCGTGTACTAAGAGACTGTGCTGCACAGCTGATGGATGTCCTAACAGACATCTTCAACACCTCGCTGAGCCAGGCAGTCGTCCCCACGTGTCTCAAATCCACCTCCATAATTCCAGTTCCAAAGAAGTCCCCTGTGTCCTGTCTGAATGACTATCGTCCCATAGCACTGACTCCAATCATGATGAAGTGCTTTGAGAGGTTAGTCATGCATGACATCCAGTTTGCATACCGTCCAAACCGCTCCATGGACGATGCAATATCCAGCACTCTCCACCTAGCTCTCGCTCACCTGGAACAGAAAGACTCTTACGTTAGAATGCTGTTCATTGACTTCAGCTCAGCATTCAACACAATAATCCCTCAGCAGCTCATCCACAAACTAAACCTGCTGGGCCTAAACACCTCCCTCTGTAATTGGATCCTGGACTTCTTAACTGGTAGACGCCAGTCAGTCCGTGTCGGCCGCAACACCTCCAGCACTACCACACTGAGCACAGGTGCCCCACAGGGCTGTGTTCTCAGCCCGCTGCTCTTCACGCTGCTGACCCACGACTGCACTGCCAAGTTCAGCTCCAATCACATCATTAAGTTCGCGGACGACACGACTGTGGTCGATCTCATCAGCAACAACGATGAAACACACTACAGAGAGGAAGTGGCTCAGCTGGCTAAATGGTGTGGCGCTAACAACCTGTCCCTCAATGTGAGTAAGACAAAGGAGGTTGTGATGGACTTCAGGAGGAACTCTGTTGACCACCCCCCACTGACCATCTACAGCTCGGCTGTGGAGAGAGTCAGCAGCACCAAATTCCTGGGGGTGCACATTACAGAGAATCTCAGCTGGACCACCAACGTCACGTCGCTCAACAAGAAGGGCCAACAGTGCCTACACTTTCTCCACCAGCTGAAAAGGACAAGTCTCCCTCCACCCATTCTCACCACTTTCTACAGGGGAACCATTGAGAGTGTGCTGACCAGCTGCATCACTGTCTGGTACGGGAACTGCAGTGTTGCTGACCGCAAGACCCTACAGCGGACAGTGAACACCGCTGCAAAGATCATCGGTGCCCCTCTCCCCTCCATCCTGGACATTTTCCTTGCACGATGCTCCAGCATCATCAAGGACCCCACCCACCCCTCCCACAATCTCTTCCAGCTCCTGCCATCAGGTAAAAGGTACCGGAGTATCAAAGCTCGCTCTGTCAGATTTCTCAACAGCTTCTTCCCCCAGGCTGTGAGAGTCCTCAACTCCAATCTCCCTGTCCCCCTCTGAAACCATGAAAACCTCCGCTTCCTCCCCTCAACTCATTAAAACTGCTGACAACCTTCAAAGTGCAGTTCTGAGTGTGTTACACACAGGTGAGTGTGCTATACAAACCACTTGTAGTAACACACTTACGTACATTAGACACTTTCTATAAACCCCTGCTGCTACAAAGACTCAGTAGGATTATATATGTTTATTTGTGCATTGCACAAGACCATTTTTTTTTTCTGCCAAAAATCATTAGGATATCAAGTAAAGATCATGTTCATGAAGATATTTTGTAAATTTCCCACCATAAATATATCAAAACTTAATTTTTGATTAATAATATGCATCGCTAAGAACTTCATTTGGACAACTTTAAAGGTGATTTTCTTTTGATTTTTTTGCTCCCTCAGATGCAAAAAAGATTTTCAAATAGTTGTATCTCAGCCAAATATTGTCCTATCCTAACAAACCATACATCACTGGAAAGCTTATTTATGTATAAATATTATTAAAAAAATATGTATATTATTAAAATATTATTATGTAAACATTTTTTAACTATGTTTATAATGAAGTATTTCATTATTGATAAACATTATTAATAAATATTTTATGTTCTAAATAAATAATTTTAAAAATCATTTTTTGACAATGTTTATAAAAAACTATATTAACTACTATATTTCGAATTTATACTACTACTGCATTTAATTAACACATTAATAATAATCTTTGAAACAAGTAGTTGTTACTATATTTATTTAGTTATTTTTGACAGTTATGTTTATAATAAATTATTTATAATTTATTATATATTATTTATTATATATATTTAGAAATGTTTTAATGGATTAGCATATAATATTATTGTGAAATATTTAAATTATTTATTTATTTTTAAAAAAAATCTTACATTATTTTTAAAATACATTTTATACATTTATTATTATACATAAATACATTTATTATTTAAAATATTAATATAGCATTGTAAATATCCTTTTATAAAATAACGTTTTAAAAAGAATTTCATATTTAATTTAATTCATGTTTTGACATGTATTTTAATAAAGATTTAAATATTAAACTATTAAAAATGAACAAAAACGTTACAATAACTATCAATTAAAAAAAAACACCATTTTTAAACCATTTTTAAAAAATGTTTTTCTTTAATATTTGCTATTTTTATATTAAATTATTTAATTATTCAAATACTAATAAATAATTGTGTCGACTTTTTTTCGTTTAAGTGTAGTTTTTATGAATGTACACGTTCATTTACGGTGAAAACAGCTTGAAAAACGCTGTTTTAAATATACATTTTACTTATTTATTTTTGAGCATTTCAATATTTATTGTAATTGGAATTTGTATATATTTAGCTGATTTATTTGTTTACATATGTTCATTTGAAAAGGGTTTGAAAACATGTCTTTTAAGTATTTTGTACTGAACCAACTGTCCTTATGCAGCTGAAACACACAAATACTGCGTCAGTCAGACGTGAGTCATATTGACAGCATTTGTTTCATCTCTGCTCACACCTGTGAGGGTCTGATGTGTTTCTAGCGCCACCTAGCGATCGTTAAACAACATCATCACACCCATAATCCACACCCAAATAACTGAGATGAGGAAAGATTAAACTGTTTTTTTTTCTTACATAAAATTACCATTCAAACCATTTAATGGGGGTTTATTATTATAAGAATAAGTGATAAACAAGCTATAGTTTTGCATTGTGCTCATAATTTCGAAGTAGTGACACAGATAGGATGCAGTGAATTATCTGTGATTATTTAAATTCAACAAATGATTTAATGTTTAACAAACATATATACATAGGTGTTAAAGCAAAATCACAAAAAGCACTTTTAACAATACATATACCGTAGCTTCAAAGCAGCATTACATAAAATGCATGTTTCTGTTACTAGGAAGAGAAATCTGCTATGTCAGAAATGACATGTCAGTGTAATGTCCATTTGTGACCCTGGACCACAAAACCAGTCATACGGGCCAATTTTTTGAAATTGAGATTTATGCATCAGCTGAAAGCTGAATAAATAAGCTTTCTTTTGATGTATAGTTTGTTAGGATAGTTATTTGGCTGAAATACAACTACTTTATAATCTGTAATCTAAGGGGTACAAAAAAAAAAATAAATAAATAAAAAAATTTAAATATTGAGAAATATGGGAGAAATGTTTTTTTTTTTAATAAAGGTCTGTGAAGTCAAGTCACCTTTATTTATATTGTGCTTAATACAGTAAGAGCAGCTTTACAGTGCTAAACAGGAAAATAGTGTGTCAATAATGCAAACAAAATGTAATTATCCTGCAGCAGCTGTAAAAAGAGGACAATAGTAAACAGTAAATTTTTTTCTGTTAAAGTCAGCTCTTCGTAGAGTCAGTGAAGTCATCGTCCAGCTCAGTTCAGTTGTGTCTTGTGACAAGGTGGATGTGTCTCTAGGGCACATCTAGTTGTCATGGTCTCAGCTGTCATGGTCTTCAGAGAGGTTGTGGTCGTCTCTAGGTTCTGATCCATCATCTGGCCTGGATACAGACTGGATCTGGTTAATTAACATCATTCAATCATTCAAACCCGCTTGAAACTAGGTTAAGCTGGTTAACTGACTGTCAGTCTGACCAATATATATATATAAAGAGGCTCATTCCGCCCCATGTGGGCGTGGTTTGTAAGCCTGACATGGGAGCATGGTAAACTTCGGTAAAACTGCGTGAAATGCGTAGGCACGAACACGGCGAAATCAAAGCGCTTTATTTTGCACACCAAATGTATACAACTGGTGAAACACGTTTAAATCTATGATCTGTGCAATTTCGCATGTGACGAATCTGTCGTCTAACATCTGCTGGAAATCCAAGTAAACATACTTGCGTGCACGCGCGCATCCCCAGTTGATCCATAACACCTTATCAAAATAATGATGTAAACATTCATTCAGCTAACAATTTCTGGTTCCGAGAACATTTTTATTTGTATTTTTTTATTTAGGAGAACATTCTGTGTTTTCTGGGGTTATAACAAAATTAACTGCGGTGACCGGATTTATTATAACAATATTTCTCATCAGGGTTTATATCCGTGTGTGTTTGTTCCCTCGGTGCTGCAGATGGCGCTGTGAACCGCGCTGATCTAAACCCACATCCGCGCCAACATGGCGGCGGCCACCGGAGGGCTTCTGCCCGGTGATGGGATACTGATCGCGGGAAAACTCTACTCGGGTGTCGCGCTCACTCTGGACAACTGCCTGCTGCCCACCGAGAGCGTGCACTGCAGCCCCTCGCGCGCGCACGGACTGTCCGCGCGCACGGAAGAGCAGCTTCGGAACCGGATGTGCGAGATGATCCAGAACGCGGGAATTCTGCTCCGCTTGCCTCAGGTCCGTGCTGGACGTGCTTCTCTGTTGCCTAGCAACGACATGTCACCCCCACCCCCAGGTTAAGCTGGTTAACTGACTGTCAGTCTGACCAAACTAGTCTGATTTGGGTTGAGAACGGTTTTGGGCTCTTGTCAACTGGCCAAACCGAAGAACGCCACCCTGGAGACTAGTTAAGACCAGTAAACCAAGTGTTTTTCAACAGGATGGTTTCATTAAGCACAGAAAAAAAAAAAAAAAAAAAAAAACACCTCAAACCTCAACAAGGCTAATCCACATTGCTTAGTTGTTGCTAAGCAACACAGAGCTCAAACCTACTAGACAACCAGAGTGTTTAAACTAGTTTTGTCTGATTTCACATCATTTCCCACATGAAAACAGTTGATTGGTTGTTTTAAGAGTTGATGACTGTTTTGCCAGGTTGCCATGGCAACGGCCCAGATCCTGTTCCATCGCTTCTTCTACTGCAAATCGTTCGTGAGACACTGTGCCGAGGTGAGATGCTAATAGTCCACTCTCCTTATAGCACACATACATCACAGAGACGTCTATTTGACATCTGCATTTACACCCGCATTTTTTTTTTTAGAGTGTTTGCTCATCTGCAATACGTCTATAGGACGTTTCCTATCAGATATGGATGTCTGTTAGATGTCTTTAAGATGCTTATGATTTAGAATGCATGTAAAACTGACATCTTATAGATAGCACACGAATGTCTGCAAGATGTCTGTTAAAGATCACTTGATCTGGAAGACATCTGCTGTGTACAAAAATGTAAGTTTTACATAAATTCTAAATCGTAAACATCTTAAAGACATCTAACGTCTATTTGACATCAGATAGGAAATGTCCAATAGATGCATTGCAGATGAGCAAACACTCTTCCAGATGCATTATACGTCTTCCAGATGTAAATGCAGATGTCAAATAGACGTCCCCGTGTGCTATCAGGGTAGGACGTCAAATAGATGTATATTGTTGTCTTTAAGATTTTTATGATTTAGATTGTAAGTAAAACTGACATCTTACAGACGTCTTACAGATGTTTATATGCAGCAGATGCTTTCCAGATCCAGAGATCTTTAACAGACATCTTGCAGACATGCGTGTGCTCTCTGGGTTAATTTATGTAGTTGCAGAATGTCTAAAATCAAAATAATATCAGAATGTAACATTTTTAAACTTTCTGTCTGTCACATGACCTTTAACCCTCTGGCAGACGGTGGCCATGGCGTGTCTTCAGCTGGCGTCTAAGATCGAAGAGGTCCCACGGCGGGTGAGGGACGTGCTCAACGTCTTCCACCACCTCAAACATGCCGCAGGAAACAGGTAACGCATCGCTCACCCGTACAGCGTGTGTGAGAGTCTGCACGTGTGTTCTGAAGCTGCAGTGTCTCGTCAGGCGTGTTAGTCCCCTGGTGCTGGACGAGGGCTACGTCAGCCGCAAGAGTGACGTGATAAAAGCAGAGCGGCGCCTCCTGAAAGAGCTCGGCTTCTGCGTCCACGTCAAACACCCGCACAAGGTCAGGCTGCTGCGTTTTCACACGCATGTGCTGCATTTTAGGCCAGACACATAGAGTTTATGCAAGAGTTCACATTTGTTTGCTAATGCATCGCAAGCTTGCATGCCACAGGTAGATTGGTGCATTTTCACATGTATTTGCTGCATTTTAGGCAAAAAACATGCTGTTTATTTCAAATTCTTTACTTAGGCCTAAAATGTACTTTTGCAAATACTTAGTATGCAAATTCTGTGCTAATGCATCTTGAGCTTGCATGCTGTGGTTAGACAAATGCATTTTTCACATGCATATCCTGCATTTTATACTGGAAGTGTTCTTTTTGTTAAAGTATGCAAATTCTCAACTGACACTTTTGATTTATACACAGCCTGCATTTTACACCAGAAATGTACTTTTCACTCAAGTATGCACATTTTTTGCTGATGCATCACAAGCTTGTGTGCCACAGCTAGACAGATGCATTTTTTACATGCATATCCTGCATTTTAGACCAGAAACGTACTTTCAACAGAAGTATACAAATTCTTCGTAGACTGCGCATTTTCACATGCATTGGCTGCATTTTAGGCACAAAAAACATGCTGTTTATGAGAGTTTTTCAAATTCTTTGCTATGCATTGAAACTTGCATGCCACGGTTAGACATACACATTTTTTCCATGCATATCCTGCATTTTAGGCCAGAAATTGTATTTTTATTCAAGTATGCAAATTCTGAACCTACTCATTTTGTTTACACACAATCTTTTTTAGACCAGAAATGTCATGCAAGTATGCACATTCTTCACTAATGCATCGCAAGCTTGCAAGATTGATGCATTTTTTGTAAATATCCTGCATTTTAAACCAGATATTTTTTATTTTTATTTTTTCACAAGTATGCATATTCATAGGTTATGCATTGTGGGATTAGACTGGCACATTTTCACATGCATATGTTGCATTTTATGCCAGAATCATACTTTGAATGCAAGTATGTTCATTCTTTGTTAATGCATCGCAAACTTGTATGTCATGGTTAGACAGATGCATTTTTTTACATGCATATCCTGCATTTTAGACCAGAAACATACTTTTTACAAAAGTATGCAAATTCTTTCTAATGCATCGCAAGCTTGCATGCTTTTCCACATGGATTTGCTGCGAAAAACATGCTGTTCATGTGAGTATTTTAAATTCTTTGCTATGCATTGCAAGTTTGCATGCCATAATCCTGCATTTTAGGCCAGAAATGCACTTTTTGCGCAAGGTTGCGAATTCTTAGGTAATGCATTGTGGGTTTTGCATGCGGTGGTTAGACTGGCACATTTCCACATGCATATCCTGCATTTTAGGCCAGAAATTTACTTTGTATGCAAGTAGCCAGTTCTTTGATAATGTATCACAAGCTTGCGTGCCATAGTTAGTCTGGTGCATTTTATACATGCATTTTACATCTGGTGCATAATGTGCATTTTACATCAAAAATGTACTTTTTTCAAATATGCAAATTCTTTGCTAATGAATCTTGAGCTTGCGTGCCACGGTCTGACACATTTTTGCTGCATTTTAGGCCAGTGAAGTATTTTTTACAGACGTTTACAAATTTTTTTCTAATACATTACAAGCTTGCCGCATTTTCACATGCATGTGCTACATTTAGGCGAAAAGTATACCTGAGCTTGCAAAGTAAATTACTTTAGTGGTGACCAACCGCAGGACTCATAGTTTTCTTCAAATGCAAGATTTTCAGCAAAAATTTCTTGCAGTGATGCTGAGAATGCAACAGAATGCGTGACGCATATCAGAACATAGCTCGCGGACATAGAAGTGTTTGTGCTCATGCATTTGCATATTGTATGTTTCTGGCCTTAACAATCAAATGTCCATCAGGTGAGCGTGTTCTCAGAGTGTGTTACCTGTGCAGGTGATCGTGATGTATCTACAGGTTCTGGAGTGTGAGAAAAACACCAAACTGGTTCAGATGGCCTGGTGAGATACTCAGCTCAAAATGTCTCAAACATTGTGCTGAAAAAGACTCGCTCATGTTAATTATAACCGTCTGTCTGTGTGTCTGTAGGAACTACATGAACGACAGTTTAAGGACTGATGTGTTTTTGAGGTTCAGGGCTGAAACAGTAGCGTGTGCGTGTATCTTTCTATCAGCACGAGTGTTACAGGTGAACACACACACACACTAACAATGTGTTTCATCCCTTCACTCTTCCATTAAACCTGACCTTCATGTCATCTCTCTGTCGTCAGATCCCTCTGCCCGACCAGCCGCCCTGGTTCTTGTTGTTTGGGGCGTCAGAACAGGACCTGATAGAGATCAGTTGTTGTATTCTGAGGCTGTACACAGTGCAGTGTGAGTCATTGGCTGCTCTGCAGCAGGAGGTGGAGGAAATGCGGTCAATTTTGGACGCTCAATATAACGCGAGCAAACCAGCGGGACAAGCATCCACGACTGAAACCCCGACAGCAGGTTTCTCTCCCGCGTCTAAAACTGGTGGGTTGATGTACAATGACGCCAGCTACCCTATTGCAGCTTTGCAACCCTAACTCCAGTGTCCTTATATATATATATATATATATTCAGCGAAACGTGTTTCTGTACACGTTCAACATTCTACATCGTCTTTTTACACATTTACTCTCTCATTCTCCCTTAGCGTCTCCTGTAGAAAACCAGAAGAATCACGAATCCCCGCTGTCACGTCTCGCCCTCAAAAACGTCTGTCGAAAGATCACAAGCAGAGACGGGTGAGTTAGTCGTCAAGAGTTTCGTCACGTCTTGCATGTGTCTCGCAGTGCGCTAGCATTTCACAAGTTTCTCTCTCAGGAGGAAGCGCTTGAGTCGCAGCGACGAGAGGCGAAACACTCGCTGCATCCCGTCGCCCCCCAGACGCAGGTAACCCCTCACCTGTTTCACCTGCACGCACCTGAATCAAACCTCGCGGAGGAGTTTCACCTGTCTGTCTTTCAGGCGCAGCCGGAGCGTTTCCTCTCCATCGCCTGGACGCACGAAGTCGCACAGACACCGGCAGCGGGAACGGGAACGGGAGCGAGCGCGGAGAAAGGGATATTCATCTCAGAGGAGATGATGTCATCGGGTCGGGGGAGGGGCCCAAAACTGACCAATCAGACAGAGTCTGTGAAACCTGTTAAACTGCCTAGAAAAAGTGTTTTGTATTGCGTGTTTTTAAGAGTCTCCTGAAAAGAGTTGAATAAAATGGAAGCATTTTAATAACTGTTATGACTCTATTCCATTCTGGCTTCTTTGCTGAACTATGAAGAGTTTGTTTGGACCCCTGATACGAAGTCCTGTGGGATCATAGTGTTCTCAATAATGAATTAGGCTGCTAACTAGTGAGGGTTTAATGAGCCTGTTGGGAACCTTCAATCCCTCGAGAGTCTTAATGCATGTGTATCTCTGGTGGAATCTCACTGGCTCCTTGTGGTATCTTCTCCTTCACCATCAGGACCGGGATGGAGCTGATGTGGTGTTGGGTTGATATATATGTGGTAACGATGGTGACGAGGGTATGAGGTCACTGACACGTCACCGAGAGAAGCTTCATAAATGCTGAGAAGTTCTGAAGCGCTCTGAACACTCGATTGTCCAGTTATCAGGCGACTCATGGCCGCTCAAGGGATGCCCATGAGCGCCTCTCAGCGTATGGCGTCGTCTTCGCTCTACCTCGCCTTTTACCTCTTTCTGGTGATGCTGGGGAACGTGGGGAACACCACGGTCATCGCGGTGGTCGGGGAAAGCCTTCTACGGGAGACGGGAGCCGTCCGAAGCTCTGACGTGATTCTGGTCAACATGGCTTTCTCCAATCTGATGGTGTCGTTGACGAGAAACTCTCTTCTGGTGATCTCCGACATGGGAATGGAGGTACGGAAGAGTGACTGTGGTGTGATGGATGAATGGACCTGATCGAAAGTTGATGAAAAAATGGTGAAACAGCATGTAATGGTAAATGGGTGCAAAGGGTTAACAAAATACATATAAGGTGTTGAAACAGTGGTGCAATAACAACTTTGATCCACATATCATGAGTAAACTTTGAGTTGCCGAATGGGAATGGAAGTGTTATCAACATAATAATGCATTTAAAAACATGGTTGACTGTTAAAATATTGGTACAGGAGTTTAAGTACACATGAAACAATCAGCAAGACCCATCAAAACCATTGCCATTGCCTCAAAACCCAGCCCAAATGTAGGAGAAGTTCTGATGTAGACACAAAGGGGGATTATACAAGAGTTTGGGAGCTGAACCATGGAAAATCTTGAAATGGAAAGTAGTAGACACCTAGGCTTGTGTAATAGTGCTGGCAGATGGTTTTGATCAAGTTGTAGGCAGGACCAGTGGTACTGGGAGATTCCCTTGTACAAGAAATTTGGTAGTCCAAATCTTCGTCAATTGCGTCAAAAGCAGCAGAGAATAAATCAGCATGTCCAAGATCAACATTTATGTCAAAGCCAACTCTGAGCTATGGTTGACTGTAGACCCTGACTGAAACGTATCCACAGTGTCGTTATCTGAAAACACTGGAAGAGCTGAGACTGGGCAAAAGTAGTTTTTAGGATGGTTCACTCTGGAAATCTGAAGTCTTTGTTTTTTCCCCTTTGGCATACTTGTACTCGTATTTCATTATTCAGCCAGAACCGAGGGAGAGTTTTCAGTCGCCTAAGCTTAGAGCAACGGCGTCGAAATGTCAGCTCAGATGGAATTACACAGAGTAGTGAGACTTGATGATGTAGAACGATGTGTGCAGCCAGTTTTACAGGGAAAAGTGTCTCTTTATTGGTACGAAGGCGATCATGATGCTAAAATCATCAACGTGGCTCTTTCCTTGCAGGTGTTCCTCAATAGGAACTGGTGTCGCTTTATGATGGGCATCTGGGTTTGGCTGCGCTCCGCCAACGTTTGGTCAACATTCTTCCTCAGCGCATTCCATTTTCAAACGTTGCGTCGGGTCGCCCCGCCCATCACGAACGTGCACGGCCACCCCGGACCCCCGAAAAGCCTCGTATTCGGCTTGTGCCTCATCTGGAGTCTCAATCTGATGTACTCCATCCCAGCGTTCATGTTCTCCAAGAACGGAGATGAGAACTCCACCGAGGTCAGTCCTTCTGTTTACCTTTTGAGCTATCCATAGCACCAGGGGTGTTCATTCCTGCTCCTGGAGGAGCTCGAACACACTCGTCTGATTCTAGTGAGTCTGAAGTTTTCAGAGTGTTTAATGATGTTTGGAGCTGAGCTCCAGGACAAGGTTTGGACACCCCTACCAAAACCTTTTATGTAACTGGTGTGTTCTCGTCCAGTCGCTGATGCTGGTGAGCAGCACCACTCGGCCGCTGCTTGGCTGCATCTGGAGCTTCCCGTCGGTCTACAGCGGCCTGGCCTTCGCCACCTCCTCCATGGTGATCCACGAAATGATTCCCATCTTCTTGATGAGTGTCACAAACCTGGGCTCCCTGTTGACGCTCTACGCTCACGGACAAACGCGAAGAGCCGCCAACAAGAGTCAGGACGCGCCGGTCATCACCCGGATCCCTGCCGAGCGACGGGCCGCTAAGGTGAGCTCCATGTTACTAACCCAACTCTTAGTACGCAGAGCTCGGTAGATTACTTAAGAAGTAATCCGTTAGTTTTTCACTGATTACAGATTACATGATGAAAACTGTAGTTAGTAACATAATCTCGGTTACTCGTTGTAGGTAATGTAATCGGATTACTTTCTTAAGTAAGTTTTTGATCAAACTTGGTTTGAATTTACCATTAAACATACCATATATAGTGTAATTATAGTTAATTTTTGGAATCTGATTACGTAGTTCAGATTACACGTAATCCGTTACTAACCAGCACTAGTATGTATTAAACGAAAGATCTAGAGTGACATTTGCATCCCGCAAAATGGGTTTACAAGCCGTTTCCTGTGCAATTTCCTGGTGCATTTAGCGGACTAAATATGGCATACGTCCCCAAGTGCAAAACGATGTCATCAATGTTTTTGGTCTGTTTTTCCAACAGAGAAACAGAGTGATTTTAAATGTGACCCTGGACCACAAAACCAGTCCAAAGGGTCAATTTTTTTAAAATAAATAAGCTTTCCATTGATGTATGCTTTGTTAGGATAGGAAAATCACCTTTAAAGTTGCCCAAATAAAGTTCTTGGCAATGCATATTACTAATCAAAAATTAAGTTTTGATATATTTAAATTATTTAACGTACATTTAAATTTGATATATTTAAATGTACAAAATATCTTTACTTAATATCCTAATGATTTTTTGACATAAAAGAAAAATCAATAATTTTGACCCATACAGTGTATTTTTGGCTACTTAAGACTGGTTTTGTGGTCCAGGGTCACAAATTTCTACTAAAATGTTCACCTTTTTTGGGGCGCTAGCATATTGATGGCCTCGACCTTACATACATGATCGATTTGGATTTCAGTGTACAAATCCAACTGGTTAATAGGGACCAACGAGGCTTACTAAGCAGTACAGTCCCAGACCCAAACCCTAATTATTCCGTGAAGATGTCATTTCCTCCACTAATGATCTTCGTGGATCCTCTATTACGACTGAAATCCTCTGGGATGAGCAGATCACCGCCCACTGGGAACGCATGAGCAAGTCGCTTCATGTTTTGGGTTCTCCAGTGAGTGACAGAGGTGTTTCTACAAGACAGTGACATTTCTGTGTGTTTCTCAGGTGATCCTGGCTCTGAATATCCTCTTTATCTCATCTTGGGGCGCCAGCGTCATCTCCGTCAACTACTTCAACTACAGCCGTGGATCTTCCAGCTCTTCCACGGAGTTCCTGCTCATCGTCGCTCGCATCGCGAACATCACCTTCATCGCGCTGTCGCCCATCGTCCTCGCCGTGGGGCACAGGAGACTCCGCGCGTTCCTGAAGTCAATACTGTCGCGTATAATTTGATAAACAGCCGTCTCTCTCTCTATATGGACAGACAAAGTACAGATATCAAAGACATGTCATATATTGTGCATCATAAAAGTGTGTTTTTGTGTCACATGATTTATTTGTAATAAAGCTGCATGTATTTACTCAAGAACAAAGACTCAGCGTTGTTTGCCTTTCAGAATGCAGTTGAGAATCCCGATTACTGGATGTGAATTCAATTTGAAAAAGGGTGTTTCAGATTTAAGGAAATAGAATGAATGAGCATCTGGTTTATCACCGCCAAACTGAATGAATCTGAAGTGTCAGTAAGTGTCAATAAAAACTGAAGAGTCCTTTAAGTAATTTGATTTGTCTTGGGAAGAATGCAGAAGAATTGCAGTAGAGACTGAAAAACGTCTGTTGTCTCACATAATATGCTTTTTATTATTTCATGTCTGCTAGGGCCGATGGCTTTGGACGAATGCAGACATACACTGGATCGCTTCTGTTATACTCAGCGAAGGTTTGCAGTGTGGGCAGCTTCATTGATTATAATAGGAGTGATCTAATTGTCACGTCCCGTCGCACCACTGAAGAACTCCAATGTTTGACAGAAAGACGACACAAGGTGAACGTGTTTCTTTGCTCTCAGATTGTGTTTTTACTTTGCAAACATAAATATTAGCAAGTTTACAGTCATATACAATCATGTTTGCCAGGTTTTCTTTCTTACACTGAGCTCTCATGTGGGTTAAACGTGCAGCAGTGCAGGCTGATTGTTATGACAGATTAACCCAGCATGTTCTTTATATTTATCCAGCAGATTAGGTTGTTTTTTGTCTAACCCATGATTTATTAACAGAGCAGAGCCTTTAAAATGCACCAAATAGCATGAAAAAGCAAACAAGATGGATGCCCTGAACAGAAACATGTAAGAAGTTCTCTTTTTTTCTCCGTGTTGTGAGTCATATTGACAACAGTATTGAGCTGTGTTTTGTCTCTGCTTACACCTGTGATGCTCTGATGCGTTTCTACCGCCACCTAGCGACCATTAAACAACATTAACACACTACACGACACCACAGGATTGATTAACTCAAAATCCACAACCAGATAACTGAGATGAGGAAGCGCGAACTGTGTTCATTGTTTCATTATTTAATGCGTCATATTTAATTGGCATTTGCTCCTGTTTTACATAACAGAACAGGGTGGAAAGACTATTAAACCTTCCTAAAGAACCATAGTTTCAGTTTTAGATTACCATGTGTTCATTTAAAATAGCTCATATATAAGCCTACATATATTTATAATGTTTACCTCATCACTCTGAATATGACCGTTTCTACCGGTCGGAGATTATCCATCGTTCTCCGAGGTAAAGACTGACAACTGATAAGTTTCTTGTTAATAAACATTTAGAAAACGCGTAGAAAACATTTGAAACGCGTCCGTCCGTTTGCGTTTCTTGACAGTTTAAACTGCGCGCGGGCCTTTTAACGGTCCACCTTCGCGCGCTTTCTGAGACCGTTTTATTTATTTGAGAAACAAAATTGTGATACGAATTCACAATTTGAACTTTTTTTTCCTCAGAATTGAGATGAAAACTTGCTGTTGAAAGTTACAAAGTTAGAATTGTGAGAGAAAAACTTACAATTCAGTTCAATTCAAATTTATTTGTATAGCGCTTTTCACGAAACGTATCGTTGCAAAGCAACTTTACACCAAATTAAAGTTTTTACAATATATTTAGTAGTAGCTTACTAATGGTGACTATGTCAAGTTGATGTACATATTGCCGAGATGTATGGTAAAGATCAATTAATGACGTAATCAAACAAAAAACACCATAAATTAGTAGCAAAATTACGTAACATAATCTTACAATTGTGAGAAATAAAGTCAGAATTGTGAGATACAAATTCGCAATTCTAACTTTTTTCTCGCAATTGCAAGTTTATATGTTGCAATTCTGACTTTTTTCTCACAAATTCGAGTTTTTATCTCGCAATTCTGACTTTTCTCACAACTGTGAGTTTATATCTCACAGTTCTTACTTTTTTCTCACAATTGCAAGTTTATATCTCGCAATTCTGACTTTTTTCACAACTGAGTTTATATCTCACAATTGCAAGTTTTTATGTTGCAATTCTGAGGTTTTTTTTTCTTGCAATTCTTACTTTTTTCTTGCAACTGCAAGTTTATATCTCGCAGTTCTGACTCTTTTCTCACAACTGCAAATTTGCATCTTGCAATTTTGACTTTTCAGAATTCTGACATTTTCCTCACAATTCTGACTTCTCTCGCAATCCTGACTTTTTTCTCGCAACTGTGAGTTTAAAACTTGCAATTATCACTTTTTTCTCGCAATTGCAAGTTTTTGTGTTGCAATTCTTATTTTTTTCTTGCAATTCTGACTTTTTTCTCACAATTGCAAATTTGCATCTTGCAATTCTGACTTCTAACAATGCTGACTTTTTTTCTTGGAATTGTGTGATATGAACTTGCAATTGTGAGTTTTAAAGTCCAATTTTGAGTAGAGGAAAAAAAGACTAATATATTCTCAGAATTGTGAGTTTATGTCTCGTATTTGCCAAAAAAAAAAAAAAGTCAGAATTGTGAAAAAACTATTGCATACATTTTTTTAAAACATTTTTATTCAGTGGTGGATACAGGCTTTCATAGGTCACTGATATTTGTTATGACTGATTTTAATTAATGCAAATGGTCATACTCAAAACCCTTTAGATCTGATCATAAATGATTGTTGCAATGTCGAAAAATATAAATGAATGTATAAAATGTTTTTTTCTTTCAGATCTCATATCACTGTCTGTCTTGTCTTTCAGGTCAGTGGTCATCTCCATCTGTTTCTCTTGGATGCACAAACGGTGCACACCAACGGTGTGGAAAAACAGATATTAATCAGGTCATCAGGTTGGTGGAAACTACTCTGCATATAAATAGAAAACAAAAAAAATGAAACCAACACAATCACTGCCATGATTGTGTGTCAGATTACTCAGAATCAGTAGTTTTGTGTGTTACGTGAGAGGAAAGACCATCCCTAATCATCTACATTGTTGTTAAACCACGACTCCAACAACACCCGTCAGGAGTTTTTGTTTGTGGACCCGCACTCTGTGGGATTGTGGTGGGCTTGCTAATGAATTAGCCTGCTAACTAGCACGAGTTTAATTAACCAGGTGGGGATAGTTACTCCCTCGTGTGTGAAGATGCAAGTTCAGCTCGTGTATCCCAAAACATCCATATCTCTGGTGGAATCTCACCTGCCATTCAGCGCATCTTCTCCTGTGACAGCAGGACCGGGACGGAGCGGATGCTGCTTTGGCTCGATATGTATTTGGTAACCACGGCCCATAAAAGGGGCTCGCGGTCGGTGGGCGGAGAGGGAGGCGCTGGGATGGAGCTATGACAACATCTCTGAGATGTTCTGAGAGAAGCTTCATTTATGACTGAAGACGTCTGAACACTTGACCGGCGAAGTATTCGAAGAAGCATGGCCCCTGAAAGAAAACCGTCGAGCGTCAGTCAGAGCATCTCTTCATCGCCGTTCTACTTCACCCTCTACATCGTTCTGGTGGTGCTGGGGAACGTGGGGAACACCACGGTCATCACAGTGGTCGGGGAGAGTCTTCTGCGGGAGACGGGAGTCGTCCGAAGCTCTGATGTGATTCTGGTCAACATGGCTTTCTCCAACCTGTTGGTGTCGTTGGTTAGAAACACGGTCGTGATGGTGTCCGATCTGGGAGTGGAGGTACGATGACCGCATAGGTGGACGATTAGTTGGATGGATAGTTATTAATGACTGGATGGATGTTGAGCTGTGGAGATGGGATCCGGGTTCAATCTCAATAGCCAAACCAGTGAAATGAGTGTGAACCCAACCTGGAGTGCTTTTAGTCCAATTTTGTGAAGGTTTTGAGCTGCTGAGAGTAGAAGAACATCATCACCTCATGTCTTCATAAGTCTATTGATCCGTTGTCCAAAGATCGATTGGGTTATTTGGGTTACTGCTGGGAGTTTGTTTCATTGCTAGAGTTATTGATTGTTCAGAACATCCAAAACCAACTAAAAACCACTTTGACATTAAGTCAACACTTGTTTATTAAACAGAACCATGCTTAAGTATCTAAACACTTGGTAGACTGAAGTTCGTTGGGTTTGAAATACTTGCTTGTTTGCTTGCTTGCTTGTTTGTGGTTGGATGGTGGTATTTACACCTAATGACTGCTGTTTTATGTTCTTTCAAACATCGACGTGTGTTTCCTTGCAGATTTTCCTCAGTAGAGATATGTGTCACCTTATGATGGGCATCTGGGTCTGGCTGCGCTCTGCCAACGTTTGGTCGACGTTCTTCCTCAGTGCGTTTCACTTCCAAACGTTGCGTCGGGTCGCCCCGCCCGTCATCACCCTGCACGGGCCCCGCGGGCCCCCCAACTCCCTCATCCTCGGCTTCGTCCTCGTCTGGAGCCTCAATTTCATCTACGCCATCCCGGCGTTCATCTTCTCCAAGAACGGAGACGAGAACTCCACCGAGGTCAGTCCGACGCTTTATCTAGATTGAACTTGTGCACGGCTTCGTTTGACCCCTGACCTCTCCTGCAGACGTTGATGCTGGTGAGCAGCACCACTCGACCGCTGATGGGCTGCATCTGGGACTTTCCGTCAGCCTACAGCGGCCTGGCCTTCGCCACCTCCTCCATGGTGATCCACGAATCCATTCCCATCTGCCTGATGAACATCACCAACCTGGGCTCCCTGCTGACGCTGTACGCCCACGGACACTCGCGCAACGCCGCCAACAAGAGTCAGGACGCGCCGGTCGTCACCCGGATCCCCGCGGAACGGCGGGCCGCTAAGGTGAGCGAAATTTTGGTTTCATTTAACACTCACAGAGCATTTAAAGTCTGTATCCTGGTTCGAATTGCTATTTGTGACCCTGGAACACAAAATCAGTCATTAAAGGGCCAATTTTTTTGGAATCAAGATGCATAAATAAGCTTTCCATTGATGTATTTGTTAGGATAGGACAATATTTGTCTGAGATACAACTATTTGAAAATCTGGAATCTGAGTGCGAATAAACCAAAATATTAAGAAAATCGCCTTTAAAGTTGTTCAAATGAAGTTCTGAGCAATGCATATTACAATGATATATTTACGGTAGGAAATTTACAAAATATCTTCATGGAATATGATCTTAATATTCTACTAAGTAAAAGAAAAATCGATCATTTTGACCCATACGATGTGTTTTTGGCTATTGCTACAAATATACCCGTGATACTTAAGACTGGTTTCATTGTCCATGGTCACATTTTATAAAACAGTCATACTGTAAATTAATATTTTTTTTCAACTATCTGATCAGCAACTTCTGTTTTGAATGTTACCATGTTATTATTGCTTTATGAATTAATAAACTGTGAAATTCTTTGAAATTTCAAGTTATACATGAACCAAATGATGATGTAAAAAACACACATTTTAGAAATTTTATTTCAGTATATCACTGTATGAACATGTATATATCTTATATATACATATAATCTGAGAATTATCAGTATTAACTGCTTTTCAAACAAACTGAATTTATTTTACTTGCAACTTGAAACTTGAAACATGAAAAAGTGATGAATTCGTCAGTGGTGCGTCAGTAGATGCACACATTCATGTTCATCAACCAAATTCAGTTCAAAAGTGTGTAAGAAAAGGTGAAATATATTTTACAAACATTTTTGACACTCACTGTCTTTTTTGACAATAATTGTGCTCCATACATCTCGGAGTCAAAATGACCTGAACTATTTAGTTATGTCTTTTAAAAAATAACAATAATAAATCTGAAAAAAATAAATGATGTGTATTTTGAGTTTCGTTCCCTTACTAAAAACTAAGCATTTTTTTAAATAATTGTATATATTTATGAATTTTATGTTGTGCGGGAGTAAAAGTTCAAAATAAAAAAGATCAGTGACCAAAAAAAAAAAATAATAATTGTATATCTCTTCCGGGTCAAAACAGACCCAAATGTATTCTGCGAGTTATACTCTACTAACAGAACTTCTCTGTTTTTTTCACAGGTGATTTTGGCTCTGAACATCCTCTTCATTTCGTCTTGGGGAACGAACGTCATCTCGGTCAACTACTTCAATTATAATCGCGGATCTTCCACCGAGTTCCTGCTCATCGTCGCTCGCTTCGCCAACATGAGCTTCATCGCGTTTTCGCCCATCGTCCTCGCCGTGGGACACAGGAAGCTGCGGGCGTTCATAAAGTCAGTCCTGTCGGGCATTCTCTCTCTATTTGGATAGACGGCAGATTTCAGAGACGCGCTGCGTTATAAAATTATTTCAGCACATCACATCTGAATTCACACGCTTGTAATTGGCAGAAACTGAATTTTCTGTGACTGAAGAAAAATTGGTTTTGTTTGGACATATTGGGCTACATCATGTTTGTCTTTGAGTGGATTGTATTTGTATCATGTTTGTTGTTCTTGGCAGCTGTTTGACTAATTAAATTTACAGGTGACTAGAGATTCTTTGCATATATTGTGTGTTTTTGTGTCATTTGAGATGATTAACAGCAAAGCTGACACTGTGGATCATATAAAACTAGATGAGTAAGATTTGCAGAACTTTGAAGTTGGCTTCAGGAAGCCTTTTCTGAAAGTTTGTAATAACGTTGAAAAGTTTGAATTTAATTGTTGAAATTCAAGTTTGGGACAGAATGAGAAAACACACATGCTTCTAGCATGAATCACTATGTTACTGGCATGATTAGCAGGTTACTTGCATGTTGTTAGCATGATTCTAGCATGATTATCATGTTGCTAGCATGTTTCTAGCATAATTAGCAGTTTGCTAGCATGTTTCTAACATGATTAGCAGGTTAATAGCATGGTTGTAGCGTGTTACTAACATGTTGCTAGCATGTTTCTAGCATGATTAGCAGTTTACTAGCATGTTGCTAGCATGATTCATAATTAGCATGTTACTAGCATGTTTCTAGCATGATTAGCAGTTTGCTAGCATGTTGCTAACATGATTAGCATGTTACTAGCATGTTGTTAACTTGATTTTCAGGTTACTAGCATGTTGTTAGCATGATTCTAACATGATTGTAGCATGTTACTAGCATGTTGCTAGCATGATTAACAGGTTACTAGCATGATTCTATCATAATTAGCATTTTACTAACGTGTTGCTAACATGATTAACAGGTTAATAGCATGATTGTAGCATGATTAGCAGTTTACTAGCATGTTGCTAGCATGATTAACAGTTTGCTAGCATGTTGCTAACATGATTAACAGGTTAATAGCATGATTGTAGCATGTTACTAAGATGTTGTTAGCATGATTAACAGTTTACTACCATGGTGCTAGCATGATTAGCAGGTTACTAGCATGTTTGTAGCATGATTTCAGTTTACTAGCATGTTTCTAGCATGATTGGGTCTGAGTTTGGTGGTAATATCTTTAAAAGTATAGGAGGAGATACACTTTAAAAAATTTAGTCTCAGAAGAATAACAAGAAGATTATTAAATAGTAAATCAGGAAATTGGTTTTCTCAAGCCAACTTAACTATCATTTATTTAAACATATGGTAAATTAAAATATACATATAAATGGGGAAAAAAATAAAACAGCAAAAATGAGTAAATTAAAAAAGAAATGCATCACAAATTGCAATCAGTGGTATATTTGCGCACATGATTAGATGAAAAAACGTTACGTCACGTTTTCCCGCTCTGTGCAGTTTTCGCGACTGGCATGTCTTTCTGCACTGCCGCTGTCGTTTGCGGGCGTTTGATCAAGTGCGCCCAGTGCTGCATCATCGCGCTGATCCTCCGCCGCAGTTTCCCGTGTCCGAGCGCCACCACCAGCGGACTGAAGCCTACGAAGAGCGACGCCGAGAAATGCGCGACGGTCAGCAGTCCCTCCGCGTGCATCCCGCCGTTGTGGTTGTAGTACGTGACCGCGGCGACCTGCAGCACCCAGCAACCCACGAACAGCGCGACCAGAGCCATGATCACGTGACCCGCCTTCCTCTCGCTGGACACGTGTCGGTCGAGCTCCACCGCGCCGCCGGCGCCCGCCGTAACCGCCCGGATGTGCTTGGCGAGCGAGTGCAGTGTCAAAAGATTAGTGCCGACCATCAGTATGAGCGGCATGACCTCGTTGAGCGCCAGCGACGTGGAGGCGAACGCGTAGCCCTGCTGGTTTGTTGGAAACTCCCAAACGCAGCCCAGCAGCGGGCGAGTCGTGCAGCTGATCACCATCAGCTCCACCGTGGCGTTTCCGCGCACGTGCGTCGTGTACACCAGCGCCGGCAGCGAGAACATCAGGTTGACGCCCCACACGGCCGCCAGGACGGCCCAGACGCGCCGGCGCTCGCGCTGGTGGCCCAGCGGACCCATGGTGACGTGCTGCCGCCGCAGGGTGGCGCAGTGGAAGGCGCTGAGGGCCAGAGTGACCCAGCAGCCCACGGCGCGCCACCACACCCACAGCAGCATGAACACGCGGCACCAGCTGGGCGACAGCGACACCTCCAGACCCAGATCCGACACAAAGATGGGCACCGTCCGGAAGACTGACGTCAGCAGGTTGGCCATGCACAGGTTTACCAGGATAGTGTCGGACGGCGCAAGGTGGCGGGAGGCACTTTCTTTAGCGCACAGGAACACCTGCAAACGCACAAAACACTGATTCAAGAGATGGAAAACGCATGCGTATCGCATTTCACCCCAAAAATGTACTTATATTTTGTGGTCTCCATATGGTTTTTTCATTTTTTCTTGGTAGTTCTCATTGGATTCTCTTTGCTTCAACACTTTTCATAATCAGTGTTTAATTTGAAATTAAATGAATTAAATATTAATATAAAATTAATTTGATGTAATATACAATTTATAATTGTTTAATATCTATAAAATTTTTATTTAGCAATTTATTTAAATATTACATTTTAATAAATTTACATTTAATCATTTTAGTGTAATAGTAATTTAATTTAGTATTAAATATGTGACCCTGGACCTAAAAACCAGTCAAAAGAGTCAGTTTTTTTTCAGAATAAATAAGCTTTCCACTGATGTATAGGATAATAGTTGTCTGTGATTAGGGATGCACTGATACCACTTTTTCCAGTACTCGCCCGATACCGATACTTTTATTTTTGGTACTTGCCGATTCCAAGTACCGATATTTTAAAATTTACCGGTAGATTTGTAAAATATGGGGTACTGAAACTAAAAGAATATGTATAATGTTAGTTGGTCAGCTTAATTTATCAAATAGATACAGTCAAACCAAAATTTATTTAGAATACATTATCATAAACTTTGTCCTGCACCCACTAGTAAAAAAAAAATAAAATTTTATATATATATATATATATATCAAAAGATGGTGTATATCTGCTGTCTGAATAATTTTTGGGTTGACTATATATCCCTTAGTTATTTTTATTTTTACTCTTAATTATGCCCATTAAAATGTTTTGTTACTTGTTTGTTACTTTCACTGTTTTTTTTTCTTGCTCTATGGTACATCATGTTCAATTTAATAGCAATAAACTGCTCCATTGCAGCGGCTCAGTACTGTAATCACGTGAACCACTCATCTCCTAACTCTGATATTTTCAGAAATACAAGTAGCGTATTTTCATCTGAAACATGCTGCTGTTTGGGCTATAATCTAAAGCGACTCAAATAATGCAGAAACACTCGTGAAGCAAGCAAAACATGCGCAAGTACAGCACTGCCTATCGCATTTCATACAGGCTGCTATAGTTTCACTTTCGCCGGACAGTCGTGTATGCTTAAAGTTGAAAATAAATGATGTTTATAGCGAATGCCCCTATATAATATATTTACGAATTTGTTTTAATCGTGTGCTCAATATGCGAACATCAATAAAGATCAGGCAACAGCGCGCGCTCTCTCTCTTTCTCTGTCTCGCGCTCTCTCTCTCTCACTCCCTCTCTCTCAATACCGTTAAATAATTTGTGCACTGATTTACTTAAATTTTTTTTGACATGTCTCACCGAAGTACAAACTTTCCAGTGATGTCAAGGCGGGATATTAACTCGACAAGCCCGCACATCTTGGCCGCCGCGCACTCAATCCAATCTGCGTGCTTTGGCTATCAGCTGACGCGCACCAGTTATACAAGCTTAATACTGAATGTTCAACATTATATTACTTGCATACACATACGTCGTAGACATCTCTCTTAATCTCTAATGACTCCATTCTGCTGTCTGTTGTTTTGTTGTCGGTGTTTCTTTGCCTGCATATGCACTTGTCACATGACGTGGTATTGGCGTTTGGTATCGGGGCATTTTAACCAGTACGAGTACGAGTACAGGAGCTCAGTATCGGGATATCGCATCCCTATATGAGATACAACTATTTGAAAATCTGGATTCTGAGGGTGCAAAAAAATCTAAATACTGAGAAAATCACCTTTAAAGTTGTACAAGTGAAGTTTTTAGTAATGCATATTATTAATCAAAAATGAAGTTTTGATATATTTACGGTAGGAAATTTACAAAATATCTTCATGGAACATGATCTTTACTTACTATTCTGATGATTTTTTTTGCATAAAAGAATAATCAATCATTTTGACCCATACAATGCATTGTTGGCTATTGCTGTAGATATATCCATGCTACGTAAGACTGGTTTAGTGAACAAGGGTCACATATTTATTTAAATATCATAAATATTTAAATAACTAAACATTAGAAATAAAACTATTAAATATGAAATATTTAAAAAAAAATGCAACAATTATTAATTAATTTAATTTAAAACATTAAAGTACAACAAATCTTATCAATAATATTTAAATTGTTTCAATTTCTTGATCATTATATATTCACATCACATTAATAATAGAAATATAATTGTCATGAAAATTATACAATCATGTGAAAAAAAATATTAATGATCCTAAAATATGCTTCATGATCTTCACACAAAATATCATTCTGATTAATTTCATGAAGCACAATCAAAGATAGATGCTCTTCAGTTTAATCTACCTCATTATTGTTACTAGTTCAACAGCAGATCATAGTGCTCGTAACGCCAAGGTCACGAGTTGGAGTCCCAGGCAAAGCAAAAAATGATAAAAATGCAAATAGGCCTATGTACTTTAATTGCAACGTGAGTCACTTTGGATAAAGGTATCTACCAAAACATATAGATTTATTGAAATTAAAACTAGTCTTCAGTTTTTGGTCCATTCATGTTTGGTTGTTTTGTCTCACCACATTGATGACCATAATATTTCCGATAATGCCGGAGAACACCAGCAGGCCGAAAAGGATGGCGTCCACCGTCAGGACCTCAGACATGTCTGTCTGTCCGTCTGTCTGTCTGTTTCACGACCGTCTGTCTCTCAGTCTGTCTGTCTCCGCGTCCGTTCCGTCCATCGTGCGCGGCTGGTAACGGGCCGAATAACGGTCGATCGTGTAGCTCGTTCACATCACCTCCGCATATAAACACAAATACGCGCTCAAATGAACAATCTCAACATAAACAGCGAGTTTTCAGGCTCCATTAAACTCGAACGTCCGACGCTTTGCAGTTTTTCAGGCTTCTGAGGCCCCGGGGATTTTAATCTTTAATCAATTATTAAACGCTTGAGCGACGATGAACATCTGATCGGTTCAAATATGACTGTTAAACTGCCAACAACTGAGAGACTCATGAGGCTATGTTTACATATTTATTCGTTCACTTTCACATTTTTGTTGTTTTATAAATTGTTTGTGTTTCATAATTGTTTTAACAGCCTGTTTAGTTATAACAACATTAACAGCATGTTCGTTGAAAGTTATTATTATTATTATTATTATTATTATTTATTTATTTTTATTTCTTTTTTAATAATGTTCTCAAAACGTTAGCACAAAAGCATCGTTCATAGAACGTTTTATTTTTGGAACGTTTTAGACGTTTTGTTTGTCAAACGTGTTTTAAATGTTACCGGTTCCAGAACGTTCAGCGCACATACAAAAGAAACATTTCCATGTTTGCAAACTGCAGTCCAACGTTCAAAACGGTTAAAGCTGGTTGTTTTGAATGTTCGCAGTACACTAATGTTTCCATAACTTAATAAGAACTTTAGCAAAACGTTCTTAGAAGATATTTTTGTTAGCTGATTTGTAGGTCTAATGGTTTGTGTCTAGAAATTGACGTTCGGAAATAAACCCACTCTGAGAAATATGTGACCCTGGACCACAAAATCAGTAGCACGGGCATATTTGTAGCAATAGCCAAAAATGTATAGTATGGGTCCAAATTATAAATATGTATACAAATATATCAAAATTTAATTTTTGATTAGTAATATGCATTGCTCACAACTTCAATTTGGACAGCTTTAAAGGCGATTTTCTCAATATTTAGATTTTTTGCACTCTCAGATTCCAGATATTCAAATAGTTGTCTCTCGGCCAAATAATGTCCTATCCTAAGAAACCATACATCAATGGAAAGCTTGTTTATTCAGATTTCGGATGATGACGAACCGACCCTTATGACTGGTTTTGTGGTTCAGGATCACATATGTACAAGGGTGAAGAGTGTGTAAAGTGCTGATGGAGACGCGTTCGTCTCTTATTCTCGTGGGTTTTATTAAAGTCGGTCTGATTCGGCATGTTCCCGTCATTAGTCGAAGCGCTGACTCAGTCCTCCAGATAAACACGAGTGTGTCTGTGTGTTTGGACCAACATCACCATCACCATCACTGACTCTAATCAGCTTATGTGAGTATTTAATTTGCTCGTTTACCGTGCGTCATTCTTACGTAACACTTGTACCTGCCTTTCTTTTTTACCTCAAGAACTTAAATTAAATCGCTGATAAATGATTTTGTAGTCCGCCAATGTTTTGATCATTAAAGTGTGTTAGTGAAATACGGATGATGAACACTAGATGGCGTCATATTCAAACTGACGAACCACTGAAAAGACACATTGTTCCAAATGGAGGACAGACATTATAAATTAATGCCAAATTAAATGCGCAAATAGAAATAACTTAATCTTTTTGATATGATTTTAAAAATTAATTTAAAAACATTAAGACACGTTGACGATATTGATTAGCTATGCTTTCACGGTACTTTCAATGAAACAATGAGACACAAAATGCGTGAAATCAAACCAGCTGCTTCCCTTTTGTACTGCGTACGTGTCCAAAATATGCAAACACGGTATTACTAGTGTATTCTGTAGTTAATAATGAGATTCTTTTAGCAGAAGCACAGCGTGATTAAACTAGTTACCATCAGATAATCTACCAGTACGTGTGTTAATTTAATTCAGTCCAATTATGAATGATCTAGAGCATATTTTAACGCGTCTTTTGTAGAACAAATAACGCTTCGTGACGGAGATGTGATGGGAATGAATGAAAGCAGAGGGTATAATGATAATTAATAGTGACGCGTGCGCACTCGGACAGATGCTCGCTCTCGTTCGGCGGCTGCAGCGGGAGGTTTTCTCGTTCTCTGAGGTAATAATCTTTATCATTATTTACATCAAATCTTGACGTACGACATCTGTCTGCTTATCAATGTTTACTTGAGGGTGTTTAGCTCTTTTTGAATTTAGACATTCAGTCCTTTTTGTGTTAATCCGAGGCCAGTGTGCAGCATGATTCGGTGTTTTGGGTTCGGTTCTGGGCTTTCATTTATTTATTTATTTTGCAGGTCGTCGCGCACCGGTGTGATGGCGACCGCACGCTCTCCGCTATTTTCCACATCTGTCCGTCCTTTGTGAATGTTTAACACATAAATCAGACATGGCAGGCCGTCAGGGATCGGTTCTCCTCCGCTGCGCGGTTCTGCTCGTCCTGAGCAGCGGGAGTTCTGCTTTACCGAACCGGACCAGCAGCGTCCGCGATGTGCAATACGAGACCACCGACAGTAATAATACCAATACCTACACCAATAAAGACTCTCTGGAGTGGATACCAAAGCTACAGGACAACAGTACTGTAAAACGCTGGCGCGTTCTGGGTGAAGTCGGGCCCTTGTGCGCATACCGCACTCTCGGCGCTGGTGACCCAGGGCCACTGTGCTTCCGCTACGCCCAACCTGACTTCAGGTGCGCCAGCGCTTCCTGTCGACAGGTGAGCTCACCAGGTGGGCAGCTCACGGCGAATATTCTGTCTAACGGAAGTGTGTTCATCCAGTGGACGGTCGGTCACGAGGCCCAACCGAAGGGCCTTACGCCGGGTCAAACGGGCGGCTTTAGGCTCAGCTGCTGGTGGAACGGCAGCTACACGCAGTTTGAATGCGCCGGGGTGCATTTGGGCAGCAGCTGCAGGGATTATTTACTCAACGAGCTGCACGCGAACGTGCCCTACCGCCTATGCGTGCGGCCCTACGCCCTCGAGCGGGCCCAAGCCTGCGTGGAGTTCAGCCTCGCGCCCGGCGGCATGCAGGACATCGTTATCGCCATGACGACGGTGGGCGGAGCCATCTGCGTGATGCTGGTCATCATTTGCCTATTGGTGGCTTACATCACTGAAAACATCATGAACCCGACTGCGCAACACACGCTTACCGCACAACACTCGCACAGGTCGCACTTACACACGCACCTGTGAATATGCGCATGCGTCGTTACCTTCACGCAAACACACACACACACACACCTTCCTACAACTCAGGATCAGAACTAAAGTGCAGAATCCACATCGAACTGCTGCGCTGCTCCTGAGATGCACTTTCACAACACCACAACACACCGGCTGTGTTCGGAATGGAATACTTAGCTACTATTTAGTGAATACTGTGTGGTAGACACTACCAGTCAAAAGTTTTTGAACTGTAAGATTTTTTTAAAACGTCTCTTCTGCTCAGCAAGCCTGCATTTATTTGTTCCAAAGTACAGCAAAAACAGTACAATTTTGAAATATTTTTTACTGTTTAAAATAATTGCTTTCTATTTGAATATATTTTAAAATGTAATTTATTCCTGTGATCCCAACACTGAGTTTTTATCATTATTGCTCCAGTCACATGATCCTTCAGAAATCATTCTAGTATTGTGATTTGCTGCTCAGAAACATTTAGAAATCGTTGTAACTCTATAAATGTCTTTATCATCACTTTAAAATCAATTTAAAGCGTCCTTGTTAAATAGAAGTATTAATTTCTATCTTTTCTTTCAAAAAAAAAAATAAAAAAAAATAAATAAATAAATAAAATTACACTGACCCCAAGCTTTTGGTATAGTGTGTGATTTTACAAAAGCTTGTTATTTCAGATAAATGCTGATCTTTGGATCTTTCTATTCATGTATTAAATATTGATGGTAATAATAATAATAATCAGAAATGTTTCTTGAGCAGCATATTAGAATGATTTCTGAAGGATCATGTTACACTGAAGACCGAAGTAATGATGCTGAAAATTCAGCTTTGATCTCAGGAGTAAATTACATTTTAACAACATTCACATAGAAACAGCTATTTAAAATAATACAAATATTTTAGAATTTTAATGTTTTTGCTTTATTTGGATCAAATAAATGCAGATTTGGTGAGCAGAAGAGAAAAAAAAACATTAAAAATCTTACTGTTCAAAAACTTTTAACTAGTAGCGGATGCCATCTACTACTTTTGTGCGCATTATTCTGAAATAGTAGTGTGCTATTTTGCCACATGACCTCGTCATGTTGCACATGAAAAGACTGTTTGCATGTTTCAACTCAATTTTAAAATTTTGGCAATCAAATAATGAGTCGAGAAGGACCATCCAGTTCATTCATCACAGGTCAAGTAAAAAGCATTGGATTGTGGAATACAGTTTACCCCAGCAATAGTAGGAATTATGACAGTATGCTATTCCGAACATAGCCACACACTTTGATATATACAACAAGCTTTTTTTCCTGTTTATGTGCATAGTCTCATTTATTGATTCCATTTACCAAAAAACTGTGCACTCGTTGACATTTAGACTGATATATTAATATTTGTTTTAGAAATGCAAAATAACTGCGTACGATGGCTTTGTGTACGGTAATAAGGATGTTTTGAGGTTTAGCGGGTGTAGTAAGGAGATGCTGTAGTTTTGTACTCTGATGTTCTGTGTGTCAAACCCAATAATTTACAGTATGCCTTATCTTTACACGACTCTAATTCTAATTCTGAGTTAGTAATATTCACCAAAATAAGGACCCACTGACTGGATAAACAGTCATTTGAATACTGTGCTTTTTTCTCTCTGTAATACAAACCTTTTGTGTCAATAAAGAGGGTGAATTTAATTCACTGGCTTTGTTTTATTCATTTATTTTTATTTTTTTTTGTTGGAATCGTACACAAATTGTCCTGTCATCCAATGTCTAAATGAAGTGTGTACGTTCTCATTCGTCATTATGACTCGTGGAGTTTTCGCTAGGCCTCAGCGGAAGCTCCGCCCACTCCTCCTCCCCCCATTGTGACGCCGCACTGACAGCTGCGCAGCGCAGCCGCCATTTTCTTCCCCTCAGCGGATCCGAGCAGAAGCGTCGAACCGAGCTCTCGTGCCGAACCGATCCCTCAAACTCGCTGTACTTTCACCGGGCTTTAGATAGCGATGCCTGCTCATCCGCTTCGTGTCGCGGTCGTGTGCTCCAGCAACCAGAACCGCAGTATGGAAGCGCACAACATCCTGAGGTAACGACGAGGAAAAAACGAGCCGAACTCGAGCCCGAGCCCGAGCCCGACACCGCCGCGCGGGCTGTCATCCGCATCACCGTTATTCTTTCGTCATTTTGTGTCTTCGGCTTTCGATCGGTGTCCAAATGGTCCAAACGCGGATCGGCATCGAACCGGGACAGTCAGATCACGAGAATCCGAACGAACCGAGTCGGAATCATTTAGAGGAAACTATTTTTTACGCTGTTTCACAGCAAATAAACGCGTTTAGAAACAGCTGATGGAGATCATCCAAAAGCTTACATTGAAAAATGGAGGAAGTTCTGGAAAAAATGTAGTCAGATTCATGACGTTGTCAAAGACTTAGATTTATTTTTATAGTACTGATGTAATGATGGTGCAGTACGGCGGTACTATGGTAGTGAACCATTAGCATATCCATGTACTATGGTATTCACATGGTACTGCATACAGTCCATGGAAATCCATGGAACCTTTCTATTAGACAGATAAAATGAGTAGGTGATACAGTAAAAGAAAAAAAACACATAGATCTTAAGGAAAGCGGCAGATTTCATTTGGCAGGAATGAAGACGAGGCTGTGAGGGACTCGAGTGGATTGAACTGAAAATAAAAAGTCGTCAGTCGATAATTACGTAAGCCACTATGCAGGCCATCGAACGACACGTTTGTCCCTCGCCGCCTCGTTTTCATCCCTTCGTTAGGTTGATCTAGGTCAGGTAAGCGATCTCAGGTAAGTCGCCGCAGGTCAGGGAGGATTTGAGTTCACGTCTGTTCTGTCCTCGTGTGTTTGCTGTTTCTTTGCTGTTTCTCTGCTGTTTCTCACTGTCTCTCTGTTATTCCTACAGCAAGCGGGGGTTTGATGTGCGTTCCTTCGGCACGGGAACTCACGTGAAACTCCCGGGACCGGCTCCAGACAAGCCCAACATTTACGACTTCAAAACCACTTATGAGCAGATGTACAACGACCTGGTCCGTAAAGACAAGGAACTGTATCCCTAGCATACACACACACACACAAATACGCCTGATAGGAGCCCCAGAATCAAACCAAACCCTCGCTTGATTGATTAGTCGACAGAGTCAAAAACGAATTCTGAAATTAAGGTTCTTTATTGGCATCGATGGTTCAATGAAGAATCCACAGTAACTTTCTTCTGTACAAAAGGTTCTTTAAAGTTGAAAAAAGTTAATTTTTTAAAGAACTTTAAGCTTTAAAAGTTTGTTTGAGCAACCCAAAATGCTTGTTTTATAGGATCACTGCGCAAAACCGTTTTTAAGCGTGATTATCTTAAGAATTGCAATATGTGACACCGGACCACAAAATCAGTCTTAAGTAGCACGGGTAAAAATTGTATACATTGTTGGGGTGTAAATGATTGGGATGTTAAGATCATGTTCCATGAAGATATTTTGTAAAGTTCCTACTGTAAGTGTATCAGAACTTAATTTTTGATTAGTAATATGCATTGCTCAGAACTTCAATTTTGACAACTTTTAAGGTGATTTTCTCAATATTTCGAATTTTTTATTTTTTTTTTTGCACCCTCAGATTCCAGATTTTCAAGTTTTATTTCAACCAAATATTGTCATATCCTAACAAACCATACATTAATGGAAAGCTTATTTATGACTCACTTATGACTGGTTTTGTGGTCCAGGGTCACATACAACATAGTTTAAATCGTAAGAGCTTTACTGTTTTAGTAAAGATAAGCGACTTACTGAACTCCATAGACGGTGTAGTTCAACCAGAAATGATCGTGCTGTTATCATTTACTCTCCTCATGTTGTTCTAAACCTGTATGGCCTTTTTGAGAAATTAAAGTCCAGTCTCCCAGAAGAAAGAACGTTGTACAGGTTTTGGAATGAGATCAGGACAAGTAAGTAATGACAGATTTATCATTTGTCTTTAGGATGCCTGGTGACACAAAGGACCTGCTGCTTGCTAATGCGCAAGAAAAAAAAAACGTGAATTAATTAGCAGAAAGACAAGGGAAAGGTACAGAACGTACAGTCTCATTGGGTTCTGAGGCTCGTCTGTCCGCTTTGGATGAAATCAGAGCTGCTGCTGTTGTTCTTTCCAGACTCTGATTCATTGAGTTCACAGGAAAGCAGGTCACAGATTGATTCCTCTAATGCGTCACGACTCGGGTGTGTTGGCGTCCGGCGAATTCCCATTAGCAGCAGCGTTTCACCCAAAGTAGATTAAACTTTTTACAGGATTGATGTGAAGTCAGGATTGGGCAAACAATGCTTTTGCCATTTATCCATTCGCCTGTTAGACCAGATCGAACCGTAAAACTCCGACAGCTATAAACTCAAATTGTATTTTATTTTTTGCATTTGTATAAGTATATTTAGGCTTTTGATGGCAAACCCATCATCTGTAGAAGCATCTGAGTCTACGGTAGGATGCATTCAGTTCATCAGAACAGGTTGAGTTTGTCACAGTTCTCCAGAGGATCAGATGTGGAATAGTTGAAGACTCTTTGAAGTGTTGTTTGATAAGTCAAGCATCACTAGTACTAGTGCTCATTCAGGGTTGGTGATGTGCTCAAACGGTTCCAGAAATGAATGACAACTCAAAGTAGAGCTGTGATCAGACTGCAAAAATACTATTCTTATTTAATGCAGATATTTTATTTGGGGAAGCAGCATTTTTTTTTTAAACCTCATTTTGACCTGGAGAGTGTTTTTTTTTCACCCTGAAAATGCTAGTTAATGTTTTCAGATTGGACTAAAACGAACTGACTTTACAAAAAAAATGTTTTTTTTTGTACTTTTTTTGGGAATTTATTTCCACTTTTTGTTACACTTAGGTGTTTCAAAACAAAAATGAACAGTCTATAAATGTATGAATGTTACATTATTACCAAATCTTTGATTCAGTATTTTTATCAGCAGAGTTTTTTTTTTTATTTATTTAACTTTCTTTCTTTTTTAGAAGCTAATTAATCATAGACCTAATTGACCTAATTGAGGTTAAACCTCAATTTTTGGCTAATATTGCCAAAATTATCCACAAAAATGCTTCATCCACTCAAAAACTGGTGCATGAGCTTAGATCAGTGAGACTGATCAACCCACTCCAAAAACAAAACCTGTGCAAACTGGGAGAAGAAAAGCTGACAAAAGGATGGAATCCAAGATTTGGTGATGATATAAGCATAATGAGACATTTACAAGCTGTTTTTAAAAGGCTGCTCATTTTTGATCAAGAAAGTCAAATTAAGGATTTTCAGTAACAAATTACGTTAAAAATACACATTCAAGATACGTAATCTATGAAAACATGGATTTTTTTGGATTTTTTTTTTTTATTTAAATAATTCACCTGATGAATGGTAAAATGTTTTTTAAAAAAAAACAGCTTTGCATTAAAAAAAAAAAAAGTCATACTTGCAAAAATGAGAATAAAAAATGATTTGCAGCTTAATGAAAACTGAAACTCGTGGTTAAATCTGAACATTTGATGGTTAAAATACCTCATAAACCATCATAATTAGCCTCATTTACAGTGTTTAATTTTAGAGCATAAGTGCAAAGAAAATCAGTTTCTTGTGATTTAGTGTTAAATGTTGATTGGACCGTGAACTGGTTTATTCAGTGATTGGACTCGATTATGAATGCTCATTTACATGTTAACTAAGTCCCACACTCTGTAGTGTTTTATATTACTGTGTTAGTTCAATTAAACTGACTGTGATCTAGTGAGTTTATACTAGTGAACATTTGAAGTGGATCAAAACCTTTTGCCAAAGTTGTCCTAAAACCAAAACAATACCCATTCTTGTCTTAGAACAATTTTGATGAACTTTTTTGATCCACTTCAAATGTTGACTCCTGTAGTTGACACTGGATTGTCCAGATTAGTCGAGAAGTGATTTCCACAGGCTCAAATTGAGGTTGACCAATAGATGGCGCCAGTGTATGAGTTTCCAGTGTTTAACCCTTTGTGGACAGGCGGTGTGATGCATTCTAGAGTGTTTGTGTTTTGTCTTCCTTGACGGCTGCGCTCCTCAGATACACACAGAACGGGATCCTGCACATGCTGGACCGCAACAAGCGCATCAAGACGCGGCCCGAGCGCTTCCAGAACTGCAAAGAGCAGTTTGACCTGGTGATCACGTGTGAGGAGCGCGTGTACGACCAGGTGCTGGAGGGTGAGGAGCGTCTGTTTGTGTGTTCGCGTGCGTTTGTGTGTGTGGAGCTCTATAGTAACGTGTGTCTCTTTCAGACCTGAACTCGCGCGAGCAGGAGACCTTTCAGCCGGTGCACGTCATCAACGTGGACATTCAGGACAACCACGAGGAGGCCACGCTGGGAGCCTTCCTCATCTGCGAGCTCTGCCAGTGTGTGAGTATACATGTCAACATGTGGAGTTATTCATTTGAGTTTAATAAAATTGTTCTGTATGAAATCATTATGCTCTTGTTTCATGGACTCTGTTCAGAAGATGTTTTTTTTCCCCTGACAGTTTAATGGATGTTTATAAAAGCATCCTTACATAAATCATTTCACTCATTGTGCAAATTTATGTAAGAATGGTTTACAAAAAATCAGGGTTACTATGAAATAAAAAAAATATATTTTGTTTGTTTGTGTATGTCTTGTTTTAACTTGATTTTATTTTTTATTTTACTTATTTTATTTCAGCAAGTTGCCAAAGCAACATTTCTCATTTTCATGTGGTTTAACTTGATATACTAAAAGAACTCAAACTAAAACTCAATAAAAATTAATAAAAACTATACCAACATAATAAATGTAAAAATGGCTACATTACATTCTATTTTAATTAAATTTATTAATTAAAATTATAATGAAAACAAAAAAAAAAGAAAAATACATGTATGTATGTATATATATATATGTGTATGTGTATATATATATATATATATATATATATATATATATATATATATATATATATATATATATATTTATAAAATTAAACTCTCAATTAATTCGACCTATTTTAAAATCAAAAATATAAAAACAGGTAAATTCTAAATATTAATAACTATGTTGCCATCTTGGTGATACCAAAATAACCAATAAATAATTTAATATTTGTAAACAGTTAAACAAGTTCAAACTGTTTTGATGTTAATCGAATGCAGTAATTTACACAAGAATGGTTTTATCAACTATTTACACATTTCATGTGCATTTGTCACCATTCTTGTGTAAATATTTTATAGTCAATTTGGGACTTTGGACCGCAGAATGCGAATCATTTGATTCAGTTCGGGATTTTCGGACCGCAGATCGCGAATCATTTGATTGAGATCAGGATTTCGGATCGCGAGTCATTTGATTTAAATCGGGATTTCGGACCGTGTATCGCGAATCTTTCGATTCAGTTTAGAACTTTGGACCACGGATTGCGAATCTTTTGATTGAGATCGGCATTTCGGACCGTGGATCGCGATTCTTTCGATTCAATTCGGGACCGCGGATTGCGAATCATTTGATTCACATCGGGATTTTGGACCGCGTATCGCGAATCTTTCGATTCAGTTCGGGACTTTGGACCACGGACCGCGAATCATTTGATTCAATTTGGGATTTCGGACTGCGAATCGCGGTTTTTTTTTTTTTTTTTTTTTTTTTCGGTTCAATTCGGGATCGCGAATCATTTGATTCACATCGGGATTCAGTTTAGGACTTTGGACCACGGATCGCGAATCTTTTGAGATCGGCATTTCGGACCGTGGATCGCGATTCTTTTGATTCAATTCGGGACCGCGCATCGCGAATCATTTGTTTCACATTGAGATTTCGGACTGCGGATCGCGATTCTTTCGATTCAGTTCGGGATCGCGAATCTTTTGATTCAGTTAGAGACTTTGATCGACGGATCGCAAATCATTTGATTCAGATCGGGATTTCGATCGCGAACCATTTTTTATTCAAATCGGGACTTTGGACCGCGAATCATTTCATTCAAAGCGTTTGTCACACCATGCTTGTGTACATTTTTGTGTAATCAGCACAAAATGTATGCAAGCGTGCTTTTGTGAGTAATAATAGATCTTTTGAACAATTACATATGCACATTAAGTGTGTTCATTTACACAAACATTTTACCCATCCATTCTGCTTGTGTTTTATGAACATTAATAAAACTGTTCTCGATCTTTCTTACGTTATCTTTCAAAATTCAAAAGAAAGGCAGTAATTCAGTTTGTTACATAAACCTTCTTACATAATTGAGAGTGATTCGTTCTGCTCTGTCTCTGTCAGATCCAGCACACGGACGACATGGAGAACGAGATCGATGAACTTCTGCAGGAGTTTGAGGAGAAAAGCCACCGGCCGTTCCTTCACACCGTCTGCTTCTACTGACCGCGCCGTTCATTTACACGCAGAAACTCTGTCGTGGCGCGACACGCACATCCAGCGCGTTAGGACTGAAACCCGGTCGCTGGCAGTCGCGCGTTTCTCTCTCTTTCTCGTTCTGTTTACCGCCAACACAAACCTCAGAAGGGAAGATCGTCGCCGCGGCGCTACTCTGACTCGAAGTCCTGAGATTTTGGTTTTGATGAACGTACGTGGACTTTGAATGCTGGTTCCTGCTGTAAATGGAACTGAAGGAACTTTGAGAGAGAACAAAACGGTTCCAGAGTAAAAAATAGCGCTGTCACGAAAACCTGGTTTGAGCGTTTAGGACCTGCAACAAACCCGCTATTAATAAGGGTTTTCCTGAATCTGACGGGTCTGTTCCAGCTGGACACTGACTATATCTGATCACATGTTTAAACAGATGTTTTATTTAGAGGATGTACTGTTTCATAACTCTGGCAGACGGGATGTGGTTTCTTTTGGATTTCTCATGAATTTATTTCAGCGTTATTTAAAGATGGGATTTGATACCTATGTTTTGTTTTTCTTTAATTTTGTAAATGAAAAGACGATTCTGTAATTGTACCTGAAGCAGCCCAGAGTGCCTGAAATTGTTCTTGTAAATATTGCGCAATGAATGAATGAATAAAGCGTTAAAGGAACCGTATGTAAGAAATTTATTTCAGTTAATCATAAAATGGCCCTGACATGTCACTAGACATTAAGAAATCATGTTCATTTCAAATACTTATGTCACTGACAACAGTGGTCCGGCCAGGATATTGTCATTTAAAAGTGAAAGTTGCAGCCCTCAACTGATGTTGATGTTGTCATGTTGTGTTTTGGTCTGAGGCGCCACCCTCCAGCTATCTACCAATCACAAGTCAGTAGAGTTTTGTCATCCGGGTTGCCAGCTCTGCTCTAGTTACAGCTGCAGCTACGAACGTGTCGGATAAAACATGTATAAAGTTACGAAACCTAAAAGACCTCGTTATGAATCCGAAGTACGTCGTGACAAAGTCCGAAATAAAACAAGGATTTGTATAGGAGATGCCTTTGACAGATGGAGACGGCTGAAAACGGAGAAGAATTTTAAGACAGATGCCAACGTTGCTAATTTTCTCCTGGACAGGTAAGATTCATCTATGTTTGGCTAACTTAATGTAAATAGACATTTCAAATATTCACGACAGTCAAACAAAGGTATATCATAACATCGCACCACTAGCACGGTATGAAAACAATCTATGTTCTGACTGAAATGTGGTATTACAGTACATCTTTACGAAATATTTGGCTAATCGCCTTTAGTAAATTTTTGCGACACATAATTACTTCGCAAAACATCTCTCGTGAGTCCTACACAAAAATTATTGTGTAGGACTTGTCACTTGCCATTGGAAGCTCCTTGTAGCAGCCTACGTTCCTGCGGAATCCTGCAGCTTAGCTGGCAACCTCGAGTCAGGGGGGAGGGGGAGGGGATACGCCGTTCTACGGTATTTTGAAAGTGATTGCAGTACCAGTTTTGGCCACAATCCTACATACGGTTCCTTTAATGAATCTCACTGAATTTGTTTGTTTTTCTTTATTAAAAACATCAGATTTACTACTTTACATTACGCCAATGTATTAACACCAAAGGATACATGATAAATGCCTGTTATTTGAATAATCGCAAAAGCAAACATTCAGTTCAAGTGATCTGCCAAAGAGCCATTTTACAAATTTAGACATCTCTTGTAATGATCTTAAAAAGCACGTAGTGATGGGTGAATGGAGCTTTTTGAAACTCTGAACCAGTTAAACCGTGGCATCACAAAATGTTTTGAAACGCTCCAATCGGGTAGCCAATCGCAAATTATTTGATTCAGATCGGAGAGGGTTAGTGAATCATTTCACGAACTGAATCATTTGCGCTCCTAAGTCCTGAACTGAAATCATGGTTCAAGAATCATTATTCAGATTAGGGCTTTAGAGTGCGGATCGCGAAACATTTGATTCCATTCGGGACTTCGGATTACAAATCATCTGATTCAAATCTGGATTTAGGACAGCGAATCATTTGACTCCAATCGGGAATCATTTGACTCAGAGTGGGACTTCAGACGACGGATCGCCAATCATCTGATTCAAATCAGGACTTCGGTACGGGTTTGTGAATCGTTTCATTCAGATCAGGACTTCGGACCGCAGATCGTGAATCATTTGGTTCAATTCGGGACTTTGGACAGCGAATCATTTGTTTCGAATCTGAATTTAGGACCGAAAATCGTTTGATTCAAATCAGGAATTCGGTGCGTGGATCACGAATCAATTGATGCAGATCTTTTCTGATTTTGTTTTCTTTTTAAATGAAACAGTAGAAAACATCAAACATTAAGTACAGTTATAAAAACAAACAACAAAAGAGTTTAAACAAATACAAATCTCATGAGAAGATTAACTATGATTTTATTATAGTAAAAGTGTAGTAACCATGTGTTTTTTGTTTTTTTTTTTGTTTGTGACTATAACCATAACAACACACGGAAAACCAAGCGATGACAGTTAAAATCATCGACAGCCAATCAGAATCTCTCCTGCTTTAAAGAGCGCGAACATTTGAGGCGGCAAGCGAACTCCCGCTCATTACAAATACTGAACGTTATGGTGCGTTGGAGTAGACACTATTATAGTTATTATCAGAACATTTTGTTTCCATCTGCTAAACGATAGAAATAGTGACAACCAATTAGAATCCACCCGACTTAAAGAGTTGGAGCATTTAAAGCGGCAGAACTTGACAAAACCGCAGCGCGCTTACAATAAACAGAACGTCCATTTGTGTGAACGCTAATTTATTTATTTTCATTATCGTTGTTGAACGAGTCCGAACTGTCAAAAAGCCATTGCAGTAAAATGGTACATTAAAAAAGAAAAAAGAAGGAAAGAAAGAAAAAACATACAAAGCCGCGATGTAAAGCATGGTATTACCATGGTATTTTTGTACGTGTCCCGCGTGGGTCTGATATTCCAGATGAGCGTGACGCAGGAGTTCCTCATTAAGCTAATGGACTGATCTGAGATCCGATACAGTCAAACTCCAGCAGCAGCACATCAGATCACTTACAGCTCCGCTCCAAGCGAACGCGCGTCTGACGCGATTCTCCGCGCTCCTGCTGTTTTTCTGCCGAAATAAACACCTGCTAAAAAAGCGAGCGAAGTGTACATCGCGCCGTCGGCTGTCCGCGACACACAAACGCGCGCGCCTTTTCAGACGTGATGTAGAAACGCGCCGCGGAGGAACATCCGAGCCGCAGGTGAGACATCTGATGCTCCGCTAAAGCACCGACGAAGATGACGGTGAAATGATGGTGAAGACGCTGCTGAAATCATCTGTGGATTCGTGAAGGATCTGCGCTGGAGATGCTGCTCAAATGCTGTTTCGGTGTGTGATGCTGCTGTTTGTGGTTCGCGGACTGTTTATGGCGTGCGATGAAGCCGTTGTGATGAAGATGATGTTTGTGCTCTGTGGATGAAGATGATGTTTATGGTGGCTGGAGCGGGTCTGGTGCTGGTAAGAAGATCTGTGTGAAGATTCTGCTGAGGAATTACGTAACTCTCTCTCACACTGACTGCAGCTGAACTTTATTGCTAATTCTGTATGGTGTTTTTCTGTGGAGAAGCATGCTGAGATGCAGTGTTAAACGCTGATCGCTGGGAAATGGCAGTAGTTTTGGTGTTTTCCAGGCCATCGTCTGTATGTCCGACATGAACGCGCTGCTGGACCGATTTCACAACTTCATCCTACCGCGCATGCGCGGACCCGAGCGCGTGTGTCACTGCACCTGCGGCAGGTAAGACGCACTTTTATTTGTGTTCACTTATCTATAAACACGTGCGATGGTACTGCTTTATAGCACAGTATCATTTAAATACCGAATTTCCGACTGGTTGACAAATTGTTCTGAAGCATTATATGCGTTATTTTAGGTAACTGCACAGATGTTAACTAGTTCTAGGTTTGGTGACCAGATTACAGTTTACATCTGCTGAACGATTATGAAGGAACGAGCCGTACAGAAAGTGCAACTCATTTGCCACACGGTGGATGTGCGAGACTTCCGCTTAATCAGCCGCTAACCTAAATATTATTTGTAAGTATTCCATTTTCGTAAATAACTAAAAGAATTACAAAGTGCAGGAAATGGTACAACTATTTACTCTACATACCAGTGTGTTTATGATTGTGATAATAAAATAATAGGATAATATTCACCAGTTTGCGATATCTGGTAGCGTAATGGACTGTTTTTGTACCGTAAAAATATCCGGAAGGCAAGGCAAGGCAAGTTTATTTATATAGCACATTTGATACATAGAGGTAATTCAAAGTGCTTTACATAAAAGGAAACAGAATAATCATAAAAACAATAATAAAAAAAACAATAATCACAAAAAAGGAAGTAGAGCAATCATAAAAACAATGATCACGACAATAAAACAAAAAAATGTAAAATGTAAAAACGAATAAATACAACAAAAATGAAATGAAATGAAAATCAAATAATTTTTATTTTTGAAACAAGAATTTAAAATTAAATCCTTGGCAAAATGTATGCTACATTTATATATTTACATTTTTTATATAAAATGAATATTTTAATTATATTTTTGAAATTGAAAATATTCAGAATATTCATATTCATTAATAATAATAATAGAATTAATAAATATTCAGCTTTCATATTTACGTAAATATATTTTGAAACATATTTTAGCAAATGTATTTTTTTTTGTGTATTTTATATATATATATAAATATATATATATATATATATATATATATATATATATATATATATATATATATATATATATTTGAATGTTTTTTTATTATAATTCTTGCATTAAAATAAGGTGTGTAGGGCTGTTTCTAGTCAGGATGCCAATTGCAATGTAGTTCCACAAACAAGCATTTTAAAAGCAAACCCCAGAGGAAGTCCAGTCTGGTCTGTAGTTTTCTAGTCGTAGGCTTTAGTGTGGGCTGGTTTACTGTGAGGTTACCTGAACCTACCAGAACGTGATGGGAAAGACGGCAGTAACAGGTGATGTTAAACATCAGACACCTGACCTGCTGGACATGAACAGCTGAATCTCGTGAAAGCACATCCAGACATCCACGTTTCCCCCGAGAAAGAGTGAGATTTATCTTTAAATGCCGCGTGACGCTGACATGACTGTACGCTGATGTTCTCAGCTGAAAAGAGCGACTCCCACGCAGCCGTGAGTCTTTCAGATGTTCCTCCAGAGAAAAAGACTGCAGGAATCTCTGTTTCCTCCACTGATCTCAACAAAACCGCGCTCAGATTTGGAGTCTAAAGCTCCAGCGTTTGTCATCACAGAATCTGAGTTGTTCTCCTCATTCATTTCACAGCTGTAGACTCTCACAGGTGCTGCTGAAGATCTGAAAGTGTAACGAAGGCTTGTTTGACGTTCTTGTCGTTCCCACAGGCATCATGTGGAGTACGTGATCCCGTACGAGGGCTCGGTCTCGGCCAGCTCCGTCGGCTCCTCTGGGGGGAGCAGCGTGAGCAAACAGGAGCTGGACCTGGTGTTGGGTCTCCTGATGGGCTTCTGCATCAGCTGGATCCTGCTGTGGCTGGACGGAGTTCTGCACTGCGCGCTGCGCTTATGGAGATCCAGCAGACACTACGGTCAGATGATGCTCACTATGACGTACTTTAAACGTAACACTCAGAACGCATCTTTTCTAACTGATCGGACCGACGGTTTTCCTAAAACTGACAAATGAAACTGGTAAAAATCCCATAGACTTACATTGATGCAATGTTCAAATGAGCCAAGACTATTCAAACTGCAACTGTCAAAACTCAAATTTTAAAGGATTCCCAGAATCCTTTGAGACTCAGTTAAGCTTCCCTTCTATGTCCTATTTCTAATCCATTTAAACTCAAGCTTCCACTCTAATATTTCTAATCTATCTAGCCAAGCCTAGCAACTAGAATCATGCTAGTAACTTGCTAATCATGTTAGGATCATGCTAATACCTTCCTAATCATGCTAGCAACTTGCTCATCATGGTAACAACACACTAGTAACATGCTGATCATGCTAGAAACAAGCCATGTTAGCAGCATGCTAACCACATAGTAATCATGTTAGCAAAATGCTAGCAACATTCTAATCACAGTAGAAACATGTTACCAACATGTTAATCATGCTAGAAACATGTTAATCATGCTTAAAACATGCTAGTAACATGCTAATCATGCTAGCAACATGATAGTAACTGGCTAATAACGCTAACAACAAGCCAGTAACGTGCAAATCATGCTAACTTCATGCTAATTATGTTAGAAACATTATTAACAACATGCTAACTACATGCCATATTTGCAATATGGTAATCATGATAGAAACATGCTAGCAACATGCTAATCAAGATTAGCAACATGCTAACTATATGCTAATCATGTTAACAACATGTTAATCATGTTAGAAACTAGGGCTGCCAAATGATTAATCGCGATTAATCGCATACAAAATAAAAGTTTGAGTTTGCCTAATACATGTGTGTGTACTGCGTGTAATGATTATGTATATATAAATACACACAAATTAATGAATATATTAAAGAGAAATATGTTATTTATGTACAAAATATTTTTATTTATATATAATATAAATATATATTTCTTAAATATATACATGAATGTGTTTGTATTTACATATACATCATAATTACACACAGTACACACACATATATTAGGCAACCCCAGACTTTTATTTTGTATGCGATTAATCGTTCGACAGCACTATTAGAAACATGTTAGCAAAGAGCTAATCATGTTAGAAACATCCTAGCAACATGTTATCCAGATGCTAAGCATGCTAGAAACATGTTAATCAAGCTGAACACATGGTAGCAACTCGCTAAGCATGCTAATCTAAATCTTCAAACCTCAAGCTTTTACAGCTGCTTTAAACTTTCCGGCTAGTCTTTCTTGAGCCATTCTAAAGTTAGTCTTGACAAACTTTTTTGTCCAGTTTTTTCTTTAAAAAAATGCTTACAGCAGTTTTTAAGTAAGCAAATGAAACTTGGCAGATGCGTTAAAACCTTCAAAATACACGTTATTTTTTTATTTTTCTACAATGATTTTTAAGAGATATAACCATTGAATTGGAGCACAATTAGTGTCAAAAATACTTTTTGTACAATGATCTACGTAGGTATATTAGTGTCAAAAGAGTGTCGTCGAATGTATTTATCCCACCACTTTTGCACTGGCCGCAGGTGCGGACGGCGATCTGTGGCGCTCGTGGCGCTGGGTGTCGCGCGTGTGTAGCCTGCGGGAGCTGCGCAGACGCCTGCAGACGCGGCGGCCGGAGGACGGCGGCAACAACGTGGTGCACGTCAAGCAGAAGCTCTACCACAACGGCCACCCGAGCCCGCGGCGCCTCTGACCGACTCTCGCCGCCGTGTTTCTGCTTGCTGTGTGTTTTTCACTGGTTTTGTGAGTGTTAGTTTTGTAGGGCTCTACACGTCACCGGGGGGGTTTGCATTTTTTAGACCAATCTTTGTGTACCGGGTAAACAGTGTCTGTTTTAGAAACACGGCATGCTGGGTCATCTTCGGTCAGGAGATCTGCTGCTGTATTCGGTGTTTGTGTGACATTAAAGTGACTCGTTTGATGGAGCACAAATGACTTTGGTTTCCGCCGTCAGATGATTTTCACTGTTCTGCACTGGAAAAAACTGAAATACGTGGAAATATCACAGTGTCGTTTGTGTTTGCAGTCCTGATGGACTCATGTTTATGAGAAGTTCAGTGTGTTTGTTGTCTCTTTCTGAAGGAGACTATTCCTGCGGGACAAAACAGTCCAGTTCGTTCTTTTCGTATTTTATTAAATGACATATTTTGCTTAATAATGTTCTAATTGAAAATGTATTATCATTAACCCAATTTCCCCATTTAGTATTTAAAATTCTACTTTGAAATGAATCATGTTGATATTTCATGAAGTTTTAAATAGAGATATTTGACTTAATACACTTAGTATACATATATTATAAATACTCATTGTATATAATGTTTACACATTTTACAGCTTTCTTATTTTTTAAAATTTGAACGTTTTTAGGTGTTGAACTTCTGTCTTCAAAATGAAAAACAAACAAAAAAACAATGATTTATTTCCCCTGAATTTCCGTTTATGTATTTTAAATGTAGCTAATGGACTATTATTTCTTAAGATAGTATCATGTTATAAGTGGGAAAAAAATAAATAAAATCTTTTGTTTAAAAGCTGAGCATGATGTGAACTTCAGTAAATGACCAGAAATGTGATCGTACAAGAAATGTACAAGGTAAATCAATATCATATCAATATAATATGAAATCTGTCTGCAAGATATTAATGCTGGGGTAATATTTATCAATGAGTTTAACTTAAGTTTTGTTGATTTTGTAATTAAATATTTATGAGGTATTGTGCAAATGTCATGGGACAGCAGTCCGTAAGCATTTAATTCATTTAAAAGCTCCCGAAAACACTGATTATTTATCCAGTGTTTCTACTAAACGAGATATGAACATTCATTAAACTGTACTTCACGTCCTTGGACATGAATTATAAACATTTCTAAATCATAATGACACGGATGTTGTTGAACGCGGGACTTTTAACTTTTATTTCACACGGATGGAGGGCCGAGTGGCGGGGCTTTTATTTTGTGCCGTGCGCAGGCGGAAGCGGAAGCGCAGTGATGTGTCGGTGTTTCGGTGATGATGGCGGATAGTAACGATCAGTATGAGTCGGTTCTGTGTGTGAAGTCAGAGGTTCATGTGTACCGAATCCCGCCCAGAAGCTCCAACCGCGGATACCGGTGAGACGCACACTGATCAACTTAACTAGTTCAACTAGTTTAACCGGGAGTCACACACGCGACACCGATCATATGATTCTCATGTCACTCTTGAGTTCCTGCTTCACTAAGCTGAGTTTTACTATTACTGTTGATTTGGTGCTTAAATCAACCGGTTCTGTTATTAATCGATCACGTGATCATATTAATAATGTTTCAGATCAACTGCTGTCAACAACACAAACTCACCGCTCATGAATATTAATGAGCACCATTAATATTAATGAGTGATACATATTATTCCTTCACGGTTTAGACTGACTGCGTTAAACACTGATACAGGAGAATGAACTGGCATGTTTATGAATTGTGTGTGTTTTCTACATGTTTTGTGTGTACTTGTACTTGTTTTTGCTACATATAGTAAAGGATAGTAAAACCTGATTTTTTTTTTTACATTGTGGGGACCGGCCTGCGGTGCCTTTAAAAATGATTAAAAATAGTAAATGATGTTTATCTGAAATTGTAACGATGCAAACATGTTTCTGTAAGGGGCAGGTTTAGGGTTAGGGTTGGGTGAGGGGATAAACAATATCGTTTGGTCAGTATAAAAACTATAGAAGTCTATGGAAAGTCCCCACAATTCACAAAAACAAACGTGTGTGTGTGTGTGTGTGTGTGTGTGTGTGTGCGCGCGCGCGCGCGCTCGCGTATGTGTGCGTGTGTGTGTGTACCTGGTATTTATCACATGATGGGGACCAAATGTCCCCACAAGGATAGTAATACCAGTAAATTTCGACCTTGTTGGGGACATTTGTGAGGTCCCCATGAGGAAACAGGCTTATAAATCATGCAGAATGAGTTTTTTTGAGAAAGTAAAAGTGTGCACAGTCTCCTGTGAGGGCTAGGTTTAGGTGTAGGGCGATAGAAAATACAGTTTGTAAAGTAAAAAAAAAAAACCCATGTCCTCATAAAACATGGAAACACAACTCTGTGTGTGTGTGTTTGTTTGTTTTAGGGCAGCGGACTGGAAGCTGGAGGAGCCGGCATGGAGCGGACGCATGAAAATCACAGCTAAAGGAAAAATAGCTTATATAAAACTGGAGGACAAAAACACAGGTGAGCGACACACACATCTGTGTATCATGTGTTTATGCGTGTCATGATGTATGACGTTATGTGTGCTTTCAGGAGAGCTGTTCGCTCAGGCTCCGGTGGATCAGTACCCGGGGTTGGTGGTGGAGGCCGTCACCGACTCCAGCAGATACTTCGTCATCAGGATTGAAGATGGAAACGGTTTGTGTTTCTGCGCCCTGATTTTACCCTGTTCACAGAACAAAAACACACTTGGTTATGTTACAAAAACGTACATAAATATATACATTTTTAAATCTCATAAACGTAAGTAATTTTGTGTTGGCGCCAGTAGCCTTGTGGTTAGTGCGCCGACATATGGCACAACTGTGCTCACGGCAACCCGAGTTCAATTCCCGTCTTGAGGTCCTTTGCCGATCCCACTTCCCTCTCTCCGTCCAGTACTTTCCTTTCATCTTTCTACTGTCCTGTCCATTAAAGGCCCAAAAATATATGAAAAAATTTGTTTTGTAAGTTTGTATGATTATTTTGTTTTATTAATTACATTATTATTATTATTATTGTTGTTGTTGTTTTCTGAATAATATATACTTGTTTATATGAATTCTTATTTAATTTGATGTACAATTACTTTATTTTTTTTGCTTTAAAGTAATTTACAAAAATTTAACTTAGCAACAGTGAACAGACAGTACAACTTATTCTATGATGATAAAGTAAATTTTCATCATCCACACAGTATTATACAGTATTATTCATTTATTTTTCATTATTTTTTGCATTAAAATAATTTAAATATTTAAATCAGCATAATAAAAGACAGTACTGTTGCATAATTTTGTTTGATGCAGAACTTTGTGTCTATTAAACAATGCATTCGTCTATTATTATTATTATACGTTTACTTTAATATAAATTATAAGTAATGTATTTATTTATTTATTGTAATCATGTTTTCCATGCAATGAGGAATTAATATGACGGAAGTGTTTTGCGTTTGTCGTTCTTTCAGGGCGTCACGCGTTCATCGGCATCGGTTTCGCCGACCGCGGCGATTCGTTTGATTTCAACGTGGCGTTACAGGATCATTTTAAGTGAGTCGTTCGGTCTGTTCAGTCTTTTGTCCTGCACGATGAGTGTGTTTCCTGTGCTGACTAATCATCCCGTCTGTCACAGGTGGGTGAAACAGGAAAGTGAATTGGCACGGCAGGAAGCGGCTCAGGTTTCGGCGCCGAAGCTGGACTTGGGCTTCAAAGAGGGTCAGACCATCAAGATCAACATCGGGGTGAGAAGAAACCCAGCCGTGGTCGTAATGTGCACTGATGAACACACGCTAAAATTCTGTCTCTCTCTCAGAACATGAAGAAGAAAGACTCCAGCGGTGCGGCAGCGAAGTCTCGTCCGACGGGCTCTTTGCTTCCTCCTCCACCCGGAGTCAAATCCGCCGCTCTGGTTCCTCCGCCCGCAGTGCAGCAGACGACGCCCGCCGCTCCGCCCGCCGCTCCGCCTGGCACAGGTGAGAGCGATACGTTTGCATATTTATTAGTTGCATCAGTGGGTGCGGCTAATAAAAGCTCCTCCCTTTCAGGAACGCTACTGGACTTCGGAGACCCCGCCCCCGTCGCGGCTCCGCCCTCTCAGGACGTGTGGGGTGATTTCACGGCTGCAGGCTCGGGGTCAGTATGACAGTCACACCCTCCGTATATGTCCATCCGTCTGCAGGCGTCTCACTCTCGGATGTGTTCGACAGGTCTGCTCAGGACTCGCGGTCGGGATGGGTGCAGTTCTAGCGTCCCGCGGCACGCGTGCCTGTTCATAAAGGGAACCGACGACTCACGGACGCTGTTTTCCCGCGGATGTTTTCTATGCAATCACGAGCAGCCGCACGGCTGATATCTGCTGCATTCCAGCTGGTGTTGAGTTTCAAACACGTTTCTCGTTACGTGTGATGAATGTCGTCAGTATCGTCTCTCGTTTACCTTTAAAGCTGAAGCGTGTCACCGTAATGACCGTCTCCGAACAGGTTTCCAGAACACCGGACTCATTTGTCTGCCTAACGGCCGGCTCCGTCCCCCACACTCAGTTAACAGAATCCAACAATAGATAGTAACAGTGTTTACAGGAAGTTGCTGAAGCGACTTCCTCATAGTGACTCGCTGTCAGGCTGCATTTGAGCACTCACACGAAAGACACGCTTCAGCTTTAAAGCTCTTCGTTGTGTTGGTTTAGAGGTTCAATGTCTAGGAATCAGCTGTCGGTAAGGTTTTCTTTCGTTTCTTTTAACGTCTCGAGTTCCTCGTGTGTTTTATCTGTGCGTCACGTGACCTGTCTGACTCAGAAGAGCTGGTTTTATATGTTTATAAGCAGATGATTTCTTCACACTATATATTTTGAACTAACCCCAGACTTTATTTGCTTTATTTTTCCAGGTGATTACAGATTTATTCTTGATATTGTCAGTAATTAAAGTTCGAATCTTTCCTTCAAGTGCCTTTATGAAACACCTGTAGAATGTACAAATGATGGTTTATATATATATATATATATGAATAAACCTTTTCCTTGTATAGAGTGTCAGCTTCACAGTGTTTTTTTTTTTTTTTTTTTTTTCATACAGTCATACAGATTCATTTTATTTAATAATTGAAAATAATGTGTTCAATTTCATCAGGTAAAAGTCATTCATGTGTTTGTTTCATTGTAGGGGTTGAGTTAGTCTGAAGTTGTTAAAATTAACCATTTTTTCATCTGAATTCTGAGCTTACATCTCACAATTGTTTTTTTCACCAAATAAACACACTGTTTATTTTCTTATGTTAATGAGCACACACCTACAAAAAGCCGTTTCCGTCATAAAATAAAAAAGGCAATTGCGACGTTTTACCTCACAATTCTTTGTGAGGTAAAAACTCGCAATTAGTTTTTTTTTTTTATTTTATAACGGAAACGGCTTTTTATTGGTGTGTGCTCATTAACGTAAGTAAATAAACATGAGTGCGTGATGGTTACCATGGTTGTGTTCTGTTGTAGTTTCAGGTGTGTGAATGAGAGCCGCTGATTTGTCAGGTGAGTTTCTACATCAGCTGTCAGTTCTACAAAACATTAATGAAAATGAATATATACATAGATTAGAATTAACTGATTGAATCCGGAGTCTTTATGTTTATTTAACGAGTTTAGTTGTTTTTATGTTGGACGTCTGCAGTGGTTCTGTCACATATTGTGTGCTAATATCTGAAGTGAATCCCGGTTTTGTATGTAAATTCCGTTTCATCCTTCAGTTCGGTGATTTTGGGTCTTTTATACGCGCGGGAAGTAAGTGTGACCCCGGAAAGACTCCAGACTGAGCATCACACACAAACACACACATCACCACACAAACACTTCCATGAAGAGACTAAAGCGTGTTTAATGGGATTTAATGCGGAATTAATGCCATTTCACCGGTAAGATCCCGCGTGATTTACTCCGTGTTCGGTCGTGATTTGTGTTTAACGCATTAACGGATGAAAACGAAATATTAATAAATGCGATCGACCACTTGTATTACACACATAATGAGGGTATTATCATGATGTGTATTAATTCTGCCGTAAAACGTCGCGTCACTAAGTGTCGAGTCGTAAGTTTCAGGGCGTTTTTTTTGTTGTCTGACGTGGTTAACGTGTTTTTAAAGATATACGTACAAGAAGTACTCAAAAAGATGGATTAGAATATAAAAACCAACACATTATAAAAGCACTTGTATTTCTGATGGATTTCATGCCGTGCGATAAAAGGGAAGGAGTTTGTAGTTCCTGATAGATTTAAATGGTGTAGATCCTGAACCCGCCTCAGGGAGGCGCGCGCACGCGCCGCGTTCTCGTCTCGCTTTGTGTTTACAAAACACTGAAAGCAAACAACCAATTAAATGTATAAATCAGAATAATAACACAGGATATATTAAATATACAAACCTGTGTCTCTTTTTGAGTAATTCCTCAGTTAATGATTTTAAATCTCTGACCGGATTTTAAATGATGACCGTTACTTTTGTGTTGATGGGGCTGTTGTCATGGTAATGGGGTTCTTAGTACAGTTAGTAGCTCCGTGTGGAATGATAAATGTTAATAAAATAGTTTCATTCCAGCTCTCTTTGTTTCTTTTATGAGTTTATCTTCGCTGTTTCAGTTTCTCTTTTGAATGCGAGCTGCGCTCGAGCACCTGCACATATAATCTCAGTAAATCTCATTAAAGCCTCCTGCTGCCTCTCTCTCTCTCTCTCTCTCTCTCTCTCTCTCTCTCTCTCTCTCTCTCTCTCTCATACCGTCTCTCTCTCAGTGTGTTCGCGGATCCGTTCGGGACGGTTCGGAATAACAGGATTATTATCAGGATGCGTTTATGAAGTGGATTTCTGTTAGTGCACGCGCGAGGGTCCATGTGATTCGATTTCTCGAACGGCGCGAGTTCTGTGATTTAAATTTTAACGGATTTTTCTGTGATTCTAATGCTTATAATATCGTAAGTTCATCATGAGCGCTTCTGAAAACCCGAACGAGTCCAAACTAGAGGCGGTGATTCAGGTGCAGTTCATTTACTTCAGCTTTTACTTCATTATTATAATAACCTACAAAAAATAAGCAAATTTCACTTAGAAATTACTAATAATTTCACAAAAAAAGATAAAAAAATAATAATAATTTAATCGAGCATAACATTTTTAAAGTAGAACATCAGAAATAGTATTTTTCTCTGTAAAACGTACTCCAAAAATTGCTATTTTATTTACAACTTTAAAACATTTTTTTTTTTACACTGTGTGCTTGAGTTGTGCTAGTTTAATGTTAATTTTGTTGGTTTAATGTTAGTTTTGTTGGTTTATTTTTGTCGCATTAGTGACTCCGCAGGTGTGTGTTCTGATCTGATCTAAATATACAACAGATCACCACTGAGACCATCTGCTACAGACACACACACTGTGACATAATAGCATTCTCTCTGTGTGTGTGTGTGTGTGTGTGTGTGTCAGAGGTTGGAGGAGAGCGTTTTGTCTGAGGAGAAGCGGCTGACGGTTCGAGGATCTTCTCCAGATGAACCTCCGGCCTCTTTACCGGCCCGCGTGCGAGAGATCGTCTCCAGGAACCTGAGCGACAGCGGTGAGACTCATCAGACCTTCGGCACACATCACTGAGCTCCACACATACAACACTGACTGTCTGATGTGTGTGTGTGTGTGTGTGTGTGTGTGTGTCCATCAGCTGGAGGCATGTCGTCGGGTCTGTCGCTTCAAGATGAGAACCGGGTTCTGCAGGCAGAACTGAGTCGCGTGGAAGATCTTCTGGCTCACAGTCGAGCAGAACGAGATGAGCTGGCCATCAAATACAGCGCCATCAGCGAGAGAGTGAGAAACACACACACACACACACACACACACACTGATAATAAAGAGTCATATGGAGAACCTGTTGAACTTAAAGTCTAGTTCTTCAGAAAGAATTTGGTTTTAGTCTCCAAAGAACTGTACAGCAGCTCAAGAACCCAAAGGCGGTGGTTCTAGATCAGATGAGATGATTGACGGGTCATGACATGTTTACTATGCAGTGTGAACACACACACACACACACACACACACACGCTCAGTCTTTTGTCTGGGTCTCAGCAAGGTTGACCCGTCTCCGTGGTAACGATGAGTGGAATGTAGTGGAGTGGCATGTTGCCATGACGACTGTAAACAGTGAGGGTCCGTCTGGACGACTGTGATTTATTCAGACGGTTTCACCATCAATCCGAACAGGAAACGTAAAAGTGAACGTGAGCTGTGTTTACCTGGATGTAGGTCGCCGGGAGGTGCTTCAGGGTTGCTAGGCTGCTTTAATTTATAGTTATACTGAGTAATAATAATAATATATTTTTCTTAAATATTAAATTCCTTTATGTTACAGTGAAGCATTACATAAGCTCTTGATTTGCTTATATATAATTATTTAATAATAATAAATAATAATAATAATAAAAAATAATGCAAAGATTTATTATTGTTTTAAAGTCATATTGATATATAACCACAACATTTTTGGCTGAAGTGTGGCCATACAAACAAGTCTAAAAGATTTTATTTTCAAAATGATTTTAATGCACATCAAACTTTTTCTGAAAAATCACAATTTGTTTTCCCCACCCAAACTGTGCAGGTCTAGTTGCTAGGGTGTTTTGGGTTGTTGCTAAGGTGTTATGTGTGGTTGTTAGTGTGTTGTGATGTGGGTCACTCACTGTGTCAGAAATCACATTGTTCCCTAGTATATAGTACGGGAAAAAGTGTACGCCAAAAAAGTAGTTTGTCTAAATACTTCTGGAAACTTGTAGCTTTAATACTTTGATCACTAGAACTAGTGCTGACCGACTGTAAACAGCAGTAATGGTGTCGTGTGTGTAGTTGGAGCAGGCGCTGCGTTTGGACGCGGGTGAGGAGGGACTCGACTCTCCCGAGTCTCGCAGTCTGGCGCAGCAGAACGTAGATCTGCGCAGACGTCTGGACGAGGAGCAGGCGGCGTATAAGCGCAAACTCACGGCGTATCAGGAGGGGCAGCAGAGACAAGCGCAGCTCGTACAGAAACTACAGGCCAAGGTACAAGCACTGATCCAACGCGCTCGCTGCGCCTGCGTTCGCTCGGACAGAGCTCATCTGCGTTTGTGTCTGCGCAGGTCCTCCAGTACAAGAAGAAGTGTGCGGATCTCGAGCAGACGCTGCTGGAGAGATCCACCGTGAGTAGACAGAATTTTTGTCATGTGATTTGTGATCAGTGACAGATTACAATTGGTAAGTGTGTCGCCGTAGGGTCAGTGTGACAGCAACGGCCACCGGCGGGACGAGGATGAGCCGAGCAGCGAGCTGGAGAGCGCCCTCGTCCGGCTGGAGGAGGAACAGCAGAGGTGCGGCGCTCACTGATCTAACGCTAGCGCGCTGTAAAGCTGCAGTGGTAGCGTGTGCTAAACGTGTTTGCGTGTGCTGCAGGAGCAGCGGCCTGTCCGCCGTCAACGCCATGCTGCGGGAGCAGCTGGAACAGGCCGGACTGGCCAATGAGGCGCTCAGCCAGGACATCCGCAGACTCACGGCCGATTGGACCAAAGCCAGGGAGGAGCTGGAGCAGAGGGAGTCTGATTGGAGGAGAGAGGAGGAGGTGGGTGTGGCCGTCCGCATCACTGAAACCCGCATGAAAAGTGTCGGAGTTTGACGTGGTGCGTTTGTTTAGTCTTTCCACAGTTACTTCAGCAGCGAGCACAACCGTCTGCTGGCGCTCTGGAGGCAGGTGGTGGGCTTCCGCAGATACGTGTGCGAACTGAAGAGCGCCACCGAGAGGTCAGACCGCGTCACTGAACACCACGCTGCAGCTGAAGCGCAGCAAACACTGACCGCGTGCGTTTGTCTGTCCGGCAGGGATCTGTGCGAGGTGCGTAACGAGCTGGCGTGCGCGGCGCAGAGCGTGCAGCTGCGGTGCGTGAGCGTGTGCGCGGCCCTGCGCAGTCGTGAGGACGGGTCTGCGCTGCTGCTGGAGAGAGAGACGGGTCAGAGACTGCAACTGGAGCAGCAGCTCAGGGAGACGGTGACCGAGATGATGACGCTGCAGGCCAAGAGCGACTCGGAGAGAGCCGAACTCAACACACGGTCCGTTACTGAGCACGACTGCACACTCACTAAATTAACTAGTGATCCGAGGGGAGCCTTGTACAATAAAGCTGGTTAAGATCTAAACATGTTTACTAAATCAACAAGTTCTCGGCACAAAGCCCTGTGTAATAAGTCTAGTTAAGGTGTAAATTTATGTATGTTTACTAAATTAATACTCTTAAGGAGACCCTGTGTAATGAGGCTGGTTATGGCCTAAATTTATATTTATTTACTAAATTAACTAGTTTTCTGAAAGAAACCCTGTGTAATTCAAATGGGTATGATCTAAAATTATACATGTTTACTTAACTAACTAGCTGTCTAAAGGAAGCCCTGTTTAATGAGGCTGGTTAAAGTCTAAATTTATACAAGTTTACTAAATAGTTGTCTAAAGGAAGCCCTGTAAAACAAAACTGTTTAAGTCAAGCCTTGTAGAATTTAATAAAAATAATTCTCTTTTCTTTATTCAAAGTTGATCTGGACAAATACATGGAAACTATGAAAAGCTCCATTCATCATAAAGTATTCAACACTGCATCTCTGTGTGTCCTCTAAAGGTGTACATTTATTACTTTTTGTGAAATAAAATTAACCATGGTTTTACTACAGAAAAAAAAATGGTTTTGCAACACTAACTATAGTTTAGCCATGGTATTTGTAGTTAAACAATGGTTGAAAAAAAAAAATCACGGTTACAAATGATGATAAACATTGTTCATTTTCATAAGGATTTGTGTTTGTGTATACTGCATTTCTTTTTTCCTTGTTCTGTTTTTATAACTGTGCTATATTAATGGCTTAATGTTTTCTACTGTTTATTTAAAAAAAAAAAAAAAAAGAAATCAGAAAAAAAGATTCGCCCTCCGAAGTTCGATCGGAGCGCGGATCGCGAATCATTCAATTCCGATGTGGCGATCTGAATGAAAATATTCACAATACGCGAAGTTCCGTTCTAAATTAAATTATTCGCGATCTGCACTCCTAAGTCCCACCTGTGTAATGTTTCGCTAATCATCATTTTAGTTTGGGTCTTCGTGAATCGTGAATCATCCAATTCCCGAAATGATTCGCGAGTCCATTCCAAAGTTCCGATCTAAATCAAAAGATTCGCGAAACATTATTTCAGTTCGGATCTTCGGAGCGCGAATCGTGAATCATCCAATCCCCGAAAGGATTCTCGAGCCCATTCCAAAGTTTCGATCTAAATCAAATGATTCGCGATCCGATTTCAGATGGAGTCTTCGGAGTGCGAATCGCGAGTCATTCAATTCCCGAAGTGATTCGCGAACCTGCTCCGAAGTCCCGATCTACATCAAACGATTCGCGATTTGAAATCCCGATCTGAATCAAAAAAGCCGCGATGCGCGAACCGATTGGAGCGCTTCGAAACAGTGAATCACTTTGCACCGTAATAGTTAAACTGATTAGAAGTTTCGAAAAGCTTAATTTCATCTATCACTAATACGTGCCTTTTAAAATCATTAGAAGCCATGTCAAAATTGGGAAATGAATGGAGCTTTTAATTTGATCTGTTTTTGCTAGTTAATCACTTGAATGAATGATCGAAGTCATGAGTTTGAATCAATCGGAGCGGTTCCAGCGCAAATGACTCACTCAGTTGATTCGGTTTGTCTGTTCCTCAGGTTTTCGCGTCACGACACTGTCAGCACTACTACTGGCTTAGCTCGCTAGTTTGCTGACATTAACTGAAATAAGCGCAAAAAGTATGATGTTTACAAATTAAATATTTATATTTCCATTCCAAATAAAACATCCAACACAAATCTACTCCCTATTGAGGTGAGGTAACCAGTTTACTGCTAACTAGTGAAACACTCCATTAATATGACGAGCTGCAGCTCAAAATACATGTTAGATGGAAACATTGTGCATTATGATGGAGTTTGTAGCTTAATTCACTATATTTGAAATAGTTTGAGCTGCAGTTCAATATAAAATCAGCTGAATCTCATAATTTATCAGTTTATATTGTAATAAATATTTGAGAAACAATTGTTGTATGTGATTGTATTAGTCCATTATGGCATAAACTCAGTATTGGTCTACTTAACCATCATTTGCTTGTGTCTGGAGTGCTGTAAGTGCTGGTTAAAGTTCATTTATTAAATTGCTTAAAACATTTTATGTGTGTCAGGCTTGTGGATGCAGTGAGAGAACTGGAGCGTCTGAAGGCTCGTGTGGAGGACAGAGAACAGGAAGTCACAACACTCAACAGGAAACTACAGGTACACACACACACCCCTCTGTTTAAAGTTGTCTGCTAGCAAAGAACCGCCCACTTAGCCAGGTAAAGCGACCAATCGCAGATCAGACGTAGCAACCGCATATCAACACCAGATGTGTGTGCTGTCAGGATCAGAGGAGTCTTGAGGAGACGGAAGTTCATTCAATGAAGAAACACACTGCAGCACTGCAGAACACACTCCGAGACATCACACAGGTACAACACACACACACACACACACACACACGTATGATTCACTGGTTCATGAGTTTATATTAATGTGTGTGTGTGTGTGTGTGTGTGTAGCTGGTGTTGTCTGACAGTGACGGTGTGGACGGAAACACTGAAGAGTCTCTGCTGCCGCTGCTGCGCTCTTCATCGTCGTCATCATCATCAGCCGTGATCCCTGACAGCTGTCTGTCTGCACTGCGCTCCACCCTGACCAGCAGACAGATACAACTACAGGTACACACACACACACACACACACACACACACCCTCATGTCTGTGATCTGATGTTCATCAGTGTGTGTTTGTGCGCAGGAGCTGCGTGAGCGTCTGCAGTCTGCACAGTCTTCGGTGCAGCAGCTGCGCAAGCAGCAGGGGGAGGCGGAGTCAGGCCGACGGGAGGCGGAGCTCCGCGTGCAGACGCTGCAGACGGAGAGAGACGAGGCTCAGCGAGAGAGAGAGACCGCTGTGAGAGATCGAGACCGACTGAGACAGGAGAGAGACGCAGTGAGCAGGTGAGACGCGTCACACGACCTGTCGATCACACTGAGTCACGTGACCTGTGACCGAACCTGTCTGTCTCTCCGTCAGCGAGAAGGACGCGGCGGATAAGGCCGCGCAGGCGGCGCAGACGCAGGTGCAGCTGCTGCAGCTGGAGTGCGACAGGCTGCAGCTGGCCGCCACGTCTGCGCAGAGAGAACGCGAACACGAGCGGGAGGAGAGAGACGCCGCCACGCTGGAGAGAGAGCGAGCACGAGCCGAGACCGACAGAATGTGAGTCTGACGTGTTAGTGTTTGAACGAAGCGCGAGTGTGTGACGCGTTACTGACGTGTGTGAGTGTGTGTGTGTCAGTCAGCAGCTGTGGGAGGAGTCGGAGCGCCGTGCGTCTTCACTGCGCGCTGAACTGGCGGCGCTGAGGGAGTCTCTCCAGCAGGGGGCGACAGACCGACAGCTGATGGAGGCCGAGAACAGACAGCTGAGCGACGCGCTCAACAGGGTCAGACACGCACCGTTACATATAGCCAAGACTGTTCAAACTCCAATTATCAAAATTCAAATTTAAACTCCCAGAATCCCTCCAGATTCAAGATCCCTGTTTACACTAGGGCGTTTTTGTTTAAAACAGTGTTTTAAAATGAAAACGATCCTTGTGTACACTGGCGTTTTCGCTGAGCTTCAGAAACGATCTCCGTCCACACAGCACGACTGAAAACGCACGTCACGTGACCATTCATAATGAGCCTGATGTTATTGTTTACACGGTCATCAATGATATGTTGAGCGAATGTGTGGGCAGTCACACGTTTACACTGGATTGCAGAGTTTGAAAATAAAACGGGGTCTGGAGCATTTTCGAACGTCTTTGAAAACGACGGAGTAGTGTAAACAACAGGCCTAACCGTAGGAAGAGATATACGTTTTAAAACAAAAACACACGAGTGTAAACGTAGCTTTAATCAGATTCAGGTTTCCTTTCTATGTACTACATTTCACATCATTAAAGCTTCCATTATATCTAATATTTCTAATATATCTGACTGGTCAAGCCTAGCCTAGCAACTAGCCTAACACATGCTAACAAAGTACTGTTTCAAACTAGCAACATGCTAATCTTGTATGAGTGTGCTAAAACATGCTAGCAATGGGTTCATGCTAACAACATGCTAACTACATGCTAATCGTGTTAACAAATAGTAATCATGTTAGGCACACGCTACCAACATGCTAATCATGTTAGCAACACGCTAACTACAGACTAATGCTGGCGACATGTCAATCATGCTAGAAGCACGTTAGCAACATGTTATATATGAATGTGTTAAAACATGCTAGAAGTGTGTTAAGTCATGTTAACAATATACTAGCTTTATGTTAACCATGTTAAGAACATGTTAATCATGTTAGAAACATGCTAATCATGTTAACAACATGCTAACAAAATGTTAATCATGCTAGCAACATGCTAATCATGATAGAAACATGTTAACAACATACTAATCATGCCAGCAACATGTAGATCATGCTAGAAACACACCAGCAACATAATCATGTATCAGTGTTAAAACATGTTAACAATGTGTTAAATCATGTTAATAATATGCTAGCTATATGCTAACCATATGCTAATCATGCTATAAACATGCTAGCAACATGCTAATTATGCTAATAGCATGTTAAACATGCTAGAAACGCATTAGCAACATGGTATGTTAGCAACACGTTAACTACATGCCAATCATGCTAGAAACATGTTAGCAACGTGGTAAACATGATAACTATGATAGAAACATGTTAATAACATGATAATCATGCTAGCAATGTGTTAATCATGCTAATCATGTTATAAACATGCTAACAACATTCTGATCAGAATAGAAACATGTCAACATGATGTTAATTATTTTAGCAGTATGTTAACTATGATAGAAACATCCTATTAACATGCTAAATACATGATAGTCATGTTAACAACACACTAGTAACGTTAAAAACATGCTAGCAACATGCTAATCATGTTAGAAACACGTTATTAACATCTATCTATGTTTTCAAACTTTAAGCTTTTACAACCGCTGTAAACTTCCAGGCTAGGCTTTCTCAAGTCAACCTAAAGTTTGTCTTCACAGACATTTTTAATCTAGTTTATTATATATTGTCACATGTTATAGTCTGGCCAAATTGTGCAGGTGATGGAATGCAATTTCTGTCCAAAAAATAAAATGCAGTCGATGCAAAATACAAGGTTTTCCGTCTAATACTCTCTAGTAAGCATATTAATGTGTGTGTGTGTGTGTGTGTGTGTGCGCAGAGCGGGAGCTGTCATACTGAACTCTCTCTAGTGCTCACCAAGCTTCATTCGGAGGAGTCGTCACTCAGAGATTCTCTCGCTAAGATGAGCGGCATTAACGAGAGTCTCGCGCAGGACAAATCTGACCTCAGCAGCCTCATCGTACAGGTACTACACTCACACGATCGCACGCACATTTAACTCGTGGAACATGAAGTTTCAAAGTTTATTAAACTTGAAATGACCTGCTTTTACCCAGCAGGATTAATTTGGTTAAGAGTAAAGGTGTTTCAGTCACAAATTAACCGTTTCTATTGGTCGATTGAACGATTGACAGCTGGAGGAGGAAAAGAGTGTGTTACTGTCTCGGCGACGAGAAGCGGAACAGGAGAAGCTGACCATCAGAGACGAGCTGGTCCGCTCCGAGCAGGACCGACTGGAGCTGGACTCTGTCCGTCTCGCTCTCCACCAATCGCTGCAGGAGTCTGAGCTGGCCAGGGCGGGGCTGGAGGCGGAGCTTCAGTCGCTGCAGGCCGACAGAGCCAAACTCCAGGACAGAATCACCCAGGTGAGTGTCTCTCTCTCTCTCTCTCTACTTCTGTCCCTCATAAACCATTTCTGATGTGCTGCTGTCAATCAAACAGCTGATTGGTGAGGTGGGTGCTTTGGAGGCGGAGCTCGGTTCTCTCCGCGGCGAAGGAGACAGGCAGAGCGGCGCTCTCGAGGAGGCGGTGCGTGGGCGGGCGGAGCTTGTGCGAGAGAGGGCGGGGCTTCTGGTTCAGCTGACGGCGTCGGAGAGAGAGAACGCCGCCCTGACGGAGGAGCTCGCCGCCTTCAGGTGAGACGAACGCATCCGTGTCACGATAATAACGCGTTAATAAACGCAAGTGTGTTTCATTAACGGTGAGTATGTGCAGGACGGAGCGGGAGAGTCTGGAGACGAGTCTGTTTGAGCTGCAGCAGCAGATAAATCAGATCGAGTCTCGACGCGAACAGCTGGATTCAGAGAACCAGAACCTGAGACTGCGCACTGACAGCATGACGGGTACACGAGAGCTCCAACTGACAAAATTCAAATTTTAAACTCCCAAAATCCCACGAGACCCACTGAAGCTTCCCTTCTATGTACTAGTTCTAATCCATTTAAACTCATTCAAGCTTCCACTCTAATATTTCTATTTATATCTCTCACTAGCCAAGCCTAGCAACTACAATCATGCTAGTAACTTGCTAATCATACTAGAAATGTGCTAATCATGCTAGCAACATGCTAGCAACACACTAATCATGCCAGTAACATGTTAATAATGCTAAAAACATGTTAGCAACTTGTTAGTCATGCTAGTAACATGCTAATCATGTTAACAATATGCTAATCATGTTAGCAACATGCTAGTAACATGCTATTCATGTTAGAAACATACTAGCAACTTGCTAGCAGCATGCTAATCATGGTAGAAACAGACTAGCAACATGTCAGTAGCTTACTAATGTTAAAAATATGCTAGCAACATGCTAATAACATTTTAATCATGTTAACAAAATCATGTTAACAGCACGTTAATCATGCTAATGACATGTTAATCATGCCAATATCTTGCTAATCATGCTAGAAACATGCTAGCAACATAGTAATAACACACATCATTGTAGAAACATGCTAGCAACTTGCTAGTCATGCCAAAAACATGCTAGCAACATGCTAATCATGCTAACAACATGTGAATTGTGCTAGAAACAAGCTAGCAACATGCTAATCATGCCAGCAATATATTAATCATGTTAGAAACATACTGGCAACATGCTAGTAACTTGGTAATCACATTAAAAACATGCTAGCAACATGGTACTAACATGCTAATCATGCTAGAAACGTGCTAATAACTTGTTAGTCATGCCAGAAACATGCTAGCAACATGCTAATCATGCTAGTAACATGTTAATCATGTTAGAAACAGATTAGCAACATGCTAATCATTCTAATGACGTATTAATCATCTAATCTATCTATATAGTTTGAAACTTCAAGCTTTTACAGCTGCTTTAAACTTTCAGGCTAGGCTTTCTCATGCCAACCTGAAGTTTGTCTTGACAAACTCTTTTATCTAGTTTTATTTTAAAATAGCCTGATTGTGACGTTGGGTTTGCCCGTGTTTAGCGGAGCTGAAGCGTTTGCGCGGCGACAGAGAGACGGTTCTGTCTCAGAGCGAGAAAGAGAGAGACGCGCTGAGAGACGCGCTCACGGCCGCTCAGCAGGAGGCGCAGCGAGCTCTGCGTAGCGCCCTGACCGACCACCAGGAGGAGCTGGAGAGACTGACCAATCAGAAGGTCGTATGAGCACTCGTGTATTTGTTAGACGTGACACGTGTTTGAGGCACACACATCACGCAGTATCATGCGAATCCCGCAGGAGGCGCTGCGCCGCAGTCTGGAGGCCGAGCAGGAGGCGGCGCTGCGGCGCGTCCGAGAACACCTGGAGGAGCAGACGATCCGTCTGGAGAAGGAGCGCGACGAGCTTCAGGAGGAGCTGCGTTCCCTCCAGCGCGACAGGGACCAGAGTCTGTTACAGGCCGAGACGGACAAACAGCAGGTGAGGCTCGCGCCGGACGCTCGGGTGCGTCCGTGTCGTTTGCGTCGTAACCCGTCTGATGGCGTGTGCAGGCGCTGTCCGTGAAGGAGGCGGAGAAGGCGGTTCTGTCGGAGAAGCTGAGCTCCCTACAGGCGGAGCTGAGCACTGCGGCGCTGGAGCTGGAGAGACTGAACCGGGAGACGGCGCTCCTCAGAGACCAGGAGCGGGTCGGTGGGCGCATGCATTTTTTACATGCGCAATTTAAAGATTTTACGTGCAGTATCACAAATTTGCATAAAAACGTGACAGAGGTTTTAATTTGTCTCTAGGCTGCAGTGGCGGCTCTAAACGCAGAACTGCAGGAGCTGCGCGGTCAACTGCAGGACGCGGCCGGCGCACACGGACGTGAGCTGCGCAGACTGCAGGAGAACTGCGCCGACCAGCAGACGCGAGCGGATACGGCGCTCGCTGAGGTATGTGTTTGAATCTTTTGAAGCGTGCCTGAAAAGTAAGATGCGTGATTGCGATTTTCCTCCTGCAGTTGGAGGAGTGTCGCGCGCTGCTGTCGTCCAGCGAGGAGAGCCGTGACGGTGCCAGACGAGAGCTGCTGGAGATGGAGAAACGCTTGTGCCAGATACGGGACGCGGGGGAGGGGCACAGACGAGAGGGGGTGGAGCTACGGCACTCCCTCAGTGATGTCAGCAAGGAGAGAGACGCTCTCAGCCAATCAAACGTGCAGCTGAGGGAGGCGCTGAGAGCGGCAGAGAGCGAGAGAATCAGGTGACGGACGCTTGAACAAACTCTGTCGGTCCATGGAAGCTTGTTTCCACAACCGGATGAAAAAAACACATTTTTTACAATTCACAGAAGATAAGTTACAATTTTGTGATGTAAACTTTGAATTGTAAGGTATAAACTCAGAAATCACAAGATATAAATTCACAACACTAAGAAGTGCGAAGTGAGAAGAGTGAGGAGTTGCAATCTTTGTATTTTTATTTGGAGGAAAAAAATACTGAATCGTGAGGTGCAAATTCAGAGAAAAAAGTCAAAATTGAACAGAATTACATGATGTAAACTCAAGTCAGAATTGCAAGATAAAAACAAAAAAGCCAGAATTATGAAATAAAAACTTGAAAAAGTCAAAATTATGAGATAAAAATGTAAAAAGTCCAGAATTGCACGGTGAAAATAAACATAAGTCAGTATAATGAGATGAAAACTCTGGAAAAAGTCAGAATTATGAAATGAAAATGTAAAAAAGTCAGAATTGCTAGATAAAAGCTCAAAAAGTAAAAAATTATGAGATCAAAACTTGAAAAAAGTTAGAATTATGAGATAGAAATAAAAAAAGTCAGAATTATGAGATGAAAATTTGAAAAAAGTCAGAGTTGTGAAATTGAAACATTAAAAAAAAAAAAAAAGCTGAATTACCAGATGAAAACTTGAATAAAAGTCAAAATTGTCCAATGAAAATTTTAAAAAGTTAGAATTATGAAATGAAAACTCGAATGAAAGTCAATTATGAGATGAAAACTTAAAAAAAAAAAAAAGTCAGGATTATGAGATCAAAATTATAAAAAAAAAAAATCAGAATTACGAGGTGAAAGCTTGAAAAAATATGCAAAGTTAAGACAGAATTATGACATAAAAATGTAAAAATAAGATCAAAATTTGAAAAAAGTCAGAATCGCAAGATGAAAACTGACTGGACTGTGCTTTGTTTTCAGTGTGAAGCGCGTGTGCGAGGAGAAGGAGCAGAAAGTGTCTCTGCTGGAGGAGAGTCTGGCGTCTGCGCAGAAGGAGGTGTCTGATCTGCGCAGCTGTCTGCGTGAGGTGGAGAGGTCCAGACTGGAGGCACGCAGGGAGCTGCAGGAGCTGCGCAGACAGGTCAGACCGAAGCGCCGCGAACGCGTGAGCGCCGAGAGCGAAGACGAAGAGCTGACGTCTGACATGTGACTCTCTGTCGTCAGGTGAAGGTTCTGGACGTGGAGCGCGAGCAGAAGGGGAAGCAGCTGGCCGAACTGCAGACGCGTCTGTCGGTGGAGGAGCAGAAAGACGAGGAGCGAGCCAGAGAACTCATCTCGCTCAAACAGAGACTCGCCGACACCGAAACGAGCAGGAACTCTCTTCAGAAAGAGGTCAGATCGCCTCAGTGGATGTCATCTAATAGTCGTTCACTGGAGCTGTGGGGAAAAATGATTAAATCTATAATATAATTTTTGATCTCCGTCCGTCTGTCTGTAGCTGTCTTCTCTACAGCGGCGTCTGAGCGAGAGCGAGTCGTGCTGGCGCGGCCGTGAGCGTGAGTTGGCGTCTCAGCTGCAGGAGGCTCGCGGCTGCGAGAAGAAGCTCCAGGACGAGGCGCGAAACCTCACGGTGCGAGCTCAGTCGGCCTGCGACGCGTCTGCGCAGATGCAGCTGGAGCTGAGCGAGGCGCAGGGTCGTCTGGCCGCGACGGAGGCGGAGCTGTCGCGTGCGGAGGCGTCCCGCAGGGATCTGGAGTTCAGGCTGTGCAGCCTGCAGTCGGCGCTCACGCGCACGCTGGGCATCGGGGCCGGTGGGCGGAGCAGCAGCAGGGGGCGGAGCCCGGCGGGCTCCTCCCCTTCCTCTCTGACCTCAGGGATGATGTCTCGCCACCGGAGCGTGTCTCCGCTGCACTGCTCGCTATCGCCATCCAAAGGTCAGATTGAGTCAAATCTGCGTAATAGAGATCTGTTTTTTTGTTCTGGAGAGGGAGTTGTGCGTCATTTGTCTGCTCTCTGTCAGACGTGGCAGGTAACGTCACCCCTGATAACACCGTCGTGTTGCGCCCGTTGTCTCCAGAGAGGACAGACGCCCCGCTGCCCGTCGCCCTGCCGGAGCTGGACCCGGAGACCCTGCGCAGCGGCCTCAGAGACTTCCTGCAGGAGCTGCGCGAGGCTCAGAGAGACAGAGTAACGCTTCACACCAACAGCCAGAACTATAACCATAATTACTATGACGACCGCAACGATAACTATACTACTACTACTACTACGACAACATTAAAGATGAATGTAACTACGACGATAACCATAACAATAATTATAAAGATTATTACGATAACTATAACGATAATTATGACAAATATAACAATAATGATAACTACTACAATTACTACTATAACATTTAGTTAGTTATTATGATAACTATAACGATAAATGTTATGAAGTATATTGATGACAATAAAAACAACAAACATAACTAGATAAAAAAGTTGGCTTGAGAAAGCCGGACCAGAAAGTTTGAAAAGTTTTAAAAAGTTTTAAGTTTGAAAGCAGTTTTAAAAGGTTAAATTTTGAATGCGGTCTTTTAGATAGATAGATAGATAGACATGTTGTTAGTATGATTCTAACATTATTAGCAAGTTACTAGCATGTTGCTAGCATGTTTTTAGCATAATTAGCAAGTCGTTAGCATGTTGCTAACATGTTTCTAGCATGATTAGCAAGTTGTTACCATGTTGTTAACATGATTAACAAGTTGCTAGCATGTTTTTAGCATGATTATGAAGATGTTAACATGTTGCTAGTATGTTTCTTGCATGATTAGCAAGCTGTTAACCTGTGTCTAGCATGATTAGCATGTAGCTAGCATGTTTCTAGCTTGATTAGCAGGTTCTTAGAATGTTGTTAGCATGATTAGCATGTAGCTAACATGTTTCTAGCTTGATACGCAAGTTCCCAGTATGTTGTTAGCATGTTTCTATCATGATAAGCAGGTCACTAGCATGTTTCTAGCATGGTTAGCAAGTTATTAACATGTCGTTAGCATGATTAGCAAGTCACTAGCATCATTCTAGCATGATTAGCATGTTAATAGCATGTTGCTAGCATGATAGGAAGTTATTAACATGTCGCTAACATGATTAGCATGTTACTAGCATGATTAGCAAGTTACTAGCATGATTCTAGTTGCTCGGCTTGCCTAGATAGATAAATAGATTAGAAATATTAGATAGAATGGAAGTTTGAATCGATTAGAGATAGTACATAGAAAAGAAGTCTTGATTTAGTCTCAAGAGATTCTGATACCATTAAAAACAATTACTGTAATAACTATAACCATTACAATAAATGTAACATAACCAACAACAATTATTACGATGACTATAACAATAATTATTATGACAACTGTGAAAATATAATTATTACAACAACTTTAAGAAGCTAACTACGACAATAACAATCGTTATAAAGATAACTAATACTATTACAATAACTATATTGATAATTATGTCAAATATAACAGTAGTGATAACTATAACGATAATTGTTATGGCAACTATATTGATGACAAAAAAACAACTATTAAAATATAACTATAAACAACAACTATTACAACAACTATAACTGTTAAGATAACTGTGACGATAATAATTATAAAAATAACTACAACTATTATAACTATAACGATAATTGTCAAATATAACAATAATGTTAACTATAACAAGAACTGACAACTATATTGATGCTAATAAAAACAACAACTATAACTTTAACCATTTCAATAAAGGTAACTGTAATCAACGATAACTATTATGACTATAACGATAATTATGATGACGGCTGTGACAAAAGTGATAACTATTACAACTATAACTATAAAGATACCTATGACAATAACAATAGTTATAAAGATAACTATATTTATTATGAAAACTATAACAATAATTATGACAAATATAACTTATAACAAATAATAACTGTAACTATTAGAATAACTAAAACATTAACTATTATGACAACTATATCGATAACTATAGAAACAAGAATATCTACAATAATGATAAATATAACTAACGATAACATTATGGTAAATAATTAAAATGATTACGGCGACTATAATGATAACTATTGCGACAACAATAACTACTTTTACGTTTTCATTTTACTTTAATTTATAACAACTTTAATAACTATTACGATAACTAACTATAATGATGATAACTAACTATAATAATGATAAACTATTCTAATAATTCTAATTATTATGATCACTACAATGATGACTATAACTGTTACAATAACTAACTATAAAGTTGACTATTATAATAAATATAACAGTAGCAATAGCTATTATAATAACTATGATAACAATAATTGTTACGATACCTACAACAATAGCTATTACGATAACTATAGTGATATTGCTAATATTAATACAGCTATTCTAATCTATTAACAATAATGATAATAACGATAACTATATCAGTATGTGATTCAGCGATTTCGTTCCTCTGTGTCTTTATAGTTGTGATGTAGACTTTGCTATTCTTTTAGAGATAGAACAACAATTAAACCTGTATTGTTGTAGTTATCGATATAGTAAACGTTATAGTTGTGGTTTGGACTTCACTATTTTCTTAGCTATTTATGGTTGTAGTTATCATTCTTTGTTTGTTTGTTTTCTTCTGTGGTTTCATTGTGGGAGCTCCGCCCACTGTCAAACCTCATTGGTCCAAAATCCTGCTCCACTGAATATTAAACATCAGATTGGCTGTGATAGTGTGGATCAGTGATCATGTGATGTAAACGTGTGCAGGACGAGGCGCGGGGTCAGCTGGGGTCACTGCAGAGGGAGCTGGAGGAAGTGACGGGAGAGAGAGACTCCGCCCACCAGCGCCTCATTCAGCTGCACCACACGCTACAGGAGTGCCACGAGGGTAACGCACATCCGTCTTCCACAGATTAAGATGTTTTCTGGACACGCGTGTTGAGTGTGTGTTTGTGCAGATAAGCGTGCGGCGGACGAGAAACTGTCGTCGGCTCAAGCTCTGCTGCAGCAGCAGGAAGAGTCCCTGCGGAGAGCAGACCGAGACCGACGAGCGCTAAACGAGCGAATCAAAGAGCTGGAGAGACTTTCGCTGAACACCGAGACTGAGCGCAAGCGCATGGAGGTGCGTCTTATTTCATTGAGCTAACCTCATCTAGAAAACTAGCGCTAACGCAGACGTCGCCCCCCCGCAGGAGCAGTGCAGTAAGCTGCGCGGCAGCGAGGCGCGTTTGGAGGCGGAGCGTCGGCGGCTGCGTGAGGCTCTGGAGGCGGCTGAGGGGCGTGGCACACGGGTGGAGCTGGGGAGGCGGAGTCTGGAGGGGGAGCTGCAGAGACTGAGACTGAGTCTGGCCGAGAGAGAGATGGAGATCCAGACGGCTCACGACCGACACGACAGCGCCATCAAACAGGTCCTGAGCTGAACTGACGCTGCAACACAAGCCGATTCCTCACTCACACTGCGATCGCTGCTGATTGATTAACGATGATGTGCGTTTCAGGTGGCGGAGGGTGAAGCTCGCGTCGCGTCTCTTCAGCGTGAGGTGGAGCGACTCACGGCGCTGTTGTCTAAAGTTCAGGACGGAGAGAGCGTTCAGAAAGAGCAAGCGCTCGCTCTCTCCCAGAGCCTGCAGGAAGCCACCGCCGCCCACAGCGCCACCCAGGGGCGTCTCGCCGCACTGCAGAAAACACTGGGACAGGCCGAGACAGAACGCAGACAACTGCAGGTGAGATCGATGGGCTATTACGAAAATTTAACTATAGCAAATATGAATATAATAGCTATAAATATTACAATAACTACAAACATTACGATATCTATATAATAGCTAGAAATATACTATAATAAATATAAATATTACGATTTATATTCAAATCGTTATGTTAACTATTACAATAACTATAATTATAATAAATATACATTTAACCAAAAATATTACCAGAACTATTCTGATAACTAACTATAATTAGTATAAATATTATAAGTAACTATAAATATTACGATTACTATTCTGATGATTATATTACAATAACTATTATGATAACTAACCATAATTAATATAAATATTGTAATAAATAACTGTAATAACTAAAATTACAATTACTAATACGAAAGCTATAAATATTAAGGGTATTAAGGATAAGTGTTACAATAACTACAAAGATAACTATAACTGTAACAATAACCATTACGGTAACTATAAATAACTATTACAATAACTATTACTATAATAACTATAAATTACAATAACTATTACTATAATAACTATAAATTACAATAACTATTATGATAACTATAAATATTACCATAACTATTATGATAACTAACTATAATTAATATAAATATAACAATTGCTAACTATAATAACTATAAATATTATGATTACTGTTATATTAACTGTATTACGATAAATATTATGATAGCTAACTATAATTAATATAAATATTACGATACCTAATTATAACTATAAATATTACAATTACCTTTACAATAACTATAAATAATACGATAACTATTATGATAACTCCAAACATAACTATAACTGTTACGATAACGTTACGTTAACTATAACTTTAAATTTTACAATTTTACAATAACTGTTACTATTATAATTGTAAAAATTACAATAACTTTTATGATAACTACATAGATAACTAGAACTGTAACGATAACCATTATAGTAACTATACATTTCACAAAAACTATTACAGTAACTATTCCTATAATAACTGTTAATATTACGATAACTATTATGGTAACTATAAATATTGCAATAAGTATTATAACTACATAGCTATAACTCTTACGATAACCATTACAGTAACTATGAGTATAAATTTTACAATAACAATTACTGTAATAACTTTAAATATTACAAAAATTATTGTGCTAACTATAAATATTACAGTAACTTTTATAATAACAAACTGTAATTAGTATAATTTTATAATTACTAACTATAAATATTACGATAACCGTTACAATAACTGTAACTATAATAACTACAAATATTAAGACAACTACAGCCATAAAAACAGCCATCACGATAACTATAGCCATAACTACAAATATTTCGATAACGATAATCATAGTAATTCTTATGATAACTGTAACATAATATATAACATATGTGATAATAGTTGATCAGAGCTGTTTTGCGTGATGATGTTCCTCTGTTGTGTCGTTCAGGAGCGTGTGGACGGACTCAGAACGTCCGTGTCGGACGGGAAGCGTAATATCACTGCGCTAACGGAGCGTGTGCAGACACTGCAGTCAGAACTGACCCAGAGTCAGCTGCGCAGATCTGAGCTGGAGACGGAGCTGCACAACACGCAAGAGGTAAGCGTCGTCACACTTTATTCAGTTCAGTTCACATAAATTTAGCTTTAAATGTGATTGTGGCAAAAAAAAAAACAAATTCTCATAAAATTGCATTGTGAATAAAAAGTGGTCTGAGACAAAAATTACAACAGACTAAAAAGATCTGACTTCACTTTCAGTAGCAGTGACAGTGTGAATGCAGCAAGAACAGAGTTCTCCTTCACTTTTTGAAGTGGTCTGAGATTGATTCTTTCGAGGATTCGTTCATTCGTTCTAGATCAAGATGGCGCCGCGGATGGCTGCCTCGGTTTGTTGCTCCTTCGTACTTTTTCTGTTTTTGTTAGTTTGTCCTGTCTTAAGCAACATTTTTCCGATCAGCTTCTCAAGAAACGAGCTCTTGGACATAAGGAATAGCACACCAGATAACTTTTTGCCAACGTTTGAACATTCAGACGTCTTACTGGACATTTTAGTCGGAGGGGCTGCGTTCCTATACAAGCGCTCCAAGCGACGCAAGCGAGGAAAACGCGCCGGCGCGCTCGTGAAATTTCGACAGCGCGGTTTTAGGACTCCGTTGCCGAGTATTCACCTGGCGAATCTCCGCTCCCTTGCAAATAAATCAGACGAACTACAACTCCTCACCCGCACAAACAAGGACTTTTTAAACTCTGCTGCGCTTTGCTTCACGGAAACCTGGCTAAACGGAACCATTCCAGACAGCGCGCTTCATCTAACGGGCTTCCAGCTGATCAGAGCGGACCGCGTCACCGAGTCGTCGGGGAAAACGAGAGGCGGTGGATTATGTTTTTATATCAATGAAGGCTGGTGTACAGACGTGACGGTTTTAAATAAGATGTGCTGCCCAAACTTGGAAGCTATCTTTATTAACTGTAAGCCTTTTTATTCGCCGCGGGAGTTTTCCTCGTTTATTCTGGTGAGTGTGTACATTCCTCCTGACGCGCGTGCAAGCGTGGCACTAGAACTGTTGGCCGATCAGATCACACACGCAGAGCAACGTTACCCGGACTCTTTCATTATCGTGCTCGGTGATTTTAATAAAGCTCATCTCACCCGCGAACTGCCTAAATATAGACAACACATCACATGCCCCACCAGAGACAGCAATATACTGGACCATTGCTACACTGTTTTAAAGGATGCATATCACTCTGTCCCCCGTGCAGCGCTGGGACTCTCTGATCACTGTTTAGTTCATCTTCTACCAGCCTACAGGCAGAAACTAAAATCTGCTAAGCCTGTAGTAAAAACTGTAAAGAGATGGACTGTTGAAGCAGAGCGGGATTTACAAGCCTGCTTCGAACTTACTGATTGGAGTGTTTTTGAGGCTGCAGCTACTGATCTGGATGAGCTCACTGACACTGTGACATCCTACATCAGTTTCTGTGAGGACATGTGTGTACCCACCAGGACTTATTTGACATTTAACAATGACAAACCTTGGTTCAGTGCAAAACTCAAACAGCTTCGCCAGGCCAAAGAGGACGCCCACAGGAGTGGGGACAAAGCCTTGTACAAACAGGCCAAATACACACTGAATAGGGAAATAAGAGTGGCAAAGTTAAACTACTCGGGAAAGCTAAAAAAAACAGCTTTCAAGAAGTGACTCTAAATCAGTGTGGAATGGCCTGAAAGCCATCACCAGCTACAAGAGCCCGTCCCCCAGCCCTGAGGCCAATCAACAACTGGCTGATGACCTGAATGAGTTTTACTGCAGGTTTGAAAAACAAAAGACTGGTCTGACACCCTGTACCCCCCCCAACTGTCCCACAGCACAGCCATCAACACCCTGCCCCTCCATCCCCCCTACTGTTTCTCAACCTGCCCTTAAGATCTGTGAAGGTGATGTTTGCAAAGTCTTCAGGAAGCAGAAGATAAGGAAAGCCAAAGGCCCAGACGGTGTCTCTCCAGCCTGCCTTAAAGCCTGTGCTGTCCAGCTATCATCTATCTTCACATTGATCTTCAACAGATCTCTGGAGCTGTGTATAGTCCCATCCTGCTTTAAATGTTCCACCATCATCCCTGTACCCAAGAAACCAAAAACCACAGGACTTAATGACTACAGACCTGTTGCTTTAACATCTGTGGTCATGAAGTCATTTGAGAGACTGGTGTTGGCCTTCTTGAAGGACATTACTGGACCCTTGCTGGACCCCCTGCAGTTTGCTTACCGAGCAAACAGGTCTGTGGATGATGCAGTCAATATGGGATTGCACTACATCCTTCAACATCTGGACAAACCAGGGACCTATGCAAGGATCTTGTTTGTGGACTTCAGCTCTGCTTTCAACACCATCATTCCAGATATCCTTCAGAATAAACTGTCACAGCTCTCTGTACCCACCTCCATTTGTCAGTGGATCACCAGCTTCCTGACAGATAGGCAGCAGCTAGTGAGGCTGGGAAAACTCACATCCGGCACCCGCACCATCAGCACTGGAGCTCCCCAGGGTTGTGTTCTCTCCCCACTGCTCTTCTCCCTCTATACAAATGACTGCACCTCTAAAGACCCCTCTGTCAAACTTCTGAAGTTTGCAGATGACACCACTGTCATCGGTCTCATCCGGTATGGTGACGAATCTGCTAACAGACAGGAGGTTGAGCAGCTGTCTCTCTGGTGCAGTCTCAACAACCTGGAGCTCAACACGCTCAAAACTGTAGAGATGACGGTGGACTTCCGGAGAAAGCCCCCTGCACTCACCCCTCTCACCATCATGAACAGCACTGTGGCTCTAGTGGACTCATTTAAGTTCCTAGGAACTAACATCTCCCAGGACCTGAAGTGGGACATTCACATTGACTCAATTGTGAAAAAAGCCCAGCAGAGGTTGTACTTTCTTCGTCAACTGAAAAAGTTCAATCTACCACAGGCACTGATGACACAGTTTTACTCCGCTGTCATTGAGTCAGTTCTGTGCTCTTCTATAACTGTCTGGTTTGGGGCAGCCAGTAAATCAGATATAAGAAGACTGCAACGGACTGTTAGGACAGCAGAGAGAATCATTGGTGTGCACCTGCCCAACCTTCAGGACTTATACATCTCCAGAGTGAAGAAACGGGCAGGAAACATCATCCAAGACCCTTCTCACCCCGGACACAACCTGTTTGCACTTCTCCCCTCAGGCAGACGCTACAGATCCCTGAGCACTAAAACATCTAGACATAAAAATAGCTTTTTCCCCAATGCCATCTCCAGTTTAAACAGATAAACATGAACATTACCTGGGTTCTACAATTCATTTCTGTATTTCTTTCTCCATTTCTAATTATTGTCTCTTTCTGTAGTATCATTATGTAAATACTCATGCACATCTCTTATCTATATAGCTGTATATAGAGAAAATAATGCACAAATCTGTACATAAATCATCTGTTCCAGATTCATACATTATTATTTATTTTTAAGTTTTTTATTTTTTATTTAAATGTTGTATGTATGTATGTATGTACCAGGAGCACCTTAAAAAACCACAACAAATTCCTCGTGTGTTTGCTCACACTTGGCGAATAAAGCTAATTCTGATTCTGATTCTGATTCTGATCTGTCTTGTCTCACGCAGGCTCTGCGGCAGAAATCAGACAGTCTGATGGAAGCCCAGCGCAGTCTGCAGTCTGCGCAGACAGACAGAGCGTCTGCAGAGGAGCGTCTGCGCAGCCTACAGAGAGCCGTGGCCTTACTGGAGACAGAGAAGAGAGACGCAGAGAGACAGGCCGTCCGGCTGGAGAAAGACAAGGCCGCGCTGAGAAACACACTGGATAAGGTGAGACAGTCGCCTGCCTGTCTGTCTGTCTGATTGTCTGACTGTCTGCGTGCTGCTGTTAAATGCAGGATCGAATCTAGCGAGATGTGTTTTGACTCGTCAGGTGGAGCGTCAGAAGCTGAAGACGGAGGAGAGCAGCATGCGTCTGTGCGCGGAGAAAGGCCGCCTGGATCGCTCGCTCAACACCGCCGAACAGGAGCTGCAGGACGCGCAGAGACAGATCGTGCTGCTGCAGGTACGCCATTATCAGCTAGCCATCACATGCTAATGCTAATCATCAGTCGGATTGATAGTGTAATCCTATAATGTGTGTGTGTGATGTTTTTCATCGCTGTGCGTGTAAGGAAGAGTTGTCTGGCGTCAAACAGAGGATTGCGTTGGGTCTGGTGAGTAAAGGCCTGTTCACACCAAGAACGATAACTATAACGATATTAGCGCCCGCGCCAATAGACAATAATTCTAAAGAAATCTGTCAACATCCACACCAAAGGATGATAATTGCAATGTTAACTATAGCGATAACTACATTAGCATCTACACCAAAAGACGATAACTATACCTAAATTACTGAGCACACCAACGAATGAGAACTATAATACCAACCACACCAACAGGCGATAACTATAACGATATTTATATCACTGACCATACCAACGGATAATATCTATATTAGCGTCTACACCAATGGACGATAACTATATTTGCTGACAATGGACGATAACTATAACGATAATTATATTATCAACCACAGTAACGGACAATATCTATTAGGGATGCAACAATACAGTTAGTCCACGGTTCAATACGTACCTCGGTTTTTAGCCATGGTTTTCGGTTCGGTTCGGTTCTGCTATCTTACCACTTCAGTGTGTTTTGTTTTTTTGCAACAAATTAACAAAATACTACCTTAAACTGCTGTACACTGAAAATAGCGTGGTTTAGTATATGTCTGTTTATTTTTTCTTTTGAGAGCTTTTATTTTTTCCGATTTTTACGCAAAATAGAATGGGTTTCATTCATACTGGACGCCAGAGGGCGCCCTCGTGCAGTAAATCCACATATGCGTCAAAGAAGTAGCACTAATTACGTTCCTTTCCAGCTTCTCTAATGTGGATAAAGGCAATGCTATTGCTGTGAGTCTGTGACTGGATAAAATAATATAACGTTAAACGTTTTGAATGATGAAATGTAAGGACAATAAACACTCGTCTGCAATAATATATAGTTTATCTGTGTTCTTCAAGCCATCTTGTGTATTTTCATAAGCCAATGCTGATCAACATACATAGAATATAAGTATAGAATTTATGGTCTGCCTCATTCTGTGATGAGAATCCACATCAGATTACATAAGGAAGTTATTTCAAACACTCGACTGATGTTGTGAATTAAAAACAAGTTATGTTTTTTTTAATAACTTTTGTTTTTATAACTCTTGTTTGACAACAGGTTTAGAAAGGCTTATCATTGCATGTCATTAGAATGGAAGATGCTCTGCGTATGTTGCTTTTTCAAATATAAGCGGGGAAGCGTTTCCTCATCTCAGCACGTGAAATCGCAGGCACACATACAGCACATTCCGAGAGAAATAAAACAAGGAAGTTATTTAAATGCAAAACCGAAAAACCGCAATTCACAAGCGCGTACTGAACCGTGGAGGTCGTAGCGAACGGTTCAATATTATATTGAGAATTGCGACATCCCTAATATCTATATTAGCATCTACACCAAAGGACGATAACTATAACGATAATTATATTATCAACCATGCTAACAGACAATATCTATATTAGCGTCTACATCAACGGACAGTAGGTATAATGATAACTATATTACCCGACCACACCAACGATAACTATAACGATAAGTATAATATCAACCACATTAACAGGCGATATCTATGTTACAATCTACGGCGATGGACAATGACTATAACGATAACTATATTAGGGTCCATCCACACCAGTGGACAATTTCAATAAAGATAATTATAACGATAACTATATTCACGCCAACACTTACGAACGATAACCATCAAGGTAACTATGATGATAACTATACTATAAAACCCCACATTAATGGACATTATCTGTTCACACCAACAGACAATAAAGATCGTTCTGAAAGGGATTCCACTAATAGCATTCCTCTGTGTCGTTATCTTTACCGTTGCGGCGTGGACGTAAATATTCTCAGCTAGAATGATTATTAAATCTTTATAGTTGTCGTTATAATTATCCTCCTTAGTGTGAACGGGCCTTAAGAACAGGTGGTGTTTGTGTTTAATGCGCTTCGTAGTGCACTAGAGCAGCAGCATCACGAACACTCGCCGTGGTGTCGGGGTTGCTATGGTTTCTGCTGTTGCTACGGTTACAGTGGGTTGTCTCCGCTTGTTCATCGGTTAAGCGCCGGCGGTTTGTGCGTGTCTGTTTCAGGCTCAGCTGGCAGAAGTGGAGCAGAGTCACAGCGCCAGCGAGCAGGCGGCCCGTCTGCGTGAGGACGCCCAGCGCGAGGCCGAGAGACTGCGTGTCAGTCAGAGAGAGGCCGAGCGGACGCTGGCGGCCCGAGAGAGAGCGCACCGGCAGCGCGTCAAGGGTCTGGAGGAGCAGGTGTCCACGCTCAAGGAGCAGCTGCAGCAGGAGATCCGCCGCAGAACGCCGTCGCTGCCGTCCGCCGTCAGCTAATCCAGACCGAGAGGCACTGCTTTGAGTGCGACCTGTTACACAGTGTTTTGTGTGCTAAATGTGCACTGCAGTTTTACTGCGGTTCATGTTTGTGGATGTTTCTTAACATATTTTATCTTTCTTAGAAAAAATTGGACTATTTTTAACAAAATACAGGAAAAGTGAATCTGTGGAAGCTTGTTTCTGCCACAGAAGGTAATTGTGAATTTTAATCTCACAATTCGAACTTTTCTTTTTAGAGTTGGCAGTTTATATCTCACAATTGTGAGTCAACATCTTGCATTTCTGAGTTTGTATCTCGCAAAACCCTGAATCGCGAGGGGGAAAAAAGGTCAGAATTGTAAGCTAAAAAGTCACAATTACCTTTTTTATTTTATTTTGTGGTGGAAACAAGCTTCCATGTGAATCTTATAATGCCCTTCCAGAAATGTCAGAGTACTAGTTACCCCAGAACCAAAAGGGAAAAAAAAAGTATTTTGCTTAAAAAGTTAAGCCTATGTTTAGGACCAATTTTTTTTTTTTTTACACTGTGACTTTATACATTATAATGTACGATGGCATTTTAGGGCCATGTTAAAATTTTTTTTTTTTGAAAGTCTTAAATTACGAGTAATCAATCGTATATTTTGAGAATAAAGTCAAAATATTTCGAGAATAAAGTTGAAATTACAAGAATAAAGTCAAAATGCTTCGGGAATAAAGTCGAAATTTTGAGAATAAAGTCGAAATTAAGAGAATAAAGTTGAAATGTTCCAAGAATAAAGTCGAAATTGTGAGAATAAAGTAGAAATTTCGAGAATGAAGTTGAAGTTACGAGAATAAATTTTAAATGTTTCAAGAATAAAAGTAGAAATTATGAGAATGAAGTCAAATTACTAGAATAAAGTTTAAATATTTCAAAAATTAAGTAGAAATTACGAGAATAAAGTAAATGTGCCACGTTATTCTCGAAACACTTCGCCTTTATCCTCGTAATTTTGACTTTATTGATTAAATATTTCTACTTTATTCTTGGAATATTTCGACATTATTCTTGTAATTTTGACTGTGTCCTCAAAATATTTCGACTTTATTCTCGTAATTTCGACTTTACTCTCAAAATATTACAAGTTTAATATTGAAATCTTAGATTTTTTACATTTTTTAACGTGGAACTAAAACGCTGTCGTAATAATGAGAATTAAGCACATTTTATTCTCGTAATTCATGTTACTGTAATGGAAAAAAAGAGTTTTCCAGACATGTTTTTAGTCTTGATGAATGAAGCGCTCACATTCCCTGAACACTGACACACTCAACACTTGATAAATACTTGAATATTTTACTGTAATATTTATAGTTCATGTGAATGAGATTCAGTAACTGACTTTAAGTGAATATCTTTGAGAACCATTTTTTTTTTAAATACTGAAATAATTGTGAACTGTAATGTTTTATAATTTGTAATGCAGTAATATTACTATAATGTTTTTACCTCAACTGATTGTTGACAGGTCATTTTTATCAACTAGTGATGTGAACTGATGTAACGCACTCAGATCATCCTTCAGTTAAATCCCGCTCTGAATTCAAAATATAAACATTTCACTTACGACATGTTGATCTGAGGAGTTTTGCCGTTGATTTTTCACCGCTGGAGTGAGACTTTAACACTGAGATTCATTCATAAACACAAGACCTAAGAAAACGTGTGTAAAATGTCAGTTTCATCATGTCAAAAGTGTCTGTCGCCGCTGGTCGCGCGCTTTACTCCGGCAGCGCGTGCACGTAAACAAACGGACTCTGACGGGAATGGCGCGAATTACTGAGGTGAGACACTTGACGGCAAACTATATCAATAATTGTTATTTTAATTCATTTTCAAAAGCAATAATATTAAGGTGCAGGTTACATACAGTTAAATCAGAAGCAAAGAAAACATCTGGAGCGATCATAATCGCGTCAATGGCTTGTGTGTCGTTATTAAAAACAGTAAAGGCATTTTCATTGACATTTTAAAACTGCTCAGTCTTTTGGTTCATGTGTGTATACATGTGAACGAGATATAGTCTTGGTCTTGTTGCTAGAGTTGTTTTTATACACATTAAAATGTTTTGAAAAGTTTCATGTCTGTAGACTCTATTTAAACGTACAGTACAAAAAAGTTTATTAATAAACTGCAAACATAGTTTGGAACAGCTAATGTTACAGTAAATGCTGAGTATGTTGAAGTCTGCGCAGGTCAGTAGCGTTCTTCAGGTGATTGATGATGACTGATCAGTGCTTACAGGTCTAGACCTCTGACCTGAGATCAGGCGTGAGGGTTTGAGTCTGGGTTCAGTGTAACTCACCCCAAGACAGAATAAACAAGTAAACAACAACGACAGCACTGGACGACAAGCAGTAATAATACAAACGGTTCCTGCTGCCCCAGTGTGACAGATACAATAGCACCAGTGGCGACATATATTCATCCAAACCTTAGATTATTACAGTAAATATCAGTTTACACGAGCCCAGATCATCCCAGCTAACACGTTGCCGTTAATGTTACTGGAAGGACATTTGTTCATAAGTTGTAGTGTTTGTCAGTTGATAGGCAGCACCAGGGCATCTGTGTGTGTGTGTGTGTGTTTAACAGGATCCGCAGCTCTTAGCGCAGTTGCCGCCCATCGCCCCACACTGGCCGCTGAGCGCAACCACACCGCAGCGGGAGAACTGATCGCGACACAGATCCGCTGCAGACAGACAGAGAACACGTTACACGTGTTTATTCAGTGGAGGAACGCAGGTAAACGACAAACACACACTCTCACCTCTCAGCAGCTCCTCGTGAGCGCAGACGGTCCTCACACAGATCTCCTTATTTATCACATAAACCCGCCGCAGACTGAACACAACACATTAAATACAGATTTTATATGAAATCTAACCAGTGAGAAATTGTGTCTTGGTAACTAGCTGAAAAACTATGATGGAAAATAAAAGTACATTTAGGGTAAATGGAAATAAACTCTAATTGTGTGCTGACCTGTAGAAGCAGATGCTGTTGAGACACTGTTTGCACGGCTGATGGACGGAGTAGAGACGAGTGCAGGGATACTGTTCCTCACGACAGTCTGCAGACACGACAAACAACTGACACCGAGCTCTCTCTAACATGTTATGTTTAGACATGCAAGTGATGCTTTATTATATGGGACACTCTACAGAACTGGTTCAAAGTCAGAGATGAAAACAAGTGTCTTTTTCCACAAACGTTGTATGTCTGCAAAATATCCAAGGTACACATTTCTAGTAATTGTGCAGTTAATTCTCCTATTGTTTTTTCAGAAAGTTTTGGAATATTTGTCCTCTCCCCAAAACTGTCACTACCAAAACACAGTAAGAGGGGTCACATTGACCCATTTAGTTTAAATCTTCCTGCTATTTTATTAAGAGGTAAATCAATAACAGTTACATTTTTAATAATATTTCAAGTGTGATTTATGCGATTTGTTCTATTTTGAATCTGTTTCTTCTTTGTGAAAGGCAAAAAGTTGATCATATGATTTCAAACTCAAGGATTCGTTGGTTTAAATATACGTTGAGCCAAACACAGTCATAACATCTTAGCTGATAATTTAGTACACTTTATTTTTGACAAAACATCCCATGTTTCGGTAGTGACAGTAATGCTTTGATAGCGACCACATACTAAAACATATTAAAATACAAAAAATTTGCATAACTGTAGTAAAATTTTGTTTATTTCCCCCAAATAAAGGATTATATGTCCCCTTTAGTCACTACCGATACAATGATGACATGTTTTGGTAGTGACTGTTACACTGTTACGGTTGTAACAAGTTTATGGGATAACACCTAAAAAACAGAGACGTCACTAGCCAAACGCCACCAAACGTTTCCGTAGTGACAATTTTATGGCATAACACTCAAAAAAAAAACAGAGACGTCACTACCAAAACTTCACCAAATGTTTCCGTAGTGACACTTTTATAGGATAACACCCAAAAAGCTTTGATAGTGACGATGTTATGGGATAAGACCCAAAAAAACAAAGATGTAATAAACGGAGCACTTCCAACAGGGTCCTCGCACCGCAGTGCTCGAGCCCCTAACTAGTGAAACGCCAAAATGCCACCAGATGTTTCCGTAGTGACAGTTTTATGGCATAACACCCAAAAAAGCTTTGGTACTGACAATGTTATGGGATAACACCCAAAAAAACAAAAATGTCACTGCCAAAGTGACAGTAAATGTTTCGGTAGTGACATCAAAAATGCGGGACACATTTATTATTTTATTTTTTTACAGTAAAGTTTCATAATTTACAAAGAAAATGTGATTTTTTTTTTTTTTTTTTAATCAGCAAGATATTTTTTAAAAACAACAATGGAATAAAATGCAAAAAATATTTCAATATAATTTTTATAAGTTGAAATTTAGGTTTTAGGGTTTGCCACCTCCCAATTAAAAGTACCCAATAAATGATGATTTTATATATATTAAGCTTAGTGATATTTTAAATATTATTGTGGTTTTCAATAGAAAACAGAAGAATCTTGGTGAACATCTAAGATTTGGGTCACACTTTATTTTAAGATCCAATTCTCGCTATTAACAAACCATTAACTATGACTTTTGCCTCAATAAACTACTAATTTGCTGCTTATTAGCAGTTAGTAAGGTAGTTGTTAAGTTTAGGTATTGTGTAGGATTAGGGACGTAGCAAATGGTCACGCTGAATATGTGCTAAGTACTAATAAATAGCCAATATGTTATGAATAAGCACGCTAATAAGCAACTAGTTAATAGTGAGAATTATTCCCTATACTAAAGTGTTGCCAATATTTGAACACTTAAATGCCTTTTAACTGTGTTTTTTGGTAGTGGGACAACAGTTTGCACCAGTTCTGCAGGATGGCCCATATACATACGCACTAATATCTCCATTAGCAGAAAATGCTGTCAACAGACAGAAAACAAACACATTTTCACCATAATTTAGCAGTAAAATGTTGTATAAGTCAGTGTGAATGAAATATGAACAAACCTTCAGAATATAGAGAAGAATAAAACTGTAAAGTTTGGTGTTTGTAGGAGAAAAAACTCTTTAAAGATTGAAATCGACAGACACATATAGATATATGCAATGAAGTGAACACTTAAATGTGTATTTTGGATGTTTTCTTTCCACTAGTCTGATTGAAGATGTGATATGGAAGCAAAATAGAGCAAAACTACCAAAAGAATGGTTTATAAATTGTTTTTGGTCATTGGAATACAGCAAAATTAAGTAAAATATAAATATTAGATTAAAAACTGTAAGTACTACAGTTTAAGCACTAAACTTATATATAAAACAGAAATTAAAATAAATCGCAGCTAAATAGAAATATTTTAAAGATGACTAAAACACAAATATTACAATAACAACTATGAATAAATACTTATGTAGTATATGAATAACACTGAAGCAGCACCGCTAGAGCTCTGGTAAAGCACTAAACCTGTGGTTAGTTTAGTTTGACTCGTGATTCAGTCTCACCCAGCGGTCCAGGTTCAGTCGGCTCCGTCTGTAACTCCACCGCTGGAATACAAACAGTCCTATATTAGCCTTACGAGTTTAGACTAAACAATGAAACACTACATAAACGGTAACAAAGTAAGAGTCGCACCGGCCTGTCCCGGCTCCGAGGTCTGCGCTTGTAAAACCTGCTGAGAAACGGCCGGATCTGAAGACGAGAGAAACATCGGCTCGTGATTAAGAGACGAGAGCACAGACATGAACACACACGTGATGCTGAGACACTTACAGTAGAACGGATCGTAGCTGTTGATCTCTGAATAATCCTCATAGTTCTGCTCCTGAGCCAGAACCAGACCTGTGGAGCAACACACATTACACATCAGTGTGTGTGTGTGTGTGTGTGTGTGTGTACCTGGTATTTATCACGTTATGGGGACCAAATGTCCCCACATAGTAATACCTGTAAATTTTGACCTTGTGGGGACATTTGTGAGGTCCCCCTGAGGAAACAGGCTTATAAATCATGCAGAATGAGTTTTTTTCAGGAAGTAAAAGTGTGCACAGTCTCCTGTGAGGACTAGGTTTAGGTGTAGGGCGATAGAAAATAGGGTTTGTACAGTATAAAAACCATTGCGCCTATGGAATGTCCCCATAAAACATGTAAACACAACATGTGTGTGTGTGTGTGTCTCACCTGGCACTGACAGCAGCAGCAGGTAACAGAGTTTCATAGTGCCTGTAGAAACAAACCAGACAGGAAGTGATTTATAGTTAGCGTTCTGCTTATATTTCTGATTCATTCATTGTTTGAATCACTGTCTGTCTCTTTCTGTCCTGCCGTGGCCCCAAAACTCCTGCGCTCAAAGAATGTGCTGCTTTCTTTCTTCTGCTTTTCTCCTTTTCTCAGAAACGACCCTCGTGCCGCCGCAAACATTCCTGTCTGTCTCTCGGCTCTTTTCCTAGAAGCCATTTTCTGTACCATTAATTTCCCTTCTTCTCCTCTGTCTCTCTCTCTCTGTCTCTGTCTCTCGCTCTCATTTCTTCTGACCCCCGGTGAGACGAGGTCGTCATGAAGACGGAGAAAGAGAGAGAGAGAGAGACATAACATGACTTTCTCATTAAAGTCATACTTTTTCAGCTTGTAACATCAAACCATGAATCGTCACACAGATATTGATCTGTTTAACAGAAACACACACACACACACTCAATGTAAATACTGTGTGTGTGTGTGTGTGTGTGTGTGTGTGCAGGCATTCCTCAGTGTGTGTGTGTGTGTGTGTGTTGAAGCATATGCTGCAGCCCACATCTGGGAGTCATTAAACCCCCTTAAAAGACCCTCCCCCAACACACACACACACACACACACACACACACACACACTCTCATGTGTTCTGCTCTCTTCATTAACTCTCTTCATTCTCGTTAAAACATAACAGTCTTTGTTCACTTCTCTTTTAAACACTCTTGCTGATGCAACTCTCCGTTTCTCTTTCTCTCTCCGTGTGTTTATGTTGGCTGTTTTGTCATTTGCCCCTGGCTGTAATTCTGCCCTTCCTCCACCACACAGCAAAAGCCCCCAACAGACTCTATGATGTCAACAGCAAACTTTAAACACATTTAAATGATCCATTAAACAATGTTTTATTTATTTTTTTTAGATCATGAGGGTAACACATGCACTAAGTGCACTCATTAACTTCTGTAGAACTGTAAACTCTAAAGCTTACATTTGCACTTGCTTTAAACTACGACTCAAATGACATGCAGACACGCCTATTATATATATAAAACATTCCCTCTAAACTCGGGAGTTTACTTAAATACACTATATATAACTTTAAGAATGAATCCGCTCACCTTTAATTCAGTCCTTTATTCCTCGAGTGATGCTCAGATCTCAGCGTGTCTTAAGTTTCAGCTTCGCCCCGCCTCTGTCCCCGCCCACTGCGCTTAAGTCACGCCCACGAGCCCTCCCCGCGTCCCGCGGATCTTCGCTGACAGGAATGTGAAACCTCATCCAAAACCGTGAATATGACTCTAACTTATCTTTATAAAGCTAAACGTAACATTTAAAACGCTTTTAAAGCGTATTTCTCAGATTTCTGTTTGTTAATTCGTGTTTAAATGAGTTGTTTCCGTTGGGTTGGTGCCGTTTGCTCGTCACGTGACTCTCGTCGCCCTCTCGCGGGCGAATAGCGGACCCGCTTTAGTTTCCTCAGCTCGAAATAACGATGAATTATGTTATTGTTAATAACATAATTCAATTATGTTTTTGTTAAATATAGTGGATTAAAAAGTAGGATATAATGCTTTCGAATGTAGTGAAGTAACGGTTTCCCAAAATAAACTGCAGACACATTAAAAATGTACTTACGTACAGTAACAAAGTAAAAATACTTTGTTAATGGCCCAATAAGATTAATAATTTGACATTTTTATGTAAGAACTGTATTGAATAGTAATGGAGAAGCATTGCTCTTCTTCAAAAGTGTTTCTAATAAATATTTTATTTATTCATTTAAATAAAAGCTGGAAATTAGACTAAGAAACAGCTAAAATATTCGAGTTTAATTAGTCTCATGTTTGAAAATTACCATTCCCATTCCCATTTGTGTTATTTGAGCGTTTTATTATTTTATTAGATTTATCATTATGTTAACTAGGGCTGCAACAAACGATGATTAGAAAGAATAATCGACTAATTGTCGATTATTTCACAGATTAATCAGTAGACTTATGGCTTTTGCAATTAGTTAAAATATTAAGTTATACATATTCTAAAAAAAATAAAGAAAGGTCACTTCAGCTTTTAAAAATCAAATTATCTAATTACAATTATTAAACTATTAATTTATACAAATTGGTACACTACCAGTCAAAAGGTTTTTGACAGTCAGATTTTTAATGTTTTTTTTTAATTTTAGTTTGAGACTCTTCTGCTCACCAAGCCTGCATTTATTTGCTCCAAAGTACAGCTAAAGTAGTAAAAAGTAGTACTATTTAAAATAACTGTTTTCTATTTGAATGTATTTTAAAATGTAATTTATTCCTGTGACTTCAAAGCTGAATTTTTAACAGATATTTACATAGAAAACAGCTATTTTAAATTGTAAAAATATTTCACAATATTACTACTTTTGCTGTATTTTGGTTAAAATAAATGCAGGCTAGGTGAGCAGAAGAGAGTTCTTTAAAAAATATTACAAATCTTACTGTTCAAAAACTTTTGACTGTTAGTTTAATCTACTTTATTGGTTTAATCTGTTTTCTAACGTGAAGTAAGTACGTGCCTGAAGTCTGAATAGACTTTTGATTGCATATGTGAGGTAAATGTCTTTCAAACACTTGATTGTTTCTGTATAAATGAAACTGGTAAATACAAAACATGGTGTTCTATAAGCATATATTTATTTAATATACAGCGAGATCTCCAGGTACAACAGGTCAAAGATCTTAAACATCTCTGAAACAACAAACACAAGCGTCTCTTTGTGGAGTGATGAGCAGAAACGACTCAATGCAGCATCGGTTCATGCGTTTATGCATGATAATATGATCTCTGTCCTGGTGTGTGTTTGTGTGTGTGTGTGTGTGTGTGTGTGTGAGCCGCTGGTCTTTGCAGTACTGTACATCTTCATTAAATTAAGTGGGGCGTTTACGCCGATGCCGTCTTCTTCTCTTTGTACGTGGCCATCATCTTCTTGATCTCGGCGATGGCTTTGCCTGGATTTAAACCCTGCGGAACGAGAAACTTATGAGGACACTTGAAGACGTCCGCCGATCAAACGTCTCGTGAATTGTGTGCGTCTTACCTTCGGGCAGGTTCTGGTGCAGTTCATGATGGTGTGGCAGCGGTACAGAGAGAACGGGTCCTGGAGTTTGGAGAGCCTCTCCTCGGTGTAATCGTCACGCGAGTCGATCATCCAGCGGTACGCCTGAAACACAGTCGTGGAGTTGGCGAGGTGGGTCGGTTTTAGAGAAATAGTTCACCCAAAGATGAGTTTGTTTCTTCATCAGATTTGGAGGAATGTGTCATTCCCGTCACTGTCTCACCAATGGATCTTCTGCAGTGAATGGGTGCCGTCAGAATGAGAGTCCAAACAGCTGATAAAAACATCACAATAATCCACAAGTAATCCTTACGGACCGCTACTGGAAAGTCCATGAGTTTCTGAAGAACGTGCGGGTGAGAAATCATTCATAGATATCAATCTATTTATCGCTGTGTTGTTCTATCATATGCAGTGTTGGGGAAATTTACTTTACAGTATCCTGTTAGCCCATAGAAAAGTAACTAACTGTGCATTGCAGTATTGCATTACTAACCAATCATGTTATTTTGTTACTTTTTATGGAAAGTAATGCAGTACAGTATCCCGTTACGCCATACAATGTAACTAGTGTTATTTTGTTACTTTTTTATGGAAAGTGATGTGTTACAGTATCGCATTACTACATAGAAAAGTAACTGTTATTTTGTTACTTTTTTATGGAAAGTAATGTGTTACATTATCACGTTATTCCAAAAATGTAACTAATTGTGTTATTTTGTTACTTTTTTATGGAAAGTAATGCAGTACAGTATCCCGTTACGCCATACAATGTAACTAGTGTTATTTTGTTACTTTTTATGGAAAGTAATGTGTTACATTATCACATTATTCCAGAAATGTAACTAATTGTGTTATTTTGTTACTTTTTTATGGAAAGTAATGTGTTACAGTATCGCATTACTACATAGAAAAGTAACTGTTATTTTGTTACTTTTTTATGGAAAGTAATGTGTTACATTATCACGTTATTCCAAAAATGTAACTAATTGTGTTATTTTGTTACTTTTTTATGGAAAGTAATGCAGTACAGTATCCCGTTACGCCATACAATGTAACTAGTGTTATTTTGTTACTTTTTTATGGAAAGTGATGTGTTACAGTATCGCATTACTACATAGAAAAGTAACTGTTATTTTGTTACTTTTTTATGGAAAGTAATGTGTTACATTATCACGTTATTCCAAAAATGTAACTAATTGTGTTATTTTGTTACTTTTTTATGGAAAGTAATGCAGTACAGTATCCCGTTACGCCATACAATGTAACTAGTGTTATTTTGTTACTTTTTTATGGAAAGTGATGTGTTACAGTATCGCATTACTACATAGAAAAGTAACTGTTATTTTGTTACTTTTTTATGGAAAGTAATGTGTTACATTATCACGTTATTCCAAAAATGTAACTAATTGTGTTATTTTGTTACTTTTTTATGGAAAGTAATGTGTTACAGTATCGCATTACTACATAGAAAAGTAACTGTTATTTTGTTACTTTTTTATGGAAAGTAATGTGTTACATTATCACGTTATTCCAAAAATGTAACTAATTGTGTTATTTTGTTACTTTTTTATGGAAAGTAATGCAGTACAGTATCCCGTTATGCCATACAATGTAACTAGTTGTGTTATTTTGTTACTTTTTATGGAAAGTAATGTGTTACATTATCACATTATTCCAGAAATGTAACTAATTGTGTTATTTTGTTACTTTTTATGGAAAGTAATGTGTTACATTATCACATTATTCCAGAAATGTAACTAATTGTGTTATTTTGTTACTTTTTTATGGAAAGTTGCAGTAACACGTTATTCTGTAAGTAATCCACACCACTCTGGTCCATCAGTTAACATCTTGAGAAGACAAAAGCTTTTGAACCATTTTAACTTGTAAACCATGCAGAGTTCTCTCCTGACTCAGACTAGACCACTTTATCACTGGAGGAAGCGTTATCATGGATTATTTATTAATTATGGATTTGTTTCAGCTTTTGTCTTCTCAAGATGTTCACCGATGGACTGGAGTGGTGTGGGTTATTGTGATATTTTTATCAGCTGTTTGGACTCTCATTCTGACGGCACCCATTCACATCCATTGTTGAGACAGTGACATCTCTCCAAATCTGATGAAGAAACGAACGACCTGCAGATGAGCACGTTTTTCAGCTTCAGTTTTGCGCTGACCTGCATGAGGACGGCTGGTCCCAGATACTTGTCTCCGTTCCACCAGTAACTCGGACAGCTGGTGCTGCAGCAGGCGCACAGGATACACTCGTACAGGCCGTCCTGACAGAGACACACATGTGAGACAACACACACACTGGAATGCGCACACACATGTGCGTCCCGATTCATTTACGCTACCAGTTTCTGTCGGTCCTCGACGCTCTGCAGGTATTGCTCCTTCCCCTGTTTGGACTCGTCCTTCTTCTTCAGATACGGCTCGATGGACTTGTACTGCGCATAGAAGTTGCTCATGTCCTGCAGGAGACAGACTGGGTTCACACAAACCCTCCATAGGACGAAAACACAGCAGCTTCTTTCGGATACTCACCGGCACCAGGTCTTTGACCACATACATGTGCGGCAGAGGATAGATCTTTGTCACCTTGCTGGTGTTGGTGTCGATTTTGTTCAGACACGCCAGCGTGTTTCCACCGTTGATATTCATCGCACAAGATCCACAGATTCCTGCGGACAGAACCAGCTTAGACCCTAAACCGCATCAGAACCGGTTCACACATGCAGACTGTGGTCTCACCCTCTCTGCAGGAGCGTCTGAAGGTCAGCGTGCCGTCCATCTCGTTCTTGATCTTGATGAGCGCGTCCAGGACCATCGGCCCGCAGCTGAAACACACAACACACGCTCTTCAGAGCCAATCTACAGACAGACAGACAGACAGACAGACAGACAGACAGATCCTAGTCCTGACGGCCGGCGGCTCCACTCACGCGTTGAGGTCGATCTCGTACGTCTGCATGCGAGGTTTGTCTCCGACTCTGTCGGGATCCCAGCGGTAGATCTGGAACTTCTTGATTCTGGGTTGCGCCGCGGGTGCCGCCGCCGTCTGCGCGAACCGCACCGCCTGACAACGACCAATCAGAACACAGACACTGACCTCTAATGTTCACAGACGGAACGACACCCTGATTACATCACTGACAGCTACTAAACACGGTAACAGAAAACACTCTTAACACGCAAAACGTGTCACATGATCCACACACACCAATTAAATATTACATACAATAGCTCAAATATTGAATATATCACATCATATGCTGTATTAGTGCTTAAAACATCAATAATGCAAAACAAAAGCTTGTCGTTTCATATTCACAACATAAGGATTACTATAAAACAACAATAATCTCTATAAATCTCCTTGTCTGTAAGTGCAGACTCTGATCTGATCCTCTGAACTTTGATTTCTGTCTGTCAGTCGCAGTAGCGCGACACTGTCAAACTGTCCATCCGCTATGGATGATCGGATCTGATCGATCAGCGCTGATGAGTCGAGTCGTGTCGTGCTGTTTCTCACCATTATCGCGGGTCGGTGAACGGCAGCGCAGCAGCGGCTCAAGGAGAAACACACCGCGGCCATGATCGCGTCAATCTGACCCTTCGCTCCTCCAGCAGCCCACAATGCACCGCGGCGGCGCGGGAGGCGTCTCCAAAAAACACGCTCAGCTGCCTGTTGAGACGGCATTATGCGTCGGTAAAAAGCACGAATGATGTACTAGGTAGGAAGCTCACTAGGTTTTGAAACACAGCCCGGGAGTGATGTTAAATTGTTTATGGATCGTATTATCAGATACGAATTACTAAGTGAGAAGTGCATTTAACCCAGCATAAATCACACATATTATAACTATATTTACTGTAGTGAAAAACTTATTCATAATTCTTAATGATTAATTATAGCATTTATATTTCTGTCATTAATCGCGTTTGGATGGTAATAAGGTGTATGCATGTATGTATGTATGTATGTATGTATGTATAATAATTAATAATAATAATAACAAACATTTGTGTTGGACTTTTATTTTGTAAGTCTGACGGAGGTTCGCATGACCCGGATGTGACATCGCGTCACCGGTGCAGGCAAACAGAGCACGAGAGATTGAGGTCACGCATGTAAAAATCGGTTGACATACATCTGCAATAAGTTATCAGTTCGATCGGACTGATCGATCATCATGGTGTTCCTCACGCTCTCCTGCTGGATCCGGAACCGCGGACCGGACCGGTACTGGAAAGTCCAGGAGCTTCTGAAGAACGCGCGGGTGAGATGATCATGAGACTTGAGGAGAAATCATTCATATCGATATATCTGTCTATCTAATCAGATTGCATCGGAATTTGTATGATTCATTTGCAGAGTTGGGGAAAGTCACTTTTAAAAGTAATGCTCTGCAGTATCACGTTACTCCATAGCAAAATAACTAATTATATTAATTTGTTACTTTTTATGGTATCATATTGCTACACAGAAAAGTAACCAGTTGTGTTATTTTGTTAAACCTTTTTTTTTCCTTTTTATACAAGTAATGCAATGCAGTAATGCGTTACTCCATAGCAAATTAACTGTGTTATTTTATTAAATTTTTTGGAAAGTAATGCGTTACAGTATTGCATTACACCATAGAAAAGTAACAAGTCCTGTTATTTTGTTACATTTTTTTTAAATAAGGCACTGCAGTAATGCGTTACTCCATAGCAAAATAACTAATTGTGTTAATTTGTTACCTTTTTTTTGGAAAGTACTGCATTACAATTTTGCATTACACCATGAAAAAGTAACCATTTGTGTTATTTTGTTACTTTTTATGGAAAGTAATGCACTGCAGTATCATGTTACTCCATAGTAAAATAACTAGTCGTGTTATTTTGTTACATTTTATGGAAAGTAATGTATCGCGTTACTTTTGTGTTACTTTTTCCTACATGGGCTGGGCTGTTTTTTTATTTTTTTTTATAAAAAGTTATATTTTTGGCAACTTTAAGTCCTTTTACACCAAAAGTGAGATGAATAAACCGCATGCTGAAGGAAGGAAGCACCTCTGCGCCTCAGTTCAGTTTCTCCCAACCTGTCAGTCAGTAAATAAGAATAAAGTAACTGGCGCTACTTATTTGAAAAAGGAGCTCCAATATTTCATTGTAAATGTAAAAGTAATGCATTACTTATTAAAAGTTGACCAACACTGATCAAATGTGTATAAAGACTACGGTGACCACCTGTCCCGCTTTGCGTTGTACCGCACAGCATTTTCACCCCTTGTCCCGCACCTCGCATATTGAGAAAATGTCCTGCATTTTCATCAGTCTGTTGGTTTTTAATGATCGTATTAAGAGAACGTCCGTGCGTTCTTTTGTCTTTTTAAGAAAGCTCATCAAGTGATCCAGAGCCACCGACGGAAATGGTCGAGCGCACACGGAAAAACACCATGTTCTCCATTCATTTTAACTAAAAAAAAAAAAAAAAATCGATGCAGCTTTCAGGCGTGACTTCTTGTTTTAATAGTTCGTTTGAGGCGGTTTTATGGCGTTAATTTAATGATAAATGTCTAGAGCACATTATTGTAATCAAACAGATCTCTTCTCTCGCAGGTGGATTCTCTTCACTCTGACGCGCTTTCTCTCGCTTGCATGTGCGCGCTCAGAAACACAGATCAGCGCATATGATAAAGCATGTAATCTGTATTTACTCAGCATAACAGTAGAAAATGTATCCGTCTCACACGTGTCCCGCAAAATCACATCTATGTCCCGCAACAGCCCTCTTTGCAGGTGGTCACCCTAATGAACACAGAACCCTCCACTAATGCTCCTACGTGATTGTATTATAATTATACTTTCCTTATTATACTGGGAATCAAACATCGTTTGCTGGTTTTCACACGTGTGTTTTTTGCAGCATTTCCGCGGCAGGAAGAACCGCTGCTACAGTCTGGCGGTGCGCGCCGTCCGCAGGGCGTTTGTCTACGCCAGCAAAGCGCGGAAAGCCAAACGACGCAGTATGAGACAGGTAGGACACATATGGAACGCCATTGGGGACAATACCTATTATATGAAACGCGTGAAATCTGGACGCATTAACACGCAAAGTTTGTACGCGTACATACGAAGTATATGTTCGGGTGTCGCGTCAGACTGCACAACAGCCAATAGCGTTGCTCTATTTAGGATTTAATTTGCATTTGTGATGGGATGGCACGTTGCTGTATACGTATATAAACATCAGACGACATTTCTTTTCGTGAGGGATGACGTGCTGTTAGGTAAGCAAATACCTATGCAAACGTCACACGTAACATTTGTTCGTGAATGAGATCATAATTTTACGTTGGCATGTACATAGGCAAGTGTAAAACTTTAGAGTCAATGATGCATTTATACGTTGGTTGTGATGTCAGTGCTGTGTCATCTCATCCCGTTTGTACTCATGCAGGGTAGAAATAATACAAATAATACAAATATATTGAATGTATACTGTATATGTCAGATAAAAATAATGTAATAACAACAATATATTGTAACAATCACAAATTTAACAATTATATTATAACAATCAGGCAAATCCAAAAGCAGAAAACAAAGCACCAGTAGCCTATGACAATTCACAAATCTTTATTCAACCTTTAAACCCAGACACAATCATACGACACGTAAACATTACAGAATCACTACAACAGGCGGACCATGCAACGTAAACTGTGGGGCAGCCAGTCCAAGTCCAAGTGTGAATAGCAACAGTTGTGGATTCAGTAGACATTTAGATGCTATTTACTTATAAATAGTGAGAGATAACGTTACTATTTGCTCCTCAGTATTGTTGTGCATTAAACATCCTGCAATATAATTGACAGTAAATCATTATATTTATAAAACAATATTAAAATCATGGCAACTTATTGAGATATTAAAGAGCGCTACCCCTAACCTTACCCTAAATGTAACTTTTATGAATTAAAATGAATTTTAAGTCAAATCATTTTTATTGAAAAAAAATGCGTTTATTAACTGTAAAGTAATAAAAAAAGCGCTGTCAGTGGGAATAGAACCCCGGTCTCCCTTAACACGTTACGCCACAGAAACCGCTGACTAAAGAGGTGACTTTTTCCACATATAGGGTAACGTTAGACTGGCCTAGTGTATTTAGTTCTGCCAACAAGTAGGCTATTTGCAGTGGACACCTCGAATGTATTAATCAGAGGGGAAATGTGGTCGTTGGATCACCGAGACCACTCACTTTACCTACAGGACAAATTCCTTTAACGTTACAAAAGAATATAATGTTAATTCATGCAGTCATTGAGTGTATTTAATCATTGACCCTAAATTATCACCAGTTCAACTAAAACAGAAAAATTAGTATGTCGCACATCAAATAAGACTTAGAAATATTACAAGTTCAAAAATGTCATGTTTACACGACGAAAACGTTCGTCTAGAAACACGTAACAAAAATACACGGCCAAAAATGTTACGTTAAGGCGATACAAACGATCGTGTCTTTAAATAACACGACAAAAAATTTCGTGCATAGACGTACAAAACGTTCGCGTTTACACGTACCAAAAAGACACGTACAAACTTTGCGTGTTAATGCGTCCAGATTTCACACGTTTCATATAATAGGTATTGTCCCCAATGGCGTTCCATAGACACACGTCATGTGACCATCACACCTGTCAGTCACTCTCAGCGAACGCTAACGCGTGTTTGTGCTCTAGCTGTGGATCCAGCGCATCGCCGCGGCCACCAGAGAGCACCACATGAAGTATCCTGCGCTCATACACAACCTGCTGAAGGTCAGTATGACGTCACACGTCTGACTCCCCAGCGTCCGCGTGCGGTGTGTGCGTTAACCGTGTGTGTTTGTGCTCACAGTGCAGCGTTCAGCTGAACAGACGCGTGCTGTGCGACCTGTCCGTCGCAGAGCCGCGATCGTTCCAGGCGCTCGCCGCACTGGCCCACGCGCGCCGGACCGAGGGGCTCAGAGCCGCGCTGGGCGACGGGAGCGAACCGCCCGGGGTTTTCTCACGCATCACGCAGCTGCAGTGAATCAGCCGCCCTGGACCTCCGCCAGCCAATCACAGCGCAGCTGACCGTGTGACCTCGGATGTTTGCTGAGTGCTTGTCTGGATCCGTTCCTGTAAATAAGTGTCGTTTGTGTTTATGATGTCAATAAAACATTTTCCTATTTAATGAGTGCTGTGTTGTATTGATAATCATTATCAAGTCACATTTATACAATTTCAGTCCCATTTTATTAAAAATTCATCAGTTATGAAACGGCAACCTGAAAATCATATAATGCACGTTTACTTATTGTGGAAAAATGATAAAATGTCTCCATATAAATGTAAATATATATATTTGACTATAATCTATGTGCATGTAATGACTAAATAATTGAATTTGATTGAATATGATCGCAATACAAAAAAAAGATAATTACGCGAGTATATGACTGAGATGTTCTATAAATGAGAGCTGGTCTAACAAATAGTTACATTTCATGTTTTAAGGTATTTTTATTTTAAGTTTTATTTTTATGTATTTATAAATAAAATATTTATTTGGTTAAATAATTCATAGCAAAAGGTGCATTATTTGTCTGTATTATTAGCTAGTGTTATTATTTTAGTATCAGTGGAATATTGTGATAGTTTTTGTCCATATTTTGATTTTACTTTATTTTTAGGTAACTGTGTTCTGTCATTTTTTCTAGGTTTTTGTTTTAAATATATCTAGTATATTTATATTATTTAGATGTTTTTTTGTTATATATACCTTTTAGTTCTAATAAGAGCTGTGGGATTAATAAACATTCGTAATTATATTAATACAGACTGTGAAACATGATTTCCTGGTACTGTTGTAAAATAACAATTTATCAAATTACGACAAAATACTGCCTTATTTTAATATTTTCAATTAGTTTTTATTTTTATATTTTGAATTCAGTTTAGTTTCAATGATTATTATTATTATTATTTTTAATATGACTCATTTTTATTTCAGTTCTAGTTTTAGAAATTCAGTTTAGTACATCAAAATGAAAATGAAAAATGTTGCCTTGGAAATTAGCTGAATTAAAATAGGTTTTGTTTTTTTATGTTGTGTTTTATGCAAGTAACGAAACAGTTTGGGATTATTTTAGTTGTAGTGTACTGTAATAATACATTTGTTTCATGCTTTCAGTGTCCCAAGAACAAGAGGTATTTTTCACATTATCATGTTAACATTAGCTGGCAGAGAAAAAAAAAAACGAAAAGGACAGAGAAAAAAAGAAAGGAAGAAAAACACATACATTTCAGCGTTTTCAGAGCATGACATGTTTTCCTTTGACTGCAATAATCCTTTAAATCGCTTAAATGCCGCATGTGACGCTGCAAACTGACGCAAGAGCCGCGCTGACAGCTTTCGGCCACCGTACGCCTCGATGTGGGCGTGGCCTCCTCCCTGACCTTCTGAAGGACGAGCGCGTGAGCCAATCAGCGCGGCGCGGCGGCGCGTGAGGAGCAGTGCGCGTGCGCAGAGCGCGGCGTGACACTCGTGGAGTGGAAGTGTGTGTGTGTGTGTGGTTGTGAACCCGGTTCGTCCGTGTTTGTCAGCGGATCATGTCGTGGCTCTTCGGGCTCAATAAAGGTCAGAGCGGCGCTCCGCCGGACGCTCCGGTTCCGCCCGTTCCTCCTCCTCCGCCCCCGGCCGGCGGCTCCGGTTCTGGTTCTGGCGACAAACCCAAGGACAAATGGAGCAACTTCGACCCGACCGGGCTGGAGCGCGCCGCGCAGGCGGCCAAAGAGCTGGACCGATCGCGTGAGTAACGCGTCACGACGCTTCGTTCATTGCTCGGTGTGGATGTCATAATCATATGAAGGGCATTAGGTCAAAGGTCAGCGCTGGTTTAGTGATGTTTGACCCCTGTGTCCGCAGGTCACGCCAAAGAGGCGCTGGATCTGGCGCGCATGCAGGAGCAGACCGTGCAGATGGAGCACCAGAGCAAGATCAAGGTACAGTAGAGCTGGTTTACACAGAGTCCAGCTGCGGTCAGGAAGATGATGATGATGATGATGAGTGAAACACATCAGTCAAGATCATGAATTTTCGATTTAAAGGGACAGTTCCCCCCAAAATTAAAATGACCACATGATTTACTCACCCTCAATCCTTCCTAGGTGTATATGACTTTATTTTTTTCAGATGAATACAATCTGAAAAAGAGTTATATTAACAAATGCCCAGGCTCTTCCAGTCTTTATAATGGAAGTGAATGGCTGTTGAGATTTTAAAGACCAAAAAAAAAGCATCCATCACTAAAAAAAAGTGATGCACGTGGCTCCAGGGGTTAATAAGGGCCTTCTGAAGTGAATCGATGTGTTTCTGTAAGAAAAATATCCATATTTACAACTTTATAAAGCGTAATCTCTAGCCTCCACTAACTGTCGTTAGGAGAGAGCGGCGTTCCAGTGGATGGCGTAGGCGTAATTTGCATTTTTGGGTGAACTGTCCCTTTAAGACCGAGTTTGTGAGAAAATCTATCAGATGAAGTGTCTGTACCTAAGGTGAATTTAAAATATTACGAAATTATGTAATTGTTTATAATAAAATTATGAATGGAAGTCTTTTTCTAGAATGAAATTGAAAAATAAAAAACATATTTTATCTCATAATTCAGACTTTTTCCTCACAATTATGAGATGCACACTTGGAATTTAGAGAAAAGAAATGCAGAATTGTGAGACATAAACTCTTAAACAAGATATTATATCTCGCAATTCTGCATTTTTTGTTTCCGCCATGAAATAATAAATATAAAATGTACTTGTGACTTTAATTTCACAGGAGAAAGGGGAGAAAAGTCTGAATTGTGAGATAAAGTCACGATTACCTGTTTTATTTCTTTTCCCGTGGTGGAAACAGGCTTCATGCAGTGTCCAAAAAAGAAAAAAAAAGAAAAACTTCATGCAGTAGTTGAATATGCAATGAGCATTGTAGTATTGTAGAAGTATGATAGAGTATATAACAGTTTGATTTACAGCAGCTTCATTGATTAATAAAATCAGCCACAAACACACCAGATTCACTTTATTTATTCTCTGTTTTTTCTTGTTTGACTTTAAGCAGAAAAGCTACACTTTTACACTGTGTTGAGTGTGTTGTTTTCATGTGTGATGTGTGTTCCAGGAGTACGAGGCGGCGGTGGAGCAGCTGAAGGGAGATCAGATCCGGGTCCAGGCTGAGGAGCGCAGGAAGACTCTGAACGAGGAGACCAAACAGCACCAGGCGGTGAGATGCACATCTGAGCACATGATCATGAAGATGATGATGATAGTGATGAAGATGATGATGATGATGATGATGATTGTGTTGTTCACAGAGGGCACAGTATCAGGACAAGCTGGCGCGGCAGCGGTATGATGACCAGCTCCGGCAACAGGTGCAATTCTGCAGACTCTCTCAGACTCCTCTGATTTCTCTCAGACTCCTTTGAGACTCCTCTGATTCCTTTCAGACTCTCTCAGACTCCTTTAAGACTTCTGATTTCTCTCAGACTCCTTTAAGACTCCTCTGATTCCTTTAGACTCCTCTGATTTCTCTAAGACCCCTTTAAGTCTCCTCTGATTCCTTTCAGACTCCTTTGATTTCTCTCTTATTCCTCTCAGGCTCCTCTGATTTCTCTCAGACTCCTTTAAGACTCCTGTGATTCCTTTCAGACTCTGATTTCTCTCAGACTCCTCTGATTCCTCTCAGACTCCTCTGATTCCTTTCAGACTCCTTTAAGACTCCTCTGATTCCTTTCAGACTCCTCTGATTTCTCTCTGATTTCTCTCAGACTCCTCTCAGACTCCTCTGATTCCTCTCAGACTCCTCTGATTCCTTTCAGACTCCTCTGATTTCTCTCAGACTCCTTTAAGTCTCCTCTGATTCCTCTCAGACTCCTCTGATTCCTTTCAGACTCCTTTAAGACTCCTCTCATTCCTTTCAGACTCCTGATTTCTCTCTTATTCCTCTCAGACTCCTCTGATTTCTCTCAGACTCCTTTGAGACTCCTCTAATTCCTTTCAGACTCTCTCAGACTCTTTTAAGACTTCTGATTTCTCTCAGACTCCTTTAAGACTCCTCTGATTCCTCTCAGACTCCTTTGATTTCTCTCTGATTTCTCTCAGACTCCTCTCAGACTCCTCTGATTCCTCTCAGACTCCTCTGATTTCTCTCTGATTTCTCTCAGACTCCTCTCAGACTCCTCTGATTCCTCTCAGACTCCTCTGATTCCTCTCAGACTCCTTTAAGACTCCTCTGATCCCTTTCAGACTCTCTCAGACTCCTTTAAGACTTCCCTGATTCCTCTCAGAGCCCTCTAATTTCTCTCAGACTCCTTTAAGACTCCTCTGATTCCTCTCAGACTCCTCTGAATCCTCTCAGACTCCTTTAAGACTCCTCTGATCCCTTTCAGACTCTCTCAGACTACTTTAAGACTTCTGATTTCTCTGACTCCTTTAAGACTTCTCTGATTCCTCTCAGACTCCTCTAATTTCTCTCAGACTCCTTTAAGACTCATCTGATTCCACTCAGACTCCTTTAAGACTCATCTGATTCCACTCAGACTCCTTTAAGACTCCTCTGATTCCTCTCAGACTCCTCTGATTTCTCTCAGACTCCTTTAAGACTCATCTGATTCCACTCAGACTCCTTTAAGACTCATCTGATTCCACTCAGACTCCTTTAAGACTCATCTGATTCCACTCAGACTCCTTTAAGACTCCTTTTAGATTCCTCTCAGACTCCTGATTGATACACATCAGTCTAATGCCTGTGTCCCTCCACAGCAAGTCCTGAACGAGGAGAACCTGCGCAAACAGGAAGAGTCCGTGCAGAAACAGGAAGCCATGAGGAGAGGTTAGGCCAACTGACATTCCGAATTCATAGTGTTTGTGTTTTTCGTGGTCTGAATGTGATTGTGTGTGTTTCCGTAGCGACCATCGAGCACGAGATGGAGCTGCGGCACAAGAACGAGATGCTGCGCGTGGAGGCGGAGTCTAAAGCTCGCGCACGTGTGGAGAGAGAGAACGCCGACATCATCCGCGAACAGATACGACTGAAAGCAGCCGAACACAGACAGACCGTCCTTGAGTCCATACGGTAATATCACTCACTTCATCACAAAGACACATGTTTTATAGATAGTAGATATTATTTAACTTCATACATTGAAAACAATATTAATATTATAAATAAAATTAATTATTATCTTATTTATATTTGAGTTATTTTTAGGGTTATTTATTTAAACACTTTTGGTGGAGAATAATGGCTGAATAAATAATACAAAACTCGTGCAAACTGTTTATAAATGCACCATAATTAAACATTTAAATTAAAATAAAAATATTTTCAGTTGCTTTAGATGTGGTCACGTGACTGTTCGTGTGGTCATGTGACGGTTCACTGTGATTTCAGGACGGCGGGCACCGTTTTTGGTGAAGGTTTCCGTGCGTTTATATCAGACTGGGATAAAGTCACGGCGACGGTAAGCGCTGGCGTGTGTGGTGTGTGTCAGATGTTCTCGTGCGTGTGTGCGTGTGTGACGTCTGGTGTGTCCTGTAGGTGGCGGGGCTCACGCTCCTGGCGGTGGGCGTTTATTCGGCACGTAATGCCACCGCTGTGGCCGGACGATACATAGAGGCTCGGCTAGGAAAACCTTCGCTAGTACGAGAAACGTCACGATTCACTGTGGTGGAAGCCCTCAAACACCCCATCAAGGTATGACACTTTTGTGCATGATGAGCACTTCTTGCGCAGACAGGAAGTGAGGTGTACGGCAGCGCTCACGCGCACGTGTGTCGTTTCAGATGGCGAAGCGTTTGAAGAGCAAACCGCAGGACGCGCTGGAGGGAGTCGTGCTCAGCGTGAGTATTTGCGCGTCCGTCACCACACGCGCCGTACGCGTTAGTGTCCGCGTCTCACTTCCCGTCTCTCACTTCCTGTCTCTCCGCAGCCGACGCTGGAGGAGCGCGTGCGTGACATCGCCATAGCGACGAGGAACACGCGACAGAACCGCGGCCTGTACCGGAACATCCTGATGTACGGCCCGCCGGGGACGGGGAAGACGCTCTTTGCTAAGGTAAACGTTCACACGCAAGTGCGTTCGTACGCGCTGTAGCTTCGCCACGCGCGTGTAACCGTGTCTGATCGGTTGTGAGCAGAAGCTGGCGATGCACTCTGGGATGGATTACGCCATCATGACGGGAGGAGATGTGGCGCCGATGGGCCGAGACGGAGTGACGGCGATGCACAAGGTGTTCGACTGGGCCGGAACCAGCGGCCGCGGGTGAGAAACAAGTTATATTTAAATCTGATCCAGATTACTTTGTCAGAGTGTCAACATGTTTGCGAGCGATTGTGCGCGTGAGTGTGCGAGAGTGAGAGCGTGAGTGCGAATGATTGTGTGAGTATGTGCATGAGTACATGTACACATGTGCACAAGTGTGATTGTGAGTGTGTGTGCGTGTGTGTGAGTGAGTATGTGCACGAGTGAGAGCATGAGTGTGAATGATTGTGTGAGTGTGTGCGTGCGTGAGTGTCAGTATTTGTGAGCATGTTTGCGTGTGTGCGTTTGAGCATGTGCGAGTGATTGTGTGTGCATGCTTGTGTGAGCAAGTATGTGCGCGAGTGTGAATGATTGTGTGAGTGTGAGTAAATGCATGTGTGCGCACAAGCGTAAGTGTGTGAGAATGAGTGTGTGAGTGTTCACGTGTGTGTTGTTTTGAGTGTTTGATTGTGATGTGCTGCTGTTCTCCAGGCTGCTGCTGTTTGTGGATGAAGCTGATGCATTCCTGCGCAAGAGATCCACCGTGAGTCTCACACTCCTTCACTGCGTGTGTATTTGTGTGTGTCGCTGCATGGTCATGTGACGCGTCTCTGTCGTGTGTGTGTGTTTCAGGAGAAGATCAGCGAGGATCTGCGCGCGACTCTGAACGCATTCCTGTACCGCACTGGAGAACAGAGCAACAAGTAAACACACCCGTCCGACACACACACACACACACACACACACACACACACACAAACTGACATGATGTTGATGAGTGTGTGTGTTTCAGGTTCATGCTGGTTCTTGCCAGTAATCAGCCAGAGCAGTTTGATTGGGCCATAAACGATCGAATCGACGAGATCGTGAACTTCATGTTGCCGGGACTCGAGGAGAGAGAGAGACTCGTGCGGCTGTACTTCGACAGATACGTGCTGGAGCCGGCCACCGGAGGACGGCAGTGAGCAACACGCACTACACACACTATAGTAGTTTTTATATTTTCAGTATATAGTATTCAGTGTTTAGTATTTACATTTTCAAGTTTAGGTCATTTTGTTGTGCACTTTTATAATTTCTATTAGTTTATAGTAGTTCACCATAAAAGATTAATATAGTTTTACACAACATTGGATTGAAATGCTGCTGAACATCTGAGGTCATGTGACCTGACGTTGCGACCGGGGTGTGTGTGTGTGTGTGTGTGTGTGTGCAGGAGGCTGAAGTTGGCTCAGTTCGATTACGGGCTGAAGTGTTCGGAGATCGCGAAGCGTGTGGAGGGAATGTCTGGACGAGAAATCTCCAAACTCGCAGTGGCCTGGCAGGTTCGTTCCTCCGTTAGCGACATTAACGCTGCACGCAAATACACTCAAACATCAAAATCAGAGGCTCGCTGGTAACGCGCTTGTGTGTGTGACGCAGGCGGCGGCGTACTCCTCCGAGGACGGCGTTCTGACGGAGGCGATGATCGACGCGCGTGTGGACGACGCCGTTCGGCAGCACCGTCAGAAGATGGACTGGCTTCACGGAGAAGGAGTTCTGGATAACGAGGGACGGCCGATTCTCGCCAAAGGCTCCGCGCCGCCGCTCAAGGTGCAGGAAGTGCTCCGCCCTCTACAGGAAGTGCCATCAGACCCGAACAAAGGCGACGGGACTCCAGTTTAACACTAGTTGGGAGTCGCTTAATGTATTAGTATAACGATTAAAACTGCAGTACGTCCGTCTGTCGTGTGTTTGTGCCGATGTTTACTGATCACGAGTCTGTAACGTTAATATTCACTGTTAATGATCACTGAGAGACTGGAAACGAGTCCAAATGAAATCGATGGAAACTGTTTTTACATCTGACAGTAAAGCAATTTTCATTTCTTACAACATCTGTCTGAGTTTGAATGGAACCAGTTATGATTTTCTGATCATTTACAAAATAACCTGATCATTTACTGGAGCTCACCAACACAAACAATGTATATACAACAACGTCTGGCTAAAATGTACTCATATGTGACCCTTGACTGCAAAACCAGCGAAGTATCACGGGTATATTTGTAGCAATAGCCAACAATCCAGTATATAGGTCAGAATTATCATTTTTTTCTTCTACGCCCTAAATCATTAGGATATTAAGTAAAGATCATGTTCCATGAAGATATTTTATACATTTCCAACCGTAAATGTATCAAAAGTTCATTTTTGATTAGTAATATGTCTTGCTAAGAACTTCATTTGGACAACTTTAAAGGCGATTTGTTTTGTGTGTTTTTTTTTTTGTTTGTTTGTTTGTTTTCACCCTCAGATTCCTGATTTTCCAGTAGCTGTATCTCGACCAAATATTGTCCTATCCTGACAAACCTTACATCAAAGGAAACCTTTTGGATATTAAATAACTGAATCAAAAACACAGCGATGAAAACAGCCACATGTTCTTTATTTACAAGAAGCGTCCGAATGAACCAATTCACCAAAATGATTCGAACTCTCCAATCCGAGATCAGTTTAGAATGAACCGACTCGCTAGAAAAAATTGTACTTTCCGAAACTACATATATATATAGTAGCGTTCCACTTACAGCGAACCGACTTGCAAAATTCGGAATTTTCCAATGCTACACATAAGAGCGAACTATGTACAGCGAACCGACTCGCTATAAGGAATCGGACTTTCCGACGCTACATAGGAGCGGGATCCGTTTAGAACGAACCGACTCACTGGAATGAATGTGATTTACATAAGAGAGAGCGGCTCGCACGACAGTAAAGTTATACAAATATCTACAATCGCAGTATGCGCCGGACGTGAAATAAAATGATTACCTTCACGTTATATGTATTAGTAAATTAATGCACTTATACATTGAGGATATTTTGAGGATTCGTTTTTTTCCACACCATATATTATGGCAGCTGTGATTTGCTGGACCAGCTAGTTTGATTATTGATCTACTGACACCTGCTGGATGATTTTATTAATAACACGTAAAAATACTAAATAATACGAGACGCCACGTTATAACGAACACAATTTCAGCTACACGTATACTGACAAATGGAACCAAATCAAGCATTAAAGCGTTCTTAAATCAATAAAACAAAGAATACATCCATAAAGAGTTATTTCAGAGAATCAGCGGGCGCGCCCAACGTAGCGGACGTCGCCCTGCGCGCGCTCGAGACGCGTGACGTGTGTGCGTGCGCGCTCCCGATCGGAAGGAAGATGGCGGATGTTTGGAGTGAGGAGCTTCATGAGAGCAGCTGATAAAGAGAAACACAAACAGCAGCGGAAAAGCAGAAGAAGCGCGCCGGCGAGAGACACACCGACACACCGGCAGACAGGTAAGCACCCGCGCGCCCGCCTCGCGGCACCCGTTTAGTCCTCACTATAATCGTCATCATCATCAGACGAGAATAACCGGCTGTTAGCGCTCAGCTAATGAAACAGCAGCTGAAAATACTCTCGATTTACACCTCAGTACTGCAGTACACGCTCTTACTGTGGTTCACGAGTAAATGTGAGTGTAAATACAGTGAGCTGGTCATCTGAGCCGGCGATAAACGTCGTTAATTAGATCAGATCAGAGAAAACAACAGAGCTAGAGCTGCAGATCTTCAACACGACCATTCGTGCGGCTCTGATGTGATGTTTGACAGCACAAGTCCAAATCTTTCTGTTGTTAAAGGCAGTTTCTTCTAATAAATGCTGTTGTCATGCAGTGAGTGTGCTTGAAATGGTGACATCAGCTGATCGCGATCTCCAGCAGGGTCTGAGATGCTCCTGAGAGCGTCTTGAGGAGCATCTTGAAGAGCATCTGAGCCTCGTGCTATTACTCAGCGCTGTTTACTCTCAGATCCGCAGACAGGCAGACGGCGTCATGTCTCGCTGCGCAGACGGTGAAGACAGCTGCTTGGTTGCCATGGAGACGGAGGAGGGCGTCGCGGCGGCGGCGGAGGTGAAGCCGGGCGTCCGCAGCATGGGCGAGCTCCCCGAGGAGGTGCTGGAGTACATCCTGTCCTTCCTGTCGCCCTACCAGGAGCACAAGACGGCCGCGCTGGTCTGCAAGCAGTGGTATCGCCTCATCAAAGGTCAGTGCGGGTCACGTGATCACGCAGACCCGCTGATCCGCTTCGCAATGAAGCTAGACAGCCAGAGCGATCACAGCAACCACAACAAAAGTTTTAATAATCGCTCGCTAGTCTACGAGAATATAGCCACGTCGCAACCGTAGCGATAACGGCATGCACAAACGAAATATCAGTGGTTCACTTTTAAGCCAATCAGAACCCAGCGACTTTGGCTGCGCAGCCAATGACAAAACTGCAGGAAAAATAGCTATTGCTATAGTTATCATTACGGTTAGCAATAAAGTTAACATTATCATCATAGTTTTCTTGTATACGCACTGTTATAATTATCGTTATAGTTTTGCATGTTAGTATAGCTACTATTGTGATATCATTGTAGTTGTACTTACTGTTATCGCTATAGTTATTGTTACCTTTCTAGTTTTTATCATAGCTATTGCTGTGGTTATCGTTACATTTATAGTTGCTGTTATAGTTATCTTTGTAGTTATTGTTATAGTTGTTATGGTTGCTGTTAATCGTTATTATGGTTAGCGTTATAGTTATCATTACAGTATTATAGTTACTCTTATTATCGTTATTGTTGCCATTGTAGTTGGTGCTGTAGTTATCGTTATATTTGGAATTATAGTTATTCTAATTATAGTTACCATTACAGTATTATAGGAGCTCTTATAGTTATCGTTGTTGTTAAAGTTATGGTTGTAGTTATTGTTATAGTTAACAATAGTCAGTAGTTATCAGTATAGTTATTGTTATTTTAGATACCATCATAGGTATTGTTGTAGTTATCGTTAGTTATCATTGTAGTTATTGTTATAGTTACCATTATAGTATTATAGTTACTCTTATAGTTATCGTTTTTATATTTGCCATTAAAGTTAGCGTTGTAGTTATCGTTATAGTTACCAATATAGTTATTGTTTCTTTTGATACCATTACTGTTGTTGTTGTAGTTATCGTTATAGTTACTGTAATTATAGTTACCGTTATAGTATTATAGTTACTCTTACTGTTATCGTTATTGTTGTTATAGTTACCATTAAAGTTACTGTAATTATAGTTACCATTGTAATATTACAGTTACTCTTATAGGTATTGCTATCATTGTTATAGCTACCAGTATAGTTATTGTTACTTTAGATACCATTACTGTTGTCGTTGTAGTTTTTGATGAAGTTATGATGTAGTTATCATTATAGTTACTGTAATTACAGTTACAGTTATAGTATCACAGTTGCTCTTATAGTTGTTATTGTAGTTATAGTTACCGTTAAAGTTACTGATGTAGTTATCATTATAGTTACCAACATAGTTATTGTTATTTTAGATACCATTACAGTTAATGTTGTAGTTATCGTTAGTTATCATTGTAGTTATGTTATAGTTATCATTATAAGTACTGTTATAGTATTATAGTTACTCTTATCGTTATTGTTGTCGTTGTTATAGTTACTGTTAAAGTTAGTGTTGAAGTCATCATTATAGTTTTTGTTACTTTAGATACTGTTATAGTAATGGTTGTAGTTGCTGTTATAGTTATTATAGTTACTGTTGTTGTTATAGTTACCATTAGTGCAGTTATAGTTATTGTTACTGTTATTGTTATTGTTGTAGTTACCGTTATAGTATTGTAGTTACTTTTATAGTTATTGTTACTGTTGTTATAGTCACCGTTAAAGTTAGTGTTGTAGCTTTCATTATAGTTACCAATGTAGTTATTGTTACTTCAGATACCATTATACTTACTGTTGTAGTTATCGTTATAGTTATTATAGTTACTGTTGTTATCGTCATAGTATTGTTAGTATAGTTATCGTTATAGTTACTGTTGTAGTTTTCGTTATAGTTATTGTTGTTATGATTATTGTTGTAGCTATTGTGCTTATTATAGTTACCGTTAAAGTTATCGTTGTAGGTGTATTTATAGTTACTCTTATAGTTGTTGTTGCAGTTATGATAGTTATTGTTGTAGTAGTTGCTATAGTTACGGTTATCGTTATAGTGATCCGTACGTTCTGGTTGTAGTTGTGGTTTAGCGTGTGATGCAGTGCTGTAGCGCGGCGTTCTGTGGGCTGTGATTGTGTCATGTGACACTGGGATGTGAGACGAGTGTAACGGTCGGTCAGCTGTGAATGTGAATCAGCACATCTGTGTGAACGACCCTCTAACAGCCCGTCTGACTCTCTTTGTCTCTCAGGTGTGGCGTATCAGTGTTATCACGGTTTCCTGAGGGCCGTTCAGGAGGGAAACATCCAGTGGGAGAGTCGCACATATCCGTATCCTGGAACACCGATAACACAACGCTTCTCACACAGTTAGTCAGCAGATCTCACACACACACACACACACACACACACACACACGCACGTTTGTTCATGTTGATGCACTCCAGTCGGTTTTAAGCAGCTCAGACGTGCTGATCTCACAATGTAGTGTGAAGGAACCTCATATTCACACCTCCCGATTTCACACACACACTCACACACACCAGTTTCCTGTTTAGTTGCAGTACTATGAGAATCTACTGAATTAGATCACACTAGATTCTTTTGAAATGACTCTTTTGAACCAGTTCTTTTAATGAATCACAAGTGGTTTGAATCATTCTAAAGAATTACTCACTGATTCAGTCAGAGCATTTGAATCACTTACTCATGCGATGCTCATAACTTGGTTGCACTAAATGCTAATTTTTGATAATGTTGCGTGTGCCGCAGGTGCGTGTTACTACGACTCGAATCAGTCGATGTACGTGTTCGGCGGCTGCACTCAGAGCAGCTGTAACGCGGCGTTCAACGATCTGTGGCGTCTGGATCTCAACAGTAAGGAGTGGATCCGGCCGCTGGCGTCAGGTCAGAGCGCAGTCATGTTTGTTAGCACGTTCGGGTGTCACGTGAGCTCCGTCAGTCACGGCTCCTGTGTTGTGTTGTGCGTTCAGGCTCGTATCCGTCTCCTAAAGCCGGAGCCACGCTGGTCATGTACCGCGATCTGCTGGTGCTGTTCGGCGGCTGGACGCGGCCCAGTCCGTACCCGCTCCACCAGCCCGAGAGGTTCTTCGACGAGATCCACACATACTCGCCCTCCAAGAACTGGTGAGAGACGCTCATGTTTCCACCAAACTACGTTCATTTATCCACAGATTATGTTTGAGTCACCCCTTTCTCGTCCCGCAGGTGGAACTGCATCGTGACGACTCACGGGCCGCCGCCGATGGCGGGACACTCGTCTTCCGTGATCGGCAGCACTATGGTGGTGTTCGGAGGCTCTCTGGGCGCGCGGCAGATGTACGTATGGCGCGTGTGAGAGTCGCCGTGCGATCGCGTCACGTGTTTATCGTGTGTGTTTGTGTCGCAGGAGTAACGAGGTGTGGGTTCTGGATCTGGAGCAGTGGTCCTGGTCCAAACCGGCCATCAGTGGTCCGTCTCCTCATCCGCGTGGAGGCCAATCCCAGGTAACGCTGCCTTCTCGGTCTCTTTCTGATTCCCATGAAGCTTTGAGTTTGTGCCGCTCACCGTGTCTCGTGTTCCACAGATCGTGATCGATAATGAGACGCTGCTGATTCTGGGCGGCTGTGGCGGGCCGAACGCTGTGAGTATCTGCTGTGTGTGTGTGTGTGTGTGTGTGTGTGTGTGTGTGTGTGTGTGTGTGTGTGTGTCTGTGTTGACATGTTCTGCAGTGACCGTCTGTGTGTGCAGCTGCTGAAGGACGCGTGGCTGCTGCACATGAGCGCCTCCCCCTGGACGTGGCAGCAGCTGCGCGTGGAGAACGAGGATCACGGCGCGCCGGAGCTCTGGTGCCATCCGGCCTGCAAGGTGAGATCGACGTGCAGCCTTTTTAAATGTTCACTTTCTGAATCAGAGAACTGTGAGATATGAACTCACAATCGTGAGGAAAAAAACAGGATTGTAAGATAAAAAGTTTCAACAAAAACTCAGAAAAGTTAGAATTCTGAGTAAACTCTTGCAAGAAAAAGTGTGAGATGAAAAATTTGTGATAACATAATTTCGTCCATTTAAACTCCCCCTCTTTCTTACAGTCCACTGCATTGTCTTATTCAGATCCACCCTACATTTTTTTCAATAATCCGTTTCACTCAGATGTACATCGCAATACAGAAAAGATTTGTTGCTACTACCGTTACATTGCAATTTGAATTCAATTCAGATTCATAGTCTGGATTTGAAAAGGTGTATGAATGTCATAATTGCTAGAACTGTGATGTATAATGTCAGAATTCCAAAACAAAAAATTACAAATTGCGAGATGTAAATTCACGATTATGAAAAAAGTCAGAATTGCAGGAAAATGTCAGAATTGCGAGATGTAAAGTCAGAATTATGAAAAACGTCAGAATTGCGGAAAAACATCAGAATTGCGAGATGGGAAAGTCAGAATTACGAAAAATGTCAATTACAAAAAACGTCAGAATTGCAGAAAAACGTCAGAATTGTGAGATGTAAAGTCAGAATTACAAAAAACGTCAGAATTGTGGAAAAACTTCAAAATTTCGAGATGTAAAGTCAGAATTACGAAAAACGTCAGAATTGCGAGATGTAAAGTCAGAATTATGAAAAACGTCAGATTTGCCGAAAACGTCAGAATTGCGGAAAAGCGTCAGAATTGCGAGATGTAAAGTAAGAATTATGAAAAACGTCAGAATTGCGGAGTAACGTCAGAATTGTGAGATGTGAAGTCAGAATTTGCGAAAAACGTCAATTACGAAAAACGTCAGAATTGTAAGATGTAGTCAGAATTACAAAAAATGTCAGAATTACAAAAAACGTCAGAATTGCAGAAAAACGTCAGAATTGTGAGATGTAAAGTCAGACTTATGAAAAACATCAGAATTACGAAAAATGTCAGAATTGCGGAAAAACTTCAGAATTGCGAATGTAAAGTCAGAATTGTGAAAAATGTCACAGTTGCGGAAAAACGTCAGAATTACAAGATGTAATGTTAGAATTATAAAAAACGTCAGAATTGTGGAAAAACGTCGGAATCGTGAGATGTAAAGTCAGAATTGCGGAAAATACAAAAAAACATCAAAATTGCAACAAAAAACCCTCAGAATTATGGATTGTAAAGCCAGCATCGGGTGATGTGAGGTCACAACTGCGAAAAAAGTCGGACGTGTAAGGTGTGAATTACAAAAAACATCATAATTGCGAGATGCAGAGTAAGATAAGTCATTTAAATGCTTCACAAATGCTTTCATGCTTCACAGTCTTGATTTGAAACGGAGCCGCAGTATCTCATGTTGACCAGTGTCTCCGTCTCTGTCTCAGGTGGGTCAGTGTGTGGTGGTTTTCTCTCAGGCGCCGTCGGGTCGAGCCCCTCTCAGCCCGAGTCTGAACTCCCGGCCCTCCCCCATCAGCTCAACGCCCGCCCCTCTGGGTCCGGACCCGCCCTCCCTGCGCTCTCAGTCTCCGGTGCGCAGCGGCGCGGCGGGCGTGGTGCTGGGCGCGGTCGAGGAGGCGCCCTGTGTGAACGGCCGCTGGGGGACCCTGCGTCCGAGAGCCTCAGCCCGAGCGCGGGACGGCAGCCCGTCGTCGGCGTCGCCCTCGCGAGGTCCCGACAGCCCGCCGCTGCTCAATGGCTCGTCGCCCTCGCCGCGCACCAGCCCGGTCCAGGCGGCGTCTCCGCCCACGCGGCCGCACGCGGACTACAGCTGGGACGGCTCGCCCGCCGCCGCCGAACCGCCCGCTTCCAACGGGCTGCACACGCCTCCGCAGGCCGGCTCGCCGCGCACCCCTCCGGGCGCCGTTTCTCCCGCCGCCCTGCGGCGCGGCCTGGAGGCCGTCAAAGCCTCTGCGTCGCTGCCGTCCTCTTCCTCGCCGTCCCAGCCGGGCCCGTCGGCGTCCACCGGCACGCCTCCCTCCTCCTCCAGCCCGCCGCAGGCCGCCGACGGGCACTCCATCCCGCCCATCGCGCGCCGCCTCGGCCACCACCCGCCGCAGAGCCTGAACGTGGGCAAGCCGCTGTACCAGTCGCTCAACTGCAAACCCATGCAGATGTACCTGCTGGACATTTCTCGTGCCAAGTCGGACGGCGTGGTGTCGTGGAGGGTGTACGGGAGCGGCGGCGCGCCCAGCGCCGTCACCGGGCCGCCCGAGACCAGCCTGCACACGGTGGTTCAGGGCCGCGGCGAGCTCATCATCTTCGGCGGCCTCATGGACAAAAAGCAGAACGTGAAATATTACCCCAAAACCAACGCCTTGTACTTCGTCCGCGCCAAGAGGTAATGGAGGAACGCCGAGACGGACGGGAACGACTGCTGCCCTTACACTAATTTACCTTAAAATACAGCTCGACACATATAAAGGACACTCGAACATAGTTGTTGTTTCAATTTCTGAGTGAGCGAATGATGTTTTTGCTATGTGCTCTGCGAGTGTGTGTGTGTGTGTGTGAGAGAGAGAGAGAGAGAGAGAGAGAGAGAGAGAGAGAGAGAGAGAGAGAGAGAACTCTAGAAGGGAATGTTTTATTGTTTCTGTCGCATTTCACCCTCAGAAACGCTGATTTGATTGATGGAAACAGACGATTGTAGGAGGAACAGATGAAATGGACCTTTTTTACCGCTCTTTCGGCCTGCATTGTTTACATTAAACGTGTGCGTGTTTGTGTGAGAGCGTGTGCGTGTGCGTGTGTGTGATGGTGCTGTTGCGGGAATGAGACTGTGGATTGTAAAAGGAAATAAAGTTCTCCATGTCTTAATTCTCTGACACTGCGTTGCGTCTGTTTTTGTGATCTTTCAAGCGTGCAGCGCTAAAACCCTATTGTAATTGTTAAAATGGTCACAAATCAGCGATTTCCACGTAAACCTGATCGTGCAGACCGAACCGTACATCGTAGACACTTGAAACTTGTGGGATGGTAGTACTCACACCGCCTACAACGTGACCAAGGCTCGCCCCAATCGGCCTGACGGGGGCACTACAGCAATCAAAAGTACGAAATGGCTCGTAACTCAGAAATGTTCAGATTTTTTGAAAAACCTACTTGCAGACTAGTCCGATCGGAACCAAACCAGTTTAGAAAGATTCTTTAGAATCAATAACAATATTTTTTTTTAAAAAACAGTTGAATTTTCAACTTGCCGTCGCAAAGGGACGCCAAAATGTTTGAAAGGGGCTGCCCGCTTTTAGTAAAATGCCGATAACTCCTGAATGGAATGAGATATCTCTGCCAAACTCAGGACAATTATGTAAGAGCTCAATCTGAGGTTGCAGGACAAAAACTGTCTATAAGGATCTCAAAAAAAAAAAAAAACATGGCCGTCATTGGTAGATGAAGTTTGAGCACCTGTTAGACAAAGTTAACAGAGGCCGATCGGAAGACAACTCGGTGGGTCTGTTTAACTCGCGGCCCAAAGGCCATGTTTTTTTTATACGCAAATGTCCTTATAAACACTTGTGGCACTTTGGACCAAGATTGTGTACAGCGATTTTCATGTTGATAAGACAAACTGTTGTGTAGTTACAGCAATTTTTGAGGTATTTCCCCTCTTATAGTGCCACCAAGTGGCCGAGCTCCACGATTTTTTTCCTGTGACCTCAGATTGAGCTCTTACATCAGTGTTCAGAGTTTGGCAAAGATATCCCATCCTGTTCAGGAGTTATAGGCATTTTACTAATAGTGGCCCTGCCCCTTTCGAACGTTTTGGCGTAATTTTGCGCCATATTCGTATCATATGACGCCTTCATTCCAGACAACTTTGCCTCTGGAACCACTGCTGTCAATCAAATTGTTTTTTAAATGATGGAGAAGATGTAAAAAAAAAAAAAGAAAACATCTTTTGCGAACCAGTCCAAGGTTTTTCCCTCAATCTGAAAAAAAAAACCCAATGCGGTACAGTTCTCTGGAGTCTCAAAGTCAATAATTATCAGAACAATGTTGAAAATGACCATTTGGGAAGCTATAACAGGGTAGTTTAGAAAAGGCTCCTGTCCAAATTTACCCAAAATCCTATACCTAATTTCATGAAACCTGGTAAGCACATGAGCAGTGCCGGCCTGTAGGTTTGTGGGGCCCTAGGCAAGATAAGGAAAATGGGCCCCACTAGTGTAAAAAACTGTCATAGAAATTTGATGTGAAGAGAAAGCACATAACATGACTATTTCAATATTTAAGTGTGAATGTGTATCAACTGTAACACATTCAACAAACGTGTGTAAAAATATTTATACAAAAAAAAAAAAAAAAAATAGGAGTCCAAGTGAGTTTGAGTAAACAAACACATGCATCACAAATCAATAAAACATAAAGAAAGTATACACAAAAACTAAATAAACAGAGCATAAAGAAAATAAACATAGGCCTACTGATATTCATAAATGACAAGAAATGCAGGCTATTTTGATTGTTTTGTTTTTTTTTATTGATGAGAAAAACTTTATTGCGTTAGACACTGAATCCGGGTCTGATCATGGGCATCACTGCACGTAGAAAACAAGTACTACAGCAATAAATATGATGTACATACAAGTCAAAACATTATTTTTTCCAGTTCCGGAAAGATATCGTTTGGATTCCATTTCTACCACAACTTCACTTTAATCTCTCCATCATACTTTCATTTCAAATCATTTTGAAAATAGCATTAATGTGTAACAAGACCTGATTTGGAGAGACTATTCTGAGAGGCAATATTAAGTGAATTCAAAAATCTGAACTGTAACAATAAAGGTTTTCAAAAATGATAAAGAACACTGAATTTGTTGTGCCTGTTTGTAGGGCTGCACAATTAGGCCAAAACGTTGTTTTTATTAATATGACTAATTCTGATTATTGTTATTACTAAATAAAAACATTAAACAAAACAATAATTATTGCTAATGATTATCAATATATTTTGCAACTGCAGCATGACCTGTTAGCATGCAGGAGGACTAACTATAAATGTTTAGAAAGGTATAAGGATGTATTATAATATTATGATTAAAAATCTTTGACGAAAAAAAAAAGAAAAGAAAAGAAAGAAACTGGTCAGAAAATCTCATGCAATCACTGAGAAAGAGGGAGAAAAAAATAAAAAACTTAAAACGTAAAGTATTATCATTATTTTTACCCCAAATAAGGTGTTGTGAGCATTAGTGAGTGCACACATGTAATATAATATTTCATTATTCTTCTTCTTTTAGTTGTATGGCAGATTACTTATGTGTATACCGCTATAATGTTTCTTTCATATAGGGAATTCCTAATATTGACAAAGGAATAGCTGAATTCGGGTAGCTGAATAAAACTTGGATAGATGTCTCAACTGATAAAACATGGAGACGTATCTGTAAGATTGCGACTAAATGTTTTCTCTCTGTTTTTCAAGCCACATCGGGTATTTTTAGATGAATATACTATAGATGCAATGCTAATCAACAGCCTTTACCACCCTGGTGAAAAAACAGCATATGCTGGTAGGTATGTCTTGATGCTGGTTTAAGCTGGTCATGTTGCTGGTCAAGGACCAGCATAAACCAGCATCAAAACATACCTACCAGCATATGCTGTTTTTTCACCAGGGCACTATATAATATAATGATTTTGCCTCATTCTGGGATGTGAAACCACGTCAGATCACAAAAGGAAGTTATTTCAAACACTCGACTGATGTTATTAAATGAATTTGGAGCTAATTTTTTTTTTTTTTTAAATGTTCTCAATACACAACAGGTTTGTAAACAGACTCAACCCCATGCAAAATCCGTGCACGCGTTCTACTGGGGTAAATTTGAACGCACATACTTATTATTTTTTTTTTTCATACGTTCGACACATTTGCGCACTGTACAGCCCTGATGTCACCCTAGTTATGCAGTCAGAAGGTGCGGGCGGCTGAAGTTGCGCTGCGCACACCGACCGGCGTATGACATTAATGTACCGCAAGAGCGTTTTGAAAGCATGTAGAGCTGTCTGCGCTCTGTGGCTCTTGCAGCACTTTGATTTTAAACACGGATCTTTCTGCGCAGCGTCGCTTCAAGTCGAACGCACCTAAAAATCCAACTGACAACCTTGCGGCCGCGGGGCCCTCCCCTTCAGGCGGGGCTCCAGGCGACTGTATTGTCTGTTGGACGGTCGGCACTGCACATGAGACAGGTGATTCTAAACAAGCAAGCGAAGTTTTTGTATTTGCCAAAATCCTTTTTTTCCATCATTGATTTAGGTGGGTGCAGCCTTGCTAAAAAATATTTTTCCATATTTGCTTAATTGCCTTAAAGCACTTGAACCCTGGTCATTGCTGCTTGCAGCTATTTTGTTTATTTGTAATTTTTTTTTTCACCTTTGACTGATGTATTTTTAGTATTTAAAATTAATTTGTAAAATAAACTATGTAAATCAATTTTTTTGCCAGTATTATATATATATATATATATATATATATATATATATATATATATATATATATATATATATATATATATATATATAAAGTTTTATTTAATGTTTCTATTTCTTTGTAACATTATAATGTCTATAATGTAATATTTATTATTCAATATATATTCAATATATTTTATATGTAATTCAATATATAATTGCAGCAAATTGTACCTCCTACCATCAGCGGTTTGTGTAATTCATTGTCTTGTTTGTTCTGGTTTTGACTCAGGAATGTGAGTTTCAGATCCGCTACGGGACTTTCGCCACGATTCACCCCCATTATTCACCTTTAACCCATTTGAATTCAGGCTGCGGTGCTCCGACCTGATTGGCTGTCCGCTGGGGAGGCAGTGAGGTGGAGAAGCTGCCACGCCGCGATTGGTCGGAGAGCGGCAGTGGGAGGGGCGTTCACTCAAGCGCTTGGTGTTTACCAGTGTGTGTGAATCACAAACACATCCGCGATCAGACTCGGTAAGACGCGCGTTTATACTGACATGTAAAGTTCATGAAAGTTCATAACTTACTGTTTTGTATTAGGCGTATTTAATGTGTAAACCAAACACGTAGGGGATTAGAACAAATACTACGATGATTTCATGAATATGCAAATGCAATGTCATAAACTTGTCATAAGCAGATTATTGCATAACATTCTGTCCAGTCAGCAAGTTCAGTTTGACAGAGTTTGTTTTTCAATGAAAACTTCATTTTGTTAAATGATTGTGTTGACAGTAACTTCTGACCTGTTTCAGATTTGAATGCTGGACAAACTGAGTGTAATGTTACATACATGAATACTGTGAAATAACACACACACACACACACACACACACACACACACACAGAGCTGCTGTATCACACGATACACCGCACACGCACCAGCGGGATCGGCGGTGGGTGACACGTGTGTCCTGCATCCATACGTGCCAGTCATGCGCCTCATAAACTCTCAGTTCACCAGTCAGCCCTCCATCACGCCCGTCGCCCGCACGCCGCCCGGCCCCTCGCACGCCCCTCGGGCCCTGTGGCCGCCGCTGGACTTCAGTCTGGGCGCGCTGGCGTGCTGCGGCGCGTGCGTGGTCACCAACCCGCTGGAGGTGGTGAAGACCCGACTGCAGCTGCAGGGCGAGCTCCAGGCCCGCGGCTCCTACCAGCGGCACTACCGCGGCGTGCTGCAGGCGCTGTGGGTGGTGGGCAGCACGGACGGCCTCCGCGGCCTGCAGAAGGGGCTGACGGCGGCGCTGCTGTACCAGGGCCTGATGAACGGGGTGCGGCTCGGGTTCTACTCCTACGCGGAGGCCGCGGGACTGACGGACGCGCCGGGCGGGAGTCTGGTCGCAGGAGCTGTGGCGGGAGCGCTGGGCTCATTTATCGCCTCGCCGGCGTATCTGGTAAGACACTCGCCCCGTTCGCAAGATATGTGACCAGTAAACTAAGACTCATTTTCAGGAACAGTCGGGAGCAGTAACTGGAGTTGTTTGGAGTCTGTTGTCTGTCAATCACTGCAGCACTGCACGCACAAATGTGTGTGAGTATGTGGGTCAGCTCTCCACACACACTGAGTGTTGACAGTAAGACACCCGGAGACGGGCTCAAATATCAAAACGGCAGAGGAAGTTATGGACGAGTGTTTATGACCGACACTGTAAGACACACGCGGCTGTGACGAGGCTGTTTACAGGAGCGTTCTGTAAGCGTGGAGTGTTCCTGTCAATGTCAGACTCACGTCTGTGTTTGTCCGTCAGGTGAAGACGCACTTGCAGGCGCAGACGGTGGCCGCCATCGCAGTAGGACACCAGCACAACCATCAGGTACTGAGTCATGAGATTCATTTGGTCTAATTCGGTCTTATTTTCCAGCACCCACCCAAAATATGTGACCTGATCTGTGAGCACACAGTCGGAGTGTGTGTGTGTGTGTGTGTGTACACACCTCTCACTGTTCTGCAGCTGCAGCCAATCAGTGTCCAGCACACAGAGGCGTGTGGACAGAGCCTCAGATGGTACCACTGAACTCTGATCGCTGCCGGATGTTTGTCAGCCAATCGATAGAGTGACATCATCATGCAGAGTCAGTGATTCTGATATTCACTGATATCTGACGCTCTGTCTCTCAGCTCGACAAACATGTCTCATCTGCAGAGCTCCTGTCCTTCAGTGCTTGTTTATGACAGATTCTGCCTAATTTAATAGTGACTTTCAATTGATGTGTTTGCAGTGATTATATATGTATTTCTGAGTACTTTAAAGTATTTTGAGTTTGAGTATATATATTTTTATTTTAATATATTTTACTTTATTTACATATATTTGAGTTTATTGGAGTATATTGGAGTATGTATCTATGGGTATCCGAGTTGATATGAATACGTTTGAGTATATTTGAAAATATTTGAGTATCTTTTACTATATTCGAGGTAATGTATTTCAGGTTATTTCAATTTGAGTACAAGTTTAAGTTGATAGGTTGAGTTTATTTCAGTTGTTTATTTGATTATAATTTAGAGTTTATTTGAGTGTGTTTGAGTATATTTAATATTATTTGAGTTTATTTTAGTTTAGCATTTGAGTTTACTTTCCAATTAATTTTTTTTTTTAATTTTTTCAATTAAAGTATATTTAAGTTTATTGTTCAAGTATATATGTGAACATTTGAATGTAGTGTTAGAGTATATTTGAGTTTAAGCATATTTGTGCATATTTAAGTGTATATTTGAGTATGCTTGTGTTTATTGTATGAGTGTATTTGAATCTGAGTATGTTTGAGTATCTTTTATTATATTTGAGTTTGAGTGTATTGTCTTAGTATATTTAAGTGCATTTGAGTTTGAGTATGCTTTTTCTATTGTATGAGTATATGAGTGTATTTGAATTTGAGTATGTTTGAGTATATTTAAGTATAGTTGAGTTTCAGTTTATTTGAGTCAATTATTTGAGTATTGTTTGAGTATATATGAGTACATTTGAATGTATTGTTCAAGTAAATTTGTGTGAATTGTTATGTATTTGAGTTTGTTGTATGAGTATATTTAAGAGTGTGGTATGAGTAAATTTCAGTGTATACGAGTACATTTGAGTATGCTTGCGTTTATTGTAAGAGTATATTTGCGTAATTTGAGAATGTTTGAGTATATTTAAATATATTTGAGTTTGAGTATATTTCAATGTATGGTCTTGGTATATTTGAGTGTATTTGAGTTTGAGTATATTTGAGTTTATTGAGTATATTTAAGTATAATTGAGTTTGAGTGTAATTGAGTGTTCTGTCTTAGTATATTTGAGTTTGTTGTACGAGTATATTTGAGTATACGCGCGTTTATTGTTTGAGTATACGAGTTAGTTATTTGAGTATATTTGAGTGGGTTGGTGGCTCTTACCTGCTGTTTTATTGATCGTTTGTGTTGTTTAGGGCGTGTCGAGCGCGTTCGTGTCCATCTACCGGCGTGAGGGCGTGACTGGTCTGTGGCGGGGGGTGAACGGGGCCGTCCCGAGGGTCATGGTGGGGTCAGCAGCTCAACTGGCCACATTCAGCTCGGCTAAGGACTGGGTCACACGAGCACAGGTCAGCACACGCGCACATCTGCATATGTAAATGAGTCACATGTGTGAGAATGGAATCCAGTACTAGTGAGACTGGTTTGTAAAGTTTGCGATTATGTTCGCAGTGGTTCGGCCCTAACAGCTGGCTCACTGCGCTCACTGCCGCCATGATGAGCGGGGTCGCCGTGACGATTACCATGACGCCGTTTGATGTCATCAGCACACGCCTGTACAACCAGCCGGTGGACGAGTTTAAAAGGGTAAAACACACACATACACACACTTACTACACAAGACTAAATAAAACAACTTGAACAATTTACAGTATGCATTAAAACCAAATTTCTCTCAGGGTCGTCTGTACTGCGGGTTTGTGGACTGTCTGATGAAGGTTTGTGCTACTGAGGGAGTCATGGGTCTGTATAAAGGAATGACGCCAGTGTTTGTGCGGCTGGCTCCTCATACGGTTCTCAGTATGCTCATATGGGACGTCCTGAGACAGCGAGCGCTGCTGTACACGCACTGATTCAGCACACTGACCTGGAGCAGGAGTGAGCGTTCTTGCTCTAATCTCTCAGGATAAAGGTTTCTGTCGTCATATTGCACATACTGATGCTTGGACTTGAACTGACTCTTGAAATGCAGTTGAAGAGGATCATGGGAAGGATGGTTTTACCTCACCGGTGTGTCTTATTTCTGATATAACGCTGTAAAGACTCTTTGTATTTTTAACATGCAGTTTATTATTAAAGTTTTTACTGACTTCATTGTGTCTGTATTTATTAGTGCTACTTCAGAAAACAAATAAAGGCACAAGAGACTTAAGTTCATGTCTGTCTCGAGTTCATGTATATGTTAGATCGGGATACTGAAACGTTTTGATCGGCTGATATTTAGTTAATATTTAACATTTAACAGTGATTTTAGTTTTTATTTTAAAATCGATTGTTTATTGTAATTTTTATACTGCACATGTTTGTCAGTTAAACATTTTTTAAATCCAAAATGTTTTCATTAAGTTTTTCCTCAGCGTTTTAAAAACATTAGCATGTTCGCGGTTCTCTGATGTCGGTTATTGGTGACATGACATGCATGTAAACAAATCCAAATATTAAATCTGTTAAGTACATATTTACATTCGACTGGTGTTGTTTTTGAATTATTTACTTATTGTAATTTTACATTTTTATGATCACATTTATTATTACCTTCCAGCAACTTACGCTTCCTTACGTTCCTCACAAACTCCTGTCTCGGAAAGCCTGTGTTATCATACCCCTAAAATATGTGAAAAGAAACTTGTAGTCGTTACATCCATGTTAAAATTGACAACGTTTCGCTTCTAGGAATGAACAGAGCTATAAAAATATCGCTGGATTCCCAAATCGCACGGTCGTTCTTCTGTGAGGTAAACCATGGAATATTTTAGATCACGTGACTGATGTTTCCAGCGCTCGTGTCAAGTTTACACGTTTCTCATCATTTGATCTGCAGATTTTGTTCCTGGTTTTGAGGTTCTGTGATAGTTCTGAGGTTCTTTTACGGTTCTGTGATGTTTTTTTTTTTTTCGCCGATGCTGACTGAATCTCTAGCGTCTCTCTGCAGTTTGTCCAGAAGATGGCGCTGTATCACGAGTCTCTTCAGAAAGGCGCGTTCGCATCAGGATGCTGAAGTTCACCACTCTTTCCTTCTCCTCTAGGTTAATCGTGAGTTATTGATTAAACAGTGTAGATCTGTATTACTTTTGCGGTGGCAGCCTTGGAACAGTTGCTTACGATTTGCTGTACAATGTTGACTGACTCTTCAGAATTCGTGTGGTGGCGTATGAGTTCATCTATAAGTGTTTGTACTTTTACCTCAAATGCTCCTCAGAGGAGTTCATCAGTGAAGGACCGTTTATCTGATGCACGTACGCCGGTGCAGATAAACGCTAGTCAATCACTGATTAGACACAGTAAAACAAACAGGTAAAAGCCTTACTCAGGAGCTCAGTGATGACAGATCATGATTCACCAACTTTGAGGCGTTATAAGTGTTACACAAAACTTTGGCGATATTTTATAAATGTTGATAAAAAAGTATTGCAAAATGACAACGTTTCCATTAATCGATGTTATACGACTAAAACGTAATTTGTTCCTCTCGCGATAAGTCATGGCAACGGATTTTGGTCGGATTTGGGCTTTATTTAATCGAAAGAGGCGTATGCGTGTATCTTTTCAGAGGCATCGCGGAGAGCCGCTTCAGAAACGTGTGCGGCGCTGCTGGCATAAACATCACATCAGCTCCGGTGACCGCGTCAAAGCCGTTACACGCGGCAGATGCGTGCAGCGAACACTAGGCATTACTATCAGGGAAAGCCCCTTATACTTAAAAACGGCTACGTATTATGTGTTTCTTCGAGTTCATAGTACGCTGAAGAATGATCATATGACTTTTTACATGTGCCATGTGACCTGTAAATGCGAAAAAGCTATTTCCATTGCAGTTTTGCGAAGTATTCCTTTTTCGAATTGCTTGAAAAAACACCTCATGCGAGCGTAAAACCTTTTTTGCGATATATGGGAGTTTTTGCGAAATTTCCATTAGGCGTATTTTCAATTCGCAATTTCAATTTGCGCATCTTGAAGGGTAATGGAAACGCAGCTACAGATACTCTTATATAGTGTTTGCGACACTCAGATTGTTTAGATCATGTAATATCAAAGCCAGGAGTGAGAGTTTGAATCACTTTCTTCTCCGTTTCTTCTGTAGTTTTTCTAGCAGGCCTGATAGGTTGTGGGCGGAGTTTGTGTGCCGAGGATGATGTCACCATTGGACAGGATCCCTCCTGCAGCGGTGACGTCACCGATGCATTCCACAGCCCCTCCCCCTCCCTTTCCTCTGTTGTTTTTTTTCTTCCTCAGCTCCTCCCTCCGGATTCCAGCGTGACGGAGGCTCTTCTTGTGCTCTCGAGGTTAAACTCACACTAAACCCAAAACTATCTGCTGATATAGAGTCTCATCTCGCGGGACAATCCCACAAACCCACACAAACTCTCCAAAACTTCTGCTACAGTTTCACAGCTGTGTATATTTCTAAATTCATGTATAATTTATGTAATTTGGGTAGTTTATATTTAAATAGTTTGCCGAGCATGTAGTGATTAGTTTGTATATTTGTTTAGTTTGTATATTTTTGTATTGTTTATATAGTTTATGTACTTTGCATAGTTTATATAATTTGTTTAATTCATATAGTCTCTACAGTTCATATAGTTTAAGTTTAAATAGTTTCGTTCATGTAGATTATATTGCTCGTCAGGTTTCTACGGTTTGTATAGTTTTTGTAGTTTGCATAGTTTGTTAGTCTTGCGTTTCTAAGTTTTGTGTTGTGCATATATATATAAATATATATTAAGTTGATGTAGTTTGTGTAGTTTATATAATAAGTTTAATTCATATAGTTTTGTATATTTATATACTTTAGGTTGACAGTGATTGTATAGTTTATGTAGTTTTAAGTTTATCTAATTTGTTTCATTTATATAAGTATAGTTTATATAGGTTATATAACTTAAGTTTATGAAGTTTGTTTATATAAAAAACAATATTATGTATAATCTGTTTAGATCATATAGTTTGTATTGTTTATATAATTTATTTAATTCATATAATTTTCAACATTTATTTAATTTGTTTATATATAGTTTTATAGTATAAATTCTATATAAAGAAATATATGAAGAGTTCAGATGCAAAACTAGCTAAAAGCCATCTCTGTCAAAAATGAGATAATGATACTGAGTGAATGCTCTCGACACATATTAAACGTCCACCAAATACTTTTTCTTCAAACTCGCTAAAATACCAGCCTCAGCCCAATCAGAAGTACCGGTACTTACATAGAAACCTATACATCTGAGCCTGATAAAAATGCATTTTTTTAAAGAAAGACGTCAGATGGATTTAGCTGGTTTTGCATCTGAACTCTTCATATATTAAATATAGTTTATGTAGTTTGAAATATATATCCTTTATATAATTTAGATAATTTGCTTAGTTCATATACTTAATATAGTTACAAGTAGTTTGTATAGTTTATATAATGTTGAGCATATATCAGCTTATAGATTATATAGATAATTGATAAGTTTATATAGTTTGTATAGATCATGTAGTTTTAAGTTTATATAATTTTGTTCATATAGTTTGTATAGTTTGGGTTATGGGTTATATGGCTTGTTAAGTTTATACAGTTTGTCTAGTTTTTGTAGTTTGCAGAGTTTGTTATTGTCAAGTTTCTATTTATTCAGCTTTGTGTTTTATATATATGTATATTTTGTGTAGTTTATATAATTAGTTTAATTCATATAGTTTTGTTTATAGGTTATATATCTTGTTAAGTTTATGTCATTTTTTATAATTTATTTAATTTGTTTAGACCATATAGTTTTTATTGTTTAAATAATTTGTTTAATTCAGAGTGTGAAAAGTTTATGTATAGTGTAAGTTTGTATATAGTTTATAGTATAGTTTAGTATCATTTATATAGTTTAGATAATTTGGTCATATACTTTATATAGCTATATGTAGTTTGTGTAGTTTACATAATGTTCAGTACATATCAGTTTGGTGTTTTCATAAGATTATATAGTTTGTGTAGTTTTCATAGTTTGTGTAGTGTACGTTTATATAGTTTGTATAGTTTACGTAGTTTATCATTTGTTTAGTTGTTATAGTTCGTGTAGTTGAAGCGGCTCATTAGTTTGATGTAGTTCTCATTGAGTGTGTGAAGTCAGCGGTGAGAGAGAGACTGAGAACGAGTGGAGTGGGGGATGGGAGAGAAAAGAGGGCAGACACACTGAGGGAGGTAGAGAAAATAACACTGACAGAACAATGAGAGAGACAGACAGAAAGACAGAGAGACAGACGGACAGAGTTGAGCTGAGCTGAGTTGGGAAAGGCAGGTACAGTCACATCCTGCTGCCTCTGTGATAAAGCAGAGGAAAACTCTGTGTGTGTTTGTTCAAGTAACTGCATGCCTTTGTGTGTTTGTAGACATGCATGCCTGCCTGCCTGCCTGCCTGTGTGTGTGTGTGTGTGTGTGTGTCATACATTTTACTGCGCTTTGTCAGTCAGTAACTGTTTAACTCTTCACCTCTGCTGATCTGAGCGAGAGACAGACAGAGAGAGAGAGACAGGAGGGCTGAGCGAGGGAGGGAATGAGGGAGGAAAAGGCGTGGCCTGGTGCAGATACGATCCTGACTGCTATAACACTCTCTCTCTCTATCTCTCTCTGTCTGTCTGTCTGTCGCTCGGCCTGTCTTTCAGTGACTACAGCGCTGCAGATCGCAAGGAACGAGGAACCACACAGAGGAAGAGTTTGATCTGCTGTTCAGGTACGTTTGAGCTCAGAGAAAGAAAACAAATGAACAAAGCCTCATGATATGAGTATCTGTGAGTTTGTTTGAGGAACTTCTGAAGTTCTGCTCTTCATCTGTCATTCAATCGTCTGCGCTGATCTTCAGCTCGTTTCGTCTTGTTGCGTTTATAATGTGCTCTGAAGATCTTTCAGATGAATCTGTGAGATTGACCTGCGCAGGTGAGAGTGTGTGAAGCATCTGACACACTCCACACGGGTGTGTGTGTGTGTGTGTTTTCAGATTTATTCTGTACATGAAGAGTTCATAACTGCAATATGTGAGAGAACGTTTCAGTAACGTGTATTCAGCCTACAACAGCGTCACTCAACACATTCATGAGACGTGAGAAGACGTCAGGTTTTGGTATTGAAGACGCGGACACACCTAGAAGCGTCGAAAAACATTTTTATATAGTTATTTAGCTAATGTTTATTTAGTTAATTGATTTGGTTGATCTCATCTGTGGGCAAAAGTGTTCAGTAACAATACAGCAGATTTTAGTACCTATTTTTCAGTTTCAGTGAAAAAGCGTTAGCAGAAACGTTGACTCCGTTTCTCTCTTATGTTTCAGCATCATGGCGTCTGCGGCCCCTCAGAAGAGGATGGTGTCGTCCGTCTTCATCACTCTGGCGTCTCCGTTCAGGGCGACCGTCACGCCGACGGCTCACGTCCACAGCGGTCCCTCCAGAGAGCAGCCGCTGCGCCGAACCTCGGCCTCGCAGGAAGGACAGATCGACCCCCCTGTGCCCGCTAGCCCACTGTACGCCCAGTCCAGAGCCCACAACACGCCCACCGCCGCCCCCTACAGACGGGACAACACACGCCACGCTGACGCGCGCGCTTCAGCCGGTAATGAGATCGAATTTATATAGTGCTTCTCACAATACACATGGTTTCAAAGCATCTCTACAGAAAATCATGGTCCGATTAAATGGTTTATATAGTTATGGTTATATAGTTAAATATTTAACTGTATTTCTAGACCTGTGCGATTATATAGTTTACATTTTGCTATATATCCAACTTCATATATAGTTTACATTTTGTTATATATCCAACTATATATCCAACTTCATATATAGTTTACATTTTGCTATATATACAACTATACTATATATACAACTTCATATATAGTTTACGTTTTGTTATATATACAACTATACTATATATCCAACTTCATATATAGTTTACATTTTGTTATATATACAACTATATATCCAACTTCATATATAGTTTACATTTTGCTATATATACAACTTCATATATAGTTTACATTTTGTTATATATCCAACTATATATCCAGCTTCATATATAGTTTACATTTTGCTATATATACAACTATACTATATATACAACTTCATATATAGTTTACATTTTGCTATATATACAACTATACTATATATCCAACTTCATATATAGTTTACATTTTGCTATATATACAACTATACTATATATCCAACTTCATATATAGTTTACATTTTGTTATATATACAACTATATATCCAACTTCATATATAGTTTACATTTTGCTATATATACAACTTCATATATAGTTTACATTTGTTATATATCCAACTATATATCCAGCTTCATATATAGTTTACATTTTGCTATATATACAACTTCATATATAGTTTACATTTGTTATATATCCAACTATATATCCAGCTTCATATATAGTTTACATTTTGTTATATATACAACTTCATATATAGTTTACATTTTGCTATATATACAACTTCATATATAGTTTACATTTGTTATATATCCAACTATATATCCAACTTCATATATAGTTTACATTTTGTTATATATACAACTTCATATATAGTTTACATTTTGCTATATATACAACTTCATATATTGTTTACATTTGTTATATATCCAACTATATATCCAACTTCATATAATTACATGTATTATACACTTATATGTACATTGCTATATATACAACTTCATATATAGTTTACATTTTGTTATATATCCAACTATATATCCAGCTTCATATATAGTTTACATTTTGCTATATATACAACTATACTATATATACAACTTCATATATAGTTTACATTTTGCTATATATACAACTATACTATATATCCAACTTCATATATAGTTTACATTTTGCTATATATACAACTATACTATATATCCAACTTTATATATAGTTTACATTTTGCTATATATACAACTATATATCCAACTTCATATATAGTTTACATTTTGCTATATATACAACTTCATATATAGTTTACATGTGGTATATATCCAACTATATATCCGCAGCTTCATATATAGTTTACATTTAGCTATATATACAACTTCATATATAGTTTACATTTGTTATATATCCAACTATATATCCAGCTTCATATATAGTTTACATTTGTTATAATACAACTTCATATATAGTTTACATTTGCTATATATACAACTTCATATATAGTTTACATTTGTTATATATCCAACTATATATCCAACTTCATATATAGTTTACATTTTGCTATATATCAATCTATATACTGATATATACAACTTCATATATAGTTTACATTTTGTTATATATACAACTATATCATCCAACTTTATATATAGTTTACGTTTTGCTATATATACAACATATATATAAACCCATTATATATAGTTTACATTTGTTATATATCCAACTATATATATCCAACTTTATATGTAGATTTTGCATACTATATTACATGTTGCTATATATCAACTATACTAATATGAACTTATACAACTTCATATATAGTTTACATTTTGCTATATATACATCTATACGATATTCAACTTTATAGTTTACATTTTGTTACATATCCAACTATACTATATATCCAACTTTATATATAGTTTACATTTTGCTGTATATCCAACTTTATATATAGTTTGCATTTTGTTATATATCCAACTATACAATATATCCAACTTTATATATAGTTTATATTTTGCTGTATATCCAACTTTATATATAGTTTGCATTTTGTTATATATCCAACTATACTATATATCCAACTTTATATATAGTTTACATTTTGTTATATATCCAACTATACGATATATCCAACTTTATATATTGTTTACATTTTGTTATATATCCAACTATACGATATATCCAACTTTATATATAGTTTATATTTTGTTATATATCCAACTATACGATATATCCAACTTTATATATAGTTTATATTTTGTTATATATCCAACTATACTATATATCCAACTTCATATATAGTTTACATTTTGTTATATATCCAACTATACTATATATCCAACTTCATATATAGTTTGCATTTTGTTATATATCCAACTATACTATATATCCAACTTTATATATAGTTTACATTTTGTTATATATCCAACTATACGATATATCCAACTTTATATATTGTTTACATTTTGTTATATATCCAACTATACGATATATCCAACTTTATATATAGTTTATATTTTGTTATATATCCAACTATACGATATATCCAACTTTATATATAGTTTATATTTTGTTATATATCCAACTATACTATATATCCAACTTCATATATAGTTTACATTTTGTTATATATCCAACTATACTATATATCCAACTTCATATATAGTTTGCATTTTGTTATATATACAAATATACAATATATCCAACTTTATATATAGTTTATATTTTGCTGTGTATCCAACTTTATATATAGTTTGCATTTTGTTATATATCCAACTATACGATATATCCAACTTTATATATTGTTTGCATTTTGTTATATATCCAACTATACTATATATCCAACTTTATATACAGTTTACATTCTGTTATATATACAACTTTATATATAGTTTATATTTTGTTATATATCCAACTATACTATATATCCAACTTCATATATAGTTTACATTTTGTTATATATCCAACTATATGATATATCCAACTTTATTTATTGTTTACATTTTGTTATATATCCAACTATACTATATATCCAACTTTATATACAGTTTACATTCTGTTATATATGCAACTTTATATATAGTTTGCATTTTGTTATATATCCAACTATACTATATATCCAACTTTATATGTAGATTTCTGCGATTATTACATTATTACATTTTGCTACATATCAACTAGACTAAATATTTAACTGTATTTCTAGACCTGTGTAATTATATAGTTTACATTTTGCTATATATCCAACTATACTACATATCCAACTTTATATATAGTTTACATTTTGTTTTATATCCAACTATACTATATATCCAACTTTATATGTAGATTTCTGCTATTATTACATTATTACATTTTGCTATATATCAACTAGACTAAATATTGAACTGTATTTCTAGACCTGTGTAATTATATAGTTTACATTTTGCTATATATCCAACTATACTACACATCCAACTTTATATATAGTTTACATTTTGTTATATATCCAACTATACTATATATCCAACTTTATATATAGTTTGCATTTTGTTATATATCCAACTATACTATATATGCAACTTTATATATAGTTTATATTTTGCTATATATCAACTATACTATATATATCCAACTTCATATATAAAATGCTGTGCAATTATATAGTTTACATTTTACAATATATCTGAATACACTAAATATTTTACTTTATATATAGACGTGCAATTATATAGTTTATATTTTTTCTATATATACAACTATATTATATATCCAATTTTACATATAGAGCTGTATGATAATATAGTTTACACTTTGTTATATATCTAACTATACTATATATAAACTTTATATTCCAACTTTCCATAAATAGCTGGGTGATGTTATAGTTACATTTAACTATATATCCAGCTCTACTATATATTCAGCTGTGTGTATAGAGCTGGTAACATTTTGCGATGATATAAACAATGATTCGGTTGAGATTTGCTATATATCAGAAATATGTGTGTAATCATGGTTTAGTAAAGAGGATTTGCTGAGTGACTGTTGATCTGTTAGCAGTTGTGAGTCGCGCCCCTGCTGCCCCCGATGACCTCCCTCTCCCGCCCCCTCCTCCTCATGACCCCCGTGACCCCTGTGACCCTGATCCCGGACCGCCGGCCGCCCCCGCACAGGTCAGTGTGTTTCCCCGCAGCAGCAGCGTCTCTCTCTCTCTCTCTGTGTGTGTGATTGACACGGCTGTTGTTCTTCTGGCAGGAGAGCGCTGTGGCCAAAGCGCTGCTGAGATCGGCGCCCTCTGCTGGACAAGATGCGAACGAGCCGTCAGCTGGTGAGAAAGCTCACGGTAATATGAGAAACCCTACAGGACAAGAGTCATTTCAAACTGCTTCTGTGTGTCTCAGATGTGTGTGGATTCTGTCGTAAGCCGGTGCCGCTGTCCGAACCCGCCATCGAGGCTCTGAACCGCACGTACCACGCCGCGTGTTTCCAGTGCCGCCAGTGCCACGCTCCGCTGGCGGCCAAGATCTACTACAATAAATCTGGCATTCCTCTGTGTGACGACTGCTACCAGGTACCTGCCATTAGAAACACGGCCTGAGAATGAGAAAACGTTTTAATCACAGCATGTTGGCATTTCAGCTCTTGACATTACAGATATGCTCTCCACATGAATTATTCATTCATCTCAAAGAATTTGGCAGCGCTGAACCTCCGCGGGGCCAAACAACTGCAGCGCATCTGCTCTGGAGCCTTTACAAAAATTACAATGAATGTATGAATTCATGTGGTGTGAAAATAATTCAACTTTCTGTTTCTGCTTCTGTATTTTCACATAACTATTAACATTTTAGCCATGGTTCTTATCATATAATATTTATTAAACTTAAACATTTTTACATTTTTATCTAAACTAAAACATGTAAGATAAGATATATAAAATGTTTTTCGTAGTTCATTTATGGACGGCGGCATCTGCAGTTGAATAAAAAAAATAACAATGGTTATTGTTCCATTTTTTTGTATCTCACAAAGACGTAAACTCAGCATTCTGATTTATATCTCACAATTCTGTTTTTCCCCGTATTTTCCCAGTCAGTCCTACTTGAATGAAAAAAAAATTGAATGTACGTTATCGTATAACGTACGTTGCCGGTGTGTCCGCAGGCCAGTCTGGAGCCGTGCTGGGCGTGTGGTGACGTCATCAAAGACCATGTGATCCGAGCGCTGGAACGAGCCTATCACCCGCCCTGTTTCGTGTGCACGACGTGCCGACAGCCAATCGGAGAGCAGAGGTTTGCGCAGGGGGAAGTGGGTGAAGTTTACTGCCTGCAGGACTATTACAGGTACGAGACGTGAACATCGAACAGGAAACGTTCTCAGAACGTCCAGTGACAAATGTAATGTTAATAAAATGTTCGTTCAAAGTTATCTGGTTTTTAGTAACGTTTTCAAAACTTAAGCTCAAAAACATTATTTATTGTTTACATTATGCACTCTATATCCAACTATATTATATATTTAGCCTTATATATAGACCTGTGGGATTATATAGTTTACATTTTGCCATATATCCAACTATACTAAATATTTAACTTTATATATAGACCTGTGTGAATAAATATTTTACATTTTGCTATATATCCAACTATACCTTTATTATTTATATACCGCCTTTAACAATACAGAATTGTGACAAGGCGGCTGTACAGTATTAGATAGGAAACAGTACATCAACAATGCCAAAGGCAACAGTAAACACTCACATTTTAGGTAAAGGTAGTTAATCAAAAACAATAAAATAAAATGCAATATTGTGTTGAGAGAAAGTGTCCCCAACTAAGCAAGCCAGAGGCGACAGCGGCAAGGAACCAAAACTCCATCGGTGACAAATGGAGAAAAAAACCTTGGGAGAAACCAGGCTCAGTCGGGGGGCCAGTTCTCCTCTGGCCAAAGGTCCCGTGGTCTTATATACTACATATCCAACTTTATATATACTTTATATTTTGCTATATATCCAACCATAATATATATTTAGCCTTATATATAGATCTGCGGGATTATATAGTTTACATTTTGCCATATATCCAACTATACAATATATCCAACTTTATATATAGTTTATATTTTGCTGTATATCCAACTTTATATATAGTTTGCATTTTGTTATATATCCAACTATACTATTATCTAACTTTATATATACTTTACATTTTGCTATATATCCAACCATAATATATATTTAGCCTTATATATACACCTGTGGGATTGTATAGTTAACATTTTGCTATATATCCAACTATACTAAATATTTAACTTATATATATATATATATATATATATATAGACCTGTGCGATTACATGGTTAATTTTTTTCTATACATACAATTATACTATATATCCAAACTAAAAAAAAACATAAATATAGAAAAATACACAAATAATAATGCTTATTTTAATAAAAAAATATTTAAATGTATATAATCGCATAGCGAACGTCGACGATGTGTCTTCAGGCCTGTCTGGAGCCGTGCTGTAGCACAAAAACATTATTTATATGTCGCTCGTGGAACATTTTCCATTGGATTTTTAAAATGTTCCTCGTTCAGAGAACATTCAAAAGTAACGTTCACATAATGTTCGCAAAATGATATGTTGGAAATGTTGTTTTGAAACATTTGAAACACTGAATGTTCTGAGAACATTCAAAAATAATGTTAGCAAAACATTCTTAAAACATATTTTGTTACGTACGTGTGCTTTATCTGTAGGAAATACGCGCCGCAGTGTCGCGCGTGCGGAGAGCTGATCATCCCGCGGGAGGACGGAACGGACAGTTACACTGTGGAGTGTTTGGGTCACGCGTACCACGAGGACTGTTACCGCTGTGAGGTGTGTGTTTGTGTGTGTGTGATTGCAGTAACACACTAGTCCAACTAGTATGCAGTTTGTTTACGTGATGTTCTCCATCGTTCGTGTGTTTCAGGTGTGCAGCGTGCTTCTGTCTCCGGAGCCCAATGAGAACGGCTGCCACCCGCTGGACGGGCAGATCCTGTGTAAACCGTGTCACGTGTCGCTGATCCAGAGCGCGCCGCATTAAACCCGCAAACCAATGTGATGATGTTGATGACACGCTGATTGTATTAGAAACTGCAGCATTGAGACCAATAAAGCTTTCCTGATGTTTTCTTTGTAACACTCCACTGATTATATCGATGTATCCAACATATCAGCTGTAATGTGGTCTTTTGCACTCTTTCTCGTAATAAGCACCAAAGATATTTATTCGACCGCAGCAACACCGAAGCCCAATATCCAGTGTTATTTCCAGTGTAGTAGGAACACACCCGTATCTGACTCAAATAAACGTGTAATATATGCCATCTTGTGCTTGACTGCTTTATTTGCTGTGATATTTGTTTTTTGTTTTGTTTTTTTCTTTATAAATGTGAGCCTGGGCAACAAAACCAGTCTTAAGCAGCACGGGTATATTTGTAGCAATAACCAAAAATACATTGTATGGGTCAAAATGATCGATTTTATGCCAAAAATCATTAGGATATTAAGTAAAGATCATGTCCCATCAAGATGCTTTGTACATTTACTACTGTAAATATACATAAAAAATTGATTAGTAATATTAATTGCTGAGAACTTCATTTGCACAACTTTTAAGGCGATTTTCTCAATATTTTGATTTTTTTTGTACCCTCAGATTCCAGATTTTCGAATAGTTGTCTCCCGGCCAAATATTGTCCTATCCTAACAAACCATACACCAACGGAATGCTTATTTATTCAGAAAGAATGGACCCTTATGACTGGTTTTGTGGTCCAGGGTCACATATCTAATGTTTCGGCATCAGTCGTGACATTTGCGTGGATGTCGCATAGTGACGGCGGCGCGCAGGGTTGAGGTGCTCGCCACCGAGGGTTCCTGTGCGCGCTCCCGCTCGTGCACGCGCAGGGCCGCGAGATCTTTTTCCTCACACGAGCTAGCAGTGGATTTTACCTCACGGTCAGAGATTAAACGACGCGAAGGCGCATATGTGCATGAACGGGACACGGAGGACGCAGGATGGTTCGGGAAACCAGACACCTCTGGGTGGGAAATTTACCCGAACATGTTCGCGAGGAGAAGATTGTGGAGCATTTTAAACGGTGAGTTACACAAGAAGCGGAGCTGCGCGCGCAGTGACGCGGCCTCGCGCGGACACAAACAGCCTTGGCGCGCGATGGCGGAAAATCAGCGGCGAAACGCCGAAGAAAGACGTTTAAAACACCCGAATGAGCGGCAAACGCGATTCGGAAATTAAAAACAAACCGAAACCAACTCCGACAAGGCGCCAGCTCGCTAGCGCGACCAAGTTAAGCAGTTAGCTGGCTGCTTCACTGGTGACTAGTTAATGGTTTGCAGGTTAACGCGTGAAATCCGTGGTAATTTTCACTGAAATCGTCCGTGTTGGGTTCACGCCACAATCACGGCTCAGGAGGAGTCGCATAAAACGCGCTTTCATTCGGAGAACAGCGAGTGTTTGTGTCCGTGAGCGGTTAGCTCGCTGCTAACGGGACGAGCCGGTTTAACAGCAGGAACCGATTCCGTGGGAGAAACAGAAAGTTGATAGAGAATCTGCAGTTATGTGTAATTGAATTCTGCTGTATTTTTGAAGTAGAACGAAGTGCTGAACTCGTATTTCACGTGAGTGAACTGAATGACTGCACTGTAGAAAAACCGCTAAAATGTTGTGAAATCGCTTTGAGAATGAAGTGTGAACAGGCTGCGGAGAGCATATATCGGCGTGTACAGTCAAATCAGGTTGTTTAAGGAGCGATGTAAGAATGAGTAGGTGTCTTAGCCGGGTTCCATTCAAAGTTGTGAATTTCACTTTGCATAATTGCATAAAACATTTACGGATAAGTACAATTTCCATCCAACAAGTCGAAGAGAACAAAATCGCCACTTCCTGATAAACCACCCAGATAGCTTACGTACGTCTGCAAAATGTCTGTTAAAGATCGCTTGATCTGGAAAGCATCTGGTGTGTACAAGCATCTGACAGACATCTGTAAGATGTCAGTTTTGCGTACATTCTAAATCATTAACATCTTAAAGATGTCTAGTAGACATTAACTTGACATCTGATAGGAAACGTCTATAGACGTATTGCAGATGAGTAAACACTCTAAAAAATACGTCTTCCAGATGTAAATGCAGATGTCAAATAGACGTTTCTGTGAAGTATGTGTGCTATCAGGGATAAGCTTTATATACTGTCACAGATAGCACACATACATCTGCAAAATGTCTGTTAAAGATCGCTTCGTCTGGAAAGCATCTGCTGTGTACAGATGTCTGCAAGATGTCAGTTTTACATCCATTCTAAATCATAAACATCTTAAAGACATCTAATAGATGTCTATTTGACATCTGAGCTGAGCAAACACTCTAAAAACTGCATCTCGCATATGTCAAATAAGCGTCTACGTGATGTATGTGTGCTATCAGCGTGCTCAGACGTTTCAGAAAGATCTTAACAACATTATAGATGCTACGCAACAAAACTGGCCCGCTGGATATTCCGTCCCATTGTGCAAAGTCGCATGACTTTTTTTTTTTTTTTTTTTTTTTTTTAATGCGCACAGAGGAACCCTGATAGCAGACTTACATCATGGAAACATCTAATTGACGTCTGCATTTACATCTGGAAGACGTATTTTTTAGAGTGTTTGCTCATCTGCATTACATCTATAGGACGTTTCATATCAGATGTCAAATAGACGTCTATTAGATGTCTTTAAGATGTTTATGATTTAGAATGGATGTAAAACTGACACAGCAGTTTGTACACCGCAGATGCTTTCCAGATCAAGTGATCTTTAACAGACATTTTGCAGATGTATGTGTGCTATCAGGGAATATCACTAAGAAAAGTAGGAGATCCTGTCAAACGTCAAATAGACGTATTGCAGATGAGCAAACACTCTATTAAAAAAAAAAAATAATAATAATACGTGGCCGACCAACATGATTCCCTGATGTTTACAGCTCGCCGTTTGTTCTTCCCTGCAGGTATGGCCGGGTGGAGAGCGTCAAGGTCCTGCGGAAGCGTGGCTCCGAGGGCGGCGTGGCGGCCTTCGTGGACTTCGTCGACATCAAGAGCGCGCAGAAGGCGCACAACGCCGTCAACAAAATGGGGGACAGGGACCTTCGCACCGATTACAATGAGCCGGGTTCAGTGCCCAGCGCCGTGCGGGGTCTGGAGGACGGCACCCCTTCTAGCAGTCACGGAAGGGAGGTTGCGGGGTTCTCGAGGAGCGCCGTGGGGCCGGTGTACGGGCCTCCGGTGTCTCTCCACACCAGAGAGGGGCGCTATGAACGCAGACTAGACGGGTAAGTGGACGCAGGCTCCCTCTGCACTACAGGGGGACTGTGGTGTCAGATACAGGGGTTGAGGTTGGGTTAAAAACACGATAGACCAGATTCTGAGGCCTGACTTCCTGCACACGGAATTATTAATCCTTGTCTATCATGTAAGAATGAGTGGATTAGATTGGTGTGGGATTACTGTGTGAGCCATAGCCCTCGTCTGAGTTGGATATTACCCACGTGGAGAATATCCCGGGTCGGTTTGGATATTACGATGGCCGGCCGAGACGTAACGGGTGAGTTTGGATATTAGGCGCTCGCCGAATCTCGGATATTACCCCGCCCTGGAACGGCGCTCTCTTGGGAAGTACGTGACGGATTTAAAAGCAAGATTTTTAACCGGAAAGTAGTTGTCGCGAGCCTTTTTGTCCCTTCTCATTTGCCTTGCACGACTATCCCATCACCCATCTGGTCATTGTGCTAACTGTCTGTCATGCCGTGGATGTGTATCACTGCCGTGGATTTAGCGCGACGAGCGCCGCTGGACTCCGCCGTGTGGAGTAAGCGTGTCAGGGTTCATCATCTCCATCCTCCTTGTCACCGCACATCATTCTTAGAGAGGGACGTGAGCGCTTGGATATTTTTGACGAAGCTTCGAAGACCAGAAGACGTCTCGCGGGAAGAACCTTGGATCTAACCTCATGTTGGATGTACAGGTGTAGATCGAGGCTTTTGCTGGATTACCTGATCTCGAGTGGATGTACGAGCGCGGTAGAAGAGCGTCTATGTTCTGGGGAACATACTGCGCTGGAATTACGTTTTTGTTTTGTTTTTTTTCTTCGGCCCACAGAGACGTCTTTTTGTGACTTTTGGCGTTTTGGCGGATTATTCCACCGGTGGACGGCTAAGCTTTTGCGCAAGATTCTTTTTGGAATACGTTCCTGTTTTTCCCGAAGACGCTGATGCGACCCTCTCTGGACGAAGAACCTTTTTGCATAGTGGGACTTTAACGTCGTCTTTTTTGACCCCCGAGCACCGCTATACGCCATCGCTGTTTTTGGCTCACACAAAATTCCTCCTATAATGTATTGGGAATATTTAGGGTCAGTTACTGCTCTGAAAAGGTTGGTATTGCCCTGCCTTACGCCTCTCTGTGCTTTCTCTCTCTAACCTAGACATGCACCCTGTCTCTTAACCCCTGTTCTTTACTAACCCTAGAGCCTTGTGCTATTATTAACCCCTCTGTCCCTCGTCTGCTCCCGAGTGTTTCAGCTCCTCTGTCTGATTTTCCCCTCCAGTGTTCAGAGCCAGATAGCCAGCATGGTTCATATGATCAGAGTAAACGTTCAGCGCCGCTGTCCGATAGAAACACTGCATGATACGTTTAGACGTTGCGTTCTCAGCGCTAGAGCCTCAGCGTAGTTCAGTCTACCAGACGTGTGCTTGTGATTTCGATTCAGCTCCCCAACCTGGCCCGCTAGGTTTTGGACGACGAGGCGTACTTGACTTGCTGTGTCAGCCATGGGTCCAGTCCAATTCTAAGTGTGTGTGTTCCCCTTTCTGTCGTGTCTCTTTCTGTCTCTCTCACAGCAGCGGCTCGGACAGTCGGGAGCGAGCGTACGATCACAGTCCGTACGGACACCACGAACGCGGCGGCACCTTCGACAGGCCGCGGCACTACAACGCCGAATATTACCGGGACCGCACGATGTTCGCCTCCGGGGTTAGCTCCAGCCCGGCCGCCAGCGCTATCGCCGGTGGCTTCGACGCGCCGGAGTCGCACTTCGAGTCTCGGATTCGTGACCCCTTCACCATCTCCAGCTCGGCTCGCCGCGACCCGTACCGCGACGACAGGGGGCGCCGCGCCGACCGGACGTACCACCATCGGCGGAGCCGGTCCTCGCACTCTTCGCAGTCACGCCACCCGTCGCCCCAGAGGAGCGCGGGACAGACCCCTAAAGCTGCGCACTCGCCCAAAAGAGCGCCCGTGTCGCCCGGACGGGGCCCACGGTCGCGCTCGCGCAGCCCGTCTTCGAGCTCCGATTCAGTCAGCAGCACCAGCAGCACCGGCAGCGGCAGGTATCGTACCAGCGGTTTCTACTGGTCATTTTTGATTACATTGATTGATTTTCGTATGTGACCCTGGACCACAAAACCAGTCGTAAGGGTCAGTTTCTAAAAATTTGATCTCATAAGCTGAATGAACAAGCTTTCCGTTGATGTATGCTTTGTTAGGATAGGACGATATTTGGCCGAGATACAACTATTTGAAAACCTGAAATCTGAGGGAGCAAAAACTCACCTTTGAAGTTGTTCAGATGAAGTTTTTAGCAATGCATATTATTAATCAAAAATTAAGTTCTGATATATTTATGGTAGGAAATTTATCTTTATGGAACATGATCTTTACTTAATATCCTAATGATTTTTGGCATAAAAGAAAAATTGATCATTTTGGCCATCGCTACAAATACACCCGTGCTGCTTAAGACTGGTTTTGTGGTCCAGGGTCACACATAATGGCGTTGTCTCTAAATAACGTCATTTTTTGGCCACTGTTTGTGGGTGTTTTGGTTCATGGCATATTCAGTGCAGTGTTTGGTCTGAATCAGGCTCTTCTCTTGTTTTCTGGCAGCAGTGATTCGAACAGCAGCTCCAGCGAAGGGTCACGAGCGCGCTCAGTGCAGTCGACGGCCACACACGCTCCTCCGGCGCCTCCTGCGCTCGCGCTGGACTCCGACGAGCCACGGAGGAGCTTCGGGATCAGAGTCCAGAACCTCCCGACGCGATCCACAGGTGACCGCTTGCTGCTCGTGTCAGCCGTGTTTTCCATCTCATTTAATAGAAGCTCAGTCTGTGACAAAGTCATAGTTGTTGTTGGCGATGTGAAGCATGTATACGGTTTGATATGTGAAGAATTATGTTTACTAGGCTCATAGAAATTGGTGGAAACATAGACAAGCTTGTTCTTTTCGAGAATAAGTGATTCAGAGTTTCTTAGGGCACAGATATTTGGAAAAATGTGAATTTTTAGACATGTAGGTTGTTTGGTGGCCTTCAATTAAGGTGTTTTCAATCAAATCTGAGAGATTTCTGTTTTTCCACTGAAAGTCACCTAAACTTTGTAAAGAGATTTAAAAAAAAAAACAAATCTATTTAAAAGGAGTGGTTTCCATTGCTTTTAAAGAGACACCATGGTTTCGTGTGTACAGATAAAATTTTTAACACGCAAAAACCATTGAAGTTCACATGCATCGAGCACATTCGGTTGAGCTTCTGTTTGTTCATCGATCAATGTTTATATGTAAAGAAAAGCCTAAATTAAGTCTGTTTATCACATGAAGAGATTGTGTTGCTTCTAAAGACTTGGATTAAACTGCTCCGTTCAGATTTATTGTTTCATTTTCTTTAGAAACGTTCTGAAGCGTCAGAGTTTTGATCGAACAGACTGGAGGGATGGAAGAATATCTCAGATTTCATTAAAAATATTTCCAATTCTGTTCCAAAGATGAACTTTCTCACGAGTTTGGAGTGACACGAGGCTGAGTAAACGATGACACAATTTTCATTTTGGGCTGAACTAAACCTTTAAGGCTACCCACGTGTCTAAATTTTCACGTTTTTCCAAATATCCGTACCCGAGGAGATTCTGAATCATTTGGACTTGAAGGGAACAAGTTTGTCTACGTTTCCACCAATTTCTATGAGGCTAGCTGTCATAAGCCTTCAGATATCAAACCACAAGTTTAACTCCCTTTCATGATCGAAACGTAACATTTTAATCATTAAAGCGGACGTCCGTGAAAGATTGTGAACGCTGAAGTGTCTGTGCTTTACTCTCCTCAGATACGAGTTTGAAAGACGGGCTCTTTCACGAGTTTAAGAAGTACGGTAAAGTGACGTCGGTGCAGATCCACGGCGCGTCGGAAGAGCGCTACGGCCTCGTGTTCTTCAGACAGCAGGAGGACCAGGAGAAGGCCCTCAGCGTGTCCAAGGGAAAGCTCTTCTTCGGAATGCTGATCGAGGTCACGGCCTGGAACGGCCCCGGTGGGTGTCAGCTGAAGATCAGCCCGTCTCGCTGTAGCGCTAGCTGCGCGTCGATGCTAAATCCTGACGCTTTTGCCTCCAACAGAGACGGAGAGCGAGAACGAGTTTCGTCCCCTGGACGGACGCATCGACGAGTTTCACCCGAAGGCCACTCGCACGCTGTTCATCGGAAACCTGGAGAAGACCACCAACTATCAGCAGCTTCTTGACGTCTTCCAGCGCTTCGGAGAGATAGTGGTAAGTTATGGCTTTTGTTCATAATTTGTGCTAGTAGAGGAATATGAGCATTTGAAGTGGTTATGAAAGGCTTGGAGAAGAAATTTCTGGACTGAAAATGTCAGTTTTAACCCTCATAACGCATTGGGATTCATTTAAGTGAAGTTGCTGATTAGATTTAATTGAGAATTTTTTTTTTTTTTTGAGTTTTGATAGTTTTGTAAAATAACAGTTTGCGGGTGTGAAAATAATGTCCAGAATGATGAATGCATTCTGAAGGTTCCATTAGTTTTGTTTGTAATCACTTTTAGATGTGCTTGCATACAAATCTGTTTAAGCGTTGTGTTCTTCACATCATCAGAAACGTTTGAAATCATTTGTTTTCCTGTCAGATCAACACATGACATGTGTCATCTTTTGTGGTTACATGATTTTTTTGGCCAAAAAAAGGAATTCTAACACCATTTTCCATCGCTTACCGGGCTTTGAGTGAAAATGTATTGGTGTCTGTTTTCTAAAGCACGTGTTTGTCTTCGTTGATTTCAGGATATTGATATCAAGAGGGTGAACGGCGTTCCTCAGTACGCGTTTGTTCAGTACTCTGATATTGCGAGTGTTTGTAAAGCCATTAAGAAAATGGACGGAGAGTATCTCGGCACCAACAGACTGAAGGTATTTATTACTTGCGTGGTCCTGCCAACGTGACTCTCATAAACCTGTTTCTATTGTGCGTACATGACAGCAGCATTGTTTGTTAGAGTGAAATCAGACTGCATGGTTTCTAATGTGTATTTCTGACTGGATTACAGCTTGGCTTTGGGAAGAGTATGCCAACAGCGTGTGTGTGGTTAGACGGCCTGACCTCTAACATCACGGAGCAGTACCTCACGCGACACTTCTGTCGATACGGGCCGGTGGTCAAGGTAGAGTTCAAGAAACCCTAGTCTGTGGAAATGTTTGACATGCACTACATAGATTGTGCTGGTGTTGCATAGAGTTGTACTAACTACTGGCCTGTTTTACAGGTTGTGTTTGATAGGTTAAAAGGAATGGCTCTTATTCTGTACAACAACACTGATTTTGCGCAAGCAGCTGTTAGAGAAACCAAAGGATGGAAGATAGGAGGGAATAAAATTAAGGTATGTGGCGACTGACTTTATAAAAATTGTGTGTGTATGGGTCATTAACGTAGAAGGATTTTCGACAGGACAGTTTTAAAATACAAAAAATAATATCTGTTGTCTTTGTGCAAACTTTAATAATGTTGTGTACACACATTCATATTAAAATCAACTGATTTTAGTGTTTTTCATCTTGATGAATTGGCCATAGCTTTAAAAAAAGAAATGTCATGTGGTGCGACCATGATTTAAGTCGAAATTAATTTCCTCTTTATGCTTAACATTTTTAGATGTTCTCAGTAATTAAAGTGTTTAGAAACAAAGTATTTGCATTAGTTTTTGTAAATAATGGTCTCATATTTTTGTTTTATAGTTTCAGGGTTGCCTTCATAAATGTAGTTAGCAGATTTATTTTTCCTGTAAATTGCAAATGTCCTGTAAATTTAAAAATGTTTTAAAAATACCATTCACTTAAGCATACTGTAGCAGTGATATTTCAACCACAGAAATTAGATATTTTATTTAATACAGTTATTCCTATTATTGGTCGCACCATTTGATGAGTGGTCGCTCCAAATGACGCAAAGGCCTTATATCATTAAAAATCTATTTAAAGAGACATTTTTTTGCTTTTTTTTTTCCTCATATTGTACAGAGATTATACATAAACCATCTACAATGACCCAAACTGCATAAAAATCTCTTCCATATGGTACTAAAGTATTTTAAGTATATAAACCATCAATTCAATATAAAGGCACAAAAACTGCCAATCTGGGACATATATCTATAATAGAAAACACTCAGTGGTCGCACCACTTTATATTGTCAAATTCGGTCAAAATTTACCAGCACAGAATTGGTCACCTAAACAAAACAAGCTAGTTTCACACAAAGGGTCACACTGAAATTTATAACAAATACTTGTAGAAATAACTTGATGTTCATTGTTTTTTGAGGTCAGACCACATGATACCAGCCGTTAAGAATTTATTTATTTATTTATTGTAAATTTGAAAGAGAGATCTGCTTGATGCTTCCATGAGTCAGTGGCATGTTGGTGTATGATGCAAAGTCCTATCTTTGAATGGATTTCAACATAAAAGTCCCAAAATGGTAGTGTCTTGATGATCACACCACATGATATTTCATAAAATGGAAATCATGGGACAAAGTTTGTTTGTATATTATGATGGAAATCTAAATACAAATACTTTGCCATTTTACACAGGATTACATACACGTTGGAAATCATTCCAAATAGAACAGAAAAGTAATCAGAATAAATTTAGGGTACTTCATATACATATATGGTGTCTTTTTTATGCTTTTAAACCAATTTTTAACTGAAAAAATGCAATCGGATAGAAAATTGAGGCATCGCTGACCTATATGTATTTGTGTGTTGATTCAATTATATAGTGTTTTTGTTTTTTCTGTTTAGGTTGATTTTGCCAGTCAGGAGAGTCAAATGGCTTTCTACCGATCTATGCAGGCGTCTGGGCAGGACATTCGTGATTTTTATGATATTCCATCAGATCGGAGGTAAGCGCTGCCTTGAGTAAAAGAAAAAAAAAACATAGAAACTTTAATTCCTGCCTTAACTCCGAGTGGCTGGTTATGTTATACGTTAATGCCTGAATCTTGTCTCATTTTCAGAGACGACCGAAGAACGCCTTATCATGACTTTTCAGCAGAGCGGGCGTATTACGAAAACGTAAGGACTCCTGGCATTTACGCTGAAGACCCCCGTCGCGAATACCCCGGTCGCAGTCGCGACCGCTATGCAGAGTTGGATCATTATCAAGGAGACCACTACGATCCCCGCTATCACGAGGACCCGCGGGAATACAGAGACTATCGAGACCCTTTCGAGGACATTAGGAAGTACAGCTATATCCAGCGGGAGCGTGAACGGGAGCGCGAACGCTTTGAGGCGGAGCGAGGCCGATGGAGTCCGTCTCATCCACGGCGTCCCCTAACTCCCTCTGCTTCGCCCTCACCGTCGGATCGCGTGTCACGAGACGCCGAACGACGCGTGTACAGGCACTCCTCCGAGAGATCCGGAAGCTGCAGCTCACTGTCTCCGCCCCCGGCTCAGTTTGAGAAGGCTGAAAAATCACCAGTAGATTACAAATCGGAAGGACTGGAGAGAGACATGGAGCAGCCCGAGGCAGAGCGCGCAAGTGGGGCGGAGAACAAGAAACGCGGCAGACGCAAGGAGAAGGCTGACAGAGAGAAGGGGGAGAAGGCAAAGCAAAGGAGAGGGAAAGTGCAATCTCCCAGTGTACCTCATTCTGAAACGGATAGGGATGCTAGTATGGATTTGGGATCTGGGAAGGTCAAGGTTTCAGATGTGGAGAGTCAAGAAAGACAGAAGCATAAAGGGGACAAGGAGCCTTCCCCTACTGACCACGTAACTCGCCTTGAGTCTGAAAAGGGAGAGCGTCTCGATCAGTGTAAAAGCGAGTCGTTAGACAGGGACGGCAAAGGAAAGGCAAAGAAGCAATTAAAATCTGATTCTGGTAGTGATGGCAAAGACTCCCTTTCAGATTTTGTCAAACTCGAAGCGAGAAAGAGGCGGTTCGGCGATCCCGGCGGGAAAGCGATACGACAGAAACGAGGACGTCTGGAGGATGATCCAGGTTCTGGGATTAGCCAACCTGCTGACTTTGCTCCAAGCGCAGGATTTGCAAAAGAGACAGATATTGATGCAAAAGCAGAGAAGGAGGCTCAAAAAAGAGACCACTCCAAATCCCGGATCGTTTCTCATTATAGTCAAAGGGAAGAGCTGGACGGCGCTATAAGAGGTACGTCTCAGGGCCCGTCGGTAAGACCGGGTGATTTGCCTGAGGTGGATGTTTTGGACTCTAAATCTCACCCGGGGCCAAGCATAACTAGACGATTTTCAGTGGATGGGACCTCAGATAAGGACAATAAAGTAAGGGATGAATATCTAGAGAATATTGACCTTTCTCAGAGTTACCGCAAACAGATGGAGCAAAACCGACGGCTACGGCAGCAGCTGCAGCCGCTGGATAAACCGGGAAAGCCAGAAACTCCTCAAGGTGTAGATGCAGAAGATCTGGAGCATCGTAGCTTGGTGCATGAGGTCGGCAAGCCTCCGCAGGATGTAACGGATAATTCACCTCCAAGTAAGACCAAGAAACAAGAGTCCTTCGAGATGGAAATGAGTGCTAAGCGAGAAAGGATTTACCGAACGGTCCGGCAAAAGAGTGAAGACCCTGAGTGGAATAACACAAGCTCTCCGAGGTTTCAGCATGTCCCCCAACAAAGAGAGGATGAATACGCAGACCCTCATGCTCAAATGACTGTGAGAGAAGTAAAAGAACCGTTGAAACCTGAGGACAGTGCTCCGTCAGATCAGGAGCTTGGCGCTAAACGGGTACAAGCCTCACAGATGTCAAAGATGAGTACATCGCTACAAGATGAGCAGCAAAGACACTGGGAGAGTCGGCTAAAGCAAGACTTGTTGCCAGACTTTTCAAGGAGCGCTGAGAAAAGACGGCTCAATCGGAAGTTCTATGGCCTTTGGCCTGATTTGGAACCTGGTGAAGTGCGTTCTGACTCTGAAGAAGATCGTGAAAATAAGCCCAACTCTCCTGCACCTTCAACTTCAGTGTCCTTGTCTGAAAGACATCGTCCAGACAGATTATCGGAGTCCAAACTCACACCGTCTCTAGAGAGAAACAAATTCTGTTCTTTTGCAGATGATCAGACAATCACACCAGATACTAAAGCTTTGCTGGAGCGTGCAAAGTCTTTGTCCTCGTCGAGGGAAGACAACTGGTCTTTCCTCGATTATGATTCACATTTCCCCAGTTTCAGAAGTAGAAAGGACACGGAGAAAGTGGAGTCAACCCCGCGACCGACTCCCTCGTGGTACATGAAGAAGAAAAAAATTCGAAGTGAGTCTGATGACAAAATTGATGACAGGAAAGAAGATCCAAAGCCAGAAGAACAGGAGAGACGAGAGTTGTTTGCGTCACGCTTTTTGCACAGTTCTATTTTCGAGCAGGATTCAAGGCGTCTGCAGCATCTGGAGCGAAAACATGAGGACCCTGAACATGGTGTTGGATATCTGTACTCTCAGCAAGGCCCAGCAGAAGGGCAGCCTGACCCAGAACCAGTTGTGCTTTTCCATAGCCGCTTCTTAGAACTAACAAGGTTGCAGCAACAGAAGAATAAAGAGCAAAGCCATCAGGATTCCAAGCAAGAAGAAAGCATAGATGCAACCAGAGTAAGCAAAACACCGGAGGAAGAACATGCCCCACAGCAGCGAAATGCTACTGAACCTAGTATCCAGCAAGCGGACATCAAATCCGTTAGTCCTGTTCAGGTCCCTCAGACTAGTCCTGCCCAAGCTCCTCAAATATCACCCCCTCTTATAGCAGCCAAAGAGGCCTTGCCAACAGTGGAAGCAGAAAGTGTTGATACTTCTACCTGCAATTTGCTTGATTCTTCTGTGAAGGAGGAAGATAAAGAGCATGAACAGCCTGCAGCTCAGCCATTGCAGCCTTTGCTTGAGCAACCCTCGGAACCCAATTCTTCAGAATGCCAGGAGTCGAAGAGCCCAGCAAGGGAGATGGCATTGAAGGCTGATGACTCTGAAAGTGCTCTTGACACCAATAAAGTAGTTGAAGAACAGCTTCCAAGCAGCGAAACACCAACTCATAATGCACAGCCAGAGACTGAGCCTCCAGTGAAGTTTCCTGAATCGCCAAGTCCCCTTCCACAAACCCCTGCTGAGCAACATGAAAAAGAACCTGAGCCACCTGTTGCACCCGAGGCTGAATCTAATAATGCAGATGGTCAGAAATGTGCTGATAATGATCCAGTTGAAAAAGCTGTGTCACCCCCTCCAAAGTCAAGAAGTAAAAGAGCTAAAACCTCACCTACCACACCAGTAGCTACAACTCTCCCTGCTACCCCGGACAAACAAAGCACCCGCAAAAGCGAGCGCATCGACAAAGAAAAGCTCAAACGTTCATCTTCTCCAAGAGGAGAGGCGTTCAAGACAACACCTGATTCAAAGTCATCAAGTAAGTCACCTGTGCACAGCATAGAACTGGAACAAGGAACAGAGCAAAATTCACAGTCAGGTAGGGCAAGACGTAGAAATGTGCGTTCTGTCTATGCTACACCAATCGAAGACGAAACTGTGCAGCAACCTGGGAAAGATGCCGAATCGCCTCGTGGCACACGGAAGCGTGGAGTAGACAGAGATGTAGGTTCTGATGTAGAGGCTGTTGCTGCACCATCAGCCACGAAACGGGGACGCCCCCCTAAGAATCGACGCCAAGCAGAGGATGTACCAGCGGGCAAAGTCGAACGGTCAAAATCAACTGAGTCTAAGGAGTTGGATGGCAGTGAGACGAGCAGTGAGGGGGTTCCCAAAGTGGGTAAAGGCAAATTTTCACCCCACACACAAAAAGGAGTCAGTCCAGGAAATGTATCAGCATCTGGAATCAGAAAGAAAGGGGACAAAATGGAGAAAATATCTGAAAGTCCCAAACTCATTACTGAAGAAAACCCTCCTGTACTTAAAAACCTTAGAATCCGTCTTGATGTGACAGAAGTGAAGGCAATGCTTCAGACTAACGAAGAAGAACCTGGAACTGACGAGCCTCCCAAAAATAGCTCACCTGGCACGTCTTCAAAGGATGAGGTGCTAGAAGCTAAGTTTGAAAATGATGCCGTGGATGACACTAATAGTGAAAAGGAGGCTTTAGCTGCTGCAACAAAAGCCATTGAGCCACCTGTAGCTTCACTGTCTCGGGAGCTGGAGCTTGAGCAAGCTGTTGAGAATATCGCCAAGCTCACAGAAGATGCTTCTTCTCTTCAGTTTAAAGGTAACCTGACAAAGGCACAGCGTCCGATAGCTGAAGAACCAGAGCGTGACTCGGAAGAAGAAAAGCCTGTAAATCCGTCTAATGAAACAGAGCTTGCTGCTGCTATAGATTCCATTACATCAGAGGACACATCTTGTAGCTTGCCACAAGAACAAATCGTGAGCTCTGTTGTGGAATCCGATGCTGATGTGCAGACTCTTAGGCCCGGTTCAAAAGTATCTGAAACCTGTCTTAGCACAGCAGTTGTTCAGGAGGAGACCGTAACCACTCCTAGAAAAGGGTGTAAAGGCAGAGGAGCGAAAACGCCAAAGAAGGGCAAAGGCCAAAAGGGTGCTGCAAGCAAAAAGGAACCCATCAAAGATGTCGTTTTGGATGCTGAAAATGTCCCTGCGAAGTCACCGGAGTCAGTACCTGCAGAACTTCCAGCAGCCACGGAAAGATCGCCAACAAGCACGGCTGTTGTCATTACTTCCTCTTCCAAGCAGGGTGCAAGTTCAGCAGCTCCTAATGCAGACATTCCAAGCGAACCTGAGTCGCCTCTTAAGACTGAGATGGATATCCCAAAATCCTCTCCGGCTATTAGCAGAAGCCCAACGTCATCCAAGTACCAGCCTTATTCATACAAGAACACTTCTCCTTCACTATCTCCAACGAGAACTTGCCTCAAGAACTTGTCCTCATACCCAAGCAGGAATTCTGTTTCCCCAACGGAGCGTTTCAATCAGCCGAAAGAAGCAGGGGTCCTCTCCCCTCCGCTGACCTCTGTGCCCCCAATAGAGAGCCCTGCGTTACCCTCAGACACCACTGCTCATGACGCCAACTCGGGTGATTTGCGTAAAATCCTCACAAAGCCTAGAACTGTATTGGAAATTGGCGCTGCGTCCGGGAATATGCACGCTCATCCTTTAAGGGAAAGTGACGTCACACCAGATGTGGTGGCCAGCAAGAGTGCTCCTCAAGATAACAGACAACCCCCTGTTTCAGCCCAACCTGTAGTTCGACCTCCTGCCTCTATACCATCCCCAGAAACAAAGCAGATCTTCAGTGAGAAGTCGGTGATTTCAGTCATTGCTTCCACTCCTACCTCCGTCATCAGTCGCGTTTGCAATCCCCCTGACTCTGAGGACAAGCCAAATGCTCAGATTGGAAATCCCTTTCTTGACAAACAACCTCCAAAGCAAATTTGCCAGCCAAGCTTGGAGGAAAGCAGTACTTACCATGGTCCAGCAGTTGGTGAGGAAGGTGGAAATGCTGGACGATATATTGTTGAGAGTACATCTTCGAGTTCCAGCACAGGATTGCGAGTTCAAACGTCAGAAGGTGTGGTGGTGCTGAGTCACTCTGGACAGAAAATCGAAGGGCCGCTACGCATAAGTGCCAAAATCAGCCAGATCCCACCTGCTAGTGCTGTGGACATAGAGTCACAGCAGCTGGTGTCAATGCCCCAAATCAAGCAGGAACTTTACAGTGCCTCCCAGCCGCCTTCTTCGAAATGTCCGCTTCCTTCAGATCATGGACATTCGATAAAACCGCAACCAAACATCTCCACGATTAAGCAAGAATCTGCACTTGACAAATTAGAATCCGCTTACGCTCCGGTTCAAAGTGGAGTTGTTAAAATATTGCAACAAACACCTGGCCCATCACAGGTCATGAATTACCATCCTACGGAATACCCAATGGTGATGAAGCACCCTAAGAAGGGAGATGGGCCAGAGTCTCTCAACGTGGAGAAACCTGCTTGGGTCCCAACTATTAGTCCTGCTATCAGTCCACATCTTCCCTCGGCGGCAGGCAATCACGTTGGCTTCATAGGCGGCACGCCGACAGACCGAACTCCGTCACTCATTCAACCTAAGCAGGAGCCGCGATCTCCACGGAAATCCGGGCATCCTCATTCTCCTTTTGCCAAAGTGTCTTCTCCTATCGGCTCTTCATCTCCGAAAGGTGTGTCTATGGTCCTTCCCCCTGGATTACCCCCTCTGCCCCAGTATGTTTCCACTGTCCACCACCCAGAGCAGTCTGTGATCATGCCTCCACACAACGCTCACGGTAGCATCGGAAGGATGTCGCCACACCGCGTCGGCGCAATAGGACACCTTACCCAGGGTGACGTAAGAGTGAACACTCCTCCTCTCTCTATGATGAACTACGGGATTCACTCTGACAGCCTCGCTTCCTCTTGGGCACCTGGCCAGCAGCGGCCCACGTCTCCCCAAGCTGTGGGGAACAGGGAAATGGTCCTCAAGGTGAACCCAGCCAATACAAGACCACCTGCCGCTCAACTGAAACCAGACTCCATACCAGCAGAATATCGCGGAGCTCTCCACAGCGGTTTACCTCTCGAGCGATTCAACATTTCGCAAAGGGACATGCGAGTACTCATGCACCACCAGCAGAGCGATCGCCCCGCTGCGGAATTACACCCTGAGAACTTACCGCCCTCTTCGACTCCCACCAGCATGGCGGCATCTCTGTCTCCTCGGCCACACTTGTTAGCAAAGGGAGTATCCGAGAAGGACTCCTCGAAAGCATCAGAGCTGAAGAGGGCGCAGACTCCGCCTGGTAAAGACGGAATGATGGCGATCCGTAGTGCGATGCCTCCCATGGCTTCTCCTCAAAGAGTTCAGCTGATGCAAGCAGGAACTGGGGCTTCGTTCCCTGAATATTCAACCATGTATACAAACCTGCGGCCTGCCCACGCTCAGTTTGCAGAGAGTTCTCCAATGGGGATCAACCAGTCCGGCCATAGCATCCCAGCGTCGCAGGTAAGTTCGCGTATGCATTGTTTTTAAATAATTATCAGCTCGTAGAGCTGTGCGAGTAAGCTTTGTGCCTTTCGTTTTAAATGAAGGGTGTGCAAGAGCCAGAGTCCAGTCAGGCGCAAGCTGAATCTAAGGTGGAGTTGGTTGGACACCAGCCGGTGAACATGGTGCAGCTTCTGACGGTGAGTCTCTGTCGTTAAGACGGGGGAGATCAAAAGTAAGATTTTTTTCTGTCGACCCAGTGCTTATGATTTCTCATAAACTCTATATACAGAAATACCCTATTGTATGGCAAGGCCTGCTGGCGCTGAAGAATGATACGGCAGCTGTTCAGCTGCACTTCTTGTGTGGAAACAAAGCTCTCGGCCTGCGCTCTTTGCCCCTTCCGGAGAGTGGAGGGATTCTCCGCATCGTGCAGAGGATGAGGCTGGAGGCCCAGCAGTTGGAGGGAGTCGCTCGCAGAATGACGGTACGCGACGTTGGAGCATTCGGTTCTCCACCAAGAGCTTTTTTGGGGGGGGGGGGGGGGTGTGTAGATGAGTTTGTTTCTTCATCAGATTTGTAGAAATGTGTCATTCCATCACTGTCTCGCCAATGGATCCTCTGCAGCGAATGGGTGCCGTAAGAATGCGAACATCTGATAAACACCTCTCAATAATCCACAAGTAATTCACACCACTCTTGAGAAGACAAAAGATGAAACAAATCCATCATTAAGACGTTTTTAACTGAAATACATTGAGTCCATAATAACGCCTTCCTCCAGTGAAAAAGAGGTCCGGTCTGAATCAGGTGAGAAATCTGCACAGATCAAGCACCGTTTACAAGCCAAAACAGCTCTAAACGAATATGTGGCTGGATTTTGATGCGAGAGACAACAGGAGATGGACTTTTTCACTGGAGGAGGAGCTATTATGGTTTATGGACTCGTATTTTGATTAAAAACATCTTAATGATGGATTTGTTTCAGCTTTTGTCTTCTCGGGATGTTAACCGATAGACTGGAGTGGTGTGGATTATTGTGATGTTTTTATCAGCTGTTTGGACTCTCATTCTGACGGCACCCATTTATTTTTCCAAATCTGATGGCGAAACGAACTTGTCTACATTTTGGATGCTCTGAGAATGAGCTCATTTTCATTTAACTTTCATTTCTGAGTGAAATATCCCTTTAAAAAATACTTTTAAAAATCAAATACGATGTACCTTCTGATGCAAACTGGTTTTGAGTATTGTAAGCACATTTTTGCTGGTCTCTCCGTATATAATGAGGAGAATGAATAATTCTGTACGCGTTGCGTTTTCAGGGTGAAAGTGATTTCTGCCTGCTGTTGGCCATGCCGTGCGGCCTCGACCAGGAGGACGTGTTGAACCAAACGCAGGCGCTCAAATCCGCCTTCATCAATTACCTGCAGGCCAAACTGGCGGCCGGCATCATCAACGTCCCCAATCCCGGCTCCAATCAGGTGGGCGCTCGTCTCGCACACACACACACGCGCTCGTTCTCTTTACCGGTCGACGGTGCATCTAAAACGCTCATTTCCCTCCATTCGCAGCCCGCCTACGTGTTGCAGATCTTCCCGCCGTGCGAGTTCTCCGAGAGCCACCTGTCTCGCCTGGCCCCGGACCTCCTCAGCCAGATCTCCAGCATCTCTCCGCACCTCATGATCGTCATCACCTCCGTGTGATTCGTCCGTCTGCGTGTCTGTACAGTCTGACTTCATGTGTCTGCGGTGTTTGTATTTATTGATCGATTTCATTTTTGTTCATGGAAGCGCTTCGTCGAGCGAAAAAGAAAAAAGTGACTTTCTCTTCATTTGGTGATTTTGAGTCTATTTTTTGATGAGCGAATCATAGAAGTTATTGTAAGATAAATGCGTGTTTTTAAACGAGTCACGTGCTCCCTGTAGAGGATCGATTGGACGCCGGTGATCGCTCCGATCCGCCGGCAGCGGTCGAACAGGATCATGGAGGTTCTGCTCTGCCGGACTGTAAATATTTTAAATATTTAAACCTTGGCCGGACGACCCAAACCCCACAGAGCCGCCGCTCCTTTCAGCTGCGGACCGTACCGGAGACTGGACTCGGATCAGTAGAACTCGAACTGCGTTTGTGATGTAAATACTCGTGAGACGTCAGGGCTGGCAGCTCTTTGCTGGGTTTGTTGCGGGCACTTCAAATTTTCTTACTCAAATAAAAAAAAAAAATGTCCATAAAGCCTTGTCAATCTTTCATTTTAGCCTTTATTCAGGAGAAATCACAAACACGTGGAATATAGCGAAACACAAATATCGGGGTGAACGGGGATCATTTTGGTTGAAAACACCTTCAGCTCTGTGCACTACGACGGCATTTTAGTGCCATGTTAAAAAAAAAAAAAAAAAAAATCTGAGAATATGAGAATAAATTCGATAAAGTCGAAATATTACAAGAATAAATTTGATATATTTCAAAAATAAAGTCGAAATTCCAAAAATTAATTGGTAGCAATTACGAGAATTAAGTTGTAATATTTTGAGAGTGTATTCTAGCTCAGGGGTGTCCAAACTCGGTCCTGGAGGGCCACTGGCCTGCAGAGTTTAGCTCCAACCCTAATTAAACACACCTGAAGCAGCTAATCAAGGTCTTACTAGGCATACCAGAAACCTCCAGGCAGGTGTGTTGCGGCAAGTTGGAGCTAAACTCTGCAGGACGCCGGCCCTCCGGGACCGAGTGCGGACGCCCCTGTTCCAGCCTACTGCGCGTGCAAATGGCCCGGATTGAGAGCACCGGAGAGGTTCCAAAGTCTCGGCTTTCAAATTCTTTATAGTGAAATACAAACAATGTGTCTTACAATAATGTGTTTTTCACGCTCTTTAATGTGGTGTGATGCATCGGGTAGGCTATAGACTCTCCAAATATTCTAACTTTATTTCTGTGATTTAATTTCAACTTTACAAGAAGAAAGTTTAAATACTTTGAGAATAATGTTAACTTTATTCTCATAGCATTTCGATTTTATTCTAGTAATATTTTGACCTCATTCTCATAATGTCAACTTTTTTTCTCATAGTATTTCAAATTTTTTAGAATAAAGAATAGTTGAAATAGTTGAAGTTGAAATTTGACTTTATTCTCGGAATATTACGACTTTATTCTTGTGCTATTTTGACTTTATTCTCTAAAATATTTTGACTTTATTATGAAAGTATTTCAACTTTATTCTTGTAATATGTCGACTTCATTCTCGTAGCATTTTGACTTTTTTTCTTGTAGTATTTTGACTTTATTCTCGTAATATTTCAACTTTTCTCGTAGTATTTTGACTTTTTTCTCATATTTCAACTTTCTTGTAGTATTTTGACATTGTTCTGGTAGCATTTCAACTTTATTCTCAGTTTTTTTTTTTGTTTACTTTTTTCTCGTAGTATCTAGACTTAAATCTCGAAATACTTTGACTCAAAATACTGCGACTTTGATCTCGTAATCTTAGACTTTTTACTTGTTTTTTTTTTTTAATGTGGCACTAAAACGTCATCGTTATGCACCTCAAGTCTTTTTCTGCAGAAAATAACTCTTCTCAGTTTACAGAAGCGCTGTGTTTGTTTTCTGTGTCGGTGTTTTTCTAATTCTGTTCAATAGCGTTTCATGAGCCTTGAACTTGTAATGGAGCTGATCTTGTAGGGTGATCATTCTGGTCTCTTTCTGGTTGTATTTTCGTGAATGCAGTGTTTGCTGGTTTTCACAGACTGAAGGCTGTCAGTAACATTGAGCAGATGATTTTCTGTAAAATGAGGTGATTTCTGTGTTTCTACGTGAGGATTTCGCCGCAGGTTTCAGTGTTTAAGGTCGACGCTGGATCCGAACACGGCCACCAGCTGCTGCTCGTACTGCTGGATGTTCCTCTTCAGAATCTCCTTACAGGAACCCAGCAGACGCTCGAACGCCTGCACGTCAATCACTGCACCAAACACACACGCTCGATCATTGGTTTTCATTTCATTTCAATCATTTCAGGCCACATATGTGACGCTGGAGCACAAAACCAGTCTTAAGTATCGCAGGTATATTTGTAGCAATAGCCAACAATACGTTGTATGGATCAAAATGATCGATTTTTTTTTTTTTTTCTTTAATGCCAAAAATCATTAGGATGTCAAGTAAAGATCATGTTCCATGAAGATATTTTGTAAGCTTCCTACCATAAATATATGAAAACTTAATTTTTTTTTTCTCAATATTTAGATTTTTTTACACCTTCAGAGTTGTATCTCCGCCAAATATTGTCCTATCCTAACAAACCATATATCAGTGGAAAGCTTATTTATTCAGAAAAAAACAGACCCTTATGACTGGTTTTGTGGTCCAGGGTCACATATTAATGGGTTTACAGCAGTTGAAATATTGGCTTACTAACATACGGCAATTCAATCATTAGTTTATTCAGTGAACATGAATTATTCCTGTTAGTTAGATGAAATTGATCACATGCATGTATTACTTGACTGAAAGGTGATGGTCTCAAGGTCTTCTGATGGATGTCATACAGTATTTTTACACTTTTACTGAAATATACTTCTAGTGATTAGTTGATGCAAAACAGGAAGAAACTTTGAAAAACAAAAACATCCAACTTCTGTTTTGTCAAACTGTTTTAACCATTGATTAAACTACTTAATGCGCAAAAAAAGCTTTACATGCAGAAGAGTAAGAGCCCTCATGAGTTGACTTGAGTGATCATTTCATATGTGACCCTGGAGCACAGAACCAGTGATAAGGGTTAATTTTTTTTTAAATTGAGATTTAAACCTTATCTGAAAGCTGAATAAATCCATTGACGTGTGGTTTGTTAGGACAGAACAATATTTGGCTGAGATATAACTATTGGAAAATCTGGAATCTGAGGGTGCAAAAAAATCTAAATATTGAGAAAATCACCTTTAAAGTTGTCTAAATGAAGTTGTTAGCAATGCATATTACTAACCAAAAATTAAGTTTTGAAATATTTACGGTGGGAAATTCACAAAATATCTTCATGGAACATGATCTTTACGTAATATCCTAATGATTTTTGGCATAAAAGAAAAATTGATCATTTTGACCCATACAATGTATTTTTGGCTATTGTGACAAGTAGACCCTTGTGACTTAAGACTGTTTTGTGCTCCAAGGTCACATTTAATAAAATATAAAAAAAAGATTACTCAAAGTCAAAGTGTGAATTAAACATGACTGAACATCAGACCAAACATCATGACTTCTTACTCTTCAGCAAGTAAAGTTGCTCATCATGTTGGCTGTATATATGAAATATAAGTGAATGTTTTTATCGTTCATCAGCTGGGAAAAAAAAAATGGGGAAAGTGATTCTAAAATGTTTTTTTTTTTTTGCCTATAGCACAGTTCTTTAATACTGAGAACGATTTTTAGAAGTATATCTTTATAGTCATCGTCCTTAGTGTGAACAGCCCTTTACACGCATATTTCCCACACTGGATCTTCTGAAGAATCTTGTGATCTTTGGTTTGGACGGTCAGTAAAGCTGTAAAGGTGAAGCATCTGAACATCATACTATTACCTGTGTTATTGAGCATGTCCACTGGAGGAAATACCCATGTTCCCATGCACATGGCGTATGTTAACTCAAAGTGTGGTGCATTATGGGGATTTGCACGTCAGTTAATTTGGAATAAATGTTTTAATGGGTTTAATGTTTTTTTTTTTTTTTTTTTAAATGTTTAGCTTGACATCACATTTCATCAAAAATACTTTTCAATTTTTCCTTTCATTAAAAAAAAAAAAAAAAAACATTTCTCTCATCAACAAAACTTCTATAAAAAAAACTTTTGGACAGAAATTAATTAATTATTATTATTATTTTTTTTAATTTAATAAAAAAAAATTCTCATTTGTTTTTTTACTTTCTTCAAAAAGCTTTTTCTCATTCAAAAATGTTCTCTAATCAAAAATAATTTTTTCCGTTTTTTTTTTTTTTTTTTCTTTCTGCAAAATCATTATCCTGATTTTGTCATGATTTGCAAAAAATAAATAAATAAATAAATAAATAAAAAATAGAAAATAAAATAATATTAATAAAATAAAATAAAAATAGAAAAGAAAAAATTAAGTTAAATTTTAGTTAAATTAAAAAAAAAGGTTTTGGATAAGAGAAAATTGGTGACAATTTTTTTTGATAAGAATTCAAAAAACTTTTCTCTCATCATTTTTTTTACCCTAACCCTACAAAATTTCTCTCATCAAAAAACTTTTTGACAGAAATGAAATTGATGAAAGAAAAACAATTTGATAAGATTTTTTTTGAAAAAAGTTTTCATCAAAAAACTTCTCTCATCAATTTCTTACTCTCATCAAAAACCTTTTTTCTCTCATCAAAAAAACAACTTTTTGACAGAAAAGAAATTGATGAGAGAGAAAAAAAATTGATAAGAATTTTTTTGGAACAAGGTTTCATCAAAAAACATCTCATCATTTTTTTTTTACTTTCATCAAAAACGTTCATCAAATAACTTCTCTCATCAAAAATACATTTTTTTTATAACTCCAGTTGTCAGATTGTTAAATTAGTATCCTGACTGTCATGATTTACAAAAAATAAAAAATAAAAATAAATAAATAAATAAATAAATAAAATAAAAAACAAAACAATTAAGTGTAAAAAAGTTTTTTGTTGTTTTTTTGTATGAGAGAAAATTGGTGACAAAAAATGAGAGAAAAAATGTTGGTTTTATCAAAAAAGTTCTCTCATCAAACCTTTTTTCTCTAATCAAAACACTTTCTCATAAAAAAAAAAAAAAACCATCAACAACTTTCTGACAGAAAAAAAATTGATGAAAGAAACTAATTTTGATAAGATAAAAAAAAAAACAAAAAAACAATTTATAACTCCAGTTGTTAGATGATTAAATCAGTATCCTGATTTTGTCTTAATTTGCAAAACCTTCTTGTGTTATTCAGTGATAGGGAAGCAGTGTATCAATGATCCGTTTTATCAATACTTTACTTTCATCAAAAAAATATTTTCTACTCTAAAAGCTTTTCTCTCATCAGTTTTCTGAAGAACTTTTTTAAAACACAAAATTGTTGAGGAAAAAAAACCTGATAAGATTTCTTATTAATGATTCTTGACATTCTTGTAATAATGACTTAGTTTCTCATCATAAAGACAAAGTTTCTTGTAATAATGACTTTTTAGAAAAAATGAGGTAGTTTCTTGTAAAAATTGGAAAATTTCTTGCAATAAAGAGAAAGTCTTTAGCAATAATTATGCAATAATTTCTTATAATAAGTTTCTAATTATTACACAGTCATTTGTAAGTCATTATTACAAGAAAGCTTCACATTATTATAAGAATGTTTATTATTATTATGATAGAGTTTCTCATTATTACAAGAATGTTTGTAATTATTAAAACTAAATTATTAATAAAAATTGAGTCATTATTACGAGAAAGTTTCTTTTACAAAAAACTAAATTATGAGAATTATTATGAGAAAGTTTCTAATTATTACAAGAAACTAAGTTATTATTACAAGAAAGCTCCTCATTATTATCAGAAAGTTTCTCATTATGAGATGTATGTAATTATTTTGTAATTTTGTAATTATTATGAAAAACTAAACAATTATTAAAAGAAACTAAACCATTTTAATGATTACAATTATTACAAGAAAGCCCCACATTAATCTAAAGAAGTTTCTCATTATTACGATAAACTAAATCATCATTATGAGAAAGTATCTCATTATTACAAAAAACGAAGTAATCATTATGAGAAACTAAGCTATTATTACAAGAGACCCTTTATGACGAGAAACTAAGTCATTATTACATAAAAGTTTCTTATTATTTTCTCATTATTACGAGAAAGTTTCTTATTATTATGGGAAAGTTTCTCATTATTCCGAAAAAAAAACCCCAAAATAATTATTACAAGAAACTAAGTCATTGCGAGAAACTGAATCAATTTTATGAGAGTTTCTTATTACAAAAAAAATGATAAATACAGGAAACAAAGTTATTACTAATAAGTTACTAATTATTATGAAAAACTAAATAATTATTACAAGAAACTAAGTTATTACTACTAAAAAGACATTATTATGAGAAAGTTTCTATTTATTAAAAGAAACAAAGTCATTATGAGAAAATAAATCATTTTAACGCAAACGTTTATTATTATTACAATAAAGTTTTTCATTATTATGACTGTGGTGGGAACAAGTTACCATAGTTTTTTGATGATTTCAAAAAAAAATTATGAGAGAAAACATTTTGATAAAATATGAAAAATTATAAGAGATTTTTTTCTAAGAGGACAATTTTTTAAAAATGTTTTTAAATGAGAAAAAAAAACTATGAGAGAAAAAAAAAATCAGAGAGAAAAACAAATCTTAGGACTTTATGCTCGGAAAGAATATTTTTCAACCTGAATTCTTCTTCCTCACTGGCTAATAATTCATAATGCACGTCCTGTATTTTCAAAGTGTTGCTAATGTGACTTCGAAATTATCTCTAATATCTTATTTTTACAAAAAGCTTTGAATATCTCTGATCACAAACCACTAGAATTTGAGAATATTTACTCTACCTGCAAAAAAGTACAGTTCTTCCTCAGTATTTTTGTCTTGTTTTCAGTGCAAATGACTAAATATGTCTTTCTCAAATCAAGATACATTTACATGAGAAGGAAAATAACAGAAGAAGTCTTGTTTTATGAGAAACGGATCAAAATGAAATGTGTTTATGACTAAAACAAGAATAAATCAACTTAATTTAAAGGGGTCATCGGATGCCCATTTTCCACAAGTTGATATGATTCTTTAGGGTCTTAATGAAAAGTCTCTAATATACTTTGATTAAAAATTCTCAATGGTTTTGTGAAACAACACCCTTTTTACCTTGTCAAAATCAGCTCTGCAAAACTCATCTCATTCTAAGGGGTTGTTCCTTTAAATGCAAATGAGCTCTGCTCGCCCCGCCCCTCTCTTCTCTCTGTGGATTGACGAGCCTGTTTACTTTAGCCGTGTTTAGCCGCTAAACTTCCTAACTACCACGTTATAACGAAAGGCGATCGCAAAGATTCATAAAAACCCCTTATACTCACTTCTGCTGTAAGTGAATCTGGATCACGAATGATTCGTGTGAACATAGACGGATATATGTAGATCGGGAGGCGCATTCCCTTCACAAACAAACGTAATCCACTGCATCTTCAGCGGCTCAGATGTCAGGAGTGAATGACGACCACTATGTTCATTATTACATCCAGCAACACAACACCTCAATCACTCAATCGGAGACATTCTTGTCCTGCTCCGGCATCGAAACAAGGAAAGTTACTGGACTGTGACAGCTGGTCTGAGGCAGTGGTTCCCAAACTTTTTCTGCTCGGCCCCCCTTTTGCAGAATAAAAAAATTCAAGCCCCCAACATTTACACATAAACATAAACACAACTTTGGAAGGATTTATTCAAAACGTAATACAAATTCAGTGTGTGACAACTTACTGAAAAAAAAAGACTAAACAAGGAACTAGTCACTTTTAGAGTAGAAACATTAAAAGTAAAGCATGCAGCTTTACTATATACTATTTTTTTGTACTATGTAACAGCATTCATTGTTTTTTAAACAGATTTTCTCCTATTTTCTTCTCTTTGTTGTAGTTGCGATCTTTGAATTCGATTCATCATCTACTTTACGTTTCCCTGGCACTTGTTGTCTTTTCAAAATCCTGTCCATGCTTAGAGCAGAACTACTATGCGTCATTCATTCAGAATTTTACTCGGCTAATGGCAATTCTCATTTCTGATATCAATTGCACCATCTAGGGTCTGTTATTTTATGCCAAAAAAAAAAAACCGCTACAACTGATAACAGACAGCTGCAGCGGGTACTCCGAATCGTCTTGAGGTAATAAAATATGATGAAATTCATATTTTGTGTTACATTATTTATGTGGCAAGTAGCCGTATAATAAGCAAGATTTCACAGTGGGGTCTTGTATCACCCTGACAACGTTTCGTTTTACATAAAAATCTAGGGATAAACCGAAATGAAATTTCTTGGCTGAAACTGCTTTGTAATAATTATTTATTATTTTATTAATTAATATAGTCATTTTGTAAGACTTTTTAATTTAATTCAATAATATTAATGATACTGAATTAAAAAAAAAAAAAAAATCACAAGCCAATAAAATAACCACATTTATTGAAAGTAACAATAAAATTGGACAGAAAATATATAAATATTAAATCTCAATATATTATTTTATTCAGTTCTATGAAACAGAATCAGATATAACTTTTTTTTTTTTGACTAATTATCAAAATAATGTATAGTCCTACAAAGCTACCGTATTATCATAGCATGTAAGCACAGCATACCGTCACAAGAGGGTAGCGTCATTTTAGCAGCGCTGTCCAGTACAACAGTATGCGACGCTATTGCAAACAGGAACAAGTTTACATAGAAATTTTCTGTCGGCGCGTTAAGCGGTCTTTGTATTTCCATTGAGCATAAGCGGGACACGAGTGGAGCATTCATATGGGCCGTGAGCAACTCAACGGAACGCACATTCATAGAGCGGAATATTGAGCGGAGCGGCACACACTGAGCGGTGTGCGCTGAATACTGCCGGACTACGCGGCAGATATTTTCAGCCGTTTATCTCTTTCGAATTTCTATAAAAATCGGCTGTACACTAGCCTTGCCGCGCCCCCCTTATCATAACTCCGCGCCCCCCAGTTTGGGAACCACTGGTCTGAGGTAAGACGCTCATGTCAATCAACTATGGTGGGCGTGTCCTCTGCTGGTGTGACGCCACAACGACAGGCATCTGAGAACGGCTCGATTTGAAGAAGGGGATTTTATTTTTACAGATTAATTAAAAACCACTGCATGGATTTTTATCATTATAGGGTAGATTTGTACATACACTGACAACACACATTAATGTTCAAACAACATGAAAAAGTGAACTTAGCATCCGATGACCCCTTTAAAAGGAATATAAGTTTTCATTCCCCACTGACAAACATTTGTACTTGTTTTAAGGCTAGACTTGCTAGATATTTAAATATTCGTACTGGAAAAAGAGACAGAAATACTGAGGAAGATATTGCTGTTTTGCAGTTCATGCAACATGTAATGCTTGTGTTTTTTTTTATCTCAATGCTGCAGTTTTGATCTGATGTGACATGAAGCGTGAGTTATTTTCCAGAAAATACAGCACATCTGCACACACTGGCGTGTTTGTACCTAAACACTTGGTCTCTCCTGCCGCATACACAGACGCCGCTCGGGGTTTATTGGTGACCAGCGCCAGCTCACCGAAATACTGACCCCTGGAGCAGCGCGCCACCTCCACCTCCTCCTGCGACCCCTGACCCGCCCGAGTCTGCAGACACGCAAGCGTCAGAGTCACGCTAAACACAGGCGGCGGATTCACACTAAGCGAGTGCGCAGACTCTTACTTTGCTTCTGATCGTGATCCTGACCTCTCCAGACTCCACGATGTAGAAGCAGTCGGCCGAATCGCCCTGAGAACAAACACAGCTACGTTAATCAGAAAACAACGCTAACGGCATCGCGAGGAGATTAGCGAGACGCACCTGCCGTATGATCTGCTCGCCGTCGCTGAACGTCTTCATCCCAACCACGTCAACGATCTTCATGCGCTCCGATAACTGACAGAGAAGTGAGTCAATGATTCGGTGATTCATTCATGAACAGAGTCACTTGCTTCATTTCTGAATCAGTTGCATGAATAATTCAATGACTCACTCGTTGAAACAGCGACTCGTCGCCACATAACGATACTTTTAGCTCATATTTAGAGGGTCTTTCTATACAAATATTTCTGTCTTGTCATTACTTGCTTTGCTCATAAACAATCAAGCCAATGAAGTCGTTTGAGTTGAGAACTGAACTGACGCGGCGAGTCGACGCACCTGCAGCGACTTGAGCAGCGGGACGCTCTCGATGAAACTCTCGTACATCTTCCTCTTCTTGGCGTTATTTTTCACGATGAGTCTGTGGAAGGTGGCTCTGTCCTGAACATGAAAAAACAACACATCATCATCACCAATGTGTGCAAATGTAACGGACGTCAGTCTGATTCAATAACGAGCCATGAGCCGAAAATATGGAAACTCGTTTCCGACACTGCATGAGAAAATAAGCAACTTTTTCTCTTCTAAATCTCTCTTTTTTTTTGGTGTTCCTTGCTGAATTATTAAGTTGGCTATCTTCATCTTCTTCTGAGACTAAATGTTTCTCCTCCTAGATTTTCAAAGCTTTTAAAGCTACTGAAAAAACAGCTAAAGCTGATCGTCTGGCCTCACAGGCTGGTTTTAAAGTGGTTTTGACCACGTTTTAGTTGGTCAGGCTGGGAGACCTGATAATAAAAGACCAACCAACCCTAAACCAGCTAAGACTAAACAACCAGACTACGCAGTTTACATGCTGGTAACATGCTAATCATGCTAGAAACATGCTAACAACATGCTAGTAACTTGCTAATCATGCTAACAACGTACTAATAACACGCTAATCCTGATAGAAAAATTTGCTAATCATGTTAACAACATGTAAGTAACATACTAATTATGTTACAAACATGCTAATAACTTGCTAGTAACATGTTAGTAACTTTCTAAGAACATGCTATAAACATGCTTGTAACATGATAGCAAACATGCTAATCATGCTAGAAAGATGTTAGCAACGTGCTATTAACTTGCTAATCATGGTAACAACATGCTAATAATTTGCTAATCATGTTAACATGTTAGTAACATGTCAATCATGCTAGCAACATAATAACAACATGCCAATCATGCTAGAAACATGCTAACAACATGATAGTAACATGTTAATCATGCTAGAAACATGATAGGAACATGCTAGTAAGTTGTTAATCATGTTAGCAATATGCTAATAACTTTCTAGTCATGTTAACGTTAATAACATTAATTAATTAACATTAATTATGCTAGAAACATAATCGCACCATGCTAGTTACTTGCTTATCATGTTAACAACATGTTGATAACATGGTAATCATGTTAGAAACATGCTACCAACATGCTAATAACATTGTAAGCATGCTAGAATCATGCTAGTAACATGCTAATAATGCTAGAAACATGGTAACAACATGCTAGTAACAAGTTAATCATGTTAGCAACATGTTAGTAATATGCCAGTAACATTCTAATCATACGAGAAACATGGGAACAACATGCTAGCAACATGTTAATAACTTGCTAATCATGTTAGAAACGTGCCAGTAACTTGGTAATTATGCTAAAATCATCCTGGTAACAAGCTAGGAACTTGCTAATAATGCTAACAACCTGCTAGTAACATAATGATCATGCTACAAACGTGCTAATAACATGCTAATCATGCTAACGACATGCCATTTCATGTGAAATCATGCTAGCAACATGGCTAAAGCATGTAAATCATACTAGCAGCATGACTAAACCATGTTAGATCATGGTAGCAACATGCTGATTCATGCTAGAGACGAGCTCCCACTCTGTGTCAAACTTCAATTTCAACAATTAAATTTAAACTTCAAGCTTTTCAAAATTCTTTTAAACTCTCAGACAAGGCTTTCTCAAGCCAACTTCATCTGTGAACTTTACTCATCTAGTTCTGATCTGTTATATGTTAATAATTTTAAAATTAATTTAAACAATTACATTTTTAAATATGTTTTCAAAAATATACAAATAATGGTAAAAAAAATATATATATATTTATAAATATATAGCCTTTTTTCTCAGAATTCAGAGAAAAAAAAACGTGAGAATATCAAGATAAAAAGTTGCAATTAATTAAATCAATTTTTTAATTATTTTTTTAAATTCTGTGGCAGAAACAAGTTTCCTTACAGAAATGCCCCTGCAGTGAAACTAAATCTATTACGACTATAGAGATTAAAGTGAAAGGTGAAAGTCTTTTTAATGGATTCCATTAATCAATATTATGATCGAGACGAGCGCAGTGCATGATGGGACTCTCACCAGCGCCCACAGCGCCCCCTCCTGGGTGGCCCTGATGGTGGCGGCGCGCGGCGTGTTGTACATGAGGGCCAGTTCACCGAAGCTGCCTTTATTATCATAGCAGCCCACACAGCGGCTCACGCCGTCCTTCTGAATCACGATATCGAACACGCCCCTGCGGACACACGACAGACAGACAGACGGGTTCATCGGCCGCTCCTCACGCCAGACGGACGCAGGCGCTGCGCTCTCACCTCTCAATGACGTAGAAATTATCGCCGTCGTCGCCCTGATTGATGATGCACTCGTTGGGTTTGACCAGCACCTCAAACATGCTGTCTAACACCTCCGCGAACTGATCCTGACGCACAGACAGACAGACAGAATCAGACAGACATCAGCTGTTTTCACGTGTGTTTTTAGCGTGTCTGTATGAACCTTCTCGAGGGTTTTGAACAGCAGTATGTCCCTGCAGGCCTCCTGTAGTCGCTGACGCTGCTCATCGGTTTTGGGGTGAACGACCCTCGACTCGCTGCCCTCGTCTTCATCTTCATCAGGGTTATACGCCTCCGCACACACTGGAGGAACACACGATCACATGACAGGAAACACTAACAACAGACAGCAGCTCCAGACACTGCAGATTCAGTTTAACTTGATGTGCTGAAACATAAACTGAAATAAATAGTTTTAAAAAAATTAAATGTACGCTGCCAGTCAAAAATGTTTGGACATTAAGATTTTTAATGTAGCTTTTTTTTTTTTTTTTCTTAAAAAAAGAAGTCTCTTCTGCTCACCAAGCCTGCATTTATTTGATCCAAATCACAGCAAAAACGGTGACATTTTTAAATAGTTTTACTATTTAAAATTACTGCTTTCTATGTGAGTATACTTTGAAATAATTAACTTCATTTCTCCAGTCACATGATCCTTCAGAAATCATTCTAATTTTCTGATTTGCTCCTCAAAAAACAAACAAACAAAAAAAAAAAACATTTATTATTATTATTATTATTATTATTATTATTATTATTATGTTGAAAACAGCTGAGTAGAATTTTTTCAGGTTTCTTTGATGAATGGAAAGTTCAGCAGAAGAGCATTTATCTGAAATAGAAAACTTTTGTAATCTTCATCGTCACTGTTGATCAATTTAAAGCATCCTTGCTAAATAAAAGTATTAATTTCTGTCATTTCTTTCAGAAAACTATACTGACTTCAAGCTTTTGAATGGTATAGTGGATTATGTCACAAAGGCTTTTTATTTAAGATAAATGCTGATCTTTGGATCTCTCTGTTCAAAGAATCCTGAAAAAAAGTACTCAGCAGTTTTAAATATTGATAATAATAATAATAATCAGCAAATCAGCATATTAGAATGATTTCTGAAGGATCAGGTGACACTGAAAACTGGAGTAATGATACTGAAAATGTAGGTGTGGTCACAGAAATAAATTACAGTTTAAAATATATTCTAACAGAAAACAGTCATTTTAAATAGTAAACATATTTCACAATTTTACAGTTTTTGCTGTACTTTGAATCAAATAAATGCAGGCTTGGTGAGCAGAAGAGACTTAAAAAAAAAAAGTATCGTACTGTTCAAAAACATTTGGCTGGCAGTGTAGTTAAAAAAAGAACTGAACTAAAATTAACTCTAACTAAACTTCACAACTGAAATAAAACATAATAGAAACAAATAAACAAAAAAAGAATACAAAAATAACAATAAAAACCATTTGTAAAATAAAAAATATTAAATATTAACAAAAACTGTAATGGTATCTCAGTGATGCTAAAATAATATGCAGACAAAACAATTTACCTGAAACACGTCTGTTGCATTTACTGGGTGGAGGAGCTACAGATAGATTAGAAATATCAGATAGATAGATAGATACATAGATAGATAGATAGAGTCACTATAGACTTTCTCACACAGTTATTGACAAACCAAAAAGTAAACAGGAGCTAAATAAGAAACAATAACAAAACGTCAAACTACTCAGAATTCAATTCAACGTTTCTCTTCATGTAATGATAACGATTACACGGTTTAATCAAGCAAATATCCTCTTTATAATCGCGGATAAACACGCCCACCTTTGAATGTAAAATCATCTGGAAAGTCATCTTCCTCCTCCTCTTCTTCTTCTCGTCTTCGTTCTTCCTTCTCCTCTTCTTCTTCCTCCTCCTCGTCGCTGGAGTCGGTTTGCGCGGAGTCCTGGTCGAAGGCCACGCCGCGGGTCACCGGTGAGCGGCTGCTGCTGGCGCGGGTGGAGCCGCGCTGCTCCCTCAGACAGGTGAAGTACTGCACGGCGAACTCCAGCAGGTCCGCGGGCCTCCGCCTCAGCACCTCCAGCGTGTAGCCCTTCAGCAGCTCGCTCAGACCCGCCGGAACCTCCACGCTCATCCTGACTGACGGCTGGCGCTCCGGCGGGAGATTCGCGGATCGCTAACCATAAACAAAACATCACGATAAAAAAAATAAAAAAAAAAGGTTGACCATATGTCCACAAAACTGATTTTCACTCGGATCTTCCCTGAGGGGGAGAACCATCGACTCGTGCCGGATCGACAGTTTCCATCGCAGGGGAAAATATCGACTGTCCTCGAAAATACAACGACTGCAGGACGGCGATTTACAGCTTTTATTTTTTGTTTCATTCTGTGGATTAAATCAACAAATTCTTCGTGTTCAATTTGTACATAAAACCGTGAATGTGAAGCTGAGGCAAGTCGAGGACAGTGGCGGGAAAACTTCAACGACAGAAACACAAATCAATACTCACAGCTCATATGAAAATGATCAGTATACATTTATTTATGTACATGATGTGGCTGAATTACACATAATGAACAAAACCATTAAAACAAACCAGGCCTTGACTGTGTACTGAATTCCTGTCATGAGGGCTGAAGGCAGATGATACCGTAAACGGATAAATGCTAACGTACAAACAGAGGTTTGTTAAAGGTTCGATTCCACGTTATAAACATTCAGTTTCCCTGAAGGCAGAAATTGGTTCACAGTCTGTTATAAGGCACTGACTATTACAGATTAAAATCCTCTCAAATAAATCATAAAGCAGCGAGACATTCATTAACGTGTGCTACAGTCTCTGTTCGGGCCGTCCGGCGTCGATCCGTACGGCGTCTCGCGGCACCCGTGTTCTCACGTTCACATCTGCTTCGGTTCCTCTGGATCAGAGGTTCGGAGCAATCCAGTTCAGAAACTTCATGGCCACTTCAAAGCCCAGGAAACAGGCCTAGAGAGAGAGAGAGAGAGAGAGAGAGAGAGAGAGAGAGAGAGAGAGAGAAAGCGTGTCAGCGCTATTGAACGGCTGTAAGTGGAACAGGCGGATGCGCCTCAGGCCCGCTCTGACTTTATCCAGTTGAAATACGGGTGCATCTCGGGAAAACACATCCAGATCGTACTTCCTATGGAAGCCCATTTCTGCCACACCAGAAACAAAAATTATGCTTTGATACAGCATTGATGTCTTGATTGTAAGATTAAAAAAATATTATGACATACTAAATCATAATGAGATAAAACATCAAAATCATGAGATGTCATAATTATGAGATAAACAGCTAATTATGAGATCATTTTTACATTTTATAACACGGTAAGTCATAATTATGAGTTAAATGGTTACAATTATAAGATTTTAAAAGTCATAATTATGAGAAACAGCTAATCGAGAGATAAAATGTAACAAAGATAGCAGCGGTAATTCATCATTATGAGATCAACACCCAATTAAGAGAGAAAATGTAAACTTTATAACAGTAAGTCATAAATATGAGATATAAGGTAAAAATCAAGAGATTTGAAATCATAATTATGAGATTAACAGCTAATTAAAGTCATAATAAAAGGTCAAAATCATAAGTTTTGTTTTTAAAAATTGAGATTAAAAGCTAATTATGAAATAACATGTAAAAATTCTATCATAGTAAGTCATAATTAAACATCAAAATCATGAGATTTCAAGAAATTCTTTGAGATAAACAGCTAATTATGAGATAAAATGTCAAATTTCTAACAGTAAATCATAATTATGAGATAAAAAGTCGTAATCATGAGAGTTAAAAAGACATAAATGTGAGACAAAATGCAAAAAATTATAACAGTAAATCATAATTATGAAATTAAAAAAAAAAAAATTAAAATGAGATTTAAAAAGTCAAACAGCTCATTTTGAGGTAAATTGTCAAATTTATAAGTTTTAATTAATAATCATGAGATAAACAGCTAACAGCTAATTATGAGATTTTTACATTTTATAACAGCAAGTCATAAATATAAGATAAAAGGTTGAAATCTGAGATTTAAAAAGTCATAATTATGAGATTAACAGCTAATCAAGAGTTAAAATGTAAAAACTATAAAGTAAATCATAATTATGAGATAAAAAGTCGTAATCATAAGAGTTAAAAAGACATAAATGTGAGACAAAATGCAAAAAATTATAACAGTAAATCATAATTATGAAATTAAAAAAAAAAATTAAAATGAGATTTAAAGTCAAACAGCTCATTTTGAGGTAAAATGTCAAATTTATAACAGTTTTAATTAATAATTATGAGATAAACAGCTAACAGCTAATAAACATCTAACAGCTAATTATGAGATTTTTACATTTTATAACAATAAGTCATAATAATAAGATAAAAGGTTGAAATCTGAGATTTAAAAAGTCATAATTATGAGATTAACAGCTAATTATGAGACAAAATGTAAAAATGATAACATGATAAATCGTAATTATAAGATTAAAGGTTGAAATGAAAAAAAAAATCATAACTGACAGTCAATTGTGAAAAAATATGTCATATTAGTAAAAGTCATGAGATTTGATAAATTCACAATTATGAGGTAACGTATTACAGTTTAAAATGAGTTATAATGTCAAAATTTAATGTACAATACTAACAAAGTCAATTATGAGATAAAATGTAAAAAATTATGACTATATACTAAATTCAAAATCATGACAGCAAATGTCATGACAAAGTCAATTATGAGGAAACCATAATGAAACCAAAGCCAATAAATATGAGACAAAAAGCTGGAATCACAGCATACTAAGCCATAGTTATAGCATAAAAATACAAAATGATGGCAAATTAGATTTTTTTTAAATGTAATAATTTCAACTTTTGTCCCACAATTATGTTTATTTACACAATTATTTTGACTGTTTATCTCATAATTATGATTTAACAAAACATCGTTTTTGTTTCTCATGTGGTGGAAATGAGCTTCTGTATACGTCACCCCAAAACCAAAAGAAAAAAAATATTTAATTCAATTAAAAGAAATAGATTTGAGACCATGGAGATTTTTTTGCTTGTATCACTGATGACAATTCACCATATTTAAAGTAATGACTTGTCTGTATATGTCCAGTATTTTAAGTGAAACTATTATAGTATCAGCAAAATCTGAGAAAACGAAGCCTAGAATTTGTTGTGACTGTGGAGTGAAGCGTGACCCCGTCTGTGCGCAGGAGAGCGCCGGTCGTACCGCGTTGGCCGGAAACGCTCGCAGCATCACAGCGTTGAAGCCTTTATAGAGCGAGCCGACGCCCTCCTCCCGAATCAGCTCTCTCAGGACGTCCCGGAAACCGTTGGGATATTTGCCCTCTGGCGCTGCGGATGAAACACAAACACCCGTCAGACTCGCTGCAGATGAGCCCGCGGGACACGTGCGCAGCGCCTCACGCACCTGTCTGGAAACGAGACTTCAGCACGTCTGGAGGAATCGCCACGGCCCAGTTAAAGATCCCCGCCATCCCGCCGGCGAACAGGATGCTGGGAACGCTGAGCTCCGTCGGGCTGAACGCGCACACACACACACACACACAATCAATGCAGGGCACGTCCGCATGTCTAATTATTAACGAGAGCCGTCGTGTGACCCGACTGACCTCTTGCCCTCCGGCGTGAGCGCGTTCTTCAGCCACTCGTACGTCATGAAGTACATCCCGCTGGCCGGCACATCTGACACACAGAGTGACAGCTGTCAATCATCTGACATTTCGTATGCATGACCTTTGACATCAACAGCGAACGGCTATGAGCGGATGTGTCAGTGTCTCCCTCTGCAGGTGCGCGTCTGTACCTCTCATGAGCGTCAGAGCCGTTCCTTTATAGATGCCGCGGATGCCGTTCTCTCTGTACAGCTGCTTGGCGCAGTCCATCGGCCCCGCGTACTTCACCTGGCCCGACGCCGCCTGGATCTGAACACACACACACACACACACACACACACACACACACACACACACACACACACACACAGCCTGTAGGTCTTACCAGGATTCACACAGATATTCTAAAATGGGCTCTTTCAAGTACTACTTTTATTTTTTTTAAGGACTTCAAACAAAGATTTCACTTATCAAACAATGTCTTATCATTCAAATTCTAAAAAAGATAAATAGACCAAAAAAATTAATATATAACAAAACGGCAAAAATCTGAATTATGAATTATGATTTGCAAATCATTATTTCAAATCAGGAGTTCTAGCATAAATCATTTAATTCGCAAAATGATTTGCGAACCTGCTCCGAAGTTCTGATCTAAATCAAATGATTCACAATCTACTTTCAGAAGTCCTGCTCTGAATCAAATAATTTGTGATCCAATTGGAGCACTTTGAACCAGTGAATCATTTTGTGACGCAATGAATTAACTGATTCAGAGTTTAGAAAAGCTCAGTTTCACCCATCACAACATGCTTTTTTAAATCATTATAAGCGAATGGCTCTTTTAATCTGCTTTTGCTGGTGAATCACTTGAACTGAATGATTGAATCAATTGGAGTGACTCCAGCATAAATGACTCAATTGATTCAGTTTGTCTCACCTGCAGCAGACATTTGATTCTCTCTCCAGGAGCCATGATGGCTGTAGTGAACACGCCCGACAGCATCCCGGCCGCGAACAGCTGTGGATATCTGACACACACACACACACACACACACACACACGGTGAGGAAACACACTCATGTGAGACACTCGGCACATCTGAACGTCTTCAGCGTCTCACGTCAGGATGTCGTTTGGCGTTTTCTGCTGCAGTTTCTTGCCGAGTCCGAAGCCGAAGAAGCAGACGGCGAACATGGGCGTGACTCCGATGATGGGCGCCGCCATGCCCTTATACAGACCCCGAACGCCCTGAGACACACACAGACACACAGACGGGCGTCAGTCCAGTCGTCTGGAGTCGTGACAGACAGCAGCGAGTCGACCGTACCTCTTTCGCCAGCGTTTTCTTGAAGCAGTCGAACGTCCCTCGGTAGAGCGGAGATTCGGCCGGACCCGGTTTGGGCTGCGTCTGCAGTCGCACCTGCGCATACGATGGTCACATGACAACATGTCAAGTCAACAAGACGCTACTGATCGAACAAACAGATCCGGGTCAAAGGTCACGAGTCCAGGGTTTGTCTCAAAAACGAATTCTACTGAATTAACAGCAATTATCTTAGAGCACATGTTTATGCACGTAAATAGAATCTATGTTGTTTGAAAACTTTTCAGAGTAACACTTGTGTTGTTTTGTTAGAAACCAATATGTCAGTCTCATACATTTGGACTGTTTTTGAGCAGTTATGAGCTGTGAATTATAAGTAAATTTAATTCCATTAATTAAATCCTATTTTAAAAAACCTGTTTTATAAAACAACGATTCTTAAGGTCCAAACGGACCCAGAAGGAGAAAACAGAACACAGATTTGGACAGCATTGTGAGGATTAGGACGAATAATGTACAATAATGCATATGAATTTGGCTCCAGCGATCGCTAAGCAAACTAATATCGACTAATGGACAGCTCTGAATGCTGAATTAGATTTAATAGTGCATGTTTAGCAGTCGGGTTACTTTGATGGTGTCGAGCGGGTGTCCGGCGAACACTAAACAAACTCCCCCGAATCCACCGGCGAAGAAGTTCTTCAGCGGGCTGATCGGCTGCGGCTGCTTCGACATGATTCCCTGCGGTCGGTCCGATCGCACACGAATCCGGCTGATCTAGCGCGTCTGTCCGACAATCTCACAATGACAGACAGACAGACAGGTGTTTTCAGCGCTGCTTCCAGTGTCTCTTCTGTCTCAGCCGCGACCTTTCACCCACAAACAAACCCGGAACTATTTCAGCGACGCACCCGCAGAGTTACATTCCGCAGCTGAACACACGTGAGTTCGGAGATGGGCGGGGCTTAAGTAATAATTCTCTTATTATGTAATAACTCTATACTTTGTATGTTTAGTTCTAAGCCTATTAACAGTCTGTCTCTGCCATTATTCAGGCTAATTTTTGTAGTTATTATACTTAAACAAAAGACTTTCTGGTGCGTAACTGTCTTCGGTAAGTGGTCGTGCGATTTTGAATGGAGGCGAACGGAGAGGGGAGTCTCTGAGCCGCTGCGCGCCCCCTGCCGACAGCAAGAACACGTGACTCATCGAAGCAACAAACTTCACCGCGCGTCGCTTTAAACCGTCCGGGTGAGTCATGACGGACAGTTGCGCTGTATTTTGTCTAAAATGCTTTTTATCTCATAAGTTATCCGATTCTGCCACTGAATAAAATGAGTAGATACAAAATAAAGAAACAATTACGACGTTTTACCTCATAATTCTGACTTTCCCCTCGCAATTCTGAGAAAAAAGTCAGGATTGTGAGAAGAAAACTCGGAATTCAGAAATCTGAATTTATGTTTCTCAGTTCTGCCTTTCTTTCCCCGTTTTATTATTATTTTTATTCCGTTTTGAGAAAAAAAAAAAGTCAGAACTGTGAGATGTAAGTGCAGAACTGCAAGAAATGTCAGAATTGTGTTCATCATTGTGTTTTTCTCAGAATTTTGCGAAAGTCTGAAATGTGAGATAAAAAGTAAAAAAAAACAAGCTTCGATAAGTTTTAAAAACGCACACACACACACAGACACTACTTTTAGGTGCATTAGGATGGCAGCATTTTATTAGTCTTTCAATGTTAAGAAAATATATCGTTACCGTTTCCCTTCTGAACAAAAACGTACAAGGAAAAAATAGATCATTTAGCACGAGGCTCCATCAGCCGTGATCAGGGATAAACACGCATACACCAGCACAGACACGTTTCGTCAGATATGCGCCAAACATTAATACTGTAAACTCGTATTCCAGTCAGTGCTGAGGGACAGACAGCGGGGGTTTAGGGTTACTCGTCAGAGGTCAGGGGTTAAAGTTCACGGCTACTGACAGAAGTGAATCAGCTGAGGGAGCAGCAGGAACTACGAGTGTTTAAGACTAGCGGGAGTTTGGAGTTTGGTGATGAAGCAGGTTGAGCGTTGTGTTCGGGAGCTACACTCTACACCAGGGGTGTCCAACTCAGTTCCTGGAGGGCCGCAGCCCTGCAGAATTTTGTTCCACCCTTGCTTCAACACACATACTGTGCAGTTTTCAATTAAGCCTGAAGGACTTGATTAGTTGGATCAGGTGTGTTTAATTAGGGTTGCATCTAAACTCTGCAGGGCTGCGGCCCTCCAGGACCGGAGTTTGACACCCCTGTTCTACACATTCAGTTTCTAGAGATCTGCGGAAACTCCTTGTAGATCTGCTGCACGATGAGTTTGTCCATCTGTCTGCTGGATGCCTGATCCTCCCCACCATCCTCCTCCTCCTCTCCCAGGATCCTCTGCAGCGCCGCCTGCAGGTCGGCCAGCCGGTGCTGGTGCTCCAGATAGTCGGTGGAGCGCATGATGGCGTGCATGAGAGACAGATACTCCATCCGCATCTGAGGACACACACACACGCGTGACACGCTTATCGTGCTCATATAAACGCATAATGTAAACAGAACGCTGTCAGCTGTAAGTTTGAATGCTAATGTAGTCATCATCACAGTTGTCACTGTAGTAATCTTTAGCATTATAGTTATTGTTTCGTTATTCATATTAGGCATAGTTGTCGTTACAGTTGTTATAGATATTCTTGTAGATACAGTAAGACTTATCATTATAGTTAATATTAAAGCTGGTGCCATGGTTATCTTTACAGTTATCATTAATTATTGTAGTTATTGTTGCCATTATAGTTCTCATTGTAGTATTAAAATATATATTACTAGTTAAAATAATATAATAATTAGTTATATAGTTACGGTTAAAGTTACTGCAGTTAGTCATTGTAGTTATTATAGTTAGGGTTATAGTCACTATAGTTATAGTTACTACAGTTGTTATAGTTATTAGAGTGATGGTTATAGTTACTATAGTTGTAGTTATGGTTTTAGTTATTATAGTTATTATAGGTATGATTATAGTTACTATATTTATGGTCATAGTTATGGTTAAAGTTATTAGAGTTATGGTTATAGTTACTGTAGTTATCATTGTAATTATGGTTATAGTTAATGTAGTTATGGTTTTATGTTATTATAGTTAGGGTTACAGTTACTGTAGTCATGGTTATGGTTACTATAGATATAGTTATGGTATTAATTATTATAGTTCTGGTTATAGTTAGTGAAGCTGTAGCTACTACAGTTATTATAGTTACTATAGTTATAGGTACTACAGTTATTATAATTATGTTATAGTTACTATAGTTATGGTAATAGTTATCATTATAGTTATAGTTATAGTTACTATGGTTATGGTTACTATAGTTATAGTTACTACAGATATTACAGTTATGGTTATACTTACTATGGTTATGTTATAGTTAGTGTAGTTATAGTTACTACAGTTATAGTCATGGTTACAGTTACTCTATTTTATGGCTATAATAAGAGTTATAGTTATGGTTATAATTTATGGTTATAGTTACTATAGTTATTGTTATAGTTACTGTAGTTATGATTATAGTGTGTGCGTGTGAGGCGCGTCTCACTCTATCACCAGGCGACAGGTCTGAGATCTGTCTCACTGCGATGTCGATCATCACCATCAGGTCAGTGCGGTAGAAGATGTCGGCCGTGTCTCGACTCGCAAACACGTCCTGCAGGAACTTGAGCACTGAGTGCGGCGCAGGAGGAGCGTGATCGAACACACACACCGGATCCCCTACAAACACACACACACACAGTGTCAGCACGTCCCTGCAGCAGCTCTGCTGTGAGGTGTGTGTGTGTGTGTGTGTGTGTGTGTGTGTGTTTCACCTCCTCTGTTGAGCAGTAATAAGAGTTTCTCAGTGAGAATCTTCACATTGTGTCTCTTGATCAGCGCCTGCATCACCATGTTAGTCTCCGGTACTGCAGGGGGCAGCAAACACACGAATGCAAGTCAAGAATGACAAAGAGAGAACTGACTGACTGTAACAGGAACGGTTCTGCAACATGTGTCGTACCGCTCAGGTGGAGGTTGAAGGCCAGCAGCAGGTTGATGAAGAGGTCCGGCAGCTGCTCTGTGGCGTCCGAGGGCAAACCGTCCTCAATCACGTCCAGCAGGAACTGCAGGAAAGTGCCGTTCAGATGCTCTGAGACAGACAGAAAGACGCGTCAAACTCCCGTCGGCGGCGTCCGACCGTTTAACGGCGCGAGCGTCTCTCTATTACCGTAGTGATGCAGCGGGATCTGCTCGCCCATGGAGAAGATCATGGCCATCAGCAGTGCGCTGTAGCTCATCTTCTCGTGCTCTGCACACAAAACACACGTCAGGCGAACGCGCAGACGCTCGCGAGCACACGGGCGGAGCGCGTCTCACCTCGAGTGTCCGTCTGCAGGTCTCTCGCCAGCTCCATGGTCAGGACGGAGTTGAGGAGAGTGGAGATGAGCGCCGCGTCCAGACCGCACATCGCCCCGAACACCTTCAGCAGCAGCAGCCGCAGCGACACGCGATGCTCCTGAACGTCCACACGCGTTAAAGACCCACAAATTACCACTACAATCTATAACTATTACCAGAACCGTAACATTTAATAATCAGTCCACAACACAATAACTACAAAGATAGCTATAACAGTAATAACTATAATGTTAACCAATAACCCTCACTGTAACAATAATAACTACAATGATAATTACAACAATAATAATAATCAATGTAATAGTGAATAACGCAGTCCAAACCACAACCATAACAGTAACGGTACAGGCAAACGTTAGCGTTGGAATCACAGAGCAATTCTTTTCCCAGCTGATGAACAATACAAAAATGTAGAGCCAATCAGAAGAGCTCGAGCCTTTAAAGCGACAGACAGCAAATCTGCAACGTGCTTATAACAAAAAATAGTTATCGTTAAAATATAGTTAGAAAGTTATCGTTCATTAATATAGTTGTCATTATAGTTATAATTATCATAACTACCATTAAAATTATGCTTACCATTATGGTTAGCATTATAGATGTTGTTACAGTTATCGTTATTTTTATCGTTATAGTCATTATTATAGTTACCATAACAGTTATCATTATTATTCTAGCTATTTTTACAGTTATAATTATAGTTACGGTTATGACTATAGTTATTACGCCAACTATAATTATATTTATCGTTATATTTATCGCTACGAGTTCTTATTACAGTTATAATTATGGTGTTCATTACAGTTCATCACTAAAATGATCATTACTATTGTTATATTTATCGTTACAGTTGTGATTATATTTGTCGCTAACATGGTAACAGTTATTGTTCTTGAAGCTAACGGGCCTCTATAATCTCCTGTGATGACGTCACGACAGTGACTCACCATCTGATAATACGACACAAGCGACAGAACCGCCTCATACTCGTTCACGCGACACATCTTCTTACACACCTCAGGATCCGCGTCAGTCTGAAAGAAAAACACACGTAAATATATAAACATGACAAATAACATTTAGATGTAATGTAATATTTCGCACCAGTGGTATCTTACAACCAGTTCGTTCGTATTTTTTACGAGGTGACCAATTCGTACGTGTTTGTGCGACCGTACTCGTACGATGACTTACGAGCCACCTCATGAAATATGTATGAATTGCCGAGAAATAGGGGCGGGGTTAGGGGTTGTCATTTGTATGAATTCCTACAAATCTGCCACTTCATAAAATTCGTACAATGTTTCACAAAGAGTACGAATTCATACGAATTTGCCACCTCATAAAATATGTACGAATTGCAGAGAGATCGGGTTGGTCTCACCAGTATCTGCAGCAACTCCTCCAGGTAACACGCGAGGAGCGCGTGATCTTCGTGCAGAGCCCAGCTGCGCTGCTGTGAGTCGTCGCGGTGCCGCGCCAGATCGCTAAAGATCACCTGCAGCCGCTGCTCGTCGTGACACACCTGCCCGAGCGGCAGCGCCGCGCCCAGATCCTAACGACACAAACCAAACAACCGCTTCAGCAGCTGAGCCAGCGACAGAACGCCTCGACGCGTCCCTCGGCTACTAACCTTACTCTCCACCAGCGACAGCAGCACCTGCTCCAGGTCCGCCGCCGCCCTCGGTAGCGCGCTCTGCAGGTGTCCCACCACCACGCCCACGGCAACCCGCGACAGCTCGTAACTAAGGCCCGTGTTCTTGCGCACCAGTTCGATCATTTCCGCTCCGATCGTCATGGGGACGGCTGCGGACGGGGTGGGGCTACCAGGAGGGCTGAGAGAAGCAGGGGGCGGGGCCAGCGGCCACTCCGCGTCTGACTGGTGTTCGGCGGCAGGCTGTCGACCGATCGGCTGAGGCGCCGGCCTCTTTTTGGAAGGGTCCGGAGATGGGGACTGGTCAGGCGCAGGAGGGGGCGGAGCCTTTGAACTCTTTTTCGAAGGCTCTTCCTGAGGGGATCGGTCAGGGATAGGAGGGGGCGGAGCCTTGCCTCGTTTTGGCACGGGGGGCGGAGTGCTGCTGACGCTGGGAAGACTGACTGAGGAAACGCCCGAGTGGGAGGAGCTGGAGTCTAAGGAGGTGGAGCTAACAGACAGAGAGGGTCCAGTGGGAGGGACAGAGCTGGGGGCGGGGCTTGTGGAGGAGACTCTCAGTGGCACTTCTGGATCTGTAGAGAGAAAGAGAGACAGAGACGCGTTCACTCGGCCGTGTGAGGCGTAACAGGAGCGCGTCAACCCGTATTGGTTTCCGCACCAACCGTTGCGTCGTAACTCGCGGTGTTTCTCCGGAGGGGGCGGAGTCACGGGAGCGGCTCTGCGAGGCTGAGGAGGAACCTGCGGCAGAAACGCACGATCAGCACAAACACACTGGCGGACGTCGCCAGGGCGAAAGCGCCTGCCGTACCTGATAGAGCCCAGGAACGCTAGCGGGATGCTCGGACATCGGCTCGCTGCCCTGGCAGCTGTAGGCCCGACTCAGCCCGTTGGGCGGCTGCGGCGTGCGGCTCAGAGACACCTCGCTGGAGGATGATGGGATCTTCTGCTTGTGACCGGATGGAGTCGGGCTTCTGCGGGACAGCGTCTCCTTCCTGTGGTGGATCAACTTCCTGTGGAGTGTCACGGATATGTGTCATAAATAGCATGGGTATATTTGTAGCAGTAGCAAAAAATACATTATATGGGACAAAATGATCAATTTTTCTTTTATGCCAAAAAAAAAAAAAAAAAAGGATATTAGGTAAAGATCATGTTCCTTGTAAATATTTTGTAAATTTCCTACAGCAAATATATCAAAACTTAAATTTTCTTTAGTAATATGCATTACTTCATTTGAACAATTTTAAGGGTGATTTTCTTCAGATTTTTCTTTCAGAAATATGAGAAAACAAGTGTATAAAATAGTGCATTTATATAATATTTATAATTACTATTTATGACTATTTATTAACAATAAAATAAAATAAAAATAATAATAAATTTTAAAAACAAAAACTTAATGTAATACTAAAACAGAAAATAATATAATTATTAAAATCTAAAAACAAACATAAATATAATGCAATATTATATAACAATATATTCATATAGTATATAAACATAAGAATATAAAATAACAATATAAATTTAAATGATATTATAAAATATAGATGTGTAAAAATAAATATAACAGAAATAACATTTAATGTAATATAAAAATACAGTAATACAACAAAAATGTTAAAATAATGTAATTTAAGAGTACATTAAAATATAAATATTACATACTACACATATAGTAACATTAAACTACACAAATGTAATAACATAAAACATACATTTTACAAGAAATAAAAATATTTTTCAAAAAAATTGATATTATATAAAAAAACATACATGTAATACAACACAAAACAATAATATAAAATATAATAATATAAAAATACAAATGCAATATAATGAACTATAAACGAGTGAATAACTGGGACTGGACTCACTGCAGGATGTCTCTCTGCTCCAGGTTGTATTTGCCTCCGTTGGTCATGGCCACATTGTGAATGGCTTCAATGGCTCGATCAATAGACTGCAGCACCTCGTCCTGCTCTGGAGCCTGATGAGACATCATCATCATCATCATCATCATCATCACCATCATCACCACCATCATCATCATCATCATCATCATCATCATCATCACCACCATCATCATCATCATCACAACGACACATAAACCCGTGGATGAACAGATGGCATTAGATCAAACCTTCACAGACGGATTAATCTTGTGAACTGAAAATCGTGACAGTGATTGTCTGACTTCAGCTCCGATGTGTGTGTGTGTGTGTGTGTGTGTGTGTGTGTGTGTCTGTACAGTCTCTTGTCCATATCTGTCCCAGCATGTATGTGTAAATATAGCGTAAGATGAGTAAAGATGCAGTACTGGGGTAAAATGAGCCTCTACAAGAAACATGATTAGCATGTTTCTAGCATGGCCAGCAAGTGACTCGCATGTTGCTAGCATGTTTTTTTAGCATGATTAACAAGTTACTAGCATGAATAGCACATTGCTAGCTTGTTTCTAACATGATTCACATGTTACTAGCATGATTAGCAAGTTGCTAGCATGTTGTTAAAAGTGCAATAGGAGATCTTGGAAAATGCTAACTTTAGCCTGATAGCACTGAAAGCGAACGTCCCACCCTCCCAGCAAATCACCATCCAAAGCCACGCCTCCTGAACGCATGAACGCCCACAGACCAGACGACCAGAGACAGCATTACTACCATACACTGTAACGCTGAGTTGAAATGTTCCACAGCCCAAATCGGAAAACCGTGTGGTGCTAATAATGCACGGGAGACGAGAAGATGGCGGATTTTTCCCGAGTTTAATAAAACGCCTCACGTGTCACTCGTCCGCATACATGGGGATCGCGCAAGGAAAAATGTACACAAGCATGTGTTCAACTCAGCTCACAAACAGAAAGGAAATATATAAAATAAACAGAGACAGATGCCGGTAGAACGAATCATCTCTTCACCTTTCCAGAACTACAGACACCCGTATGCACATGCGCAGTTGTCAGTCTGCCACAAAACTACGCCACAAAGCTCTAGTGGCCATGAGAACGCTTTGTAGTACAGTTAGTAAAAGTATTACAGTACCAGGACGGAAGATCAGGTTGTTGATGTTTGGCTGTCATTCGCGCTCTGTCTGCAAAGCGTTCGTGAACGCGCTCATGACGTATCCTGTCTGCGCGAACAGGGTGCGCAGAGGTATGCAAATACATATTTGACAGGCAGGTAGGAAAACCATTCAAAACGCTCGAACCGAGAGTTTTGATTAAACAAACATTTCTTGGTCCAACGCCTTCCACTGAATATATAAATGCACAGAAATACATTTTGACCACTTAACTTAATGATTGCTATCGGGATGTGAAGAGACTTTCAACCAGCTTAACAAAAAAATGTTTCTGAAGACAATCACCTATTGCACCTTTAACATGATTAGCAAGTTACTAGCATGATTCTAGTTGCTAGGCTTGGCTAGTGAGATAGTAGATGGATAGATGACAGTTGGAATTTGAATAGTGTTGGCTCATTTTAACATTCCGTCAATTTTATGAAAACTAGTCGGATCAGTCTGAGAAGCTGGGCTGCGTTTGATGGTTGTAGCTTCCCTGATAGCACACGTACGTCTGCAAGATGTCTGTTAAACGCCTCTTGATCTGGAAAGCATCTGCTGTGTACAAACATCTGGCAGACGTCTGCAAGATGTCAGTTTTAAATCCATTCTAAATCATAAACATCTTAAAGACATCTGATAGACGATTATTTGACATCTTATAGGAAATGTTCTATTGACGTATTGCAGATGAGCAAACTACGTAAAAAATACGTCTTGCTGATGTAAATGCAGACATCAGACAGACGTCTCCATGATGTACGTGTGCTGTCTGGGAAAACATATTTTTCAGAGTGTTTGCTCACTGGCGATACGTCCATAGGACGTTTCCTATCAATGTCAAATAGACATCTATTATACGCCTTTAAGATGTTTATAATCTAGAATGGATGTAAAACTGACATCTTACAGACGTCTGTCAGACATTTGTACACGGCATTTCCAGATCAAGTGATCTTTAACAGACATCTTGCAGACGTACGAGTGCTATCTGGGTTGAAAGCTCTAGGACGAGTGGCGTTCAGAAATTTTAGTCTCATAAGAATAATAATAATAATAACAATAATAATAATAAGAAGAAGCTTAAATAGCAGATCAGTAGGTCTCAAGCCAATAAAATGTACGTTATATGATGTACAAATGTACGTAATAGTATAAGATTCTATAGTACTGCATAATGTCGATGGTGCATATATGAATGACGTCAGTCTCACCGGTATTTTCTCGATGTATGAGGCGGGGATGTATCCCGTCTCGCCAGAGCTGCAGCGCGTCGCGAGCCACCAGTGCGCGCTGCTGCGCTCGAGGATCAGGAACGACTCTCCCGCGGGGAAGCGCAGCGCGTTCCGCTCCGCAGAGCTGAAGGCGAACAGAGAGCGATACATCACCGAACGGCCGTTTGCACCGCACTGACGCGTTATTAATGGCGCACTCGGAGGAGAGACTCAAACACAAGACGCGCGACGATCATAATGCGTTCAGATCATGTGAACGCGCGGGTCGGTGAACCGCAGCCCCGTAAACACCACACCGGCCGCGCGCACAGGCAGTCACGCGCCCTCCAGGAAAACGAATCGAGCTCAGAGACTCTACAGCTCATTCACAGGAACATCGAGATGCTCGTCGAGTTCAGATAAACATGAGCGAAAACTGAAAGGGATTTGTGTGTGAACATTGACAGAAACAAACATCTAATAAACGGCGAATATAGTCGATAACATATACAGGTTCGACGCTGTTAAATGTTTAACATGATAACTGCATGAGGAGAACTGGAATCCAGCGCCGGATGTTGACATTGTCGGTGTGCGTCAGTGAAATGTGTCCGTGAGTTCCGGGCGTCATGGCCGCTGTCAGCTGCGCGAGGTTGCTGTCACCGGGATCCGTTCACGGACTGCGGCTCGGTTCGAGGATTCTTCCAGCTCTGAGCCGGTAAACATGTTTCTGCAGTCGAGTGCGAATGTGTCCTGATATTTGAGCGGGTTTCATGTTCGCACTGCGGTGCTAGTGTACTATATAGTGTATACTCCGACCTGCATAGTGTGTGATGAAACAGTACTCGGGACAGTCGTATGCTAAACTGTCACATGACCTTGTTATGCAAGGTTTAATTATCATGCCTGTGGGGTAGAGTGATCTCAGATATAAAGGTTTTTGTATATAAAATTATTATTTTTATGTAAAAACGTTTTTTTTAGAAGGTCAAGTGCAGTGCATTGTGGGATATAGTGTTCAGTGTAGTGCGAGCTGTTGCGTACTGCACGTTACTGCATAATTATCGCTGTTATTGCGATCTGTTCAGCTCTTCTGTTTGTGTCCCGCAGAGTCCCTCTGGTGCGCGGCCACAGGCTCGGTCCGGCTGACGATGAGCTGTACCAGAGGACCACAGTGTCGGTCATGCAGAAGGAAGCGGGCGGAGGAGCCGTCATCTACAGCTACAGCCCACGAGGATTCAACGTCAGCGGAAACAAAGTGCTCGGGCCGTGTGCTGTCCTGCCACCGGCCGTCCTGCAGTGGAACGTGAGCGCAGACCAGCAGCACAAGCCCTGCTCACTACGTGTGTGTGTGTGTGTGTGTGTGTGTGACTACTAAGGCCTGTAAATGTGTTTACTAAGTATGTTCACTATGTATAAGTATATCTATGTGTGTGTGTGTTCACTATGTATGTGTTCACTACTAAGTTCACTATTTATTGTTCACTAAGTGTGTTCACTATTTATGTGTTCACTACTAAGTGTGTTCACTATTTATTAGGGGTGTGACGAGACACTTATCCCACGAGACGAGACGAGACACGAGACACGAGACTGGGTTCACGAGAACGAGACGAGACGAGATTTTTAAACTTTTCTTAAGAAATCCTCAATGATGAAATATATAGGGAAAATAGTCTTTTATTCAACTGAAAGGTGCATTTTGACCTTTATGAAATTAAATTTTCATTTAAATGAATTATATGCAGTAATAAACAACAGTTAAACAAGAGCTTCACGACTGTGGATAAAGTGAGAATCCCAGTTTTTAATAAATTGGAAACCATGATTCTCTCACGATTCTGGAAAAAAATGATTAGAAAACTAAACAAAATAGCGTGATTTACTAGTGGTTCTGACAAAATGTTCATTGCTTAAGACTTTTAAAAACATACATTCATTTAAACAAAAAAACAAACAAACAAACAAAAAAACATTCAATGAAGGAGTCATTGTTTCACTTCGTTAAGATTTGTTTGACTATGAAATCTCCTGAAATGAATGATTCAATGACACTTTTTTTTTTGAACGGGCAGTTGTCGCCGCCTCCTGGCGGAAGAGGATAAGCGTTACAATACATACACAAGTGTTACACTTTCGTTTTGATCGCTGCTGTAGACAGTAAGTGTTTATACCCAAACTATAAACTTTTATCCCAGTACTTCTCTTATTGAAATGTCTGTAACACAGAAATAATGACTATAATGTGGTTGCAAAGACTGCGTTCATGCTTTCTGCGTTCACATTTACCCCGACCCTCTGATTCATGAACATGGGTGTTTGAATCAAGAGCTGGACATTTTAAAGATTAATCGTGCAGCTCTAATGTAAACACTTCAAAATGTTTCGCAAGGATATTGTCACGAGATCTCGCGAGACCAATCGGATCTTGCGAGATCTCGTGCCACGAGATCTCGTCACATCCCTACTATTTATTGTTCACTAAGTGTGCTCACGAAGCATGTGTGTGTGTGTGTTGTTGTAGGTGGGCTGTCACACAGACATCACGGTGGAGAGTTTATCTCTGTTTTACCTGCTGGAGCCACGCATCGGTGAGTGAATACTACAGTAAATACTGCGGCTTGAGTAGTGCGTTTATAGTACACACTGAATAGATGATCTTACGGTGGCCGAGAGAGCTCAAAGCACTGCAATTTAAGAAAACACATGCAAACAGAAAAAAACGACAACAAATAAAAAAAACCCATCTTCATCAGTTTGACAACACAGGCGTTGCAAATCCTCGCAACGCAAACACAAATACGGAAACGCGCTGCAAATTCTCACAACACAACCAAACACAGAAACGCGCGGCAAACACAAACGCGCTGCAAAGAGCACGGACCACAACGGAAATGTTTCAGGGGGACCTCAAAAAGTGACGAACCCAGCTGGGACCTGATTATTATTCTTGTTATTATTATTATTATTATTATTATTATTATTATTATTATTATTATTTTTATTTTTTTGGTTTTTATTCAGTTTCATCATCGAAACAAAAAAACAAGGCAACATTGCACATTTCAAATTGCAAATTCAACTGCAAAAAAAAAAAAAAAAAATCCATGGCAGTTACATAAATTTGAAAAGAGAGGGTTTCAAGGTAAATTTTAAAATTAGTGTTACAAAATGTAATATATAATGGTTTCTTCTGACTTATATTTGACTTGTGAATATAAAAGTTTGCTAAGATAATTAAGAGATTTATAATATAAACCTGTTTATCAGAAAAAGAGGGGTTTTGAAAACAAAGTAAAATATCATAAAAATCTAAATTAAGGGGTTTGCTTAATTTCTTTGTTATGTCTATTTTAAAGTCAGTCCAAAATGAAATAGCATAAGGGCAATAGAAAAATAAATGTTCAGTATCTGGACCTGATTATTTGTTCAGTGGCTTTTGGTCAGAGAGGTGTTGTCTGTGAACTAAAAGGTGAGTTTTTTGTTTAACATCCTGATCATATGATTCATTGGTCTTTTGGATATTATTAGACTAATCTGATGAATTACACACTTAACTGTGAAACGTTATTAACTTAATTGCAAATAATATAAATAAATAAATATATGCAAATAAATATAACGTTCAAAGTTCACGAAAAAAAACTGCAACGCTTTATTAATAGTTAAAATCAGGTCAAAATTCAGGTCCCAGCTGGGTTCGTCACTTTTTGAGGTCCCCCTGAAACATTTCCGTTGTGGTCCGTGCTATTTGCAGCGCGTTTGTGTGATTGGTTGTGTTGTGAAAATTTGCAGCGCGTTTCCGGATTTGTGTTTGCGTTGCGAGGATTTGCAGCGCATGTGTTGTCAAACTGATGAAGATGGGTTTTTTTTATTTGTTGTCGTTTTTTTCTGTTTGCATGTGTTTCTTAAGTTGCAGCGCGTTGAGCTCTCTCGGCCACCGTATGATCTGCTGTACTGCATTTGTCCAAATGTGCAGTCGCTCAACTGCATTTTCCAGTGACTTTATTTTCTTCAGGACTTTATTCCTGACCTTTATTCTTGAACAACCATAACAAGGTCTTGCGATAATGCAGAATAATAACCCGGGCTGATGTGGGTCTTACAGAGGTTCTGGTTTTGGGGACGGGAGCTCGTACGGAGCGTCTGGATCCAAACGTGCTGAACTTCTTGAAGAAGAAAGGCATCGCGGTGGAGGTTCAGGACACGGTAAACGCCGTCTCTACGCTCGTCTCAAATACAACCGCACCTCACAGCAGGCTAACGGTGTGAAACGTTTCTCTTCGCAGCCTAACGCGTGTGCGACGTTCAACTTCCTGTCCAGCGAGAGACGCTTAGCGGCGGCCGGTTTGATTCCCCCTCCTGCGGTCGAATAACTGCGAAGAACTGCACTCTGGGAAATTACGTTTTCTCATCACACGTCATGTGACCTGCGAATGTAGCGAGTGTGAACGTAGAGTGAATAAACACAGATTAAAGCGTGCGTGTGTGTGTGTGTGTGTCCCAGATTGAGGCTGTCTTAATCTGACTGTGGCGTCTGTCTGTCCTCTGTGATAACGGGTTAATCTGAGCTCATGTGCGATCAGACACAAACACACACTCATCATCGTGTGCACGTCTTTATTAGCACCACGTACACACTATCGTCGGCTAGCACACAAACTGCACACGACACCAGCCTGCCAGTTCAAATCTGATCATGTTTAGCAAGCGTGAACGCATTTATGTCTGAAGTCCCAGACGTAATGGTGTCTTTTTAACGCATCTGTCCCAGAAAATCCACCGCAGGGGGAAATACTGAAGCTTAAAGAGATCGTTCAGCCGGAAATCATCATCCTGTTGTCATTCCAAACTGACTTGCTTCTTCTGTAAAATACGCTGTGAACAGCACTGTTTAAGGTTGTACATTGTAGAAACTGTTACATAAATAAAGCTGACTTGACCTGAAACAGTGTTTGCAGTTATTGTTTTCGTACCAGCATGTGTCCTTCTAGTGTTATTTTTGTAAACTGCAACGCACAGCCAGCGAAATGACGTTTCGTTCCACTGCGTAACTGTACGTGACGGAAATAGTAAGAAACGCTAATCTATGGATGAACGATTGCGAGCGATCACGTCCGACGCTCGTTCACTCGTCGGAGTCTCCGTCGGCGTCTCTGGGATCCCTGAAGATGAACTCTGAGCCGGTGAGGCGGCGGTACAGGTCCATGATGTCGTCGGTCTCGCTCTCGAAGTGCGGCGTGTGGTCGTACGAGCGGGAGACAAAGATCTAGACGAGAAACACAATTGATCAGCCGTGTTCATTCACCAGAGCTGACGTCATTTGCGCAGCGGAGCGTTCCTTACCTGACTCCTGCGGCCGTCGTCTGTCGGGACCATCAGGTTGCTGACGGACACGAACCTGCGGGACAAAGGTATCGTGAGTGACACGTTAAACAAAACGCCACGGTTGAGGTGTTTGCTGCTCACTTCTCCATGATGGGCTCCAGCAGGGCCAAACCGGGCTGAACCTCCTTCTCCGGGTTGCAGGTTTCCACCATGGTGCTGACGACGGCGACGTACTTGCCTTCCGCCGCCACGTTATGAGCGTAGGACAGCAAACACACGTAGATGTCTGCGCACAAACACCAGAGAAGCTCCGTCACATACTATGTGTCCTCTATGGTCTACATGTATTTATTTTTCGTTGTTGTTAACCTGGGAACACATCCCTTACTCCAAAAAACATGGTTACTATAGTTAAAGGTGATCACAAATTAACCCTGGTTTTGCTACACTAACCATAGTTTAACCATGGTATTTGTGGTAAAACTGTGGTTATACAAAAAAAAAAAAAACAACAACTATGATTACTACACTTTTACTGTACTAAAACCATGGTTAATTTTCTTAAGAGATCTGTATACTTTGTCTCTTTCTGCGTTCTGTTTTTATACCTGTACTGTATTAATGCTTTGCTGTTTAGTACTGTGTAATAAAAAAAAAAAAAAACATGCCATCTGCACACAGAAGTTCTGATATGAATCAAACAGTTCACAAGCCCACTCCAAATTTCTGGTCTGAATCAAATGATTTGCAAACCCGCTTCGAAGTTTAGATCTGAATCAAACGATTCACAAACCTGCTAAGAGGTTCTGATCTGAATCAAATTATTCACTAACCTGCTGCAAATTTCCAATATAAATCAAACGATTCACAAACCTGCTAAGAAATTCCGAAGTTCAGATCTGAATGAAACGATTTATGATCTGCGCTCTGAAGTTCCAAACGAAATCAACGATTCACGAACCTGCTCCAAATTTCCGATTTGAATCAAATGATTTGCAAACCCAATCAAATGATGCATGAACCTGCTCTGAATTTCTGATCTGAATCAAATGATCCACACTCTGAAGTTCCGATCTGAATCAAATGATTCGTGCTCCCGAGTCGCGATCTCAACAAATATTCGTAACCATAAATTAATAGTGAGGTTTCAAAGCCAGAAAATTCCCTGATGAAAGTTACGACTGAAGCTGAACGCCTGCGCTTGATTTGCAAAAACAATCATCCCTGGTTAATGTGCACAGGATGGAAAAAGAAACGCAGAAATGTAATGACTACTTTTTAAGCTGAAATAGAATACTAAAAATACACCAGTGTTTTCCATTTCAAACGCGTTACCTGACTTCCTGTTGAGGTGCGTCTGTGGGATGATGATCTGGCACGAGTTGGCGTCATGGGTGTTTTTGATGGGGTGGTTGAGTAAGCAGATGACCCGTATGACGCGCCCGGCCTTCTTCACGCGCTCCGGCACGTAATTCGGGTCGCAGATCAGCTGCTTACAGCGGAACACCTTCATCGAGACATAAACGCTGTCAGATCACGGTCATCGGGATCGTGGGATAACGAAGGTGCGTTTGTGCTCACCTCGCCCTCGGATCGGACCGCCGCCACTCGCCCCTCCTCCATCACAATCTCGTCCACGCGGCGGTTCAACATGTAGCTGTTCCCGTAGATGGCGCTGAGCCTGTGGAGCGACACGCGTACGTCACGTGTGAGACGACACTCACGTGAAAAGAGGTGTGAACCGCACGTTACCTGACGAATCCCTGCGGCAGCTCACCCAGACCGAACAGCGGGTAGAGATACGGGCTGAGATTGTAGCGCGCCAGAGACTCGGAGTACAGCTTGATCCGGTTTATGGTCTTCAGACACGGCTGCTCCAGATAACTGACCAAAACAGAATACAGGAGAATAGAACCAAATTCATTTATGTTTTCTGCTAGCTAAATGTCACATACATAAACAAAAATCTGAACCTAAACCTCTTTTTTCTTTATTCAGAGTTGATCTATACAAGTACATGGAAACTATAAAGTTCTGTTCATCCTAAAGCAGTCAAAACTGCATCTCTATATTCATCCTATGTGTCCTCTTAAGATGTACATTTATTACTTTTTTGTTAACCTGGCCACACATTCTTTGAAATTAAAACTGACCATGGTTTTACTACAACAAGAACATGGCCACTATAGTTAAACCGTGGTAACCACAAATTAACAATGGGTTTGCAACACTAATCAAAATTGAATCATGGTAGTTAGTAAAACTGTGGTAAAAACAAACAAACAACAACAAAAAAAACATGGTTACTACACTTTTACTATGATTAAACTATGGTTAATATACATATGGGATTTGTATTTGTGTATACCTTAACTGTAGTGTATTAATGGCTTAATGTTTTCTGCTGTTTAATTTAAAAAAAAAAAAAATGATTCGCAAACCTGCTCCGAAGTTGTGATCAGAATAAAAAGGATTCACAATACGCGAAGTTCCGATTTAAATCAAATGATTTGCGCTCCGAAGTCCCATCTGAATAATGACCTGAATCAAAAGATCTGCAGTACGCGAAGTTCTGATCTAAATCAAATGATTCGCGAACCCCCACCAAAGTTCCGATCTAATTTAAATGATTCGCGATCCGCGCTCCGAAGTCCCATAATGATTCGCGAACCATCGTTTCAGATCGGGTCTTCGGAGCGCAGATCGCGAGTCATTAAATTCCTGAAATGATTCGCTAACCCGTTTCGCAGTTCCAGTCTAAACATCAAATGATTCGCGACACGCGATTTGAAACCCAGCTCTGAATCAAATGATTCGCGATGCGCACAGGGGCGCAGATGGGATTTTTTAACTGGGGGAGACCAAGCTGTCAGCAAATGATTTCAACTCAGTTATTTTGCGTAATTTGGGCTTTAACTAATGCTCAAGTAGTTACTTTGCATAATTTGGGCTAATGATTTGCACTAAAAAGCCATTGGGGTATTCTTATTTGAAATCATGGATAAACAACAATGAACAAAGGTAAGCCTGCCTGATCAATACTAGCAATGCAAGATCAAACTGTTATTTGTCTAGTACCGCCCACCAAAACGTCATGCCTTCTGCAAAATATGTTTTATGCAGCTAAATTTTAACGTGGTCGCATTTGTGCGAGTGCATGTCCTGCTCAAAGCACGCGCTGCAGAATTCACTGATCACGTAAAGAGAGGCGCATTCAGTGCGATCGATTCGGATGTAGAGGCTGGTTTATAAACCAGCCGCGTCAGCACGAGCGCTCAGCTCGCGGCAAAAATGACACGAATCTTAAGGAAACGATGGTGGACGGAGGGATCTGGTTTTCAAGCTAAAGTAAACAACAACAACAACAACAACAAAACGCTTCTTAAACAGAGAAGGTAAACATGTTGGTATTCTTGTGGAAAAATAAACATAATGCAAGCCATAGTTTCACTTTTCTTTTTGTTTTTAATTTGGAAATCTTTCATTTACCTCACGTTACGTTAAAGAGGCTTCATTTAATTAATTAATTTATTTTTTGAGTTCTCAGTGTTTGCTAAACGTTATATAATTTATTGGTCTGTATAAGCTAATATAGCATGTGGTGTGTGTCATGCTTTATCGTATTCGTTTTTGTTAATAAACGTTGTCATTGTAGCCATTTTTTATTGTCCTTGTGCTTTTAATAAAGAATAGGCTACCAATGAATTCATCTTTTGTTTTAGTCTTAAAAGGTGAAGGTGTATAGGTGTATAATGCAAGCAGCGTTAACCATTTTCTTTACCATATAACTATAAACTATGATAAAAGTAAAAGTTCACCAGCATGCATTGATTAATGTTGTAGCCAAGAGAAAAAAAAAAAAAAAAAAAAAAAAAAAAAGAAAGAATGAGTCTAGAGCCCTGGTCAGCCTGCGACTGATTCTGAAGCAGTGGCGGCAATAATTAAGGAGCGGCGGCCGCCCCGCCACTATTTAGGCTAATTATGTACATGTCCCCCCTGTCCCTAGTGCAAACCGATTGGAGTGCTTCGAAACAGTGAATCATTTTGCGACGCAACTGATTCGGAGTTTTGAAAAGCTCCGTTTCACTCAACACAATACGTGAATTTTAAAATCGTTACAAGCGTGGTCGAAATTCGAAAATGAATGGCTCTTTTGTTCTGGTTTTTGCTAATGAATAGCTTAGCCTTGAACTGAATGATCGAAAGCACGTGTTTGAATCAATCTCAGCCTGAGTGTTTCCAGCGTAAATGACTCACTTCGTCAGTTCCTCTGCTTTTCGTGTCTTCAGTCATGTTTACACGACACTGTCAGTACTACTACTGGCATAGCTTGCTAGTTTAATGACGTTAACTAAAACAAGCGAAAAAGTAGGATGTTTACAAATATAATATCCACATTACCATTCCAAAGATAACATCCAACACAAATCTACTCCATATTGAGGTGAGGTAACCGGTTTACTTATAACTAGTGAAACACTCCATTAATATGACGAGCTGCAGCTCAAAATACATGTTAGATGGAAACATTGTGCATTATGATGAGTTTGTAGCTTAATTCACTATATTTGAAATAGTTTGAGCTGCAGTTCAGTTGCTGACAGTTCAACGGGAAATCAGTTGAAAGCATCCAGTCACCTCATACCATTTGAGTTAATCTTACATTTATCAGTATACATTGTAATAAATGTTTTAGAAATGATTGTAGTATGTGTATTAGTCAATATAGAGTGATAGAGCAAATGGGAGAAGCAGATGAACTTAAGGTGCTAGCGTCTCTGCTAAATTCTATGTCCTCCACACACACCGTTAAAGGATTGTTAGGCTGCACTAATTAGGTCAACCGGAACCGGGAACACTTCCCATAACACCCGATGTACTCAGTGCATCGTCAGAAGAATGGCATCTACGCTAATATTAGTCTGTTTCTCTCTTATTCCGAGGTCACATTAACCACCAGATCCAGTCCGTATCCAAATCAGATGGTGGATCTGCACCTAGAAACGACCTCGACGGCCCTGAATGTCAGCGGAGACCACATCGACTGGATGAGCCCCAGAGACGGATCATCAGCGAAGACCTCGTCACCTACACGGCCGTCGGCACAAGACCACGGGAACCAGATGAGTCCTCTGTGTCTGGCCAGAGGAGAACTGGCCCCCCGACTGAGCCTGGTTTCTCCCAAGGTTTTTTTCTCCATTTGTCACCGATGGAGTTTTGGTTCCTTGCCGCTGTCGCCTCTGGCTTGCTTAGTTGGGGACACTTACTCTTCACACAATATTGCATTTTATTTTATTGTTTTTGATTAACTACCTTTACCTGAAAATTGAGTGTTTATTGTTGCCCTTGGCATTGTTGATGTACTATTTCCTATTTAATACTGTACAGCCGCCTTGTCACAATTCTGTATTGTTAAAGGCGGTATATAAATAAAGGTGACTTGACTTGACTTGACACACACACAGTGTTACTGACAGCAGTTCACTTCCCAGAAGACACCACCCAAACTCCTCAGGAACTACCCAGAGGACCCTAGTAACCATCTAAAACACCCTAGCAACCTCTCATCACACCATAGCAATTATCTAGAACACCCTAGCAACCACTCATCTTTATATTTCCCAGAATGAAGTTTTTTCTTCAAATCAAATATTGTATTATGTGTGTCTAACGTGTTTTCTAGCATCGCTCACTTGTCGTTGACGTGAAGGGCCAGAGCATGACCTGTGAACTCCATGACATCGTCGCCCAGGTCGAAGTGGCGAAACACGTCCCTCATGGTGGTTCTGTGCGGGTCCATGTCGTGATACGTCCGCGGATCGTTCTCCTCGAAGTTCAGGATGAAGGACATGAACTTGCGGAAACGCCGCTTATCGAACATCCCCATCAGATCTGGAGGAAAACACCAGCGCTAATATCGTTAAAAGTAAAACCATAAAAACACAAACAGTTTAGTTTAAGTCCTAAATCTGACGGCATTTTAATGTCATGTTAAAAAAAAAAAAATCTAAGATTACGAGAATAAAGTCGAAACGTATCGAGAATAAAGTCTTTATTCTCAAAATGTTTCGACTTTATTCACAAAACGCTTCGACTTTATTCTCGATACGTTTCGACTTTATTCTCGATACGTTTCTACTCTATTCTCGATACGTTTCGATTTTATTCTTGTAACATTTCGACTTTATTGTCGTAACATTTCGACTCTTTTCTCGAAATGTTTCGACTTTATTCTTGTAACGTTTCGGCTTTATTTTTAAAATGTTTCAACTTTATTCACAAAATGTTTCCGACTTTATTCTCGATATGTTTCGACTTTATTCTCGTAACGTTTTGACTTCATTCTTGATACGTTTCAACTTTATTCTCGATACGTTTCGACTTTATTCTCGAAACGTTTCGACTTTATTCTTGTAACGTTTTGACTACATTCTCGATACGTTTCGACTTTATTCTCATAATGTTTCGGCTTTATTTTTAAAATGTTTCAACTTTATTCACGAAACGTTTCTGACTTTATTCTCGATACGTTTCGACTTTATTTTTGTAACGTTTCAGCTTTATTTTTAAAATGTTTCAACTTTATTCACGAAACGTTTCGACTTTATTCTCGATACTTTTCCACTTTATTCTTGTAACGTTTCGGCTTTATTTTTAAAATGTTTCAACTTTGTCCACAAAACGTTTCCGACTTTATTCTCGATACGTTTCGACTCTATTCTCCAACCGTTTCGACTTTATTCTCGTAACGTTTTGACTTCATTCTCGATACGTTTCGACTTTATTCTCATAATGTTTCGGCTTTATTTTTAAAATGTTTCAACTTTGTCCACAAAACGTTTCGACTTTATTCTCGATACGTTTCGACTCGATTCTCCAAACGTTTCGACTTTATTCTCGTAACGTTTTGACTTCATTCTCGATACGTTTCGACTTTATTCTCATAATGTTTCGGCTTTATTTTTAAAATGTTTCAACTTTGTCCACAAAACGTTTCGACTTTATTCTCGATACGTTTCGACTCGATTCTCCAAACGTTTCGACTTTATTCTCGTAACGTTTCGACTCGATTCTCCAAACGTTTCGACTTTATTCTCGATACGTTTCGACTCGATTCTCCAAACGTTTCGACTTTATTCTCGTAACGTTTTGACTTCATTCTCGATACGTTTCGACTTTATTCTCATAACGTTTCGGCTTTATTTTTAAAATGTTTCAACTTTGTCCACAAAACGTTTCCGACTTTATTCTCGATACGTTTCGACTCTATTCTCCAACCGTTTCGACTTTATTCTCGTAACGTTTTGACTTCATTCTCGATACGTTTCGACTTTATTCTCATAATGTTTCGGCTTTATTTTTAAAATGTTTCAACTTTGTCCACAAAACGTTTCGACTTTATTCTCGATACGTTTCGACTCGATTCTCCAAACGTTTCGACTTTATTCTTGTAACATGTTGACTTAATTCTCGATACGTTTTAACTTTATTCTTGATACGTTTCGACTTTATTTTGTAAAGTTTCGGCTTTATTTTTAAAATGTTTCAACTTTATTCACGAAATGTTTCGACTTTATTCTCGATACGTTTCGACTTTATTCTCGTAACGTTTTGACTTCATTCTTGATACGTTTCGACTTCATTCTCGATACGTTTCGACTTTATTCTCATAATGTTTCACCTTTATTTTTAAAATGTTTCAACTTTATTCACAAAACGTTTCCGACTTTATTCTCGATACATTTCGACTTTATTCTTGTAACGTTTTGACTTCATTCTCGATACATTTCGACTTTATTCTCATAATGTTTCAGCTTTATTTTTAAAATGTTTCAACTTTATTCACAAAACGTTTCCGACTTTATTCTCGATACGTTTCGACTTTATTCTCGTAACGTTTTGACTTTATTCTCATAATGTTTCACCTTTATTTTTAAAATGTTTCAACTTTATTCACAAAACGTTTCCGACTTTATTCTCGATACATTTCGACTTTATTCTTGTAACGTTTTGACTTCATTCTCGATACGTTTCGACTTTATTCTCATAATGTTTCAGCTTTATTTTTAAAATGTTTCAACTTTATTCACGAAATGTTTCGACTTTATTCTCGATACGTTTCGACTTTATTCTCGTAACGTTTTGACTTCATTCTTGATACGTTTCGACTTCATTCTCGATACGTTTCGACTTTATTCTCATAATGTTTCACCTTTATTTTTAAAATGTTTCAACTTTATTCACAAAACGTTTCCGACTTTATTCTCGATACATTTCGACTTTATTCTTGTAACGTTTTGACTTCATTCTCGATACATTTCGACTTTATTCTCATAATGTTTCAGCTTTATTTTTAAAATGTTTCAACTTTATTCACAAAACGTTTCCGACTTTATTCTCGATACGTTTCGACTTTATTCTCGTAACGTTTTGACTTTATTCTCATAATGTTTCACCTTTATTTTTAAAATGTTTCAACTTTATTCACAAAACGTTTCCGACTTTATTCTCGATACATTTCGACTTTATTCTTGTAACGTTTTGACTTCATTCTCGATACGTTTCGACTTTATTCTCATAATGTTTCAGCTTTATTTTTAAAATGTTTCAACTTTATTCACAAAACGTTTCTGACTTCATTCTCGATACGTTTCGACTTTATTTTTAAAATGTTTCAACTTTATTCACGAAACGTTTCGACTTTATTCTCGTAACATTTTGACTTCATTCTCGATATGTTTCGACTTTATTCTCGATACGTTTTGACTTTATTCTTGTAACGTTTCGGCTTTATTCTTGTAACGTTTCGGCTTTATTTTTAAAATGTTTTAATGTTTTAAAATGTTTTAAAATGTTGTTTGTTCACAAAACGTTTCCGACTTTATTCTCGATACGTTTCGACTTTATTCTCCAACCGTTTAGACTCTATTCTCCAACCGTTTCGACTTTATTCTCGTAATGTTTTGACTTCATTCTCGATACGTTTCGACTTTATTCTCATAATGTTTCGGCTTTATTTTGTAAGGTTTCGGCTTTATTTGTAAAATGTTTCGACTTTATTCTCGATACGTTTCGACATTATTCTAGATACGTTGCGACTTTATTCTCGATACATTTCGACTTTATTCTCGATATGTTTCGACTTTATTCTCGATACGTTTCGACTTTATTCTTGTAACGTTTTGGTTTTATTTTTAAAATGTTTCAATTTTATTCACGAAACGTTTTGACTTCATTCTTGATATGTTTCGACTTTATTCTCGATACGTTTCGACTCTATTCTCCAAACGTTTCGACTTTATTCTCGATACGTTGCGGCTTTTTTTTTTAAATGTTTCAACTTTATTCACGAAATGTTTCGACTTTATTCTCGATATGTTTCGACTTTATTCTCGATACGTTTCGACTTTATTCTTGTAACGTTTTGGCTTAATTTTTAAAATGTTTAAATTTTATTCACGAAACGTTTTGACTTCATTCTTGATACTATTCGACTTTATTCTCGATACGTTTCGACTCTGTTCTCCAAACGTTTCGACTTTATTCTCGTAACGTTTTGACTTCATTCTCGATACGTTTCGACTTTATTCTCATAATGTTTTGGGCTTTATTTTTAAAATGTTTCAACTTTATTCACAAAACGTTTCCGACTTTATTCTCGATATGTTTCGACTTTATTCTTGTAACGTTTTAACTTCATTCTCGATACATTTCGACTTTATTTTGTAACGTTTCGGCTTTATTTTTAAAATGTTTCAACTTTATTCATTAAACATTTCGACTTTGTTCTCGTAACGCTTTGACTTCATTCTTGATACGTTTCGACTTTATTCTCGATACGTTTCAACTTTATTCTAGATACGTTGCAGCTTTTTTTTTTTTTTAAATGTTTCAACTTTATTCACGAAATGTTTCGACTTTATTCTCGATATGTTTCGACTTTATTTTTAAAATGTTTCAATTTTATTCACGATACGTTTCGACTTTATTCTCGATACGTTTCGACTTTATTCTCGATACGTTTCAGCTTTATTTTTAAAATGTTTCAATTTTATTCACGAAACGTTTCGACTTTATTCTCGTAATGCTTTGGTTTTATTTTTAAAACCTTTCGACTTTAGTCTCAAAATGTTTTGACTTTATTCTTGATACATTTCAACTTTATTCTCGTTATTTTTACTTTATTCTCCTAGCGTTTCGATTTTATTCTCAAAACATTCCAACCCTCATAATTTTAGATTTTTTATATTTTAACATGACACTAAAATGCTGTCGTACTAAAAGACTACAATCTTAACAAAAATGAAAATGGAAAAACAAATTCAAAATATTAATAAAAAACAATCACAGTGTTACCTGAATTGTGTGTCTCTGTCTCAGTGCAGGGGACTTTGTGAATTTTCCCTCCTTTGTACACAAAACTGCCTTCAATCACCTTGAAGTCCAGATATCGTGTGACCTCAGTGTACAGCAGCATCTTCACGAGCTGACCTGCATGAAACACCGTCATCACAGCTGTACAAACACACACACACTCACTCACACACACACTCACACATAGGCTCTCACCATTCGCAACCAGGAACTTGGGAATCAGATCCACGTTCCAGTCTTTCCCGTGCCCCATCGATTTCGAAGGAGCAGAAACCTGGAATCTCTTATAAAGCTGTTAATAAGAACAAACAAACATGAACGTGTGTATGACAGGTGAGTGTGTGTGTGTGTGTGTGTGTGTGTTTTCATGTCTAAATACCTCCTCCAGAGGGGAAATTGAGGCACTTTCTCCTCCATAATACGGGTTGGAGTCCATATGAAGAACCTTCTTCCCATTGACTGACATCAGTCCAGATAGAACACATTCCTGCAGCACACTCACATTATTGATCATCACACACAGATCTAGCGATCGATCTGATGTTGAGTTGAATAAAGTGATGATCTACTTCAGACTCACTCCTGCAGAGTTGAGCTCTCACCTGGATGTTTCTAGTATTCCTAGTAAGAGCTTGATTAGTTGGCTCAGGTGTGTTGAATCAGGTTGGAGCTGAACTGTGCAGGACTGGATCTAGTCTGATCTCAGATCAGGATGTTAATGTTTTTTACCTTCAGTCCGGTTCCCAGAACAATCACATCAAACTCCGGCATCCTGACGCTCTCCGAGCGAATCCAAACACACACTTCATCCGCCTGCCTCAGCCGTGTGTGTGTGTGTGTGTGTGTGTGTGAGTGATTATTATATTATCCTAAACTCATAATCCTCGCATCATGTGAGGATCACTGACACACACGCCGTCTGTCTGGAGACTGTCCAGAGATTTACACACATTTGTTACATTTTAAATTGTAGCCCACTAACTTTAATAATAATGAAACAATAATTGTAATAAAACAATGTTTCTGATTGATATAACAATATATTAGCGTTCATACATGAACTGGGCACTCAGTTCAAGACAACTTTATTTATTCTGTACATAAATCATCTGTTCCAGATTCATACATTTTTATTTCTTTTTTAAGTTTTTATTTTATTTAAATGTGTATGTATGTATGTATGTATCTATGTATGTATGTACCAGGAGCACCTTAAAAAACCACAACAAATTCCTCTTGTGTTTGCGCACACTTGGCGAATAAAGCTAATTCTTATTCTGATTCTGATATAGTGCTTTTTACAACACTTTATGCTAATGTCAATATTAATATCTTCATGCCCTATAGCCGCTTTAATCAGATTAAAGCTGGACTATAATAGGCTTTTTAACATGCAATTCTGAACCCGCTCCGAAGTTCTGAACCCAATCAAATGATTCGCAATTCGCGCTCCGCAGTTAGATCTAATTCAAATAATTCGCTCCGAAGTCCCATCTGTATAATGATCTGTGAACCGTCATTATGGTTAGGGAGTCGGGCTTGTAATCGAAAGGTTGCGGGTTCGATTCCCAAGTCCGGCAGGGATTGAAGGTGGACCGAGTGAATAACCAGCGCTCTCTCCACCCTCAATACCACGACTGAGGTGAGTCCCTTGAGCAAGGCACCGAACCCCCAACTGCTCCCCGGGCGCCGCAGCGATAGCAATATGGCTGCCCACTGCTCCCGGTGTGTGTGCACTTGGATGGATTGGATTGTTAAATGCAGAGCACAAATTCCGAGTAATTAAATGATTACGTAGTCTCATCTGAATAATGACTGGCGAACCATAATATGTGATCAGGTATAGGAGCGTGGACCACGAGTCATTCAATTCGCAAAATGATTCACGAATCCGATCTAAATCAAATGATTTGCTTCGAAACAGTGAATCACAGGTTAAACTGCAATGGTTAAACATCACTATTTTACAATCACTACAAGCTATGTTGAATTCCTAAAAATGAATGGCTCTTTTAATCTGGTTTTTGCTAGTGAATCGCTTGAACTGAATGATCGAAGTCACGAGTTTGAATCAATCGGAGCGGTTCCAGCGTAAATAACTCACTCAATTGAATAGGTTGTCTATTCGTCTTTTCGCCTCTTCAGGCATGTTTACAGGACACTGTCAGTACTACTACTGGCTTAGCTCATTAGTTTTATGAAATTAGCCTAAATAACCATAACAAGTATAATGTTTACAAACAAAATATTTACGTTCCAAAGATAACATCCAACACAAATCTACTCTATATTGAGGTGAGGTAACCGGTTTACTGCTAACTAGTAAAACACTCCACTGATCTGACAAGCTGCAGCTCAAAATACATGTTAAAATTTACAAATAACCGCGCCCACTCTTACGGAAAAATAAGTTGGGTAGTTCTTTTCACAACACTTACGGTTTCAAAGCAGCTTTACAGTAAATCATTTGCTAATGTTCATAAAATCTTAATAATACCTTCATGCCTTATAACCGCATTAATCAGATTAAAGATGGACTATAATATTTACATTTTGCAACAATCGGTTTAGATTTGCTATACAGTATAGTTTAAGAATTGTACCCTGTGACTATGGCTTCGCCCGAAAGCTCTAAAATGCTGCCTTCTGAGGCAGCATTCCAAGGCAGGAAGGCATAAAGGCACGTCCGAATTCTAATTCTGCTTCACTTCCTGTCTCCGGGGGAACCTTCTTCTGATGGAATTTTGAAGGCAGCATAGATGTATCCTTCGCTGCCTTCGATTTCCCACAATCCTGTGCGCATGCGTCATATAGGCTATATAAATAAAGATGTTCTGGTGAAATTAGACTTGTTACTTTATATAATAGATGAGATCTTGACTATGATAAACTTTATGAATCATAATAGTGTAAAAAGCATAATAAATAATATTGTTTGTAATAACAGTATTTAATAAAATGTTATAAGGGTTCAAATGAGTAGTGAATAAGAGTAGTATTTCCAATATACTACCATTAATAACGAAACAGCCACTAATAACAATGGCCTGTTCTGCAATATTACTTGCATCAGTGCTTTTATTTTTTTAAGCAAAAAGTAGCTGCCATTCTCAGTCGTCTTCTCTGACTTCGGTGGGTAATGACATTGAGATCTTTATGTATTATTAAAGCATTTATATATAACTGTATAAGATCGTTTTTCTACAAAATCTACAACTTAACCGTTAGGTAACCTAGCAACAGCGTCACGTTCTGCTGCCTCTGAAGTCTGTCCGAAACTGTTTCCAGTGTTGCCTTTGCAGCCTTCGAAGTCACTGCCTGATAAGGCAGCGAGGCAGCAAGTCAGCTGACTAGGCTTACGGACATGACTACATTTCCCAGCATGCTCCGCGCGAACTTGACTACATTTCCCAGCATGCTCCAGTCTGCAGACACTTCCTCGACTTGTTTAACCAGTAAAGTTTAGGGGGTTTCACGCTTTTTTCACACTATAAGGTCGTTTCAAAGCCATAGTTTAATCAGAAACAGAACTTTTAAATGCGCGTTAGGCGCTGTTTCCCGGTGTTGCTGAATTACGGACTTTACATTCGCGGTCGAGTTGATCAGTTCCTGACACACACAGAGAATGACTGAAGCAGTAAGTCGCGTTCATCCGCTCACTGCTGCAGCAATAACACTGTCTGTCTGTCTGTCTGTCTTCACCTGTCATCTGTCAGTTTTCAGGTGAACAGCACAAGCGCGTTCACGCGCGCCAGACCCCCGGGTTCTTGGAGCGTCTGAGCGCGAGCACCGGCGGCGTGATCGCGGGCGTGTGTCTGTTCACGCTGTCATTCTACGTGCTCTTCACGAATGAGGTGAGATGCAATCAATCAATCAATTAATCAGTCAGTGATGGAGCACATCCATCTGTCATTCATGTGTGTCTGCAGGGGCGCGCTCTGCGCACGGCCTCGTCTCTGGATGAGGGTCTCAGTCAGGTCGTGTCCCTTCATCCAGATGTGATGTTGGACCCTCAGAATCACGGTCGTCTGGTTCACCTGTCCGGGCCGCTGCGGACCGCGCAGGTAATTACAGATGAACCTCTATTCATCGTCAAATCATCATCATCATCATCGATTTTTCATTCTGTGCTGTTTTCTGTGTGAACAAACTTCATTAAACATGATCCTGTAATCACAATAAATTATTTTTTTTATATAGAACAAAGTCTCAGCTGTCAGACTGTGTAAATGTTCTTATTAGATTTAAACAATAATTGAGGTTTTGGCTTGTAAGTAATTTCACGTGACCTAACATTTACTGCAGGAAAGACATTCATTGTCATTCATGATCATTAGATGGAAAAAATAACTACAGAGAGAAGCGTTTCAATAAATATATGCACTGTATTTGACCTCACAATTCTCAGGAAACAGTTACAAGTTATAAACTCAGAGTGTTTTATATAAACACAGTTCTGAGAAGCCTTTTTTAAATTTTATTCCATGGTGGAAACAACAAACAAACAAATTTGTGAGATGTGAAGTGTTGTGAGATAAAAATCAGAATTGCCTTTTTTTTTTAATATTTTTATTTTCTGTTGGATCTATAACTTCAACGCTTAATTAACATATGTGTGAATAAATTAAATAAAAATATAAATAGCAATTGAATTTAGCAGTCTGGGCTGTGTTGTTAATTTTAGCTGAATGAACTGATATTGTTTTCTGTGTAGTCTACAGTTTCAGTTGAGAGATTGTGTTGATGTACAGTACCTGAATGATATAATGAAAGTGAAAGTGTGGACCACATATGATGTCCCATACTCTGAATTTGTGCTCTGCATTTATCCCGTCCAAGTGCACACGCACACCAGGAGTAGTTGGCAGCTATTTTTGCTGCAGTGCCTGAGGAGTAGTTGGGGGTTCGGTGTCTTGGTCAGGGGTCTCACCTCAGTCATGGTACTGGAGGTGGAAGCCATCCATCCATCCATTTTCACCCGCTTATCCGGAACCGGGTCGCGGGGGCAGCAGTCTAAGCAGAGATGCCCAGACTTCCCTCTCCCCAGACACTTCCTCCAGCTCTTCCGGCGGAACACCGAGGCGTTCCCAGGCCAGCCGAGAGACATAGTCCCTCCAGCGTGTCCTGGGTCTTCCCCGGGGCCTCCTCCCGGTGGGACATGCCCGGAACACCTCCCCAGGGAGGCGTCCAGGAGGCATCCGGAACAGATGCCCGAGTCACCTCAACTGGCCTCTCTCGATGTGAAGGAGCAGCGGGGTCTACTCCGAGCTCCTCCCGAGTGACCAAGCTCTTCACCCTATCTCTAAGGGAGCGCCCAGCCACCCTACGGAGAAAACTCATTTCGGCCGCCTGTATCCGGGATCATATCCTTTCGGTCATGACCCAAAGCTCATGACCATAGGTGAGAGTAGGAACGTAGATCGACCGGTAAATCGAGAGCTTCACCTTACAGCTCAGCTCTTTCTTCACCACGACAGACAGACCGGTACAGCGAACGCATTACTGCAGAAGCTGCACCGATCCGTCTGTCGATCTCCCGCTCCATCCTTCCCTCACTCGTCAACAAGACCCCCAGATACTTAAACTCCTCCACCTGGGGCAAGGACTCCCCACCAACCTGAAGAGGACAAGGTGGAAGCGAATAACTGAATTAATTCGTTAACTGACGTGCGTCTGTGTTGCAGCCGCTGTACGACCCGAACTACGGTGTGTCGGTGCAGGCGGTGAAGCTGCAGAGGCGGGTGGAGATGTACCAGTGGGTGGAGTACAGCGAGAGCAGGTTTGTGTGTCACAGCTGCCGTAATTACATTCATCACATTCACTCACACTCATCACATTCACTTATGTTCATCACATTCATGACCTTCATCACGTTCACTCTCATTCATCACATTCACTCTCGGTCATCATATTCACTCGTTCATCACATTCATGACCTTCATCACATTCACCACATTCATGACCTTCATCACGTTCCCTCTCGTTCATCACATTCACTCACACTCATCACATTCACTCATGTTTATCACATTCATGACCGTCATCACGTTCACTCACATTCGTCACATTCACTCTCGTTCATCATATTCACTAGTTCATCACATTCATGACCTTCATCACGTTCACTCTCGTTCATCACATTCACTCACGCTCATCACATTCACTCATGTTCATCACATTCATGACCTTCATCACATTCACCACATTCATGACCTTCATCACGTTCCCTCTCGTTCATCACATTCACTCACACTCATCACATTCACTTATGTTCATCACATTCGTGACCTTCATCACGTTCACTCTCATTCATCACATTCACTCTCGGTCATCAGATTCACTAGTTCATCACATTCATGACCTTCATCACGTTCACTCAGACTCATCACCTTCACTCACACTCATCACATTCACTCATGTTCATCACATTCATGACCTTCATCACGTTCACTCTCATTCATCACATTCACTCTCGGTCATCATATTCACTCGTTCATCACATTCATGACCTTCATCACATTCACCACATTCATGACCTTCATCACGTTCCCTCTCGTTCATCACATTCACTCACACTCATCACATTCACTTATGTTTATCACATTCATGACCGTCATCACGTTCACTCACATTCGTCACATTCACTCTCGTTCATCATATTCACTAGTTCATCACATTCATGACCTTTATCACGTTCACTCAGACTCATCACCTTCACTCACACTCATCACATTCACTCATGTTCATCACATTCATGACCTTCATCACGTTCACTCTCATTCATCACATTCACTCTCGGTCATCATATTCACTCGTTCATCACATTCATGACCTTCATCACATTCACCACATTCATGACCTTCATCACGTTCCCTCTCGTTCATCACATTCACTCACACTCATCACATTCACTTATGTTTATCACATTCATGACCGTCATCACGTTCACTCACATTCGTCACATTCACTCTCGTTCATCATATTCACTAGTTCATCACATTCATGACCTTTATCACGTTCACTCAGACTCATCACCTTCACTCACACTCATCACATTCACTCATGTTCATCACATTCATGACCTTCATCACGTTCACTCTCATTCATCACATTCACTCTCGGTCATCATATTCACTCGTTCATCACATTCATGACCTTCATCACATTCACCACATTCATGACCTTCATCACGTTCCCTCTCGTTCATCACATTCACTCACACTCATCACATTCACTTATATTCATCACATTCGTAACCTTCATCACGTTCACTCTCATTCATCACATTCACTCTCGTTCATCATATTCACTAGTTCATCACATTCATGACCTTCATCACGTTCACTCAGACTCATCACCTTCACTCACACTCATCACATTCACTCATGTTTATCACATTCATGACCTTCATCACGTTCACTCTCATTCATCACATTCATGACCTTCATCACGTTCACTCACATTCGTCACATTCACTCTCGTTCATCATATTCACTAGTTCATCACATTCATGACCTTCATCACGTTCACTCTCGTTCATCACATTCATTCACACTCATCACATTCACTCATGTTTATCACATTCATGACCTTCATCACGTTCACTCACATTCGTCACATTCACTCTCGTTCATCATATTCACTAGTTCATCACATTCATGACCTTCATCACGTTCACTCTCGTTCATCACATTCATTCACACTCATCACATTCACTCATGTTCATCACATTCATGATCTTCATCACATTCACTCTCGGTCATCGTATTCACTCGTTCATCACATTCATGACCTTCATCACGTTCACTCTCGTTCATCACCTTCACTCACACTCATCACATTCATGATCTTCATCACATTCACTCACATTTGTCACATTCACTCTCGGTCATTGTATTCACTCGTTCATCACATTCATGCCCTTCATCACGTTCACTCTCGTTCATCACATTCATGCCCTTCATCACGTTCACTCTCGTTCATCACATTCACTCGTTCATCACATTCATGACCTTCATCACGTTCACTCTCATTCATCACATTCACTCACACTCATCACAATTACTCACACTTATTGCATTCACTTACATTCATTCACATTCATCACGTTCACTTACATTCGTCACATTCACTCTCATTCGTCATATTCACTCATTCATCACATTCATGATCTTTATCACGTTCACTCACATTCGTCACATTCACTCTCGTTCATCATATTCACTAGTTCATCACATTCATGACCGTCATCACGTTCACTCACATTCGTCACATTCACTCTCGTTCATCATATTCACTAGTTCATCACATTCATGACCTTCATCACGTTCACTCTCGTTCATCACATTCACTCACGCTCATCACATTCACTCATGTTCATCACATTCATGACCTTCATCACATTCACCACATTCATGACCTTCATCACGTTCCCTCTCGTTCATCACCTTCACTCACACTCATCACATTCACTCATGTTCATCACATTCATGACCTTCATCACGTTCACTCTCATTCATCACATTCACTCTCGGTCATCATATTCACTCGTTCATCACATTCATGACCTTCATCACATTCACCACATTCATGACCTTCATCACGTTCCCTCTCGTTCATCACATTCACTCACACTCATCACATTCACTTATATTCATCACATTCGTGACCTTCATCACGTTCACTCTCATTCATCACATTCACTCTCGTTCATCATATTCACTAGTTCATCACATTCATGACCTTCATCACGTTCACTCAGACTCATCACCTTCACTCACACTCATCACATTCACTCATGTTTATCACATTCATGACCTTCATCACGTTCACTCTCATTCATCACATTCATGACCTTCATCACGTTCACTCACATTCGTCACATTCACTCTCGTTCATCATATTCACTAGTTCATCACATTCATGACCTTCATCACGTTCACTCTCGTTCATCACATTCATTCACACTCATCACATTCACTCATGTTTATCACATTCATGACCTTCATCACGTTCACTCACATTCGTCACATTCACTCTCGTTCATCATATTCACTAGTTCATCACATTCATGACCTTCATCACGTTCACTCTCGTTCATCACATTCATTCACACTCATCACATTCACTCATGTTCATCACATTCATGATCTTCATCACATTCACTCTCGGTCATCGTATTCACTCGTTCATCACATTCATGCCCTTCATCACGTTCACTCTCGTTCATCGCATTCACTCACACTCATCACATTCACTGATGTTCATCACATTCATGACCTTCATCACGTTCACTCTCGTTCATCACCTTCACTCACACTCATCACATTCATGATCTTCATCACATTCACTCACATTTGTCACATTCACTCTCGGTCATTGTATTCACTCGTTCATCACATTCATGCCCTTCATCACGTTCACTCTCGTTCATCACATTCACTCGTTCATCACATTCATGACCTTCATCACGTTCACTCTCATTCATCACATTCACTCACACTCATCACAATTACTCACACTTATTGCATTCACTTACATTCATTCACATTCATCACGTTCACTTACATTCGTCACATTCACTCTCATTCGTCATATTCACTCATTCATCACATTCATGATCTTTATCACGTTCACTCACATTCGTCAGTCACTGTCGTTCATCACTTTCATTGACACTTATCACATTCGCTTACATTTATCACATTCATTCACACTCATCACATTCACTCATTCATCACATTCATGACCTTCATCACGTTCACTCTCGTTCATCACATTCATCACACTGACTCAAACTCATCAAATTGATTCACGTTCATCACATTCATCACATTGACTCACACATCACATTCCCCCACATTCATTACATTCACTTACGTCTGTCTCATTCATTACAGGGACTATGAGGAGAACGGAGAGAAGAAGACCGAAACGACGTACACGTACAGTGAGTGTCGAGCTGCCATTTCTCGGCTCGTCTCGCGGGCGTCTCACTGAGCTTGTGTTTCTTGCAGACACCGAATGGAAGTCAGAGGTCATCAGCAGCAGGCACTTCGATCAGGAGGTCGGTCACACGAACCCCAGGTGAGCGGCGTGAGCTGTGACGAGCGCTGCGGCGCCGCGTGTTTCTGACTTGTGTGTCTCGTTTCTCAGTGCCATGGCGGTGGAGAGCGTGACGGTCGTGGCTCAGGATGTTTGGGTCGGGAGGCTCTTCCTGTCTAAAGGTAACGCATGCTCTCGCTGCTCTTTCTCATGCTGCTGCTGGCGTGTTGATGGTTAAGCATGTGTTTCCAGGGCTGGTGGACCAGATCACTGACTTTCATACGCTGAGTCTCCAAGGACTTCCTGTTCCTTTTACGAACACCTTCCTGACGGTGTATGATGATTACTTTTACCACACGGCAAACCCTCGACGTCCAGAGGTGAGCGAACACACACACACACACACACACACACACACACACACACTCTTGCAAACGTCATTGCGTTCCATGATGACCGTTGTCATGTTGTCGCTTCAGGTCGGAGACGTACGCATTCGTTTCTCCTATGCTGGTCTGAGTGGCGATGGAGTCTATCCTGGCCCCGCCCACAAGGTGAGAATGGCCAATCAGATGCATCAATTTCTGAATGCGATGAAACATGCTAGTAACTTGTTAATCATGTTAGCAACATGCTAGTAACTTGCTAATCATGCTAGCAACTGGCTAGTAACATGCTAATCATGGTAACAAAATGCTAGTAACTTGCTAAACATGCGCAAATCTTGCTAGTAACTTGCTAATCATGCTAGCAGCTGGATAGTAACATGCTAATCATGATAACAGAATGTTAGCAACTGGCTAGTAACATGCTAATCATGATACCAGAATGCTAGTAACTTGCTAATCATGTTAGCAACATGCTAGTAACATGTTAATCATGCTAACAACATTGTGATCAGCCTATAAAAATGCAAACAAGAAGTTAATCATGTTAAATCATGAGAGCAACATCTATCATACTTTTTCAACTCCTTCAGACTTACAGGCTAAGCTTTCTCAAGCCAACAAGGTTTGTTCTCAAACTTTACTCATGTAGTTTGTGTGTGTTGTAGGTGAGTGTGGTGGCGATGCGGCAGGGCGATCAGCTGAAGCCCTTCAAGACGCGCTCCGGAGACGTGCTGGAGATCCTGTACATGGGCGATCTGTCAGCAGAGGTGCGTCGCGTCACGTCGGTCACACGGATGCACCGCCGCAGATGTGACGCTCACACGTGTGCTTGTGTTCCCTCAGGAGGTGTTTGCTAAAGAACATCAGCTGAACGACATGAAGACGTGGGCGCTGAGGCTCGGCGGCTGGGTGCTTATGTTTCTGGGTGTCAGTCTGAGCACACGGATCATATACACGCTGGGTAATTCACACACACGCACACGCGCACTCAGGGCTGATGGGTGATGGTCGCGTCCTGACGCTCTCTCTCTCTCTCATCCAGTGGACTGGGTTCCTGTGCTGAGGGAGCTGGTGTCGGCGGGGCTGAAGATCTTCGCGCTCTGCGTCTCGTGTTCGCTGTCGCTGCTCACCATCGCCGCCGGATGGATCTTCTACCGCCCTCTGCTGGGCGGGGCGATCGCGCTGCTCGCGTTCCTGCCGTTACTCGTCGCACACGCAAGAGCGCCGGCAAAGAAAAACCAATGACTAGTTTAACCTCCAGCAGCTCTGAGCTTCTCTGCAGCCGAGAAGACTAATTCACCTCGAGCACTTCCTATGGGGTTTTATAATGGGGCTTTTCAGTTTGGTCTGTGGTCAACGTAAGCTGACAACGATTTTTGTTGTGCAACGTGAACGGCACACATTCGCAACCCAAACCCTCTTATGTAGTTGCTTGTTACAAACATACAGCTTTAAAAATAATGTTTTCGGTATGGATGCTGTAGAACAAAACATCTAAGATGACTTATGTTTACCACAGACCTTATTTTAGTCTTAAATTACATAGTACAAATATCTAAACATTTTAAATGAAGATTCACAGTAACGTAAGATATGAAGTTTATGCTTAAGAAAAAATCCTTTAGATCATTTTTGAGACCCCGCTGTCAGCTGTTAGTTCTAAACTCACTTCATTTTTTTGTTGTTGTTGTTTTGCATCTCCTATAAATGTATCTTGATGTAGGAATGTTCAGACAACAAGACAAAAATACCAAATAAGAATTGGTTTTTTTTGCAGTACACTCACAAACTGAAACCCCCATCATAAAATCTCAAGGGAGCTCACATTCTGGGTCAATTTTTATACAGGAACTTTATTTACAGAGTTTGTTTTTGTGTGTGTGTAAGGTGTGTGTTCATTTTCCAGTAAAGGTGTGTGAAATAAAGGGTGAATCCTCACCACATTATGACGTTTTCAACCATCAAAGCATGAGAAACACAAACCAGCAAACGCGTCTTATAAAGGCTTTAATACACAAACATACCAAATTCTGCTTACGGTGAAAGACAAAAGAACGCATTTCAAGTCTCGTCCGCGGGTGTGCAGCGCACCTTGGTCCTGATGTGTTGTTTCTCGAAGTTGTCGTTGCATATTTGTGTTTTGAGTCTGGATGTGGCGTAGAATTCAGTGGCGTACGAACAGAAACGTTAAATACTGACATAAACTCTCAACACTAGATGAACTGATTCAGTTAAAAAGAATAAAATGGAGGCGAACGCAGTCCGTTTACAGCAGGAGGCATTTACTGTTCTTCTTGCCCTTCCTGGCCTGCAGCGCCGCCCTGGTGGCCATCTCGAACACCTCCCGCACGCCGTCCTTGGTTTTGGCCGAGCACTCCATGTATCCGAAGGCACAGATGCGGTTGGCCATGTCGCGGCCCTCCTCCGGCTTGACAGGCTCCTGCGGGACAGACGGGCAGACGTCAAGAAAGCACAGCAGAAACCCAGCGCCGCTGCTTCGCTTACAGCGATAATACTAAAAGTGACTCTAGAAAGCTTGCAGCAGAAACGCTCAAATGCACTGCAAAATCCTTTTTTACATCCTAAATTAAGCTTTCCACTGACGTATGGTTTGGCCGAGACACAACTATTTGAAAATCTGAAGGTGTAGAAAAATCTAAACTTTGAAAAAAATCACCTTTAAAGTTGTCCAAATGAAGTTCTGAGCAATGCATATTACTAATCAAAAATTTAGTTTTGATACATTTACAAAATATCTTCATGGAACATGATCTTCACTTAATATTCTAATGATTTTTGGTGTAAAAGAAAAATTGATCATTTTGACCCATACAATGTATTGTTGGCTGTTGCTACAAATATACCCGTGATACTTGAGACTGGTTTTGTGCTCCAGGGTCACATAATATGCAAATGCACTGAAACAGGTGCACTAATATGTTAAAATTGCCAATTAGAGCTCAATCGATATAATCAGAGACAATGAAAAGTATGTTTCGATACTAGTACAACCTATACAGTCAACTAAATGTCAATATTAGTTTAGTTTAGTATATTAGTTTTTTTGCATAATGTGCAATAGTTTTAATATTTTGAATTTGTTTTTTTTTTTCCCCACAATTTTTATTAGTTTTTGTTTTTTTGTCATATATACGTCTATATATATTTTTTCTTTGTTTTGATTTTTTCGTTTTAAAATAAAAAGTTTTTGGCTTTAGTTACAAGCCTGACTCTTATTTTGAAAGTCTTTGTGGACTGCAGAGGGTTTATGAGAAAATATTAACAGCATTAATTTTTCTATTAATTAATACACAAATTTGAAGATGAAAATTGGCTTTCAAAATAGAAGTCCCACTTTGCACGTTTCAGCCAATAATTCCAATAATTCCGATAAATGAATCGGTTTATATATCCGCCTTATTATAAATTATGAACGCTTACTTTATTTCAAGTACCTAAAGTTTTTTTTTTTTTTTTTAAACGAGCACTTAAAACACACAGAGACTCTTATTTTCAAAGTGTTTGCGGTTTTCTCGACCGCAGATTGGTTTATGAGAAAACATTAACAGTATTCAGTTTTCTATCAATTATTAGACCAATCTGAAGATTAAAAAATGGGATTTCAGAATAAAAGCTCTGCACACGTTTCGGGTGATTCCAATAATCAGGAAGTGCCGATATATGAATCGGTTTATATGTCAGCCTTATTATCAATTATGAACGCTTACTTTATTTCAAGTAACTAAAATGTGTTTTTTTACAAACAAGTCTGAATTACACAGACACTCTTATTTTGAAAAGCCTATGCTTTACTACTTCAGCTACTCACTTAAACCGTTATAACGTAAACACCATCGTGTAGCGTAAATAGTCCTAATTCCTTGTGTTACACCATTTAGGGTTTTAAGCCCCCGCAGAAACCTTAGTGGTCGACCGATAGAGGTTTTATATGATGATGTCACACTATGTAATTATATAACAAATGACAGGCTTTGTTTTACTATTCTTAGGAAGAATCTTAAGATGGAGAACAGATTATTTATTCAAAATAAAAGTCCTGCATCCCACACGTTCAGCCGATGACTATTAAGAGAAAACGGCAAATACGGGCACACCTGCTTCATCTTGAAGAGTTCGCGGCGAGTGTGTTCGTCGTTGCGCAGGTCCTTCTTGTTGCCCACCAGGATTATGGGAACGTTGGGGCAGAAATGCTTGACCTCCGGAGTCCATTTCTCAGGAATGTTCTCTGCGGGGTCAGAGAGGTCAAAGGTCAGAGCGAGCGGCAGCAGCGCGAGGTCGGCGCGAGCGCGGCTCGAGACTCACCCAGGCTGTCGGGGCTGTCGATGGAGAAGCACATGAGGATGACGTCCGTGTCGGGGTAGGAGAGCGGCCGCAGACGGTCGTAGTCCTCCTGACCCGCCGTATCCCACAGCGCCAGCTCCACCTGGAACACGCAAACGCCAGCGTTAGCACAGGCGCGCGAGAAACGCTCACGGCCGCACGGACCGCTCGCTCTTTACCTGCTTGCCGTCCACTTCGATGTCGGCCACGTAGTTCTCGAAGACCGTGGGCACGTAAACCTCTGGGAACTGGTCTTTGCTGAAGACGATGAGGAGGCAGGTCTTCCCGCACGCGCCGTCGCCCACGATCACCAGCTTCTTACGGATGGCGGCCATTTCTGCGCTAAAAAAAGAGATGCACACACGCAAAATGTACTTTTTTCGAGATTTGGGATGAAATGACGTGCCGCTCTTGTGTTTTCGCGAGATCCTTTTAAAAATCATTAGATTGGTCGATCTCACTAGCCCAGTCTAGCGCTAGAATCGTGCTAGTAACTTGCTAATCATGCTAGCAACATGCTAGTAAGACGTTAATCATGTTAAAGACATGCTAGCAACATGCTAATCATTCTAGTAACATGTTAGTCATGTTAATAACATGCTAATAACTTGCTAGTCATGCTAGAAACATGTTAACAATATGCTAATGATGCTAGAAACATGCTAGTAACTTGGTAATCATGCTTATAGCATGCTAGCAACATGCTAGTAACTTAAGCATGCTGGAAACATGTTGGCAACATGCTAGTCACGCTAATAACATGTTAATAATGTTAGAAACATGCTAATAACTTGCTAGTCATGCTAGAAACATGCTAACATTGTGCTAATCATGCTAGTAACTTTAATAATGCTAAAAACATGTTAACAACATGCTAGTAACTTAATAATCATGCTAATAACATGCTAGTAGCTGGTTAATCATACTAGAAACATGCTAGTCATGCTAGTAACATGTTAATGATGTTAGAAACACACTAATACTTGCTAGTCATGCAAGAAACGCATTACCAATATGCTAATCATGCTAGGAACATGCTAGTAATTTGTTAGTTGTGCTAAAACATGTTAACAACATGCTAGTAACTTGCTAATCATGACAGAAACATGGTAGCAATTTGCTGCCCATGATAGAAACATGCTAGCAACATGTTAAACATAATTAGTTAGAAACATGCTGACTACATCCTAATCATTATCTAATCTATATAAAGTTTAAAACTTCTACAGCTTTGACAGCTGCTTTAAGCTTTCAGGCTAGATCAGGCTTTCTCAAGCCAATATATATATATATATATTTCAAATAAGTGATAAAAATAACATTTCAAAGAGTTTAATATAAAAAAAAATAGTATATATACTGATTCACTATTATGAAGATGAATAAAAAAACGTTTTGCAGTGTTCACAAGTACTGATTATAATAAAAGAAAGCACTGAATTGTAGCCATTTTTAGTGAAAAACTGTTAAAGTGACTTACAGAAACAATGTGGAGTTACATGAACATACAGCAAATACAGTCACAAAATAAAACAGTATTAATATCATTATATAAACTTTTAGAGCTTTTGGATGAAATGACCTGCTGTTTTTGTGTTCCCATGATATTAAACCGCTTAACAACGCTAAATGCCGAAACATTAAAAACGGTGTCATATAAAAAAGTAAATAACTAATAAACATTTGCGTTCAGTGAGAGTTTAATTTGAATATGAACGCACTTTCCTCAGTGTTTATATGCGGTTTCAAGCTCTTCTCACTCTTTTCAGGTTTAAACGCAGATGCTTAACAACAGGAGAGTGAAATCTATGAATATTTTGACACTCAGAGCTTTATTTCTTTCGCACATGAACAAGCTCTTGCCTTTAAAAGTTTGAATACATGTTCGTGTCGCATAATGTCGATGCGAAGCTAACAGGCTACACAAGCGGAAGTGAGCGACTCTTCTCAGGAAAGACATTCAAATCACCAAGCGTTAAACACCCCGCCTGAGTCTCTCGGTCGAGGGGAGTTTACCAGTAGTCGTTAACCTTTTTTCAAAGGCGTTATGAAGAGAAAATCACCTTAAATTTGCGCTCACCGTCTACTTAACGCGGCTCGAGTTTTCCGGGTCGGTTCAGTGCGCGCGCCTGAAGCCAGACACAATCAGCCAAGGTGGCGACCGAACAACAACCCGTCAAAATATGAGTCCCCAACAAACGCGTCAAAATAAGAGTCTTCGCATTTTGGTTTCCAGCTTCTCATTTATTAGTGTAATTGGAGATACATTTGGCATTTCAAAAAGTTAAGGTATCTTATTGAAAACATGTTCAGTTTTTTTTTTTTTTTACTTTTAACATAACAAACAAAAACAGATTTTTATAGTATTATTTGTCAACTTTGTTACAGACAAATTATGCAATGTGTAGAAAAAACAATAAATCATAACAGGAAAAATCATTCTTGCTTCATTAGACAAACAGTCCTTACATTCCAACACTTGAAACTGAGATAAAATTTCACCTGTGCATACCTTAAAAATTGAAAAAATAAATATGTCTTCACAGAACCATCCACTTGGGCCAACGATTTTTTCATCAAAATATGTATTATGTATAATATCCAGTAAAAAAGAAGTGATGTTGAAATATTATAAGGGTGCAAAAAAATATTAATAATGTTTATGAGATTTCAAACAATTATATCTTCATGGAACATGCTCTTTACTGAATATCATAATAAAAAAGTAAAAGAAAAATTAATAATTTTGATCCATACAATGTATTGTTGGCTACTGCTACAAATATACCCGTGCAACTTAAGTTTTCGTGGTCCAGGCTCACATATTATAGATGACATCTGATATTATATGAGATCTTTATAATATTTGTGACACTATTACCAATCTAAGACTTTATGTTAAGCTCAGTTTTTGACAGCTTTTGAATCCTTGCTGTCCTCCGCTTGCCGCACCTGGTCCGACGAGGTGGCGCACACCATCCTCGCTTTGACCTTCTTATTAGACGAAATTATGAGGAACGGGCTGAGCGAGGCGTAGCACGAGGAGAAAAACACCCTCATGTCGGCCACCACCGGAGGCACCTGCGGCACCGTCAGCATGTAGATCCAGATGACGTTATCGATGCCGAAAAACACGGCGTACAGAACCACCAGCATCACCACCGTCTTGGCTGCCCGCGTCTCCATCGTGGCGCCCTGCGAGCGGCGGATGCCCCGCACTTTCCTGCCGTGCTGGTGAAGGAGGACCAGGATGTAGGCACTGGAGCCCAGCATCACGCCCACGAACGCGAAGTCGCGCACCGACACGGCCACCCCGTTAATCACGTAGGACAGGTTGTCGCGGAAGTCCACGTGGCAGAAGCCCAGGTTGAGGGTGAATGGCGGGACGGTGCCGTTGCGAGGGGCGACAGAGAAGAACGGGGCGGCTATGCAGACGGCCATGTTGATGAACCACAGTGCGGCGAATGTGGGGACGACCAGCCGTGGGAGCCTGATCTTCAAGCTCGACAGGAGCGGGCCGGCCGCCGGCGCCACGGTCACCGCCTGGAAGACGCTCAGCATGCAGGTGATGCAGACGGACAGCGCTCGGGCGATGCGGTAGGCGTAGATGACCACCTTGCAGCCGCTGTCGTCCAGCAGGTTCTTCATGCCAAAGACGGTCATGGTCTGCGGGACACAGCGTGTCAGCAGCAGCAACAGGTCGGCGAAGGCCAAGTGGCACAGGATGGAGTCCACGGGCTGCAGCTGAGCGTCGGTCAGCATGATGTGGACATAGGCCAGCAGGACCAGCACGTTGGCTAAGATCCCCAGACCCGCCTGCAGGAGGAACGAGACCCCTTTGATGGTGACGCATAGATCCATTTAGAGGTCGAGTGTGCAAACGCTCTTTCTGAATTCCATGGCTGAATATAAAGCCTCGAATGCTCCCGTGGGAGCCGCCAGGAACCCGAAACCCCACAAGAAGACACAAAGGAGACCGAAGCGTCCAGCTGAGGTGCATCTTAATTACTCCACGACTAGAAGAGCTCACGTTTCTCTTGAAAGATGATGATTTTGCAGAAATTTTTCTTAAATGGATCTTTTTCTCTTTTCTTGTATTTTTATGTACTTCATTTGTTTGCATTTCTCATTTCGTTCACATGTATATTTCTGACAAAGTGGTCAGTTTACATTTTTTTAATCGACTAACACTGTTTGTGATGCATAAAAAGGTAGCGTTTTTTGTTCTCGAGAGCAGCTGTTGTGTAACACGTGTAATTATCCGCTAATGGTGTCCCTCGTGAGAGAATTAGAAAACATTAGGAGCATTAGCTAATTAAATCTTTGCAAACATGCTCTGTAATGAGGAGGTCTGGGATGAGCAGATGCTTTACGGCAGGTCTGGGCTGGTCTGTTTTCTGTTGTGGCAGTAACGAGTTCTTCATGTATCGTGATATCAGCGACCCACGATTCCCTCGGGCCAGACGAACACGCCAACAGATGTGAACCGTGTTCGTACTTCAACCCTGGGGTTTTCTCTAGTGAACATGATGCATGCTCTTATTTATCAGTTTTTAGGAATCATGACTTATTGAGTGACAGAGCTCAAACCCATCCCTGATTTCCCATGTCCTGATTATGATAGGACAGTGTAGAGGAGTCAAGATGTGAAATGGGAGAGAGATGGGGGCGTGATTGGGAGAGGTCACACTCAGGACGCCAGTAGCGCAACAGCACTATATGTCAGCGCGCTGCCCACAAGGCTATGGGTCCTGACAAGTCTTGATATTGTTTTACATTTGATGAACATGACCTGCGAGAGTCTGTCCTTTGGGCACAAACCGACACTGGTTGAGATAAGCCGTCACTGCGTCTGTGACAGAATCACTCACCTGCACATCATTCAGATAATTGAGCTCAGGTCTGAAGTCACTGGACCGTCCCGTACATGAACGTCCCCACGGCCCGATCCAGACTATATAATGGAGGGTGATTCTGAGGTGGGGAATCTTTCGATTCGAGCTGCAGTTGAGATGAACTCGGACACTCTGACGCGTGGCCTGCTCTTCCTGTCTCTCGCCGCGACCGGCGTTCCGGGCAACGGTGCCGTCATCTGCGCCTTCGTCTCGGTGGCGTATCACGAGGGTCGCCTCTCGCCCGCCGACGCCATCGTGCTGCACTTGGCGTCCGCCAACCTGATGGTGGTGGGCATCCGCTGCCTGCTGGAGGTTCTGGCCACGTTCGAGATCTACAACGTGTTCGATGACACCGGCTGCAAGGCGGTCATCTTTGTCTACCGCACGACCAGGTCCCTGTCCATCTGGCTGACGTTCGTTCTGAGTGCGTATCAGTGCCTGAGCGTTGCTCCGCCGGGCTCGCGCTGGGCTGCCGTCCGCACTCTGCTCTCCCAGTATCTGGCCGTCGTCTTCCTGGCGCTGTGGCTGATCAACACCTCCATGAGCGCCGCCCCGCTGCTGTTCGCCGTTGGGGCCCGGAACGACTCCAGACTCCTGCAGAACGGGATCAATGTCGAGTTCTGTTTCCTGAGCTTCCCGTCTAAACTGTCACGGGACGCCAACGGCGCGGCGCAAGTGGGGCGAGACGTGGTGCCGATGGCTCTGATGGCGACGGCCAGCCTGGTCATCCTGGTGTTCCTGTACCGCCACAGCCGGCAGGTGAAGGGTCTGCGGGGCGGCGGGCCGAGGTCTGCGGAGCGCCGCGCCGCCCTCACCGTCGTCACCCTAGTCACGCTCTACGTGCTGTTTTACGGGGTGGACAACGGACTGTGGGTTTATACGCTGACCGTGCCTCAGACGCTGGGCTCCTCGCTGATCTCAGATCTGAGGATCTTCTTTTCGTCTCTGTACGCCGCCGTCAGTCCCGTCGTGATCATCGTCTCCAACAAGAAGGTCAATAAACAGTTGAATTGTGGGAAAGAGCCAAAGACGCTCTCGGATGCAGCTCAGCCCAGTGATTGATGGACACTCTCAGACTAAACGACAAAACATTGACTATGTGGGAAACAATTAAGGGCTTGTTATGTCTCAGCCGTCTTTAATAATGTTGGGACATCAGGGACGAGAATTCAGTTTCTGAATTGTTTAAACATTTTAAAAAAGGCTTTGAAAGGTTTATGGTTTTCATGGACAGTGAAAACGATTTCCAGGTGGATGGATGGGTATAGATGCACAATACACTTATGAATTAATAAGGAGCCACTCCTTCATTTCACATTTGCTGGGAACACACGCTCATGTTTCTGTGAATGTACTTGCATCTGTCAGCAGGTGGCGCTTGTGTCTGAGACAAACTTTATTTCTAATTGTATAGCAATGATTGTCTTTGTCATACTCATTCCCAGATTAATTTATTTGTAATCCATACTTTACATTCACGCACATGTGTACTGAACATTAATTGATGTCGGGTGACACACAGGGCAAAGACGCTGATCTGAACGTGGTCTCGTTCACAGACTGTGTTTTTCCCAGATGTTGTTCTCCATGTGTCGTGTTCTTCATTCCACTGAAATCTGATCCGTTCCAACAGACTCCGGTGGAATGAAGGACACAAATCATGGATGGATCCGTATGAGTGCAGACACACTGAGAGGAGCTCCAGTGATCTATGGGAAAATGCAAAAAGATGAAGTGAATAATGACTGAATGAAAGAAATGTAAGAGCTCAGCTCTTCTGAAGTGCGTATATGAGATCTGAGGCGTTTCCTTGTGCAAGCCTCGACGTGCTGCAGATCTGCCTGTGGCTACACACACACACGCTCGCACACATGCACTCACACTTTCTCTCTCTCTCTCTCACACACACACACGCACACACGCTCGCACACACATTGTGTTTCCATGCACTCACACTTTCTCACATACACACACATTTGTACACACGCTTTCTCGCACATATGCACTCACACTTTCTCTCACACACACACATTTGTACACACACTTTCTCGCACATATGCACTCACACTTTCTCTCACACACACACATTTGTACACACACTTTCTCGCACATATGCACTCACACTTTCTCTCTCTCACACACGCACATTTGTACACATGCTTTCTCGCACATATGCACTCACACTTTCTCACACACACACATTTGTACACACGCTTTCTCGCACATATGCACTCACACTTTCTCTCACACACACACATTTGTACACACACTTTCTCGCACATATGCACTCACACTTTCTCTCACACACACACATTTGTACACACACTTTCTCGCACATATGCACTCACACTTTCTCTCTCTCACACACGCACATTTGTACACATGCTTTCTCGCACATATGCACTCACACTTTCTCACACACACACATTTGTACACACGCTTTCTCGCACATATGCACTCACACTTTCTCTCACACACACACATTTGTACACACACTTTCTCGCACATATGCACTCACACTTTCTCACACACACACATTTGTACACACGCTTTCTCGCACATATGCACTCACACTTTCTCTCACACACACACATTTGTACACACACTTTCTCACACATATGCACTCACACTTTCTCTCTCACACACACACACGCTCGCACACACATGTTGTGTTTCCATGCACTCACACACTTTCTCGCACATATGCACTCACACTCTCTCTCTCTCTCACACACACACATTTGTACACACACTTTCTCGCACATATGCACTCACACTTTCTCTCTTACACACACATACACTCACATTTGTACACACACTTGCTCGCACATGTGCACTCACACTTTCTCTCTCTCACACACGTTGTGTTTCCATGCACTCACACTTTGTCTCACACGCACACACATACCAGTACATCTGGAGGAGCGTTCACAGACTGTTGTCTCACAGAAACACAAACCCTAAAAAAGGGCATTTTACAGTTGAAAATATTTCTATTTAACAAAAATTGTTTATTTGAAATAAAATAAATGTTAACTGAAATAAAGACTAAATAAAGAATAAATATCTTACCCATTTTTTTTCAGCTAGTGACCAAGACCAACAGTTCTTATTTTCATCTAGTTTAACTTTTACTAAAATAGGTGAAACTAAAATAACAATTCAACTAAAAAAAAAACAAAAAACAAAAAACAAAAAACAATTCAAAACAAATTAAAAAAACAAAATACTAAAATGAAACAGAAAATATAAAAAGTGGACACATTCAATAGTGTTACAGAGATTTATCCTCACCTTTCAACTGAGGGGTCTGAAGTCAGATTACCTGCCAATATAAAGCACATACAAATGTCATAAAAAGACACCTTATGAAGCTAGAGTTCACAGATGTCGGCTGATTACCGTCAGACACAGAAGAGAAGCTCTGATCTGTTACAGAAAGAGGAAGCATTGAGCTGAATCCAGACAGCTAAGCTGCTGTGGACGCTTGACTGAACACCTTTACCTGCTTCAGGTGCTCAGGACAAGCCAAACCCCCTCACAGCCACGGCCCCGCCCATCACAGCTCCTAAAACTCCTTACAAATTCACGTCTGTGGGCGTTTACTGCTGCGAGTGTTAAACGCACAGTGAAAATGACAGCAACTGTTTTTACAAACGTGGAAATGTGTCACTCGTTCCCACGTGAAAAGTGACCCGAACAACCCCAATACCCTCATTTCAGCTGACAGCTGCATAAGGCCAGTAGCTGTCTGATTTGGAGCAGCATAAAGACTAAAACTTGTTGAGGTCTGGTTTGGCGCAGACACACGCCTGGACTCGCTGGAGAAATGTCGTTCACATGTGATGCTGAATTTATCCTTAGATCATCGCCTGGCTCTGAGAGCAACAAAACACTTTTACTACTCATGAGTGCAGCTAAAGCACCTACACTAAAGATGATTTGTTTCAGAGAGAAACAAAGCCAGTCATTTGATGATAATGCAATATGCTCATCTGAGATAATGAGTGATACTTTGTTTTTTATACACACACAAGCACAAACATCAACCTCAACATTGCATAGTGTTTGACTTCATATGCTGCATTATATGCTGATGCTGGTGCTTGTTTAAAGACTCAAATGACTCCTAATACTGTAACAAACACACTTTGTGTTTCTGGCAGTGGAAACAGCTGTTAAAAATGCTCTTCTAATGAGCAGTGATCATGTCTTCCCGGAAATGTCTAGAGTACGGTGCAGGAATGTAGACAGGCTTGAACACGCCGTTGTGTGATTTCAACCAGCAAGGTCTGAAAATTAGTGCTGCCTGCAGTTAAAACAGTCATATTTTGTTCAGACAAAACTGAGCGAAATACTACGAAATTTAGCGAAATTTAATGATGCACTTTTGAATATAATAAAAAATGTATGTGTCCAGTGATGAAACTGTACAGTTTATACTTTTAATAATGAATCAATTACAGTTTTTTCAGTCGCAGACAAGCGTTTGTCCAACCAGTTGTCACATTTTCAAAACTCTAAACACAGCATCAGTCTTTTGTGGCCATAGCATTCACACATTTTATGCCGTTTTCACCCAATATGCAGTCAGTGAACACATTTCCTTAGACAAGCTATACCTCCCAACAATTGTTTTTGTTGTATTTACAAATGTTAACGGGGAGCAGTTGGGGGTTCGGTGCCTTGCTCAAGGGACTCACCTCAGTCGTGGTATTGAGGGTGGAGAGAGTACTGGTTATTCACTCCCTCCACCTTCAATCCCTTCCGGACCTGGGACTCGAACCCGCAACCTTTCGATTACAAGCCCGCAAGCCCGACTCCCTAACCATTAGGCCACGGCTGCCCCCACACACACACAACATCCCACAATAGCAAAAACAATATTCCAAACCTTAGATACAGTATAAAAACCTCTGCTTCTGCAATGATATCAGTTCAAAAACAATATCAATATCAAAAATATATCTCAGCTGATAATAAACAAACAATTGAATAATTGACACACAGCTGATTTATGTTGGGTAAATTGGGCCAACCACAGCTGATTCCAGTCTGGCTTAGACTCAGTGGCAGGGGTTATTTTTTTCTATTACATTTACACTTATACAGTAAAAGGAGGACTTTGAGGAGTGATGTTTTTGGAAACAGAAACAGAAAAAGACAAACACTGTAATGTCTGGACGAGGAAGAGTAAGAGCAAGGGGCCCAGGGAGAAGAGCAGGCCCAGTGAGAGATGCAGTGAGAGGAGCAGGGCCAAGGAGAGGGCAAGGTAGAGGTGTAGGAATGCATGGTGGTGGCATTCCAAGGGCTGCAAGAACAGTAGTCAGTGATGAAATTCATACCACTATCATTGACCATGTAATCAACCATGGTCTTTCACTAAGAGAGGCTGGTGAAAGAGTGCAGCCCAATTTGAGGCAGTCAACGGTTGCCTCCATTATACACATCTTTCAACAAACCAACAGGTAAGTATTGCATTTTACATGGATTGTTTCTATTCTCACTTGACATGTCAATATGGTCATACAGTAATGCATATGTTGAATTTTTTGTCCCTCTAAAGAATGCAACGTCTTCCACCCTCTGGGGGAAGAGGAAAGCTCCTCAGTAATGATCAAGAGCTTGCCATTGTAGAAATGGTTGTTGCAAATAATGCAATAAAACTGCATGAAATTCAAACTAGAATTGTGGCAGACCATGAGATATTTGACAATATCGATAGCATCAGCCTCACAACCATTACGCGGACATTGTCCAAACACAGAGTGCAGATGAAGCAGCTCTACAGAGTCAAGGAGCTACGACGACAATATGTCCAGGTATAGTGTATATTCAATTCAATGTCCAGTTCTATAAGCTTTGCAAGTAGGTAACCTACACAGTAATAGGTTACAGTACAGTATGGTATACAGTAATGACATGATTTACATAAACTTTGTTTCAGAGAGTTATGGAATTGGAGGCCAACCGGGCCCCTCATGAATTCATATACATAGATGAGGCAGTCGACGTGGACGAAATGTAATTGGAAAAAGGGCCACAGCTGATGTGCAAGGACAGAGAGGGGCAAACATTACCATGTGTGCAGCAACTGCAAATGCAGGATTACTCCTTCACAGATGTCAGGTTGGACCCTATAATACCGAGCGCCTGCTTGCCTTTCTCAATGATCTCCACCAGCGCCCAGGATCAGGAGGATCAGGAGGGTGAAAACATGAGGACCTTTGTAATTACCTGGGACAATGTGGTTTTCCATCATTCGCAAGCAATAACAACATGGTTTGAAGTCCACCCAAGACTGGTAAGTCTCTTCCTTCCACCCTATTCACCTTTCCTCAACCCCATAGAGGAGTTCTTTTCTGCATGGAGGTGGAAGGTTTATGACCATCAACCACATGACCAGATGTCCCCCCTTGAAGCCATGGATGCTGGCTGCAGGGACATCACAGTTGATGTCATACCAGGCGGTTTTATCCCAGGTGCATCGCCTTGGATAACATCAGATGTGATGTTGATGAAAACATGTGGCCTAACCCTGAAGATCGCAGAGACTAGATACAGTAATTTTGTGCTTTTTTTTTTTTAGATCCCCCGCTTTTTATCTGGGCTTTTTGCTGTTGTTTTTTTTGTTCAGAATGCTCTTGTGTTTTTCATGGATATTTTGTTCACTGTAAGCAATACTGTAAAACTTTTTTTGTTCTATCATACCGTGTTTCTACTGTACCTCCTGTAGTAAACAGTAAAGGAAAAAAAAACTTATTTGCTTTTTACTGGAATGCTTTTGAATGTGAACATTACTGTACATGTGGACATACAGTTCCCAACCAAGAAATTTAGTGTCAAAACGGTGGATTGCATGTTTTGCATGCAAATACCTGTAAAACTGAAACATAAAAGTCTATGCAGTTTTTGTAATGTCAACAATAGCCAGTATTTTGAAACCTGGTGTACTTTGAATTGACTGCATGTACCTTGTGAAGTGAAAACAAGTGTTATTTTTTGAGAGAATAATTTCATTTTGAGTCAGATTTCCAGTGTTTTGGTAAAGTTAGTGTGTGCAGAGAAAGATGTGTTCTATTTTGAAATGAAGAGTTAGTATATATTTAACAAAATGTATTTTTGAGAAGAAAATTATCCATTTGGCCAATTGTGTTTTGTAGGTGTGAGTCTGTGTTAAGAGTTTAGAAAAAGTATCTGAAGTATGGGTAAGCGCTTGTTAGCGATTGAAAAAAACTCTAATCTGAATCTCCAGTTCTAGTCAGTAAAAGAGCTGGTAGCTTTGCACTTACAGTTTTTTTCAATTGCTAACAAGCGTTTACCAATACTTAAAGTACTTTTTCTAAACTCTTAACACAGCAACACACCTACATCACACAAATAGCGAAATAGTTCATTTTCTGGCCAAAACTACATTTTGCTAAATAAATACAAACTCTACATTTCAATATGCTGAATATCTTTTTCTACATATATCAGCTCTATCAAAACCCAGCAAACCAGATTCAAAATCGAGTCATCCGGTCAAAACATTAGAACTAGTTTCTATACAACAAATATACAGTCAATCATAGCACAGTGACTGTCTAAATACTAACAGTTGATGGCTTTACAAAAACTGCATTACTTGTCATGTTTCAGTTCTAACCGCATATAACAGACAATATAAAAAAACATTTTTTGTTTTTTTCATTATTTTGTAATTTAGCCTTGAGTTTACCTTTAACTGAAACCCATTTTACATTTTTAAGTGTGGAATGTGTTCTTTCTTGGCAACATACTATCTAAAACTGAATGAGTCATTACTTTATAGAATGTACAATAGAAAAAGATAGGGTCCCCTATGCAGAAATTCAGTTGGAACCTTGGTTGAAATTATTTGGTTGGGGGTTGAATGTGGATAGTGCTCCCATGGTAGCTGATGCCAGTGATCAACAAAAATTGCAACATACGTGGCCTTTGATAACTATGCAAGCTTTTTTCCATCACAGAAAAAAACATTTTAAAAAAACATATTTGTGACCTTTTTATCGCACAATTCAGACTTCTATTCTAGGAATTGCGAGTTTACATCTTGCAATTCAGACTTTATCAGAATAGTGAGATAAAAAAGTCACAGTTACCCTTTACCCATTATATTCCATGGCTGAAATAAGCTTTCGTAGGTTCCACATGTGTAAGGGAAAAAAATTTAAATAAAAATGCACAGTGCAGCTCACATTCATTTTCCTCTCCCCTACCTCTTCTTCTCAATTTTTCTGATCCAACTACTCCTCTACCTCCTATTTCTCTCCCTCTCCCAGGCATTATTTTTTTGTTCTGCATCCACAAAACCAATTCAAAGAGGTCATTTTTTACTGTATGTTGATGTAATGGAAAGAGCTTCAACACTTGAGTATTCCTCCAACTGAGACTGGAATCAGCTATTTCTAAATATTTAATTGATCTGTTACTTAAAAATGCTTATCAGTTGTTAGAATGTTTTATATGTTTTATATTTTTTCAATACTTTTGAGCTGCTGTTGTTGCAGAAGTAGTAGTAGAAGCCTTACACTGTATGTAGGGTTTGGAACATTAGATCTTCATTTCTGACATGATGCGTTTAAGCATTTGTAAATACGACTAAAAAGATCCATGATTTTGGTTTTGGGTAAGCTTGTATGAAAAGAAAATTCATGCATTTTAGAAACATGGTAAATGACTGCCTATTGTGTAAAAAAAACCCGAATTGTGTTACAGTTTTTCTCATTTGCTAAGTCACGCTCAGTGAAACTGGGATTCACTGGGATTCTTCATCACATTCTTAGCACAGGAGAAGTCTTCTCTTTCAAATGCCTTAACACTTTTTCATTTGTTTCACACATTTTTCACACCCTTTGTCAAAACAGTCACCACAGATCTCACTGAAAGATCCCAAACTCCATTGGATTCACTGTGTTGAACAAAAGGAAAACATCTATTAACAGCTGATAGAAAGTACTTGCATAATTATGAATATCCAATGCACCTGTGTGAAACTTGTTTGCACAACTCTTCAATCAGCAATCAATCCTCATCCCTCTACAAAAGATGCCACCTCTGTATTGCTATTTGCAAGCATGGATCAAAGAGGCCATAGGCACGGAAGGAGAGTAAGAGGCCATGGCAGAGGGGCCCGAGGAAGAGGAGTTCGTATGCGTGGTGGAGGAGCTGCAGCAGCAAGAGGACAAAATCGAGCTCAAGTTCCAAATGAAATTCGGGCAACAATTATTGACCATGTCATCAATCATGGCTTGTCCTTTAGAGAGGCTGGACAAAGGGTCCAGCCCATTCTGAGTCGGAGCACTGTGGCATCTATTGTCAGGCTTTTTCGGAAGGAGAACAGGTAATTCACAGTGTTACTGTAATGTATACCACTGTGTATTTCAGCTTTACTGCATTGCCCATGGAGTTTGAAGCTGAAGGGGCACATCACAAATTCATTTTTGTGGATGAAGCTGGCTTCAACGTCTGTAAAGTGAGGAGACGCGGGAGGAACATCATTGGGCAGAGGGCCAATGTGACAGTGCCAGGTCAGAGGGGTGCCAATATCACCATGTGTGCTGCGATCTCCAATGATGGGGTCCTTTGCCACATACCAACTATCGGCCCATACAATACAGAACGCCTCATCACATTTCTTGATGCATTGAAAGAAATACTGATTCCACCCGAAGAGAGAGGGCTGTTGAGGCCTGGCATGACTCTGTATGTCATAATTTGGGACAATGTGGCTTTCCACCACTCTCGCCTTGTGAATGAATGGTTTGCAGCACAGCCTTGTATTATGATGCAATTCCTCCCTGCATACTCGCCTTTTCTGAACCCAATTGAGGAGTTCTTCTCTGCTTGGAGGTGGAAGGAGTATGATCACCGGCCATATGAGCAGATGCCCCTCCTGGAGGCAATAAATGCTGGTTGCCTGGCAATAGGTGCAGAGGACTGCCCGGGATGGATACGCCATGCAAGGAGGTATTTCCCTCGGTGCATTGCAAGGGAAAACATTCAGTGCGATGTTGATGAGAACCTGTGGCATAATCGGCAAGAACGAATGGACTAAATGTGAAAGATAAAATATATATATTTTTTTCTTTTTTTTTTAAAAAAAGGTATTTCCACCCATAAGTTTCCTTTGGTAGTTTTTTTTTTTTTTTTTTTTTTTCAGTATCCATTTGAGTTTGTAAAGTATTATATTGCATATTGATGGCTGTATTTTGTTATCCATCGTGTAATGATTGATTTGAAAGAATAAATTAATTTGACCACAAGTTGTGGTGTTTGATGGAAATATTTGCTTATGTTGTATGTTTTTAATGTTTTGTGAGTGTTAGAGCATTTTGTTAACAAAATTAGTCATTTTGGCCATTGAGCTTCAGTTTTATCCTGTGTTAACTGTTTTGAAAATGTGATGTCAGAGTGGGCAAATGTGTTTAAGCAGTCGAGAAAAACTGTAATGGTATGGTCACAACAGAAGGATGTTGTGCTAATTGTGTTTAGAGTTTTGAAAATGTGACTATACATTGGACAAAAGGATGTTAGCAATTGAAAAAAAAACTGTAATATACATGCGCTTTCAAATCTGTTCTTTAACAGTTTGATGAAAAACAAATGCAGCTAATAAACCAGACTGAGTCCAGTGTTTCATGTTGTGTATAATGTTCTGCAGCTTCATGCTAATTAAAAGAAAGGTTCTTTATTGGCATCGATGGTCCCATAAAGAACTATTTGCATCCTTAAATGGCAAAAACCGTTCTTTACGGTATAAAAGGTTCCAGAGATTATTAAAAAGTCATTATTAGAATAAAATGTTCTTCAGAAATGTCAATGCAAAAATTATTCTTCTGTGGCATTGCTTTAAAAAAGCTATTTGTAACCGTAGTTTTTACAGTTTTCTTAAATTGCTATTTAGCACTTTCTGTGGGTTTTTTCTCGATTGTTAACACACTACAACTGATTCATTTGGCCCAATTTTCCAAACCATTCGTGCAGTTCTCGAAGACATGTTTCTCAAAACTTTTCACCTGTTTTCACACATGTTCCAATTTGCACAGTGTTCTCTGCAAAACTCTACACAAAAACGGCATGATTTTGCACAGGTTTAACCATGTTCCCATTCAAAAAACACAATCTAACTCTTACAAGTGAGGCTCCTGCACCGCTTCCTCCGCACCACCAGAGGGAGTCCTCACCTGAATATTGACTACTGAAAGCAAGATTGAAAAGAAACTATTGATTTTTATATTTTTTTTATATTGTAAGCATTTGTGGTTGTGAATACAGTATTACACAGTATGAAAGAAAAGAAATACATCGTTTGCATCCATTGTTTAAAATCTACAGTTTTTCCCAGTGCCATCAGAATGAAAATCCTTGTGTCATTGTTCACAAACAAGATAGTCAAAATGCTTAGTCATGTTGTCAATATAATAATAAAACTATGCCAACAGTTTGGATGACTGTATTGAAATGCAGAAGGCTGCACTTCCGACAGTATGTATGCCATACATTCATTTCAAAAGTACAGATTTAAACATAACTGTATGTGGGATAGTGATTGAAAAAGACTGGATAGGATTCAATAAGCATGCTTAGTAAATGAAACCCAAGGTTGGCAAAGTTATATTGTTGGTGTTTCTAAGGAAAATGTCATGTTACGACTATATAGAAGCTGTTTTATTGACAATTTTCAAAACACAGATTGATTGATTTTCAACATGTCTTCAGATATTCATTCATGTTTATCTTGTGCTGAAACTAGTGGAAAAGAGGAAAAAGATGATTGATCGCCGTCGATAGCCTTGTGGGCAGCGCACTACAGGCGTCCTGAGTAAAATCTGATCCCACCGCCCTCTCTCTCTCACTTAGCTTCCTGTCAACTCTGATCTGTCATATCACAATTAAGGTGAAAATGCCAAAAATAAATTCTAAGAAAAAGAAAAAGATGATTGTTTCACAGGCTGCTTGAACTGAGGCAAATACAAAACCTTCAAACTGGCTATTATTAAGCCTCTCATTAAAAAAACACAACTTGACCCCAACAAATTAATTAATTACAGACCAATCTCGAATCTCCCTATTCTATCAAAGATACTGGAAAAGGTAGCATCCTCACAATTATGTTCCTTTTTACAGAAAAATGGTATCTGTGAGGATTTCCAGTCAGTAGGGATGTAATGGTATTGTAAATAGCGTCGTACCGCAATAGCAATTTTTTTCAATACTACCGTGGTCGCATGACTCGATAAAACGATAGGTCTTCTGAGAAAAGTTTGCTCAGGTGAATGGAGCGAACGGGAGGAAGCGGGAACTGCAATTCCCATCAGCCCAGGCGTGGCCACCATCCTTCGCGGTCTGTTGTCGCTACAGATCCAGTAATGCGGAAATGGCGGGTGCTGCTAGTAGCGGTGAAGGAAAAGAGATGGAAATGGTCAAACCTAAAGCGGGTTTTAAATCGGATGTGTGGAAGCATTTCGGTTTCTCTCTGAAAAGAAACGAGAAAGGAGAAAAGGTGACAGACAAAGAAAACACGGTATGCAGGCACTGCCAGACAGTGGTGAAATACAAGTCGGGGAATACGACTAACATGAGGAGCCATTTGTTAAATCATCACCCCGAAAAGTTACGTGAAGATACGAGGAGCAAAATCCAGTCGGCCCAAAAGACTATAAAAGAAGCCTTTACAGCCTCACTCCCCCACAACAGTGCGAGAGCACAAGAAATCACAAGATGCATTGGCGAATATATAGCCAAAGACCTACGGCCCTTTTCGGTGGTGGATAATGAAGGTTTTAAGAGGTTAGTAAACATGCTGGAGCCAAAGTATAAAATCCCGTCGCAGCCACACTTTAGTCAAACTATTTTACCAGCTCTTTACAAAGACAAGGGCGAAAGTAGCACAGAGCCTCAAACAAGCAGAGTGCATCTCAATCACCACAGATGGGTGGACTTCACGAGCTACTCAGAGCTATGTTACCATCACAGCACATGCTATGACAAGTGAATGGGAGATAAAAACTTTTGTCCTACAGACACGGGTACTCTTTGAGTCACACACTGGACACAACATAGGCGAGGTGTTAAAATCTGCTGTTTCAGAGTGGGAGCTTGACATGATTTACAACAACAATCACCAGGGCATCACTGTGGTTACTGACAACGCAAGAAACATAGGTTTAGCGGTGAAAGAGGCTGGTCTGTCCCCACATGTAAAGTGTCTTGCTCACACCTTAAATCTTGCGTCCCAGGCAGGTTTGAAGGTAAACCGTGTCAGTCGTCTGCTTGGCAGAGTGAGGCGTGTAGCAGCGTTTTTTCACCGCAGTTCAACTGCAACAGCTGTGCTGACCTCCAAGCAGCAAATGTTAAACCTGCCAGTACATAAACTGATAATGGATGTAGTAACTAGGTGGAACAGCTCACTTGACATGATTGAGCCCTACCTGGAGCAACAACAGGCAATTGCTGCAGCCCTACTGAGTTCTGAAGTCAGGCGCAATGTACGTGAAATAGACAATCTAGACGCAGCTGACATCGCAGATGCTGAGGACATCGTTAAACTTCTCACACCCTTGAAAAAACCAACCACTGTGCTGTGCGACGAATCTCGACCAACAATCTCTCTTATCATGCCTCTCAAACACATGATTCAAGTGAGCATGGCACCGTGTGATGTGGACTCAAACACCGTCTCTCAAATGAAGGCAGCAATACTGAATGATTTGGCAGACCGTTACCAAGGAGAGCAAGCAGAGTTTCTGTATGAGAGCAGTGCGTTGGACCCCCGGTTCCGGGCCCTCCCCCATCTGAATAACAGCGAAAGGGATGAAATTTTCAACAGGCTCAAGTTAAAAGTAACACAGATGCAGAACCAGGTATTTGTTTAAAAATACTTTGTGTGTGTGACTTTTTTAGAGTTCCCAATATTTACAAAAATTATGTGTGCGTGTCTAACATTTAAAATTTTTGTAACTCTGCTTGCTTCTGCAGAACCCTAGTGAAGAGGAAGGTGCAGCATGAACATGTAGCTGGACACTCAAAAACTGACCTGCCACAAAAAGCACATGCTGTGGGAGGTGTCTCTCCTCCATCCAAAAAGACTGCTCTTGAAGATCTCCTTGATATCAAAATCAACTGCAGGCGGCAGATCATTTTTTTTAATTTAGTGCCCAAACTCTGGAACAATCTATCTAACACTATTCGGGAGGCAGACACACACTGTCAGTTGAAATCTAGATTAAATCTCTTGTCGGTGCCAATGGCCTTGTGGTCAGTGCGTCAACATACAGCGCAACTGTGTTCACGGTGACCCGAGTTCGATTCTACTCCCCTCTCTCCTCCCACTGCTTTCCTGTTATCTGTCCTATATACAAAAAAGCATAAAAAGACCCATCTCTTTAACCTGGCCTACACATAACACATTAACACATTTCTATAATTCAAATCCGTTAAAGGATTGTTAGGCTGCATTAATTAGGTCAAGCGGAACCGGAAACACTTCCCATAACACCCGATGTACTCAGTGCATCGTAAAAAGAGTGGCATCTATGCTAATATTAGTCTGTTTCATTCTTATTCCGAGGTCACCGTAGCCACCAGATCCAGTCCGTACCCAGATCAGACGGTGGATCAGCACCTAGAGACGACCTCTACAGCCCTGAATGTCAGCGGAGACCACATCGACTAGATGAGCCCCAGAGACGGATCATCAGCGAAGACCTTGTCACCTAGACGCCCATCGGCACAAGACCACGGGAACCTGATGAGTCTCTGCACAATCTGACTTTTCTGCAACATGGAAAAAACTGCTGGTTCATCTGGCCAGAGGAGAACTGGCCCCCCGACTAAGCCTGGTTTCTCCCAAGGTTTTTTTCTCCATTTCTGTCATCGATGGAGTTTTGGTTCCTTGCCGCTGCCACCTCAGGCTTGCTTAGTTGGGGACACTTCATTTCCAGCGATATCGTATACTATTTGAACTGAACTGAGCTGGATGATGACATCACTGAATTCAATGATGAACTGCCTTTAATTGAAACTTGAGTGTTTTCTGTTGTCCTTTTGCAATATTGACACTCTATTTTCTTATTTAATACTGTAAAGCTGCTTTGACACAATCTGTACTGTTAAAAGCACTATATAAATAAAGGTGACTTGACTGTTTCATGATAAAATTGACAGAATCTAAATGTTACAATTTTTGTTATATTAAAAGTAACAAAACTAGCTTACTGTGATTATTGGGATCTGAGAGTCAAGGACTTGCTCCTGGGGTTCCGTGCACAGTCATGCCAGGTTGCTAAGCCTTCTTTTGTTCTTATAGTTGAGCTTGTATGTTGTACTCACTCTAGAGGGTCACCTATGAGCATGCTCCCAGGGTGAGCATCTGATCTCAGAGAGTTGAGTCCCTGCTCCCTGGAGCTCCGCTCCTGTGTTTGAGCCTGGCACCCACTCTAGACGTGCATCTTCAGTGACAGCATGACAAACATATCCCACTTAGACTGGGCTGCGGTCGGATTTGGCTGACAGCTTAAGGGAGTTGGAGAGAAAGATCCTATAGGAAGTCTCTCTCTCGAGTACAGTGGAAGGTGTTTATTGCCGGTTTCTTGCAATTTACTTTTCACTTGTCGCCTTCAGAGACCCTGTCCCTGGCAGACAGGTTGATTGGCTACACTGTAGTCTGCTTGGGAGAATTATGGGGTGATGTATAAAGTTTTCCTAGGTAAACGGGCCAGGGTCTGGTAATATGGTGAAAGGGACGATGGGAACTGAAGTCCAAAACAGACAAACAATGATCCGGAAGGAGTGCCCTCTGGTGGCCGTCATGGGTACTCCAGCAGATGGCTGTGACAGAAGCACAAACTACAGTCATTTTAAAGTAAGGGAAATCCAAAAACCTTTCTGCAGCAGCCTCAGCATCCCTACTTCCCACAGTAATGGTTACGCATAAAACCATGGTGCCCTGAGAAGGGAACGAGACACTGCATCCTTATTTCTTTCCATGCCTCTGATGCAAGCCTAAGATGAAGGCTCCCGGCACCCTTTTATACTGTGATCACGCCGGTAGTGACGTCACAAGCTGTAGCCCAGCCAATGTTATGTTCATGTTTAGGTGTGTGCTTCAGACCCCGGACATGCTGAAGATGTTCCCCATAGTGACCGCTAGATGACGCAGTGTCTTATTCCCTTCTTAGGGAGCCATGGTTACATGTGTAACCTGAGACGTTATTATAAAAACCAATAGGAAAATCTCAAGGAAACTCATGGCGAATTAGTTTTCTGGGTTTAGATGTCACAGAGTGGTAAATACAGATGCAAAACTTCATGATAGATCCATAAAGCAGCTCAAACCTCTTGATCGTCCTGTCAAACACATTAACAGAACTCTACCTGCTGGACAACATAAGGGAGAGCGACAGTCTGAATCCTTCACTGTCTCATTTGGTTGTGATCAGCGTGATTACAGTGATTCTAAAGCAGTGATTCTAGATTTAACACAATCTGTGTTATAAATAACTGCAGGAAAACAGATATATGCTGACCAGGAACACGCACAAACACACACACACACACACACACACACACACACATCTACATCAAATTCAACCACCTTTAGCACCTATTTACTTTTTATGATACCAAGAGCCAGTTGCATTGCCATTATCCTAAGACTGTGTCTTATGAACTAGTTAGAACAGCTAGCAGCTAGCCAGGAGGTATCAAATCAGATCAATTTACGTTTTAATGTAACTGTCCTAAAAAAGTTATGAACAGTCTTAAAGAAAATATTTGATGACTCGTAGAACTATTCTTAGCAGTTTATGCAAATTGGCCCAGGTTTTTATAGTCTGATAAAGTGGCAGAACATTCAGAACCTCCTCCCAACTATACAGGCCAAGATAGGGGAAGACGACCCCCTTAAGAACAATGTGCATTTACTTTTAAACTGTAAAATAATTAGATATGAGCTTAGCATGTGCAGGATGATGATGCATCAGCCAATGTGATATTATAGGAAGTAAATATTTAGTTGCTAATTTAATTGTTATAGCACTAAATTTTAAATATAATGGAACTTACTCCTAATATAATGGAATTCTTACTCCTAATGTAGTAAGAAGCCCAACTGAGTGTGTTTGTTTAAATATACACATGAATTACGTGACGAAAATTGTAGTTAGTCCATTACATCAATCATTGTGTATAATATAATCTGACTGCTTTTTTGTTACTTTTTGATTACTTTTGACCTAACTTATTACATTGATTTAAATAGGATACCACATTGACATAATAGTATTGAGTGCTTACTATTGTCCTTCTGCATTATCGACACACTATTTTCCTTTTTAACAGAAACATGAAGCTCTTTTGACACAATCTGTATTGTTGAAAGCGCTATATAAATAAAAGGTGACTTGACTTGACTAATTTTATTAGTTCTTGAGTTCAGCTGTGTGTCTTTAATTTACCTTGTTTGTATTAGTATTTAAGTTCCTTTTCCTGTGTTTTTTTGTCAGGTCATGTTGGCGTTTTGATGTGTTTCATCTGCCATGCTTGGGATTATCTTGTGGATTATTATTAAAGATTGCATTTGAACTTCATTTTCTGCCTCATTGTTTGCACACGCCTTGTTGACAACACAAATGTGATACGTCATTAAAATATCTATTTTTAAATCTCAGGGGTACTTCAGGTAAATATATTAGTTGAAAGAGGTTAAGATGACAAAAGTTTGAAAATGCCTGCACTACATGTAACACTTCTTAAACCTGAAATGATTTATCCAGCGGTAAAATGCGGAGTAAAAAACAATATTGTTAAATTGCGATTTGATCTAATTACCAGTACTTTTAGAGTCTGATTTCATAATCCAGATTACGTGAAATCAGTTGCAGAAATGGTTACAGAATCACAGTGCTTTTTCATCATTTTTATGCCTAAGGGAGGCGCGCTTACCTGTTGTGTGACGTCACAGTAAACAAACACGTGATGTCCGTTGTTGAAATATGTTGAAACGTTTTGTTGAAAATTTAAAATACCTTGTGAATTTTTTTCTCTTTTTTTCGTTAATGTTGTACGTTATTCAAGCTTGTAAAATGTATTATACGATACCCTGGTATTAATAATAATAATAATAATAATAATAATAATAATAATAACGTTACTGTTTAAATAATTTTTGAATAATAAGTTATAAATTGAAATCACAATTACTTCCACAGAAGCATTTGACAACCTCGGAGCTTGTGGTAGGTCTGTTTTACACTGATTTTACACTTGTCCTATTGGAATGAGCGTGGACACGCCCAACGCTCCGTTCTGCTCGTGCTTGCACCTCTCACAGAAGCGCGCATCACTCCTGGGCTTGGCGCCTTTTTATTCTGAGGGGATTTCGTGAGATAGCACCCACGGAAGGACTAGCGCCAACGAAAATGTCCATTTCATCGGTAAAGACACACATGGATTACATTGTTTTGTGCTTAGCATACTAGTTGTAATCGGTTCTGGCTCTACGTGACAGAAATCCACATCCAGTTTTGGTCAGACATGTGAGGTAAGGTTTATTTATTTTATCAGTTGTCAAAATGACATCAGATGGATGTGAACGTAATAAACTATTGTATGTTTTAACATAAACTCATAGTTTTTTTAGTTAACATGAAATTTCATGATTCATGTGCAGATTCAAATTGCAGATATTGAGTACAAAGTATTGACATTGCAGCTAAGACTTAGTGTCAATCCACAGGCCATTACAGCTTTTCATTAAAGTTCCTTATCTAAAAATAAAGAATGATGTCCTCATTTATTTTTGATAGAATGAATTACTGCTAAGCGTTGTTTGCCAGTGACATTTTCATGTTTACAGCCGGGATCCTTCTTCAGAGCTTTACAGCTGGAGCAGGTTAAAGTCTATTTTAAAGTCTCATAAAATGACAGATTATTATTTGAATTCTGAAGTAACTAAGGTTTTTTTGGTGGTTTCTAGGGTGTTCCTAGGTGATGCGATGGCAGTTTAGTAAGAACTATCTACCTAGTTAGTTAATTATAAGTAAAAAAGAAATGGAACCAACATTAACATGAACAGTGTACAACTAAAAAGATGGCTAGAAAGGTACGTTTGATTATCATTATATTGTCCCTTATGTGAAGTTTAATGATTGTTGACTTGTCATGTTTACATTTGCACTTGAGTTATTGTATTTTTAACCTGGAAAAAGAACACTTATTTTTTTCAGTCCTGTAAATTGGCTCCATTAAACATTGGTCTTCCTAATATGTCAGAATCAGACAATATCAGCTTTAAGGATCCGTTTCCAAGACATTAGTAATTGCTTTAACACCCATGAGGCTTCCAGAAGAATGGTAATGCATGAATGCTAGTATGATGCTGTTTTAGTGTACTTGGCATGCTGCCCACTAATTGGGATTGTCCTATTGAGAATCCTGTAGTGTTTGCATCTGTCAGAAATACTTAAGTACGCTCTTGAACCAGGAATGCAATAATATTTTTTGTAGTTATAATGTATGCCAGATAAAGGGCTGGCACTTCTGAGTAAATCCAGGCATTACAACATAATAATGTACACTATGAAAGATGGATAAATATTCAAAAGCATTTTTAATTTTCCTGTGTTTTTGTGTGATTTGCCTTTTTTTTTTTTTCTTCTTGCAGACAGCATATGATGGAATGCTTTATGGAAGTGCTTGATAATTACAGAAACACAACAGCAAAAAGTTTGCAAGTTTACTTTTATTTTCACTAATGGCATACTGACATTTCACAAACCATTCATATTATATGATGACTTGCTACTCTGTCTGGATATTGTCCCTCACTCCTCAGCTTCTTTGCCCTGAAAACAAGAACATATTAGAGTCATTGTAGCCTCACCAGACTATTTGAAAATCAGTTTATGTGTGACTTTCACGCAGAGCTACTGTGTCCCATTCCTGAACATCAGTTTTCCAAGTTTAGAACCACTAAAATACACTTGAACAGATAATCAAGGTTGGAAGAAAACTCTGCCGGACAGATGAAGCAAAACATCAGGATGAAAAGGTGGGCACAAACCTTGCATCCAAAATGCTTTTAATCTTGAAAATATTGTTACTGACTTGCTTAGAATTCAGCTTTACTTCTTTATAATATGCAGCATATGTACACTTGCAGTGTAATCAGCTTAATTTATTTTTATTAGTGGTCTAGGCACTCGCAGTGTAGACATGGTGATAGTCAAAACAATATATATCTAATAATCTAACCTAATTACATGGATTTTAAAAAAAAAGTACAGTTCACACATGTAATGTAACTTCGCCTTTGCAGCAGGGCAACTGGGTGACTGTGAGACGGCATAGTCGCGGGTCAAAACACCGCTCTTCCGTTCCGATCAGAACATCAAACAGGTTCTCCCCACTCAGTGACGCACCCACTGAGAAACCTGATGAAAGTGCTCTAGTTATTGGCGATTCTATTGTACGGAACGTGAAAATAGAGACACCAGCCACCATAGTCCAATGTTTACCGGGAGCCAGAGCGCCTGACATCTTGGCAAATTTAAAAGTGCTGGCTAATGCTAAACGTAAATTCAGTAAGATCGTTATTCACGTCGGCACAAATGATGTTCGACTTCGCCAGTCGGAGATCACTAAAAATAATGTTAAAGAGGTGTGTGAACTTGCAAGTACGATGTCAGACACTGTAATTTGCTCTGGCCCCCTCCCTGCGTATCGTGGTGACGAGATACATAGCAGACTGTCGTCACTAAATGGCTGGATGTCTAAGTGGTGCCCGCAGAATAACATAGGTTTCATAGACAATTGGACAAGTTTTTGGGGCAGACCTGACCTGTTGAAAAGAGATGGTCTTCATCCCTCCAGGGGTGGTGCTGCTCTTCTCTCTAGTAATATGGCATATAGTCTTAGAGTTTGCACTTGACTAACTGGGGCCCAGGTCAGGAAGCAGACAGACTGGCTAATCCGACCGTCTGCTAGCCGCCTCACGTCACCAAAATCAGTTAATTCTCAGCACATAGAGACCCTTACACCTAGATATCATGCTATAGAGACTGTGTCTGTTCCCCGAGCTAGACAATACAAAAGACGTCCAAACCAATTTAAGAGTAACAATCTAATCAACGTTCAACAAATTAAAAATTTACATAATACAGAGAAACAAATGATAAAACTCGGCCTTTTGAATATCAGGTCCCTTTCCACAAAAGCGCTTTTTGTAAATGATATGATCATTGATCATAACCTAGATGTGCTATGTTTGACAGAAACCTGGCTAAAATCAGAAGATTACATTATCTTAAACGAGTCTACCCCTCATGATTACTGTTATAAACATGAGCCACGTCTAAAAGGTAAAGGGGGAGGTGTTTCTACAATTTATAGCAATATTTTTAGTGTTTCACAGAGAGCGGATTTCATGTATAACTCGTTTGAAGTAATGGTGCTTCATATAACATTATCCAGAGAAACAAGTGTTAATGATAAATCCCCCATGACGTTTGTACTTGCTACTGTATACAGGCCACCAGGGCACCATACAGATTTTCTTAAAGAATTCGCTGATTTTATATCTGAGCTGGTGTTGGCTACAGATAAGGTCTTAATAGTAGGTGACTTTAACATCCATGTTGATATTGAAAATGATGCACTGGCAGCTGCATTTACAGACATTCTAAATTCTATTGGAGTTAGACAACACGTGTCAGGTCCCACTCATTGTCGAAATCATACTCTAGACTTAATACTGTCACATGGAATTGATGTCAATGCCGTTGAGATTCTGCAGCAAAGTGATGATATCTCTGATCATTATCTAGTCTCGTGTATACTCCAGATAACTAAAACTGTAAATTCAACTCCTTATTACAAGTATGGTAGAACCATCACTTCTACTACAAAAGATTGCTTTCTAAGTAATCTTCCTGATTTATCTGAATTCCTCAGCATGTCCAATAGCTCAGAAAAACTTGATGATGTAACAGAAACTATTGACTCTCTCTTTTCCAGGACTCTAGATACGGTCGCTCCTCTGCGCCTAAGGAAGATTAAGGAAAACTGTCCGACCCCGTGGTATAACGAGCACACTCGCGCCCTAAAGAGAGCAGCCCGGAAAATGGAGCGCAGCTGGAGGAAAACAAAATTAGAGGTTTTTCGTACTGCTTGGCGGGAATGTACCCTATCGTACAGAAAAGCGTTAAAATCGGCCAGATCTGATTACTTTTCGACTCTTTTAGAAGAAAACAAACATAACCCTAGGTATTTATTCAATACAGTGGCTAAGTTAACAAAAAATAAAGAACCAACAGGCACTGACTGTGCCCATCAGCATAGCAGTAATGACTTCATGAACTACTTTACTTCTAAGATCGATACAATTAGAGACAAAATTGTCACCATGCAGCCGTCAATTACAGTGTCGCATCAGATAGTGCGCTATAGATTTCCTGGGGAACAATTCCACTCATTCTCTACTATAGGTCAGGAAGAATTGTATAAACTTGTTAAATCATCTAAACCAACAACTTGTATGCTAGACCCTATTCCATCTAGGCTACTAAAAGACTTGCTTCCAGATCTCATAGATCCTCTGCTAAATATTATTAATTCATCACTGTCATTAGGATATGTCCCCAAAACCTTCAAACTGGCTGCTATTAAGCCTCTAATTAAAAAACCACAACTTGACCCCAACGAATTGACTAATTACAGACCTATCTCGAATCTCCCATTTCTATCAAAGATATTAGAAAAGGTTGTATCCTCACAATTATCTTCCTTCCTACAGAAATATGATATCTGTGAGGATTTTCAGTCAGGTTTTAGACCATACCATAGTACTGAGACTGCTCTTATTAGAGTTACAAATGATCTACTCTTGTCATCTGATCGTGGTTGTATCTCTCTGTTAGTGCTACTGGATCTTAGTGCTGCGTTTGATACTGTTGACCACAACATTCTCTTGAATAGACTTGAGAATTATGTTGGCATTAGTGGTAGTGCATTGGCATGGTTCAAATCGTACCTATCTGACCGCCATCAATTCGTGGTAGTAAATGAAAAGGTATCATATCGATCACAAGTGCAGTATGGAGTACCGCAAGGCTCAGTACTAGGGCCATTACTCTTTACGCTTTACATGTTACCCCTGGGTGATATCATCAGGAAATATGGTGTTAGCTTTCACTGCTACGCTGATGATACCCAGCTCTATATTTCTTCGCGGCCCGGCGAAACGTACCAATTTGAAAAACTAATGGATTGTGTAGTTGAGTTAAAAAATTGGATGACAAGTAATTTCTTACTGCTAAATTCTGAAAAAACAGAGGTGTTAATTATTGGGCCTAAAACCTCAGCGTGTAATAACCTACAACACTGTCTAATACTGGATGGCTGCTCTGTCAATTCTTCGTCATCAGTTAGGAACCTAGGTGTGCTATTTGATGGTAATCTTTCCTTTGAAAACCACATCTCTAGTATTTGCAAAACTGCATTTTTCCATCTCAAAAATATATCTAAACTACGACCTATGCTATCAATGTCAAATGCTGAAACATTAATTCATGCATTTATGACCTCACGGTTAGATCATTGTAATGCTTTATTGGGTGGTTGTTCTGCTCGCTTAATAAACAAACTCCAGCTGGTCCAAAATGCAGCAGCTAGAGTTCTTACTAGAACCAAAAAGTATGATCATATTAGCCCGGTTCTGTCTACACTGCACTGGCTCCCTATTAAACATCGTATAGATTTTAAAATCTTGCTAATTACTTACAAAGCCCTTAATGGTTTAGCTCCTCAGTACCTGAGCGAGCTCCTATCACATTATAGTCCCTCACGTCCGCTGCGTTCTCAAAACTCTGGCAATTTGATAATACCTAGAATATCAAAATCAACCGCGGGCGGGAGATCATTTTCTTATCTAGCGCCCAAACTCTGGAACAATCTACCCTACAATGTTCGGGACGCAGACACACTCTGTCAGTTTAAATCTAGATTAAAGACCCATCTCTTTAACCTTGCTTACACATAACACATCAACATATTCTTATAATTCAAATCCGTTAAAGGATTGTTAGGCTGCATTAATTAGGTCAACCGGAACCGGGAACACTTCCCATAACACCCGATGTACTCAGTGCATCGTCAGAAGAATGGCATCTACGCTAATATTAGTCTGTTTCTCTCTTATCCCGAGGTCACATTAACCACCAGATCCAGTCCGTATCCAGATCAGATGGTCACTGCAGTCCCCTGGATCCAGTCCGAACCCAGCCCAGATGGTGGATCAGCACCTAGTGACGACCTCTACAGCCCTGAATGTCATCGGAGTCCACATCAACTAGATGAGCCCCAGAGACGGATCCACAGTGAAGACCTCGTCACCTAGACGGCTGTCGGCACAAGACCACGGGACCTTTGGCCAGAGGAGAACTGGCCCCCCGACTGAGCCTGGTTTCTCCCAAGGTTTTTTTCTCCATTTGTCACCGATGGAGTTTTGGTTCCTTGCCGCTGTCGCCTCTGGCTTGCTTAGTTGGGGACACTTCCTCTCAACACAATATTGCATTTTATTTTATTGTTTTTGATTAACTACCTTTACCTAAAATGTGAGTGTTTACTGTTGCCTTTGGCATTGTTGATGTACTGTTTCCTATCTAATACTGTACAGCCGCCTTGTCACAATTCTGTATTGTTAAAGGCGGTATATAAATAAAGGTGACTTGACTTGACTTGACTTAATGTGGAACAGGTCTAACAGTATGTTTCTTGTTTTCTTCTGCTTATTTATTGTTTGGTTATCTAAGCTAATCAGCTGCTTAAGACATGCATAATGTTAAGTTTACACTGATTACTATGTATTTATATTAGTTATATTAAATGAAAAGATGCTGGCAAAATTATTTTGCTTTCTGATTATTAGAACAAAATGTCAATGTAGTCGTTCATTGCAACCCTAATTCGGTCTATCACAATAATTGTGCGGTGCTGCCATTTTTATTTCAGCTAGCTTCACATGAATAATCAACAAAAGTCATACTCAGTCATTCATTCTGTCAGCCTTGTTACAATTTTTTAATCGTTTGTTGGACCTCTAATAGAAGATGAGATTTCAGCAAGTGACAGACCCTCCACCACAATCAAGCTGTTTTGAGTGGTGTGATTAACTAAACTAACAGATTTCCTCTTTGTAGCTATTGTACTGCCCAACACTGTTATCAGGGTAGTATAAGTTTAAATGTTACCTTCCCAGCATCGCGGCTCTTGGCTCTCAGCTTGTTGACCTGGGACTCAGCGATGTCAGCGCGCTCCTGAGCCTCCTCCAGCTCATGCTGCACCTTCCTGTACCTGGACAGGTGAGTGTTGGCCTGCTCCTCCTGTTAGGATGACACAAGATATCCAACCCCTTTCAGAGCATTGCACTCATGACACTGAATGTATTGAATAGAGAATGTCAAAACTTCACACACAAGACATTTGACATTAGACTTACAGCTTCTTCAGCCTGGCGCTTGTAGGCCTTCACTTTCAGCTGCAGCTTGTCTACCAGATCCTGCAGTCGGATCACGTTCTTCTTGTCTTCCTCAGTCTTTGGGTGTAAAAATTGTTCATGGTCTTAGTTTAACTATGTATATTACTGTGAAAGTAAATTTGTAAATCCAGTGTAGTTGTACCTGGTAGGTGAGCTCCTTCACTCTCCTTTCATATTTGCGCACTCCTTTCACAGCGTCTGCGCCACGTCTCTGTTCAGCTTCAACTTCAGCCTCCAACTCGCGCACCTTCAGTAGAGAGTTATTGTTGTCACCTGTCAAATCTCTGCCATAGCCAGTTCATCTAAGACTGTATTTAGCTTGTATTTTACCCTGGACTCCAGTTTCTGGAGCTGTTTCTTTCCACCCTTCATGGCCAGACTCTCAGCCTCATCCAGACGGTGCTGCAGGTCTTTGACAGTCACCTCCAGGTTCTTCTTCATCCTCTCCAGGTGAGCACTGGTGTCCTGCTCCTTCTTCAGCTCCTCAGCCATCATGGCAGCCTGAAATATAAGCCAATTAAAATGAATGTATCAACAGAGAGAGAAATGCCTTCCACAAGGGTTCCCTTTGTTACCACATACAGATAAACCAAGTCAAACAACTGTTTAGTTTAGAATAGAGTAAGAGAATGTAAGCACTCACATCAGTGATGGCCTTCTTGGCCTTCTCCTCTGCATTTCTGGCCTCCTGGACTGCATCATCCACCTCACCTTGAACCTGGACCAGATCAGCCTCAAGCTTCTTCTTGGTGTTAATTAGACTTGTATTCTGTGGGATTTAAGCAGGTAGTATAGTGAATATTTAACTAAAACTTGGTTATCATGGAACCTGAATTTGCTCAAGTATTTAATTTATTTTTTGTACTTGAGAGTGCAGCAGCCCCACTCGCTCGCTGGCATCAACCAGCTCCTGCTCCGCCACTTTGCGGCCTCTCTCTGTTTGCTCCAGTGCAACTCTCAGCTCCTCAATCTCTGCTTGCATCAGGTTGTTCCTGCGCTCCACCATGGCCACCTGCTCCTTCATGTCCTCCTGTCCTCTGAGAGCTTCATCAAGGTGCAGTTGGGCATCCTGTGGTAATGTTCTTTCTTTGTTAGTTGCATGGCATTTGATGAATTCATATTCATACTATCAAACATTTAATATGTTGCAATTCTTCATTCTACAGAAAGATACCTTGAGTTGGCTTTGGATGTTCCTGAGCTGTTTCTGGGCCTCAGCAGCCTGGCGGTTGGCATGACTCAGCTGGATCTCCATCTCATTCAGGTCTCCCTCCATCTTCTTTTTGACTCTCAGGGCATCATTTCTGCTCCTGATCTCAGAGTCCAGAGTGCTCTGCATGGAATCGATCACTCTTTGGCTGTTCCTCTTGATCTGTTCTATTTCCTCGTCCTTCTCAGCAAGTTTCCTGTCAATCTCACTCTTCACCTGGTTCAGCTCCAGCTGCACACGAAGAATCTTGGACTCTTCATGCTCCAGGGTGCCCTGATGGATAGTAGTTATAATAAGAATCATATCAGTCGCACAAGAAAATGGTGTAATGGTCTGTTAGGAAATGAATTGATGTGACAGTACTTCAGCTTCTTCAAGTGCAGTCTGGATCTCTGCTTTCTCAGACTCCACTGTCTTTTTGGCTTTCTCTAACTCATGAATGCTCTTTCCAGTCTCTCCAAGCTGCTCAGTGAGGTCAGAAATCTCCTCTAAAGGGTTTTAAAAGCAGAACTGTAAGACTTTGTTTCAACTTGTCTTTTTCAAAATCCTTTTTGTACAAATAAAAGTGGCATTTACGTTGTAGATTCTTGTTCTCTCTCTTCAGGGTCTCGAGCTGGTCAAGAGCTTCTTCATAGGAGTTCTTCATTTTGAAAAGCTCAGTGCTGAGAGAACGAGCTTCTTTCTGAGCACCTTCTAGTTCAGCTTGGCCTTCCTCATACTTCTGCTTCCACTCTGCTAGGACCTGACAATAGGAGAAATGTAAGTATTGTTAATTAGCCAATTCCATGGTTCAAGTTTTAGGTTTATAGGTGATCTACATCATTCCAACCTTGTCAAAGTTTCTCTGCTTCTTGTCAAGGTTGGCAGCCAATGCATTTGCCCTCTCCACATCAATCATGAGGTCCTCTACTTCACCCTGCAGTCTCTGTTTGGTCTTTTCCAGTGAGGCACACTTGGAGTTCACCGCCTCAATGGATTTTTCAGCTTCCTGCAGACGTTGGGCAAGCTTTTTCCTGTAGAGAGTTGTATAAATTATGTCATCTTATTATATTTGTTATATGAAATGTAGGGTACTGAAGACTTTGTTGTATTTACTTGGATTCTTCAAGCTCCTCAGTGCGTTGGATGGCATCAGTCTCATATTTGGTTCTCCACTGAGCCACCTCACTGTTGGCCTTGGACATTGCACGCTGGAGTTCAGCTTTGGCCTCCTGCTCCTCCTCATACTGCTCTCTGAGCAAATCACAGTCATGGCGGGCAGACTGAACCGCATGGGCCAGAGCATTCTTGGCCTTAAAGTCAGAAAAACATTGGAGTGAAAATGTTTCCATTCCTGCTGTACACTGCAGTGTTCATAATCCACAGCTATCCACAGTTCTTGATAAGAGAAGTTTTTTTTGGTAGGTACACACCTTAACCTCTTCCTCAATATGTCTTTTGAGTTCTTCAATCTGCTGAGTGTAAGCCTGTTTGCCTCTTGTCAGTTGAGAAACAAGAGCTTCTTTCTCCTCCAATTGACGGCTAAATTCACCTAGTAAGAGACAGAATATAATTTATGAAAGTCACAAAAGAGTTGTATGATGTCAGCATCGGGTTTTTGAATTACTTTTTTTGCACAGTTCTGTGTCATTGTGTGCATGGTATATACCGTATTTACATACCATTTTCAGTTTGGAGCCTTGCCTTCTGGGCATTCATGTCATTAAGTTGGCGTACAAGCTCATCATTCTTTGTTTTTAGCTCACTTCCTTGGTCTTCTAATGTACGGCACATCTTTTCAAGGTTTGCCTACAGAAATTAAGAAACATCAACTTTTTTGAATTCATGGATATTATTAATATTTCAAGCTTCTAAAGTAAAAAAGTAGTATTAAAGATAAAGTAGATTTGTGAAACTAAAAATCAACTACCGTTTTTTTTTTTTTTTTTTTTTTTTTTTCAAGGTTATACCTTCGCTTTAGCCACAGCCTCCATGTTGCTTGTCAAGTCATCAATCTCCATCTTGTATTCACTCTTCTCCTTCTCCAGCTTCTGCTTGACCCGCTGGAGGTTGTCGATCTGTTCTCCGAGTTCAGCCACACTGTCTGCCTGCTTCTTTCGGAGAGCTGCAGCTGTAGCCTCATGCTGCAAGGTGGACTCCTCCAGATCACGACGCAACTTCTGGAATTCAGCTTCACGCTTCTTGTTCATCTCAATCTGGGCAGCAGTGGCACCACCAGCTTCCTCAAGCCTCTCGCTGATCTCTTCAAGTTCCCTGGAGAGATCAGCTCTCTGCTTCTCCACTTTAGCACGAGCAGCTCGCTCTGCCTCAATTTCCTCTTCCAGCTCTTCAATACGGGCCTCAATAAATAAACAAATTGACCCAATGATTTTGGTAATATGGGTTTTCACATCTAGGGGTCTACATCAGTTTCAAATAGGAAAGATTAGGGTTAGTGTTACCTGAAGTTCTTTAATCTTTTTCTGAAGCTGTGATCCCAAAGACTGTTCATCCTCAATCTTGCTGAGAAGCTGACTTATCTCAAAGTCCTTCCTGTTGTTAAAGTAGTGTTTCGTAAAATGTGAATACATGTTTTGTGTAACTGTTCAATGATTAAACATTTGGCATCCACTCACTTTTTGATCTTTTCATCTGATTGTTGTTTGTCATTCTCCAAGTCCATTATGGACTCCTGGGCCAGTTTCAGATCACCCTCAAGCTTTCTTTTGGCTCTCTCAAGGTCCATACGGAGCTTCTTCTCTTGCTCCAGTGAGCCCTCAAGCTATTTTGACAGAAACCAGAGAAATAAAATATTAGTTAGCAACAATATTAATTTCCAGTTGACGGTCTTATTCTTACGCCAAACATCTTACATCGTCCACTTGCTGCTCAAGTTTTGTCTTGGCTTTAGTCAGAGTGTTGACTTTGTCTTCCTCTGCCTGAAGGTCATCAAGAGTCTGCTGGTGTGCCTCTTGGAGGGCTTTCTTCTCTTTGGTCAGCTTGGCAATGGCCTCATCCTGAGAGGCCATCTCCTCAGTCAGGTTTTTCACCTAAATGGAAACATTATTCATTAGTTTCTTTCTCAAGAGCTGGAATCACAATCAGCAGTGTGAAGAAGTTGTTAAAAGAATATTGACCTTGTTTTCTGTTGCATGTTTCTCCTTCTCCACTTTTGCCAAGGTGAGCTCCAGATCATCAATGTCTTTCTTCAGCTCAGAGCATTCGTCCTCCAGTTTCCTCTTCTTGGCAGTCAGTTCAGCATTGATTTCCTCCTCATCCTCCAGTCTCTCGTTGGTCTCTTTGAGTTTGGCCTCGAGCTGAATCTTGCTTTTGATAAGCCCTTCACATCTCTCCTCAGCATCAGAGAGGTTTTCAGATTCCTGTTCATTGAGATAGATGTTGTTAATGACTTATGTTGAGCTATAGAGGCTTTTTTTTTTTTTTTTTTACTGAAATAGATCTTACAGCAGCTACTTGGAGTTGGAGGTCATTTTTCTCTTGAAGAAGTGACACCATTTTCTCCTCAAGTTCCTTCTTTTTAGCTAATGCCTTTGCTAGATCCTCCTTTGTTTTCTCAAAGTTCTCCTTCATGGCTGCCATTTCTTTCTCAGTCTCTGCACTCTTCAGAAGAGGTTTGATCTTGAAGTAGAGCTTCATCCATGGCCAGTGTTTGACATTCATGAATGAGCGGATGTTATATTGGATGGCAAAAATGGACTCTCTGTGGAAGGGAGTTTCTGGTCTTTGTTTGAACAAAACCTTCAACTTTAGTTTTTTTGTATATCAAATAATGCAAATTTCACTCACCTCCTCTCCATCATCTTCACAAATTCCCTCCTCATGAGGAAGCCACGACAAAGAGCCTGAGTCATGGTAACCAGTTCTGCTAGTTTCTCATCTCTCATTTCCTCAAGAGTACCCAACAGACCAGCTTTAAAGAACACCTGTAAAAATATATAACAATGTTTAGTGGTATATTGTGGAAGTCATTTCATGTGGAGTTTAATGTAGCTCACCTTGGTGTGTCCAAACTTGTACTGAGTGTGGTCAACATCAATAGAGCCCAAGAGTTTCTCTGAAGCCTTTTTGTTGTCAATGAACTGTCCCTCAGGGATGACGCTAGCATTTAATACTTTGTATCTAGAGGACATTCAGGCAACAGTTATATTTTGGTGAAGACACAAAAGTTTTGAAATATGGTTAAGATTATGTGGTGTTAAAAAAAAACGGTGGTGTCTTTACCTCTGCTTGAAGTCACCATAGAGGATTCTGCTGGGGAAACCCTTCCTGCAGATTCTGATACCCTCCAGCACACCATTACACCTGAGCTGGTGGATAACCAGGAAGTTTTCCATCAGACCTGAAATGCAAATGTCTTTAATGATTCACAAATATTTCCAAAACTCTAATCCATTTGAGTCTTCAGAGATCAAGTTTACCTGGAGTCTTGGACTCATTAGGAATCAAGCAGCGCACAAAGTGAGGGTGAGTGCTCCTCAGGTTAGTCATCAGCTTACCCAAGTTCTCCTGTGGAAGTGTTTAATGGAGGTTTATGTTTAATGTGGAGATGTTTAATATAATCTTTACTTCAAAATAAATTCAAATCCTTTATTAAAAAAATCATGTTTACCCTAAAAAGTGCAGACACAGTCTGGAAGGAACCACCCTTCTTCTTGCCTCCTTTCTTTCCGCCACCTCCTTCAGCTGTTTTACATAATTAATTTGTTAATGTTAAATTTCTTCATTAAAATTTTCAACAAATCTCTATGTGATTATGTCTTGCACATAATTAAAAGACAAAGGAATCAGGAAGTGCAGATGTTCGTACCTTCAGCAGATGCATGAGCAACATACAGGAAGGAGAGCAGTTTGAGCGATGACTTTTGGTAAAGTTGCACAACAGAGTCGTTCAGTGGATCCTTGTTCTTGTCCAACCAGCCAACAATGTTGTAGTCCACAGTGCCGGCGTAGTGCACCAGAGAGAAGTGGGCCTCTGCCTTACCTTTGGCAGGCTTGGGCTTCTGGAAAGCAGCACTTTTGCCCAGATGCTGATCATGCAGCTTGTTTTTGAAGCTTGTGTCTGTAGCCTTGGGGAACATGCACTCCTCTTCAAGGATGGAGAAGATGCCCATTGGCTGTTAAAGAAATATTCATACTCATTTACAGGCACAAAGACAATAGTCAGTTTAATGCACTGAATGTCCTCTTACCTTCTCAATGAGCTCAATGCAGGCGGCCAAGTCCATACCAAAGTCAATGAACTCCCATTCAATGCCTTCTTTCTTGTACTCCTCTTGCTCCAGAACAAACATGTGGTGGTTGAAGAACTGTTGCAGTTTCTCATTTGTGAAGTTGATGCAAAGCTGCTCCAAGCTGTTGAACTGATAAATCAACAGAGGCAAGTTCTTACTGCTGACTGTCATCTTTTATATCTGGATTCTTACAGAGACATGAATGACTGATGCTCACATCAAAGATCTCAAATCCAGCGATGTCCAGCACACCAATGAAGTACTGTCTGGGCTGCTTTGTGTCCAACATCTCATTGATACGGACGACCATCCACAAGAACATTTTCTCATAGACGGACTTGCAGAGAGCCATTACTGCGTTGTTCACCTTAGAAATACAAAGTTCAGTGTAACTGATATTGTGAAATTCTTATGAATTTCTATGGGAAGTTTCTGGGTTTATTGATCTATTGAGTAGGTAAGTGATCACCTGTGGTACTGTCTGGCCTTTGGTCACCATCTCGTTCCCGACCTTCACTCTGGGGTAGCACAGAGCTTTCAGCATGTCAGCAGAGTTGAGGCCCATGAGGTAGGCGATTTTATCGGCCACTGAGGAAGAACAATTTTACGCATTATTTTTACTAGTGAAGTCAATGTTTGCATGCTAATTTGTGTTAATAATACACCCTACCCTCAGTGCCGTCAGGTTCGGCCTGCTCCTCTCTCTGCTTCTGTTTGAACTTCATGTTCCCATGATGCATCACAGCACCCGTCAGCTTGTAGATGCTGATTTTTTCATCACCACTGAAGCCCAAAATGTCAATGGCAGTCTGTTTTTACACCAACCAAATAAATCACATCATTAATGTCATAATTAATATTTAATATTGAATGTTATGCAGTATTCATATACATCAGCTTATGCTGTTCTTCCTATTGATTTTGTGTTATATATATGATACATTGCTTGTAATCTGAAAATACCATTGCTGCTAATAATAAACACACAGTTGTCCACGTACATCTGTGGCAATGAACTCCTCCACATCATTGATGCTCTTGACAGTGACCTCACCCTGGCTGATCATTGGATAGTCATAAGGGTTGGTGGTGATGAGCAGGGCCTCTGTAAAGGATTGATGTGCAGCATGTTAAGAGTGCTCTCAAACAAGGAAATAACTGAAACACACAATCCTGTAGATTTCTCACCAAGCAGCTCTGGCTTGTGTCCAGTCATGAGCTGGTAGAAGATGTGGTAACTCCTCTCAGCAGACAGCTGGAATGTTACTCTTGACTTTTCCAGCAGATCTTTAAAGATACATTGATTTCAGTCAATCCACATGTTATCCATATACTATGTGTGTGTGTGTGTGTGTGTATATTGATATATGTATATGTATTTTTCAAAAATACAAAATAGTGTTGACTCACATGTTTCAATATCAGCTGAGGCCAGTTTTCCAGTGGTCCCAAAGTGAATCCTGATGAATTTACCCTATACAGATTAAAAATATAGATATATAATATAAATAATAATAATAATAATAATAATAATAATAATAGTAATAATAATAATAATTAAATAATTAAACGGTTTAGAATTTCCCAGATTTACAGTGTTTATTGAATTTGTATAGTGCATTTAATCTGACCTCAGCAACTTTCTAATTACTTATAAAGCTCTATAAAATTTCAGGGCTCACTCACTCCACACATGTGCTCTCACAGCTCAGGTCTAGCTGTGTTACAGATAAGGGGCAGACCAGGAGTTTGGCCTGCAAGACAGGATTGGACAGGACAGGACAAAACACAGGGATGCAAAGCGACAAAAACAAAGCACTACTGACTGTTAGAGAGACAAACTAGCAAACACAGTGAAGTTGTATAACGAACTGTCAAAACAAGAGGGAAGGGGAGAACAATATAAAGGAGTAGAGAATATGAGGAACAGGTGAGAACAATCAGACAAATGAGGACTAAGGGGGCGTGGTGACGGTAAACAAGGAAACAGGAAAAGAGGAACACATGGCAGACAACAACAGACAGTGCCATGTGCTCAGACACACACAAACATAGAAACATAGAAACATAGAAACATGAAACAAAGACAATACAGACAAGACAGGGTAATCCCTGACACTACCCCCCTCCAAAGGACGCCTCCGGGCGTCCAAACGGAGCAACATCACAGGTGGCACTAACTGGGGGGGCGGGTGGGTAGCAGACATGGACATTCAACACTGGCCAGGAAACACAGAGGGAGGGGAGAGGCGGGTGGGGAACGAACCAGGCAGACAGTTCATGGCTGACCAGGGAGGTGCTGGTCTAGGGAGACCAAAACTAGGGACACAGAGTGTGGGAATGGAGGGAAGAGAACTTGACTGGGTTTTCTCATAGGAGCAGGGACTGGCCTCACTGGTCTGGACTTCCAACTGGGCATAGTGACAGAAACAGAATCAGGGGAACTGACAAAAAGAGTCTTGGGAACAGATTGGGAGACAGGTTCTGGGGTGTCCTTAAGGGTAGCCGGATCAGGCTTTGACATAGACTTAGAAACTTCTTCAGGGGCTAAAGCCAACATTAGGCTGGGCACTGGAGCCAGAGCCAAAACTGGAGTGGGCTCAGGGGCTGGAGCCGACACTGGAGCAGATTCAGGGGCTGGAGCCGACACCGGAGCGGACTTAGGGGCTGGAGCCAACACTGTGACTGCTCTCTCAGGAGCGGGCTCAGGATCGGTCTCCTCAGTAGTTGGCACTGCGATAGCTCTCTCTGGAGCGGCATCTTGAAAAGTTCTCTCTGCAGAGGGCTCTGGAACAACTTTCTCTGGAGCGGACTCGGGGACTGTTCTCTCTGGAGCAGGCTCTTGAACAGTTCTCCCTGCAGTGGGCTCGTGAACAGCTTTCTCTGGAGTGGGCTTGGGGACTACTGTCTCTGGAGCAGGAGTGGGCTCGGGGACTGCTCTCTCTGGAGTGGGAGTGGGCTCGGGGACTGCTCTCTCTGGAGCGGGAGTGGGCTCGGGGACTGCGCTCTTTGCAGAGAACTCTGGAGGCTCCTGGACTGGAGCGAACTCTGGAGGCTCCGTCTCAGGTATCTCACACTTTTTGGCCATGACAATGGCAGCAAGAATCTCTCTTGTGGACCGGAGTAGACTGGCAAGAGTTTCGGAAAAGGCCTCAGCAACCAAGACAACTGGCTGCTTGGGAATGGTCTCCATGTCTATGGCTGGGAGAGCGGGGTGCTCGGAGATGGCCTCTATGGCCATAACAGGCTGGATTAGAGCCTCTGGTATGGCCTCCATGGCCAAGACGCTAAGAGCAGGCCGCTTAGGAGCAGCTTCTGGGGACACAACAGCAGCAGCAGGAGTCTCAGACATGGCCTCTTTGACTATAACGGGCTGTAAGGGAGATGCTTGACTGACTGGGGTGGGCTTGACTGGAACTGGAGTGACTGAGACAAGCTCGACTGAAATATCATCCTCTGAAGCTGGCTTGGGAAAAGTCTCCTTGCCCATAACAAAAGGCATAAACTGACAGGAGGCCTCTGGCAATGTGACAGGATGGGCAGAAACAGTCTCTGTGAGCATGACATGACTAGTAAGTGGTTTCAAAAAAAAGTCGTTGGACTAGACCCTTCAGGAACCACTGGTCTAGGGACCAGAGTCTGGTCTGCTTGGGCTTTTCTACTCCTCCGTCTTCGACAGGTAGATATTGTGAGCTTGTCCCCCTCTGTAGTATCTGCAGCTAACTCGGCCAATTCAGGGGGAATAACAGTGATCTCTGTCGACTCACCAGTGATAGAAACAGACCCAGCAGACGTCAGCTTGGCTGGAGCAGACTTACTTGACTGAGGGATAACACTTGACTTGTCTGCCTCAGACATTGAAATCGTCATGGCCGAAACTGGGAAAACAGTTTAATTCAACAGACTCAGAAGGAACTGGAGCATACTTGATCGGGTGAGACTTGACGGGCTCAGGAAAAATGGGAGTGATCTTAGTAGACTCTGGGGTCACAGAAAAAGTGTCAGAGTCATCAGTGGATAGAGCCCTCTTCCTTCTTGCCCTTCGCTTCTGAGTAGGAGTCAGAAGGTGATCTTGGTCTCGACTTGACAAGGGAAGTGTGGCGGAGTGGTTGCTGCATGCTGACTTAGGTGGTGGAGGAGACATTCCCCACTGAATGCGATGACCGATATACTTAGAGAAGTCTCAGAAATTCAAAGTCTTGAGGTTATCCATCTCCCACTTCAGCACAGGGTCATCCAAGCAGGCATTAATAATCTCTTTGAGGGTGGTGTCATCATAATCAAGCCACCTTGACATCGTCCAGAAAAACTGGGTAGAAGCTTCAGTATCCCAGCCCTGTTGGTGAAGTGCAGCTAGCCCCCGTTGGCAGGCCAGTCTCCCCTGGGCCTTGATAGGTGGTAGGATCCTGATACTCATTCTGCTGAGTCCAGTACTGGCCAGTTCGTTCTGCCAGGATATCTGAAGGAGGAGTGTTATCAGGTTTACTGACAAATAACTGATGGAACAAGAGAGGTGGTGAGGAGGGGAGTAGTGAACACAATCCAGACAGTAGGTAACAACAAGGCACAGGGGCTAGCAGGCTGAGGGACAGTGGCCGCTGAGTCCAGCCCAGGGTGGCAGAAGGCTAGAGAGCAGTGAAGGAAGTGTAGCCGGGGGCCTGAAGTTAGCCGTGATGTCCTGACCGAAACACAGGGCTCAATCACTCCACACGTGTGCTCTCACAGCTCAGGTCTAGCTGTGTGGCAGATAAGGGGGCAGACCAGGAGTTCAGCCTGCAAGACAGGATTGGACAGGACAGGACAGGACAAAACACTGGGATGCAAAGCGACAAAAACAAAGCACTACTGACTGTTAGAGAGACAAACTAGCAAACAGAGTGAAGTTGTATATAGAACTGGCAAAACAAGAGGAAAGGAGAGAAAAATATAAAGAAGTAGAGAACATTAAGAACAGGTGAGAACAATCAGACAAACAAGGACCAAACAAGAGGGGAACAGATGATGACACTTAGGCAAATGAGGACTAAACAAGGGAAGCTGGTGACAGGAAACAAGGAGGCAGGACAAGAGGAGCACATGGCAGACAACAACAAAGACAGAGCCATGTGCTCAGACACAACACAAACACAAAAACATGAAACAAAGACAATACAGACAAGACTGTATTTGGTGACAAGTTTGGTGGAATTTTAAAGCTGTTACTTTATTTATTAAAAGGTAACAGAGCACAAAGCTTATTGCGATTACTGGACAGAGGTGTGCTCCAACTAATATGAAGTTCATGCATTAACACAACATGGCATATAGACTGACGATCTTGGTGACAAGAAGCCATATCAGCATCGATTATAAATGAAATGTTAAAATTGTCAATATTCACACAGCAACCGCTTGACCTGATGTAGTTTGTTCAAGTTGTGCATGAAAGAGACACTGTTTTTTTGCATTTTAAATTGCATGTAAACTGCACAACTGGAGCTGTGTTTAGCAGGCGGTTCTGTCAGTGCTGCCGTTTGGCAAAGATGAGGACTGTTTTCCTCTAAAACTTTGATGCGCATCATCTCGGTTTATTACGTCAACATAACGAAAGATGTGATCGCAAAACAAAAAGGAATAACAGGCAGATTTTTTAAATCATAACATATATATATATATATATATATATATATATATATATATATATATATATATATATATATATAGTCGCCAGTGGCAATTTCAGCAAAAACTTCACTTGCAAAATATTTTTGCACACAAATGTGACCATTTTAATTGCTGTCTGGAGCCCTGAATGAACTGAGTTTAGTCTTTCGTTTTTGTTATGGTCCTCTTGCATTATTGATAAACAATTTTTCTGTTTGACACTGTAAAGCTGCTTTGAGACAATCTGGATTGTATAAAATGATTTATAAATAAAGGTGACTTACAAAACGAGAGGAGTTGTCATTCCTTACAGTCTTAGCATTTCCATAGGCCTCCAGCAGTGGGTTGGCAGCAATGATTTGATCCTCTAGCGAACCCTGGTGAGTATTTAAGTAATTTCTTCATATAGAATAATTCTGTCACTGTACTTTGTATGTTGTTTGATTGTTTAATTTAGTTTAGTTACCTGCATTTTGCCAGGGACAGGTTCTGTCTTCTTCCCTCCAGCCACAGCGATTGTCGCAAAGTACTGAATCACACGTTTGGTGTTGACAGTCTTTCCTGCACCAGATTCTCCACTGAGTGGATGTGTTAAAGCAGAAAAAGAACATATTTCAAAATATTAGAAATTGCTTGTCTGATAAATTAGCTTTTAGATAAGTGCTCTTTATGAAGTCATCAGACAGTGCAATTACATGCACACCAGAAAGTAGTGATGTGACATTCGGCACCGAGGCATTGAAGCTTGTTTCAAAAAAAGGAAATGTCTCACAGTGAAGTGCTTGCAGTACTAGAGTTTGATTAGATTTGCCACAACCACATGATCTTTGAGATCCAAAGCTTTGTTTTTGCATACCATGTGGCTGCTTTGTATTTTGATTCAAATAACGCGAACCCATTTTACAGGTTTCAACCCAACTTTCACATATACATGCCACATTTAAACTGTTTTCTTAACCTCATGTACATGCAGCACTTTCACTTTCACCTTTCTGTCACTTTATCCATTTTTTTTTTCCGCACATGCATGTAAGAATAACGCTCATGCATTGACCTTGTCCACACAAGCCACACTCTCCAGCAGCCAGGTGTTAGACCACTGTCCCTCTATTGATTAAATAGCCTTCATGTTTATGTGTATCAGAGTGCTGCTTTCTGCAAAAATCCTTAAAAAAAAAGCAGTTTTCATGGGTGCACTCCTTATACAAAAGCCTTTTAATTTTCATAGTCTACTTACGTAATCAGGATAGACTGATTCTCCCTGTCTGAAAAAAGTTCATAGTGTTATTTTAAGTGAAACCACTGCACAGATTTGTCTTTTTTTTTTTCATTCAAATTTTAAATGTATCAAGCTAAATATTGGCAGGCTCAGGATTAGCACAAACTATGAAATCTTTTTAGAAAATCTTATTTTTCTTTTATTGTTTTGCAAATTGGAATGAAAATGTATTTCCCCACTTACCAGTGAGCATGAACTGGTAGGCGTTGTCGGAGATAGAGAAGATGTGAGGTGGAGCTTCAACCCTCTTTTTGCCTCTGTATCCAGCCACAACAATGGCGTCGTACACTGGGAGCCACTTGTAGGGATTGACAGTGACGCAGAACAAGCCAGAGTAGGTCTGAAACGGAGACAGATAGACCAGTTTTACAATGCTGCCACCCCATCCTAGGAATAAACCCTGATTGACTCGGACTTACGTAGATCATCCATGCTGCGTAACGCTCTTTGAGGTTGTACAGCACAGCAGGCTCATTGAGGTGGGTCATCATGGCCATGTCCTCAATTTTGTCAAATTTGGGAGGATTCATGGGGAAGATTTCGCCTTCTTTCACCGTGAGCGTCTAAAAAGTTTTTGGCATGGGTGAGACATTTGCTAAATATGAGAATTTCTGATTGAGGTGACATCTAGTTTTACAGTCCGTAGCATCATCTAAAATTGTTTTGCAGAAAATTGGAACATTTTGTATTTATACTTACTTTCCCACACAGAGTTTTGACGGTAGCTTTGCCACCCTCTTTACTAACAAGAGTACCCTTCAGGTACATCTCGTTTGGCTCTGCCACGAAGTATGCCGTTTTGGCATCAAAGGGGGTGTTCTGAGCCTCGAGTCTCTCTCGCTCTGGCTTCCGGAGGTAAATGGCCGCCGGGCCGAAACACTCCATCTCACCATCTCCCATGATTGTAGTTTACTGTGACAAATGAGAAGAAGAGAAAGTGCTGAGGGTCATTCACTCTGGTACTATAGAGTGATTGTGCATGATTTCATTTATGTTCAGTTGTGTTTTATTCCAGTAACCTCATTTCAGTTGTGACCGAAGATTGAAAAGCTAATTGGTAAGCCTGGACAACTTGTTCATGCCCATGTAGCAATTTACTATTATATTCAAGCTTTGGGTCAGGGTTGCTTCTAAACTGTGAGATTTATTATTTTCTCTAAATATTAAATAAGTGGTGTAACAGTGGTGCAACAGTGGTGCTGCTCCACACGAGTGTTTCTGAGCTTCTGAGTTCTATAATGCAGGCTCTCTTCATTTATTAACCATTAAAGATGCATACACACTCAACAATTACATCAATCACAAGTGTAATACCTGCTGTTGTTTCCAGAGAGAATGTGTGTGACGTGTCTAAGGCAGGAGATGCTAAGAAAAAAGCAAAAACAAAAAATCCATCAAACCCGTGCAGCGAATATGTGCTTGCTTGGCGTGATTACATCTGATTAATTTGAAAAGCATATCCAATGTACAGCACTTCTCCACAATGTGAACTCTTAAATATGCTGATTAACATGTGTGAGGGTTAGCCACTCTAAATTATGTGATATTAGTTTAATAGTTGAAGAAGAGGATGAAGAGCAACTCACCCACCTTTGAGTTCCAGCCAGTTCTTAGAGGAGTCTGAAGCAGCGTCTTATATAGACAGAATAATGTTCACTCAGCAGAATGCGCTCACTGTATTTGGTCATGTATTCTTAGCTCGGTTTTGACAGGAATTGACAGGATTATTATGTTTGTCAATCTCACGACACAGGTAAGACAAAGGTAAGATCTCACAATGTTGTAATTAACTGTCCAGTCTTAATTAGTTTTTGATTTGTTTATAGGAAATACTGTCTTAGAGAACAATTTGTAGGACAGGTAGTGGGTTGAACTAATGACGGTGAACATTTCACTACAATGAGGTGTATTGGCACCTTGATGAATTAAACAAATATTTGAAAATAAGCCACCAATACTGTGATTTAAAAATTATGCTTGATGTATTTATGGGCATTACTTATGAACAAGCGCCTTAACCTTGAGAAAGGGTTGTTATGTGAAGGTATCAGTTACTGGAGTTCAGACATTGTTTGGGTCTTATGTTGAGCATAAGCTTCTTCAAGTGTCTTGGCACAACAGTAGAGCCCAGTTTAGCCGTGGAGGAGCTCTCAAATGTCACTGGGCTTCTGTTGCCAGAGGCCTTGGAAGCTTTTTGTGTGACAAAGCAGCAGATTTGGGCACAGCAGTTGTCATTCTGTGAACTTGTCCATATGGTGACAGTTATGCTGAAGTCCGGTTGGGATCTGGGAGATCTGGGGGTGATGCTGCGTTGCTGTATAGCCCAATCTATGAAAAGGAATAAGATGTGTTCCCTGAAATTAGTCTTTTTTGAGGTCGTATTCTAAATTGATAACAACTATACCAATAGTTTGGTTTTCCTAAGAAAAGAATCTTTTCCAACTAAGGCTCTAAAACTATACAGAGAGCTCTGTCATTTGGAACATTGCTGTGATAGTAGAGGTTAAAGGGATAGTTTACCCAAAAATGAAATTAGCTGTTAATTTATTCACCCTCAGGCCAGCTAAGATGCAGGTGACCTATTTTTCTTGAGTAGAACAGTAAAGAAAATTTTTAGCTAAAACCATGGTCCTTGGTTAGTCATAAAATTCAAGTCAGTGGCTATCGGCACTTTGAGAGTCAAAAAAGCATTTCAGGCAACGTGAAATTAATACTCGTGGCTCCAGATGATATATTGAGGTTTTATGAAGCGAAACAATCAGTCTGACCATGAAATGAGAGCATTGTTTACAACATTACTACATGTAATCCATCGCCTCAGGTAACCTGGGAAATCCGATATCATCAACTCACCTTCTTACGTAAACTATGACAGACCATAAAAACATCTTCATTCAAGTGCGTGGTGCACACATGCACATATCACCAGTCATCAGTTCATCAGTTTCCTCATTTCAGTGTACCGTTGGAGGAATTGGATCTATATTGGTTCATTTAGAATCGGAGTGACTGTTGGATAACCTGTAGATCTGTGCTGCCTGAGATTGGCCTGAACTATGGGTGATTCATAGGGAACATCTCGGTTGATAGCCATTACTGATTATTGGACAATATCGCTAATACTTAATAAGTTTTGTATAGTTTTACACTCTTCTAATGGCTGTGCTTGTCTATCGGGCTTCGGCACTCTGTTCATCTGTGAAATTTTGTTGATCTTAGAGTTGTAGTCAAGTCAAATTCATTTGTAAAGAACTTTTCACAACACACATGGTTTAAAAGTGTGGGAATGCATGAATGCATCATAAATGCTTCCTTGATTGCTACAGGGGTCGTCAGTATGGCGTGGCGTTGGGTGTGCCATCTGCCTGATCTTGGATCATGCTCTTGTCCTTCTGCTTTGCCTTTCAAGGACAATGCAGTGTGTTCAAGCAGCTTTTCTAGAACCTCTGAGAAGCTGACAGGAGGCCGTGGAATAAATTATAAGTCGTTGGTGCCTTAAAAGACAGGAACATGTGGACAATAAAATTCCAAGGCATCATTCCCCTATGGGTGGACATATTAGGACTTTACACAAATATAGCTGGTCAGTCAGCAATGCCATCAGGGCTTTGCCATTTGTCAGCACAGGTCACAAGAGTTATTGTGGTGTCACGTTAAAAGCTTTGATATCAGATGGTCACCCGCTTTTATCAAACCCTGTCTTTTCAAAGACTATTGTAGGAAGCTGCTGATTCAGCTGGTGTTTGATTATTGGTCACTCCTTTGTTTGGTCACATTAGCATTTATCTTTACTTAGGTGCTTTTATTCAGCAGCGGGTACACAGGCATGTTGTTTGTGCATTGATTTTGCGGCTTTCCTGTTGTTGACACTCAACAGAGGAACACAGCTGCACTGGCCAGGTAACTTCTCTATAAAAATGCATGATTTTTAGCATGTGTAATTGATCTTGCGGACATTCTCTGGCCCTTTGGATGCTTTGTTGCTCAAGTGCTTTACTTAAGACAAATCACAAGCAAGAGGTAAATGTTTAGACAGTGGTGTCAAGTGCTGTGGTTGAAGCATGAAGTGTGTTACTAATGTGTTACTAATACATGTCGTAAGAATGCATCCTCAATATTTTTGGGATATTTGTCCATCTTTGAGGGGTTACATAGGGTTATGTGATTTAGGCATTTGTGACTGGCAGCCGGTACAGACTATATTCTACTCAGTTCAGGCTAGATTAGTATTAGTAGTCTTTTTATGAAATTTGAGAATTGGATTAGTTATACACACACACACACATATATATATATATATATATATATATATATATATATATATATATATATGGGGGGATGGCTTACTGGAAAATGATAATGCGTTGAGTGCTTTTGGGAGGGCTTGTAGCCAACCAGATTGGCAGTTTATATATTTGGTAATAACCTGATAATGTGAAAAGAAAACATGCTAATTTGAATGGTGAGTAATGCTCTAATCATTTACAGTACATTTGTTTCGTGGAAAACAACATTCCGTTTTTTAAGATTAGTTTGGTACATTAGTTAACACAAATAAATATTGAACAGTGCTGCTAGATCATTTATTGATCTTAATGATAAATGACACTTAATGCCTGGGTATACTTCACATTCCATTCAGTCTCACGCACAGCCGTGTCTGGCAGAGTATGTGAGCGGAGTGGAGCAGCAACCGTTTCCCCTCTGTTGCATTCACCATTTCCCGGCTTCACTCCTCGCTCCCTGATATCAGAAACACCACTCCATCTTCGCTCCCTGAGGAAATTTACGGCTAACTTATAGGGATGGGCAATATGGGTTTAAAAATTTGGCACGATAGTTTCTGGGATTATTACAGTAATGATATCAATGACGATAATTCATGGAATCCCGTTTCTTTAGCGAAAAGTATTATCTTTCCTATTTTTTTTTTTTTTTTTTTTTACCCAAAATAGATGTAACTAAGTACACTATACAGTGTAATGACTGTTTAATTCATACTGGATGCCAGAGGGCGCCCTTGCGTGGAAACTCCACGTGTGCTTTATAGCAGAAGTAATGGTACTGACGCTCCAGGTCATGGCTGTAGCTGAATAACATGCAGATAGAGGAATTTTAACTGAGGCAACTTGACAATAAACATACAATTGCTACAATATATGGTTTGTCTGTGTTCTTCAAGCATTCTTGGGTATTTTTATAAGGATAAAGTATATTCATAATACAGTGCTAATCGACATAGCTTTTATAATACTATAAAATATACTATTTTATAGTATTATAAATATACTATTTTTATATCACTTTTCATTCTGTGATATGAAAAGGTTATGAAAAGGTTATGTTACGAAGTTAATTTGGAGAAAAAGCATGTCAATAAATGATGTCTTTGTTGGACAACAGGTTTGTAAACAGGTGCAAACACACGCAAAACTATCACACACGTTGTCACGGATTGGCCAAGCTCTACAACCACTCACACGCAGCGATCACAGTCACCAGAGTTTTAATCACACACACCTGCACGTAATCACCTCACACACATAAAAGCACACACCACTCACCACTCCTTGTCAGGGCTCGTTCATACGTAGCGGACTCATTGTGAAGCTCTCCCAGAGTTCACAAACCTTTACCTACCTGAAGATACTTACCTTTCTCTCTGTTTAATTCCAGTCCGTTCAGTCAAGCTTCATCCAGTCAGTGGTGTGTGTGTCGTAAGCTCAACAACTGTCATCCAACGGTGTGTGTTCTCTCCGTTCTCCAGTTGATCTCCAGTCGTTCCTGCAGAGGAAACATATTCCAATCAGCGCATAGTAATCCAGTCAAGAACCTGAACTGTTATACTCACCTTTTCCTGCACGTCATTCTTCATCTGTGCTCTGCTGTAAATAAACATTGTTACTTTCACTTACCTCAGTTGTCCGTCTGCTTCCGTAACAGAAGCCCGGACCAACAACAGCAAACAGCATGAGCAATCCCGATCCATTCCAGGAACTGGTGGACTCGCTGCGGAAGGTTTTGATAAGATCTCCAACCACCATGCCATCCACACCACCTCCCGAAGCACCACCAGCACCAAGCACTTCTTCGGCCACCGTTCCTTCCAGTCCCACGGCCCGTCCGGCACCCTACTCTGGCGGGGCGGAGGAGTGCAACGGATTTCTATTACAATGCTCACTCATCTTTACTATGCAACCTGCTTTATACCCCACAGATCAGTCTCAAATAGCCTTCATAACGTCACTGCTTACCGGACCAGCTCTCCGATGGGCCGAAACTATCTGGCACCAAGCTGGCCCACCGACTCGTTCCATCCAGGCATTCATCGCTCATTTTAAGGAGGTTTTCGGTCACGCTGATGAAAAAGTATCCGCTGGTGAGCAATTGTACCATCTGAAACAAGGAAATATGACTACCCACGAATATTCTCTTTGTTTTCGCACTCTAGCTGCCGCCAGTGGGTGGAATGAGCGATCCCTCCTGACTACTTACCGGCTTGGATTAGAACCCAAACTCCGTATGCAGTTGGCGGCTTTGGATGACAATATGGGTTTGGAAAAATTTATTCAACAATCTCTTCGCTGTTCTGATCGTCTAAAAACTTACCAGTCCAACCAAGAGACAGTCTCTACTGCACTCCTCCGTCCGTCCGAGCCAGTTAACCCTTCAGAACCAGAACCTATGATCATCGAATCTGGTAAACTCACCTCCGCTGAGCCACAGAGGAGGCTGACCCGGGGTCTGTGTATGTACTGTGGAGCTAGCGGGCATGTTCGGCTGAACTGCCCGCTCCGTCCAGTTCGCACATCGGTGAGTGGCATCCATTCTGAAATCGAGAATATGCATCCCCTCACTACCAATGTACAGTTAACCACCCCGTCTTCTTCTGTTGCAGTCACCGCTCTCATCGACTCCGGGTCAGCAGGAAACTTCATCTCGGGTAACCTCTGTCGCCAGCTACAGCTCTGTACCGAAGCCTCATCAAAGATCTATCAGATTCAACCCATAACAGGCGACACTACTTCACGTACATGCATCCACCGTAGATGTGAGCCTATTAATCTCCAAATTGGACTTTTTCACCAAGAGGATATTCAATTTCTGGTTCAGGAGGGTGCCACCGTGGACATCATCTTAGGGCGCCCGTGGCTGGTGAAGCATGATCCCATCATCTCTTGGGGCTTCGGTGAAGTATTAAAATGGGGTAAAGGATGCTTCACAGACTACTTCCCTGAGCTCCCTCAACCGACCCAAGAATCTGTCTGTCTATACCACATCTATTGAAAGTCCCATCGAGAAACAATCTGTTTAGATTCCAGACATTTACACTTCCTATAAGGACGTCTTTTGCCCCAAGAGAGCTTCCCAGCTACCCCCGCATCGGCCATGGGACTGCGCCATTGACCTGATTCCAGATGCTGCAATGCCCAGAGGTAAGATCTACCCTTTGTCGCTTCCGGAAACCAAGGCCATGGAGGAGTACATCCAAGAGGCTCTGAGTCAGGGGTATATACGTCCTTTCACTTCTCCTGCAGCATCCAGTTTTTTCTTCGTGGTGAAGAAAGATAGAGGGCTGAGGCCATGTATCGATTACCGGGCCCTCAATCAAAGTACCATTAAATTCCGTTATCCCCTTCCTCTCGTCCCTGCGGCCCTCGAACAACTCCGATCCGCAAGGATATTCACCAAGTTGGACCTCCGCAGCGCCTACAACCTGGTGAGAATACGTGAGGGGGATGAATGGAAGCCCGCCTTTGTGACCCCTACTGGCCATTATGAGTATCTGGTTATGCACTATTTGGTCAACGCCCCCTCCGTATTCCAAAACTTCATCCATGAAGTACTCCAGGAGTTCCTTCACCACTTCGTTATTGTCTACATAGATGACATATTGATCTACTCCCGGAGTGAGACAGAACATCGTCACCACGTTGCGGAGGTCCTTCAAAAACTCAGAGAGCACCAGCTCTATCCCAAGGCTGAAAAATGTTCATTCCATCTTCCATCTGTCAAATTCCTGGGCTACTGTATAGATCATCAGGGGGTACGCATGGATGAGAGGAAGGTCTCTGCAGTTGTTTCCTGGCCTGAACCCACTACCATTAAAGAATTACAAAGATTTCTCGGATTCGCCAATTTCTACAGACGTTTCATCCAGAACTATAGTCTCATTACCACTCCTCTCACCAACCTCCTCAGTGGAAAACCCAGGACTCTCTTGTGGACTCCCGAAGCGGCCGAAGCCTTCCATTCCCTCAAGTCAGCCTTTACACAAGCTCCACTCCTGACTCATCCTGACCCTGATCTTCCTTTCGTGGTGGAAGTAGACGCCTCAACCACTGGCGTCGGAGCTGTCCTCTCCCAGTATCATGGGACTCCCAAAGTACTCCATCCATGTGGTTATTTCTCTTGGAAGCTCAGCCCGGCGGAGAGAAACTACGACATCGGCAACCGAGAACTCCTAGCAATTAAACTCGCCCTGGAGGAGTGGCGGCATTGGCTGGAGGGCGCTATCCATCCTTTCCAGGTGATAACAGATCATAAGAATTTACAATATCTTCGAGACGCCAAACGGCTCTGCCCACGTCAAGCCCGCTGGTCACTATTCTTCTTCAGATTCAACTTCTCCATAACATATCGTCCAGGACCCAAGAACATATGAGCAGATGCTTTATTAAGACTTCATGATCATCCAGGGACTTCAGAAAAACCTGACAACATCATTCCAGAACATATTATGATCAATCCAATTGAATGGTCCGCTCCTCCAATTGTCGCCACTCCAGTACCCAGACCTCCGCCGGGCTGTCCACCAGGTCATCAGTTTGTTCCACAGACTCAACGGGTAGACTCCATGCACACCTCCCTGGGCACTGGGCATCCAGGGGTCAACAATACTCTCTCGCTGCTATCCGAGCGCTTCTGGTGGCCGTCCATGGCAAGGGATGTGAGAAGGTATGTTCAAGGTTGCAAGTAGTGTGCCATTTCAAAAAGTCCTCGTCACTTACCTGCAGGGAAACTCCATCCCTTGCCTGTCCCGAACCGCCTCTGGTCACACCTAGGAGTCGACTTCATGACAGATCTCCCTTCATCAGATGGAAATACCTGCATCCTAGTCATCATTGATCGTTTTTCGAAATTCTGCCGTCTTCTACCTCTGAAAGGACTCCCTACCGCCCTGGAGACAGCTGATATCCTTTTCAATCATATCTTCCGCTACTACGGTATCCCAGAGGATATTGTCTCAGACAGAGGAGAACTGGCCCCCCGACTGAGCCTGGTTTCTCCCAAGGTTTTTTTCTCCATTTGTCACCGATGGAGTTTTGGTTCCTTGCCGCTGTCGCCTCTGGCTTGCTTAGTTGGGGACACTTTCTCTTAACAAAATATTGCATTTTATTTTATTGTTTTTGATTAACTATCTTTTTTTTTTTTTTTTTTTTTTTTTTTTTTTAAAATGAACTTAAATTTAATAGACATTAAATCTCTGATTAAACAACTCCACAAACAACATTACAGATTGACTTGATTTCTGTCATATATCTACAAATATTATTTGAGAACATCTAAATAGAGGTTTAGATGTTTTATTTTTTATTTTTTAATGTTTCAATTGACCTCACCATCATGGCAATCAGTGTTTACTTTAGTTGGGCTCTTGACTTTTGATTTTTTTTTTTTTTGGCTGCTATAATTATGTGTATGAAGCACATCTATCGCAGCAAAATAACAAAGCCGAAAAGAAGTCTGATTAGGTGTTTTTGGTTAATTTTTTTTTGGTTGTGAAATCATTATCATCCAGTGGCCTGATGCACTGATCTCATGCAGTGGTTAGTCTATTATTTTTTATTTATTTATTTTTTTTTTTATTATTAACAAACAAAGACACGATACAAAAAGTAAAACCAAATTAAGGTACAATAATCAAAACATCAATGAGAATAATTATAAAAAAAAAAAACAAAAAAAAAAAAAAACAAACAAACAAACAAACCAAAATAAAAAAAAAAAAAAATAATAATAATCCAATGAAAATAAAATATATCAAATTCTCAGCCTATCATGAACCTCTTGGTCTAGCTATTTACCCCTCAGCCAATCCTATCCAAGACAGTATAGTAAGCCAGCTATTCAATAGAAAGGAAAGCCTATTCAAAGACAAATCTTCCCTTAAATATAATCTCCTGTAGACTGGTTGGTAAATGCTCCATAACAGGCCCCCACATCTCTTCAAACATGGCACTATCCCCCCTAACCACTGAAGTTAGTCTCTCCATAGGCAATATTTTAAATATCTCTCGATACCAAAGGGAAACTGATGGGGGTCTAGAGTGAATCCACTCAATAAGGATGCATTTTCTAGCGAGTAACAGGAGCTTATCGCAGAGTAGAAACTGGTTTGCAGTTAAAGCAATGTCCTTCGCTGGCAAACCAAGTAAAAAAAAAACCAGGGTCCTTGGTAAAATTTAATTTAAAAATATTCCCCATCTTTCGCGCTACCCCATCCCAAAACTTTGAGATGACTGGACAGTGCCAAAAACAATGCATAAAAGTTCCAATTTCACTCTGGCATTTATTGCATAATGGCGAGTAATTACTATTCATCTTATTTAGAATCCGTGGGGTAATGTATAGTCTCAGTAATAATTTGTATTGCATTTCGACAAGTCTATTGCAAGTAAATATACTTCTAATAGATTTAACTGTATCTAACCAGTCGTCATCAATATACTCATTACTGAGATCTTTCTCCCAAGTACGCCAAATATGATCAATACCACTCTGATCCATTGAATAAAAAAGAAGGTAAGCTTTTGAAATAAGGTGCTGTGTATTGGTAATTTCCAACAGAAAATCATCTATATCAGAATATACTGGCATTTCACCAGGAGACTTGAGTTTACCAGAGTTAACAAAATGGCGAATCTGAAGATAACCCCAAAAACTACCCTTATCAAGCTCAAATTTGTCCTTTAGTTGGTTAAAAGACATTAAAGTGTTATCCAAAAATAGATCACCAGCCACTCTTATACCCTTTCCATGCCATCTATGAAATAAGGATTTTTGAACCCCAGGGAGAAAATCTCTATTACCAGTCAAAGGTGTCAGACCAGACAGAAAACCTTTTCTCCCTGCGAATTTCATAATATCCTGCCATACTTTAACTGTACTGAATATAATAGGGTTGTTTTTGATTTCAGGCCATAATTTAAGGCCCTTACTGCTCGTAAGCAAGCTTAACAAAGAGTATGGCATCGCTGCCCATTCATCAACACAGGGCTGGGATTTCAAATAGGAATGCAGCCAATTAAAAATTGTACGGGTATGGCAAGCCCAACTGTAAAACTTCAAGTTAGGTAATGCCTGTCCACCACTATCAACTGGCAGTTGTAAGATCTTCATCTTAACCCTTGGCTTTTTCCCTTGCCAGATGAATTTTGAAAAACTTCTTTCCAGATCTAAAACATTCTTTTTAGGAAACCACAGTGGTAACATTTGCATGGGATATAATATTCGAGGAAGGATGTTCATTTTAATGAGATTAATTCTCCCCATCCAAGATATGGGCAGGTTAAACCAGCGCTCAAAATCATCTTTTATACTTTTAATGAGTGGGGGTAAATTAAGTTTCCAAAGTTCTGATAAATCGGGTGAAAGTCGAATTCCGAGATATGTGAAGCCTGTTCTAGACCACCTAAAAGGACAACTTGACAAGGAGCTAGTAGAGCTATCTCCCCCTAGGGGCATAACCTCAGATTTATCATAATTTATCTTATAACCCGATATCAAACTAAAAGAATCAATAGTCTTGAGAACTGTGGGAATAGAAGTTACAGGATTTGTAAGAAATAGAAGTATATCGTCGGCATACAACGCAATTTTATGAACTGACTGGCCAATCTCAACCCCCTGGATATCAGTGTGATTTCTAATAGTCTCTGCCAGCGGTTCCAGAGTTAAGGCAAAAAGGAGAGGGGAGCCTTGCCTTGTACCTCGGCCCAACGGAAAAGGAAGAGATCGCAGACCATTGGTAATAACACAAGCAGTTGGTGCACAATAAAGAGTCTGGATCCAGCTAATGAAGTCTGTACCTAAATTAAATTTGCCCAGCACTTCAAACATATATCCCCATTCCACACGGTCAAACGCCTTTTCTGCGTCTAAGGAAATGGCAAGCACCTGAGTTTTGGATATTTGTGAATACTGTATTATGTTTAGCAGTCTCCTAACATTGGAATATGACAGTCTTTGCTGAATGAAACCCGTCTGGTCTGGGTGTATTAACTGAGGAAGGAGTGATTCAAGTCTTCTTGCTAAAAGCTTGGATAGCAGCTTACAGTCCACATTTAACAGGCTTATAGGCCTGTAAGAACTACATTCATCCGGTGGTTTGTTTTTTTTTCTGAATTAATGAAATATATGCCATGTTTAAAGTAGCCGGTAAACACCCCTTTTTAAATGAATCAATGTACATATCTGTTAGGGGTTCTAAAATAAATTTGCTCATTTTTTTGTAAAACTCCGGACCGAAAACATCAGGGCCTGGAGCCTTGCCCCCTTTCAGAGACTTAATTGCCTCTAACACTTCTTCCTTTGTAATGGGCTTATTCAGGTCTGCCTGCTGCTCCTCGGAAAGACTGGGAAGTTTAATACGATTCAGAAAGGAATTATATGAATCAGCTAAGATGCAAGTCTCTGATGAGTACAACGTCTGATAAAACTCTCTCATAATTGTGTTTATTTTTTTAGAATCATGAGTAAAACTGCCCTTGCCATCTTTAAGAGATGAAATAATGCTTGCCTCGTTCCTGCCCCTTGCCAGTCGTGCCAACAGACGGCCAGGCTTATTGCCATATTCGTATAGCCTCTGTCTTGCAAAAAGCAATGACGTCTCTGCCTTTCTAGTTAAAATTTGATTTAAGGCTGAACGAGCTGCATCTAATTCTTTCCTTAACACATGTGAGGGAGAGTTAGTAAATTTATTCTCTAAATCCTTAACCAGGTGTTCTAACTCAAGTTGTTTTTCCATGAGGCTTTTTTTCTGTGCTGCTGAATAAGATATTATTGACCCCCTAAGATAAGCCTTTGCTGTTTCCCAAAGAAGAGATGGATCTGTATCAGGCTGCTTGTTATTTTCCATAAAAAACATCCATTCTTTTTCAAGAAACTCCAAAAATTTAGGGTTACTAAACAGCGAAGACTGTAATCGCCAATGGCGAGATGCCGGGTTAATATAAGGTGGAGATATGACTACATAAACAGATTTATGATCAGATAAAGTACATATGCCTATAGCACAATCCTTTGTTCTGTCCATAATCTGCCTAGACACAAACACATAATCTATTCTAGAAAACATCCTATGTGGGTGTGAATAAAATGTGAAGTCTCTAACTTTGGGGTTTATAATTCTCCATGCATCAAGTAGGTCTAACTCTTCACAAAACTTAGTCAGTTTAGCAGCCTGTCTTGAAGCTGCAGTATATTTAGGTGGGTTAAGGTCTATACTGGGGTCAAGCGCACAATTAAAGTCTCCACCAATGATCATGTGATTAACTGAAAAAGAAGAAATATTGGCAATTAACTCAGAGAAAAAAGTAGGTTCAAATGTATTTGGAGCATACACACTTCCTATAAGGACCCTTTCCCCAAAAAGCTGGCCAAGATTAAGAATGTAACGTCCTCCTGTGTCTTTTATCATATCCTCAAACCTAAAATTTAACTTCTTATGAATTAAGATTGCTACTCCTCTACTGTGAGAATTAAAAGAGGAGCTGAAAACTTGACCCACCCAACCTCGTCTGAACTTAAGGTGTTCTGTTTCAGTTAGATGTGTCTCCTGTAATATAGCAATCTGAGCTTGTTCCCTTTTAAGGTAAGATAATATTTTTTGTCTCTTAATTACATGATTGACCCCTTTAAGGTTTAATGAGACAATCTTAACTTCACTCATAACCTAAACACCTATCAATGATGTGAGTGGATAGAGGAGAGAGGTCTGAAATTAAACTTTTGGATGGACATGATAGGCACTGAGAAAGCAAAGTGTAATTTCACCACTTTAGAAATGAACACATAGAACCAAAAGTTTTCCAGGTTACTAACAGTGAAATACTTCAATGTGGAACGAAAAACAAACTTAAAATAGAAAGAACACACTGCCAACCGGCCTTCGAACAACCTGAAAAGGTGACCAGGTATTTCAGAACCAATGACACTAAGAGATGTAACGGCTCCGCCCAAAAAGATGACCAGTAAAAAACTGTTAAACATCTTTAAATAACCCCCTCCGCATCCACGACTTCGAAAAGAAAAACACAGACCAGGAGCTGCAACAAAAATAGTCCAGAGCACCCAACACGGATAAAAGTGAAAGTAAACAACAACAAAAAAAAAAAAATAAATAAATAAGAAAGAAAACAGACCTATATATGCATAAACATATTTATCATGGCCTCGCTGTCAGTTCTTAAAGTCAACAGGGAAACGGAGAGTAGAGGTCATTCCTGCCGTTTAAAAGAACGACAATATCGACGAGAAAAAGAAAACTCAGTTCAGTACAGTGCAGAGCAATTCGTCAATCGTCAATCAACTCAAGGCAAACCATTCAAGAATGCCTGGGCTTCTCGCGGGCAATGAAATGAATGTTTCTGTCCATCATATGTGATGCAAAGCACGGCCGGGAATCGCATTGTGAAACGAATACCACGCTTGATCAGCATCTCGCAAGATTTGTTGAAACTCCGACGTTTCTCCTTGACGGCAGAAGAGAAGTCCTGCTGAATGAAGACTTTCTGGCCATCCACCTCCAGGTAGCGCTTTGTCTTTATAGCAGACATTATACGTTGCTTGTCGGCAAAATTGTGGAGTTTGATGAGCACCGGTCTCGGTCTGTCACCCCTCTGTGGGCCGAGGCTTCTGTGCGCACGGTCGATTTTAAAGTAGCCTTTCGCTGTGTCTAATTCCAGCACCTTTGGTAATCATGCCGCAAAAAATGCAGAGGGCTGAGAACCTTCGAACCCCTCTTTGAGCCCTAGGATTCGTATGTTGTCTCGCCTGGACCTGTTCTCCAAGTCGTCCACCTTTTCAGATAGCGTCCGTATTAACTTTTCGGTTTCTCTCAGCTTGTTTTCCGTCGAGGTCGCGGTGTCTTCAATGTCAGAGACTCGGCGCTCCGCGTCGGTAATGCGTTTTGTGTTGTCTTCGACGCGCTGTGAAATGGCGTCCAAAACGTTCGTGAACGTAGACAGTTTCTCGTCCAAAACTTTGCTGATGCACTCCGTGACTTCGCGCGTAAGCTTAAGTGAATAGCCACATTCACATGAACCGCCATCTTGTAAATGAACGTCGGCAGGTCTGCTCCGAAGATTACGTTGGGATTTTGGCCCTTTTTCAATCGGTAAAGCACCTCCGTCCTTGCTAGACATGTTGTTGCTCCGAAATATAACTCCAAACAGATGTGAAAATAACTTTGTCTAGCTAGAAGTCGAGAAAATGTCGAAAAATGCGGGAGCTAGGCCTCCGTGCACCCTCTCAGCTCCGTGACGTCATCGGTCCCCCTTGATTAACTATCTTTACCTAAAATGTGAGTGTTTACTGTTGCCTTTGGCATTGTTGATGTACTGTTTCCTGTTTAATCTGTACAGCCGCCTTGTCACAATTTTGTATTGTTAAAGGCGGTATATAAATAAATAAAAAAAATAAAAATAAATAGAGGACCACAATTCATCTCCAGGGTATGGAAATCGTTCTTCAAGCTCCTAGGTGTGACCGTTAGCCTCTCCTCTGGATACCATCCTCAAACCAACGGCCAGACGGAGAGGAAGATTCAAGAGGTGGGGCGGTTCCTCAGAACCTTCTGTCACGGTCACCAGGACTCCTGGAACCAGTTTCTGGGCGCAGATCTAAAATTATTGCAGACCGGAGAAGGATCCCAGGTCACGTCTATACTCCTGGACAAAAGGTTTGGCTCTCCATCCGAGACATCTGTCTGAGCCTGCCCTCAAGAAAACTTAGTCCCAGATTTCTTGGCCCCTTCACCATCTTGGAACAGGTCAACCCAGTCACCTTCAAACTCCAACTGCCACCTCAATATTGAATTCACCCCACATTTCATATCTCTCTACTCAAACCTTTTCACCAACCTCTGATTCCCTCTGATTACAATAGCGTATTTCCAAGTGACGTAACGATATCAAAATCTAACGATGCAATATTATCTTATATGAAGTCCACAATGATATTTCACAAGTTCACCCTTACATCTAATCTGGTTGAGTAAACATAAGCGTATTTTGGTGTGCTGTCCCGGGGGAGGGCTTAGAGCCCAGAAAATGGCCCGAACCCAGAGAACTCGCCCCATCCCAAGTATAGGATGAGGACAGATTAAGAGTGAGGAGGTGGGGTGGAGGAGGGATGGCGAAAAACAGTCGATTGACGGAGGTAAGTCGGCTGTGTGCATATATATGACTTGCGCTAGTTCGGATGATTAGCTAGATGAGTTGCACCTGTGCCAAATTAGTCGATTATCTGATCGTGCTCCTCCCGAACTTTGTTATCAAACATCATTTATTGTGATATTTTTAAAAAAGACAAATGAAGACTTGGAAAAATCAAGTCAAAGTCAAAGTCAAAGTCAACTTTATTGTCAATTTTGCCATATGTGCCAGACATACAGAGAATTGAAATTGCGTTACTCTCAGACCCTAGGTGCATACACGTAACATTAAATACAAAAAGTACAATTTTAAAGATGCAAATAAATACGATTATACATATAATATATTGAATATATAGAAATATTGTGCAAAAAGAGCTTATGTAATAAAGTGACAGTCTTTAGAGGTAGTCTGGGGGTAGTAATTGAGTAGTATGAGGTAGTTAGCAGAGCACCAATACTACACAAAGTGACTGGTGCTGGTCGGTGGGGGGGTGTGTGTGTGTGTGAGTGTAAGTGTAAGTGCGTGAGTGTTTGTGAGTGTGTGTGTGTGTGTGTGTGTGTGTCCCAGTTCAGGAATATCGTGGGGCAGGAGAGGGGAGTGGGGGCAGAGCTGGGAGAGAGTTTAGCTTCCTGACGGCCTGATGGGTGTCACAGTACAGGAAGTCTGTGGGGCAGAAGAGGGGAGTGGAGGCAGAGCCGGGAGAGAGTTTAGCTTCCTGACAGCCTGATGGAAGAAGCTGTCCTTCAGTCTGCTTGTCCTGGCCTGGAGACTCCGCAGTCTCCTCCCTGATGGCAGCAGGCTGAAGAAGCTTTGCATAGGGTGGGAGGGATCAGCTGCTATACAGAGGGCTTTTTTGGTGAGACGGGTGCTGTAAATGTCCTGGAGGGAGGGAAGAGGGACACCAATGATCCTCTCAGCTGCTTTCACTATGCGTTGGAGAGTTTTTTGGCAGGAGGCATTGCAGGCTCCAAACCACACAGTGATGCAGCTCGTCAGGATGCTCTCGATGGTGCCTCTGTAGAAGGTGTACGTGATGGGGGCCGGTGCTCTTGCTCTTCTCAGTTTGCGGAGGAAGTAGAGACGCTGCTGTGATTTCTTAGCCAGTGCAGTGGTGTTGTTCGTCCAGGAGAGATCCTCAGTGATGTGCACACCCAGGAACTTGGTGCTACTCACTCTCTCCACAGACGCACCGTTGATGGTCAGAGGAGCATGCTGAGTGTGCGCTCTCCTGAAGTCAACAACAATCTCCTTCGTTTTCTCCACGTTCAGAGAGAGATTGTTGTCTCTGCACCACACGGCCAGGCGGCTCACCTCGCTTCTGTAGTCGGCCTCATCCCTTTTGCTAATGAGACCCACCACAGTCGTGTCGTCCGCAAACTTGATGAAGAGGTTGGAGCTGTGTGATGGTGTGCAGTCGTGGGTCAGCAGAGTGAAGAGGAGGGGGCTCAGCACACATCCCTGAGGGGCCCCCGTGTTAAGAATGATGGTGCTGGAAGTGTTACTGCCGACCCGTACTGCTTGTGGTCTTCCGGTGAGGAAGTCCAACAGCCAGTTACACAGTGAGGTGTTGAGCCCCAGCTGGACCAGTTTTTGTGTGAGCTGTTGGGGGATTATGGTGTTAAATGCTGAACTGAAGTCTATGAACAGCATTCGGACGTATGAGCCTTTTTTGTCCAGATGTGTGAGTGCTGAGTGGAGTGCAGTGGAGATGGCGTCATCAGTCAAACGGTTGGGCCGATACGCGAACTGAAAGGGGTCCAGGGAGGGGGGCAGGACAGACTTGATGTGTTGCATGACTAGCCGTTCAAAGCACTTCATGAGGATGGGAGTAAGTGCAACAGGACGGTAGTCATTAAAGCAGGAGGGAGATGACTTTTTTGGGACCGGAATGATGGTGGTGGCTTTGAAACAAGTCGGGACGACGGCCTGGTTGAGAGAAATATTGAAGATGTCTGTGAAGACATCAGTGAGTTCCACTGCACAGTCCCTCAGTACGCGACCAGGAATGTTGTCAGGACCCGGAGCTTTGCGTGCGTTGATCCTGCTGAGGGATCTCCTCACATTGTCTGGGGACAGAGTCATCACCTGGTCACCAGGAGGGGGTGGGGTCTTTTGTGCAGTGGTGCTGTTTTGCACTTCAAAGCGAGCGAAGAAGGTGTTCAGCTCGTTCAGCAGGGAGATGGTGCTGTCACAGGTCTGTGGTGGGGGCTTGTGATCTGTGATGGTCTGTATGCCCCGCCACAGGCTCCGTGTGTCTCTGCTGTCTTTGAAGTGGTGGGATATTCCCCTGGAGTACTGTCTCTTAGCCTCTCTAATGCCACGGGACAGGTTGGCCCTAGCCGTCTTCAGGCTCGCCTCATCTCCAGTTCTGAAGGCAACGTTGCGAGCTTTCAGCAGCCTGTAGACCTCCCCTGTCATCCATGGTTTTTGGTTGGCACGGACAGTGATGGTTTTAGTGACTGTTACATCCTCAGTGCATTTGTTGATGTAGGCTGTAACAGTCTCTGCGTACTCCTGGAGGTCGGTGGTGTTATTGTAGGTGGCAGCCTGCTTAAACATACTCCAGTCTGTGGTGTCAAAGCAGTCCTGTAAAGCCTCTGAAGACCCTTCCGGCCACACTTGTATCTGCTTACGAACCGGTTTGGTGACTTTAACGAGTGGTCTGTAAGCAGGCATTAGCATGACAGTGATGTGGTCTGAGGCGCCGAGGTGGGGGAGGGGGAAAGCTTTGTAAGCTCCTTTCTGGGTGGTGTAAACAAAGTCCAGTGTGTTATTTCCCTGTGTTGGAAAGTCTATGTGTTGCTGTATTTTGGGAAACACACTCTTTAAGTCTGCATGATTGAAATCCCCAGCCACGATAAGAAAAGCATCAGGGTGGGCTGTCTGCTGCTCACTGATGTGCTGGTACAGTTCATTCAGTGCCTCACTCCTGTTGTTGCCATTGGAGGAGGGAGGGATGTACACAGCACACAGCAGTATGGCTGTATATTCCCTCGGTAGATAGAACGGCCGGCACTTAATAACCATAAACTCCAACACTGGTGAGCAGTATTTGCAGACCGCAACAGCATCGCGGCACCAGGCGTCATTGATGTAAATACAAAGTCCGCCACCGCGGGTCTTACTTCCCGCGACAACAACTCTGTCAGCACGGTAGCATGTTAGCTGGTCGAGCTGAATGGCGCGGTCCGGGACACTGTCGCTGAGCCATGTTTCCGTGAACACAAAAACACAACAGTCCTTTACATTCCTCTGAGATGAACATAGTAGTCGGATGTAGTCCAGTTTGTTGTCTAATGAGCGTACGTTGGCCAGAACGATGGAGGGGATAGCGGGTTTGTGTGGGCTAGCCGCTTGCCTAGCTCGGATGCCTCCGCGCTTACCCCTCTTCTGCTTCCTCTCACGCCGTTTGAGGCGCCTCCATTGTGGGCGAGGTGCAGGAGTGGGGGTCGGTGATTGAGTAGGCCTCCGGAGCAGACTCAGATCATTCAGCTCTTTGGCGTCCGCGGAGTTTAACTTAAAAAGTTTGTTCCTGCCGATGTTGAGCAAAAATGTTCGGCTATACACGCGCTTAAAGACAGATAAACGCGACGAAGACGTACAAAAACACTGCGACTTACAGGACGAAAAACACAAAAACACCGTTTTGTCGGGAGAGAGAGAAGCCGCACCGTGTGCACGCGCCGCCATCTTGTAATCGAAAAAAATGTACAGTTTTGTACGTTTTGAAGTTAATCTAATGCACTTTGAGAGTTCAAAAATGCACTTTGAGAGCTCCAACCCAACTAAGAAAACTCAAGTCAGAAAAAAAGTCTTTAAAGGCGCAGGCTTTGAAGGGAACTCAACCCTTTTTTTAGTTGTGGTATACTGTCTAAATTACGTTCACACTGGTGTTTTAGGAAGCGGAGCAAATTACAATGTGGTAATAATAATAATAATAACAACAATTTTATATTTTTTTTATTCCTATGACAGTGATAGCAATATATTGTAATGTACTGTAAAATAAATGAAAATGAATATTTCTTAGGTCTTTTATTAAATGAAGTGTGTGCTCCACTTTGAAACGCGCAGACTCAAAGGAGTTAAGCCAAATTGTGCTTTCGGTTTTAGTTTGTTTGACAGATACTGTGCCAAAGCAAAATGCATGAAAACACAACTTTAAATACTATTTAGGTTTTAAAAACTAAAATTTTTGCCCAGAAAACCTATGGTTTCTTATGTGACCACGATGAAATAGGGAGAGTTTTTCTATCACGATACCACGATATTGATAATACCGTTACAAACTGACCTGCGCTTCAGTTTTCTACATTTCACTGCTTCTTCTGGATGCTTCCTCTCCTTCTTTGAGTCCCACACGTCGATTCTGTTTGAAACCGCTTGACAGACGCGCGGTACAAACAAGACTAACAGATTTATGATGTATTATTGATTTATTACTGAATGACAAAATCGCAAATTATCACTTTGGTAAATTGGGAAAGCAAAACTGTAGAATGTTGTTAATAATAATAATAATAATAATAATAATAATAATAATAATAATAATAGCTAAAAACAAAACTAACTACAGGGCCAGTGGGAATTCTCCCGGTGCTCCCGATGGCCAGTCCGGGCCTGGGCAAAAGGCACCTTAGGAACCACAATCGAGCAGGGTTTTTCCTGCATAGAGAATGATGAAGCGGTCACGTCCATTTTTTTGTTTGTTTGTTTTTTTGTTTTTTTGTGCCGCCTCTGGCAAAACTTGGCAAAAGTTTGTCTCGGAAAACATTTTCCTAACCCTAATAAGTAGATATAAGGGGTGGTAATCGCAGTGTGCCTCACAATATGAAAATATCATGATAACGATAATATCACAATACAGCGATTGTTTTGATAATTTATGGATTGCTAGACAATCCTGTAATTATACATCACCATATCTGTCTGACTATGAAAACAAAATGTCTGTGAAAAGGTTAAGTGCAAGTTTTCTCTCTTCATTCAGCTCCAAGCTATTAGAAAACAGAACAAAGTTCCGTAAATTAAATTTAGCATAAATTATTTTATTTTTGGACTTGAAACTTTTGGGCTTATGAAAACACATATATTCCTTATGTATATATAAACCTGGTACATTTCAAAATGTACCTGGAGTGGTTTCCTCTCCTCTCATCATAAAACTGGAGCCCTGCACATGACATGCAGGGAAAGCAATCTTTTGCTTGCTCATTATTTCAAATGTAGATGCGTTGCAAGCACACACACTACACCAGGGGTGCTCAACCCTGGTCCTGGAGATCGACTTTCCTGCAGAGTTCAGCTCCAACCCTGACCAAACACACCTAAACCAGCTAATTAGGATCTCAAGGAGCGCTTGATAATTACAGACAGGTGTGTTTTATTAGAGTTGGGACTAAACTCTGCAGGAAAGTCGATCTCCAGGAACAGGGTTGGGCACCCCTGCACTACACACTTCTTAACACGCATATAATGTCTGAGAGAGAAGGGAGAGCATCCGTTTGCCAACGCGGTGAGATCCACGCCGACAGCTGTTCTGGGGCAGTTTTTTTGTTCTCATCTATAGTAGCTGGAAATCGGATTATTCTTCAGGTTCTCGTGCTTCCTCGTCTTCATAGAGAACGCAGTTTGTGGTTGCTCAGAGTGCTTTGGAAAGAAGGTGAAAATGGCGTGGCTGCGATATCCACGCATTTTTAAACACTGGGAGCAGGGAAATATATTTCGGGCACCTTATTGTATTAATTAAAATATCGATATTTGGCACAGATATCGATTCTCGTATTGCATGGAGAAGGGTGACAGTATATCGCCATATCAATATTTTGTCCCAGGCCTAGTGGGTAAATAGATACTTTGGCTTTGGGAGGGTTATGATGTTATGAGTGCATTTGTTACCTGGCAGGCAGCAGCTTGCCAACATCTGCATTACAAAAGCCTTGTAACGCAGTCCAGCTGATTGTGGTGTCCCTCCTTTGACAGTCTGACAGGTTTGGTTACTAATGGGGACAGTCATGGCCAAATGGTTGGAGAGTCAAGTCTCAGGTCTCCCAAAGGGAGACTTGTATCCCAAAGGTCTCAGGTTCAAGTCACATGTCCGGTAGGGATTGTAGGTGGGAGGAGTGAATGTTTAGTACTCTCGTCCATCCTCAATACCAGGACTGAGGTGAGCAAGGCACTTAACCCCCAACAACGGTTCTGGGCGCCACTGCAAAAATGGCTGCCAATGGGTGTGTTCACTACTCACTGCTGTGTGTGTGCACTTGAATGGAGGGATTAAGACTGTGTCCCTCTTGCCACAACATACAACTGCTTGCTGAAATGGCTGGGACGCTCTCTTGGCTCTTTAGCACCTGAATGAATGAATGAATGAGTGACCCTATCCCCCATAATTATACCTGGGTGAGTTGCTGGCATTCAAATTTCTCTCACCAAATCTGATTGGCCTTTTCTCAAGCATAGGTGTTTGGGGCTCCGAGATATGACACTTACTGTCTCTTCTTGGACGATGTCTCATGTCAGTGTCAGTGAGACATAATACTAGCATATTTTAGCCATTTAACTTTCATTGGTATAATCTTGGATAGCATAATGACAAGATTTTCAATACAGTAAATTTTATTGGTTACGGAAAGTAAAAAGCTTGAATTATTTATCTATGCTGTATTATGTATAACAGATGACGTTATTATGAATGTTTTGTAATTTTGCTTAATTTTCATTCACATGTGTTTTTTTTTTTTTTTTTGTAAAAGTATATTTACATGTGTATAGTAAGGTATGTATCATTTTTCTTTTAGTCCAATCATCCCCTGATGATGATGGCATTTTGGCTCCATGATCTAGCAGCTGAGCTACAATGATACAATCAGGCAGTGCTTTGAGGAAATATATTTAATGGACATTTGAGACACAGCACAAGTAAGTCATATTATATGCTTCCTTGTAGATGTGGTGTGATGTATCATCTTCATTCTTCATCCTTGCTCTTCAGTAACAGTAAAGAAAAAGAAAAAGTTACATGCTGTTTTCATTCAATCCAAATCTTTTGTATATATAGTAGACAACATTTGAAGTAGATCAAAACCTTTCATTTTTTGAACTTTTCAAAGCTTTGAACTTTTCTGATCCACTTCAAATGGTGACTACTATATATATATATATATATATATATATATATATATATATATATATATATATATACACACACAGTACTGTGCAACAGGCCACTAGTATTTTCACAAGCTAAAAAATGGTTTAAAGTCAGTTATTTCTATCTTTTGCTGTAGTGTGTCGGTAAAAAACATTGGTTTACATTTCCAAACATTCTGTTTGCCATTGATTGTAATAATCTAGTGAGATTTTTGTTTGCACAAGGAGTCTGACAACAGCCAGTGCTCCACACAGAGATCTGATCTCATCATCATCCAGTCTGTCTCTGGAATGACATGAAGAAACAGAAAAACTGAAACAGACTAAATCCAGAAGAACTGTGGCAACATCTCCATGATATTTCAAGTAACCTACCTGCAATGCTACCTGAAAAACTATGCACAAGTGCACATAGGGCAAAATTATAATTAATGGCAAAATGAATGTTTAGAATTGTAAACTGATATTTCCTACTGACACACTACAGCAAAAGACCGACTTTAACTGACTTTAAACAATTTTTTAGCTGATGAAAATACTAGTGGCCTAAGACTTTTGCACAGTACTGTATATATATATAATATTAGGGGTGTAATGGTGCACAGACATGACAGTTTGTTGTGTACCTTGGTTTTGACGTTATGGTTTAGAAGCTGTTTTGTTGACGTCTTTCCATGGTTAAAACACTGCTTGAGTGATTACATGAGATGTTTGTTCTTGTATATTTCATGTTATCAGTTGTAGTAAAGAGAAAGGAATGATTGCGTTTACTCACGCAACGCTCAGGCATTGGAAAACTGCAAAGTCTGCGGGGCGTTACAGCTCCAACACGGCCACCGGAGCTGATCGGGGCCGCTCTAGTCAATGCTTGTTTATACTAGCCACGATGACGAGACGTTTCTGAAGCATCCCAGAAGCGGCTCTCTGAGGTATTTATACAGTGATCTGTCATGCCACATTAAAGACTGTCAATGGCCGCCATTTATAGTTTGAATTTCCTGGAAAAAAAATGCTGTATTTGTTTGGTATACATGCGTACCAAACCCAAAACACCCGTACCAAAAATTTTTATACCCCTTATATATATATGCAGTACTGTGCAAAAGTCTTAGGCCACTAGTATTTTCATCAGCTAAAAAATGGTTTAAAGTTGCTGTAGTGTGTCAGTAGGAAATATCAGTTTACATTTCTAAACATTCGTTTTGCCATTAATTCTAATAATCCAGTGAGATTTTTGCATGGAGCACAGGCTGTTGTCAGACTCCTTGTGCAAACAGAGATCTGATCTCTCCATCATTTAATCCAGTCTTTCTTAAAAAATAGAAAAAACTGAGACAGACTAAATCCAGAAGAACTGTGGCGACATCTTCAAGATGCTTTAAGAGACCTACACCTACAAAGCTACAGTACAGTACTAATTTTTAGGCAGTTAGGCACATAAAATGAGGATTGTCAAAAACAATGTCATAAATAGATTTTCTTTATCAAGGAACTTCTATTAACTAAAATAAATCAGCATTTGATGTGACGATCCTTTGCGTTTAAAGCAGCTTTTGCCCTATGTGTACTTGTGCAGAGTTTTTCAGGTAGCTTTGCAGGTTGGTTACTTGAAACATCTCGGAGATGTTGCCACAGTTCTTCTGGATTTAGTCTGCCTCAGTTTTTCTGTTTCTTCATGTCATTTCAGAGACAGACTGGATGATGGTGAGATCAGATCTCAGTGTGGAGCACTGGCTGTTGTCAAATCTCTTTTTTACTGACACACTACAGCAAAAGATAGAAATAACTTACTTTAAACCATTTTTTAGCTGGTGAAAATACTAGTATGTATGTATGTATGTATGTATGTATATATATATATATATATGTTACACATATGTATATATATGTTACACATCAGCAATGAATATTAAGATTCCCACCCCTTAAACAGCTTTACAATACCTTTCCAGCTTCACGGCTCTTGGCTCTCAGCTTGTTGACCTGGGACTCAGCGATGTCAGCGCGCTCCTGAGCCTCCTCCATCTCATGCTGCACCTTCCGGTACCTGGACAGGTGAGTGTTGGCCTGCTCCTCCTGTTAGGATGACACAAGATATCCAACCCCTTTCAGAGCATTGCACTCATGACACTGAATGTATTGAATAGAGAATGTCAAAACTTCACACTCAAGACATTTGACATGAGACTTACAGCTTCTTCAGCCTGGCGCTTGTAGGCCTTCACTTTCAGCTGTAGCTTGTCTACCAGATCCTGCAGTCTGGTCACGTTCTTTTTGTCTTCCTCTGTCTTTGGGTGTAAATATTGTTCATGGTCTTAGATAAACTATGTATATAATTATGAAAGGTAGTAAATTTGTAAATCCAGTGTAGTTGTACCTGGTAGGTGAGCTCCTTCACTCTCCTTTCATATTTGCGCACTCCTTTCACAGCGTCTGCACCACGTCTCTGTTCAGCTTCAACTTCAGCCTCCAACTCGCGCACCTTCAGTAGAGAGTTATTGTTGTCATCTGTCAAATCTGTACCATAGTCAGTTCATCTAAGATTGTATTTAGCTTGTAATTTACCCTGGACTCCAGTTTCTGGAGCTGTTTCTTTCCACCCTTCATGGCCAGACTCTCAGCCTCATCCAGACGGTGCTGCAGGTCTTTGACAGTCACCTCCAGGTTCTTCTTCATCCTCTCCAGGTGAGCACTGGTGTCCTGCTCCTTCTTCAGCTCCTCAGCCATCATGGCAGCCTGAAATATGAGCCAAGTGAAAGGAACTTATCAACATAAGTAGAAATGCCTTCCATGAAGGTTTCCTTTGTTACCACAAGCAGATTAATCAAGTTAAGTTACTGTTTAAATTAGAGTAGAGTAAGAGAATATAAACACTCACATCAGTGATGGCCTTCTTGGCCTTCTCCTCTGCATTTCTGGCCTCCTGGACTGCATCATCCACCTCACCTTGAACCTGGACCAGATCAGCCTCAAGCTTCTTCTTGGTGTTAATTAGACTTGTATTCTGTGGGATTTAAGCAGGTAGTTTGGTACACATTTAACTAAAATTTGGTTATCATGTAACCTGACTTTGCTCAAGTATTTAATTTATTTTTTGTACTTGAGAGTGCAGCAGCCCCACTCGCTCACTGGCATCAACCAGCTCCTGCTCCGCCACTTTGCGGCCTCTCTCTGTTTGCTCCAGTGCAACTCTCAGCTCCTCAATCTCTGCTTGCATCAGGTTATTCCTGCGCTCCACCATGGCCACCTGCTCCTTCATATCCTCCTGTCCCCTGACAGCTTCATCAAGGTGCAGTTGGGCATCCTGTGGAAATGTTCTTTCTTTGTTATTTGCAAATCATGCTTTATTTAAATGATGTATCATATACATATTATCAGACAGTTTATGTGTTGCAATTCCTCATTCCACAGAAAGATACCTTGAGTTGGCCTTGGACATTCCTGAGCTGTTTCTGGGCCTCAGCAGCCTGGCGGTTGGCATGACTCAGCTGGATCTCCATCTCATTCAGATCTCCCTCCATCTTCTTTTTGACTCTCAGGGCATCATTTCTGCTCCTGATCTCAGAGTCCAGAGTGCTCTGCATGGAATCGATCACTCTTTGGCTGTTCCTCTTGATCTGTTCCATCTCCTCGTCCTTCTCAGCAAGTTTCCTGTCAATCTCACTCTTCACCTGGTTCAGCTCCAGCTGCACACGAAGAATCTTGGACTCTTCATGCTCCAGGGTGCCCTGATGGATAGTAGTTACAATAAGAATCATATCAGTCTCACAAGAAAATGATGTAATGGCCTGTTAAGAAATTAATTGATTTGACAGTTTTAAGTAACAGTACTTCAGCTTCTTCAAGTGCAGTCTGGATCTCTGCCTTCTCAGTCTCCACTGTCTTCTTGGCTTTCTCTAACTCATGAATGCTCTTTCCAGTTTCTCCAAGCTGCTCAGTGAGGTCAGAAATCTCCTCTGAAGGGTTTTAAAAAGCAGAATTGTAAAAATGTATATTTTAATGCATCTTTTTAAAGTGCTTTTTGAACAAAACAAAGAAAAGGTAATTTACGTTGCAGATTCTTGTTCTCCCTCTTCAGGGTCTCAAGGTGGTCAAGAGCTTCTTCATAGGAGTTCTTCATTTTGAAAAGCTCAGTGTTGAGAGAACGAGCTTCTTTCTGAGCACCTTCTAGTTCAGCCTGGCCTTCCTCATACTTCTGCTTCCACTCTGCTAGGACCTGAAGAAAAATGTAATCATTTTTAATTAGCCAAGTCCATGGCTCAAAGTTTAGATTTAAAGATTATCCACATCCTTTTTACCTTGTCAAAGTTTCTCTGCTTCTTGTCAAGGTTGGCAGCCAATGCATTTGCCCTCTCCACATCAATCATGAGGTCCTCTACTTCACCCTGCAGTCTCTGTTTGGTCTTTTCCAGTGAGGCACACTTGGAGTTCACTGCCTCAATGGATTCTTCAGCATCCTGCAGACGCTGGGCAAGCTTTTTCCTGAAGAAAGTTGTATAAATTGATGAGATCTAACATTGGTGTTATTAAATGTACAGTGCCAAAGACACTGTTCTTTGCTATATTTACTTGGATTCCTCGAGCTCCTCAGTGCGTTGGATGGCATCAGTCTCATATTTGGTTCTCCACTGAGCCACCTCACTGTTGGCCTTAGACATTCCACGCTGGAGTTCAGCTTTGGCCTCCTGCTCCTCCTCATACTGCTCTCTGAGCAAATCACAGTCATGGCGGGCAGACTGAACTGCATGGGCCAGAGCGTTCTTGGCCTACAAGGAAGCACATTTTGAGATTTGCAGAATGTTATCTGTATGCGGTGTATGAGGTTGTTTAGATTATTTGAAAAAGGCTGATTAACTCTACCTTCACTTCCTCCTCAATATGTCTTTTGAGTTCCTCAATTTGCTGTGTATAAGCCTGTTTTCCTCTAGTTAGCTGTGAAACAAGTGCTTCTTTCTCTTCCAGTTGACGGCTGAATTCACCTTGGAATCACATTACAAATATTACTATGAAATATAATAACATAGAAACATTTTACTCAATTCTTTGAATTTAAGGAAAAGGAAAGGATGTGACGTGTGGCCAAGAATGGTGACCCATACTCGAAATTTGTGCTCTGAATTTAGCCCATCCAAGTGCACACACACGAAGTAGTGAACACACACCCAGAGCAGTGGGGCAGTTGGCGGTTCAGTGCCTTGCTCAAGGGTCTCACCTCAGTTGTGGTGTTGAAGGTGGAAGAGAGCTATTCAATCCCCCCACCTACAATCCCTGCCGAATCTGAGACACACCTGCAACCTTTGGGTTACAGGTCTGACTTTCTCACTATTAGGCCATGACTGCTGAATATTTTTTTTTACATATAATTGAATTTGCCATGTCTTACCATTTTCAGTCTGAAGTCTTGCACGTTGTGCATTCATGTCATTCAACTGACGAACATTTTCATCATTTTTGGCCTTAATTTCACCCAGCTGGTCTTCCAGGGTACGGCACATCTTCTCTAAATTAGCCTAAAGGAGGATCAGGGTTATTTACTGATGTTTGTAAAGATGCGTTAATATTTAATGATCCTCTAGTGACATTACCTTTGCTTTAGCCACAGCCTCCATGTTGCTTGTCAAGTCATCAATCTCCATCTTGTATTCACTCTTCTCCTTCTCCAGCTTCTGCTTGACCCGCTGGAGGTTGTCGATCTGTTCTCCGAGTTCAGCCACACTGTCTGCCTGCTTCTTTCGGAGAGCTGCAGCTGTAGCCTCATGCTGCAAGGTGGACTCCTCCAGATCACGACGCAATTTCTGGAATTCGGCTTCACGCTTCTTGTTCATCTCAATCTGAGCAGCAGTGGCACCACCGGCTTCCTCAAGCCTCTCGCTGATCTCTTCAAGTTCCCTGGAGAGATCAGCTCTCTGCTTCTCCACTTTAGCACGAGCAGCTCGCTCTGCCTCAATTTCCTCTTCCAGCTCCTCAATACGGGCCTAAATGTAGAATAAATGGAAATTAATTATTGAGTGAAATTTGTAACAATGATTTTTGCGTGCTATGCATCTACTTCATTGATTTACATAGGAAAGATTATGGTTAGCATTACCTGAAGTTCTTTGATCTTCTTCTGAAGCTGTGCTCCCAAAGTCTGTTCATCCTCAATCTTGCTGAGAAGCTGACTTATCTCAAAGTCCTTCCTGTTGTAATATAGTTTTAATTGTAAAATGTACAAGATACTTATTTTTGTACAGTTCAGTTGTTAAAGTTCTAACATCTGATGTCCACTCACTTTTTGATCTTCTCATCTGATTGTTGTTTTTCATTCTCCAGGTCCATTATGGACTCCTGGGCCAGTTTCAGATCACCCTCAAGCTTCCTCTTGGCTCTCTCAAGGTCCATACGAAGCTTCTTCTCTTGCTCCAGTGAGCCCTCAAGCTGTTGTGACAGAAACCAGAGCAATAAAATATTACTTAACAACAATGTTAATTTCTCATTGATTCCCATTTATTCAGGGTCTTATTCTCAAGCCAAACATCTTACATCGTCCACTTGCTGCTCAAGCTTTGTCTTGACTTTAGTCAGAGTGTTGACTTTGTCTTCCTCTGCCTGAAGGTCATCAAGAGTCTGCTGGTGTGCCTCTTGGAGGGCTTTCTTCTCTTTGGTCAGCTTGGCAATGCTCTCATCCTGAGAGGCCATCTCCTCCGTCAGGTTTTTCACCTAAATGGAAACATTGCTCATTGGTTTCATTCTCGTGAGCCAGAATCACAATCAGCAGAAGATGATGTGAAAAGAATATTGACCTTATTTTCAGTTGCATGTTTCTCCTTCTCCACCTTTGCCAAGGTGAGCTCCAGATCATCAATGTCTTTCTTCAGCTCAGAGCATTCGTCCTCCAGTTTCCTCTTCTTGGCAGTCAGTTCAGCATTGATTTCCTCCTCATCCTCCAGTCTCTCGTTGGTCTCTTTGAGTTTGGCCTCGAGCTGAATCTTGCTTTTGATGAGACCTTCACATCTCTCCTCAGCATCAGAGAGGTTTTCAGATTCCTGTTCATTGACATAGATGTAGTTAATGTCTTATGTTCAAAGCTGTAGAATCCATATTAGAGCTGAAATACTCACAGATGCTACTTGCAGTTGAAGGTCGTTTTTCTCCTGAAGAAGTGACACCATTTTCTCCTCAAGCTCCTTCTTTTTAGCTAATGCCTTTGTTAAATCTTCTTTAATTTTTTCAAAGTTCTCCTTCATGGCTGCCATTTCTTTCTCAGTCTCTGCACTCTTCAGAAGAGGCTTGATCTTGAAGTAGAGCTTCATCCATGGCCAGTGTTTGACATTCATGAATGAGCGGATGTTGTATTGGATGGCAAAAATGGACTCTCTGTGGAAAGGAGTTTCTGTTAAAATGTAAATTTCAAATGTAATCGCATGTAAATCGAATCAAATGTAAATTTCACCCACCTCCTCTCCATCATCTTCACAAACTCTCTCCTCATGAGGAAGCCACGACAAACAGCCTGAGTCATGGTAACCAGTTCTGCTAGTTTCTCATCTCTCATTTCCTCAAGAGTTCCCAAGAGACCAGCTTTAAAGAACACCTGTACAAATAAAATGATTTACAAATATATAATTATGTTTATAGTGGTATGTTATGGAAGCCATTCATGTAGAGCTGAGCTTAGTTACTTGTTGTGTCGCTCACCTTGGTGTGTCCAAACTTGTACTGAGTGTGGTCAACATCAATAGAGCTCAAGAGTTTCTCTGAAGCCTTTTTGTTGTCAATGAACTGTCCCTCAGGGATGACGCTGGCATTTAATACTTTGTATCTAGAGGACATTCACAGGAGAGTCATGTTCTTGTAAAGCCACAAAAACATATTTATATGTTGTCTTCAATCAGGAGGTTGCAAAAAGGTGCCTTTACCTCTGCTTGAAGTCACCGTAGAGGATTCTGCTGGGGAAACCCTTCCTGCAGATTCTGATACCCTCCAGCACACCATTACACCTGAGCTGGTGGATAACCAGGAAGTTCTCCATCAGACCTGAAATGCAAATGTTGTTACGGTTCCAGATATATTTTCAAAACTGGTCCATTTAAGTCTTTAGGAATCAAGTTTACCTGGAGTCTTGGACTCATTAGGAATCAAGCAGCGCACAAAGTGAGGGTGAGTGCTCCTCAGGTTAGTCATCAGCTTACCCAAGTTCTCCTGTGGAAACGTTTATGTCAGTCTTTCAATGAGAGCAAGTTCACATCCTTCATTAAAAGAGAAAATCTTTTTACCCTAAAAAGTGCAGACACAGTCTGGAAGGAACCACCTTTCTTCTTGCCTTTCTTTCCACCACCGCCTTCAGCTGTGTTATTTCAATGAAATGAGTTGTTATTCTTTATCTCATGTTGTTTTCCATTAACCTTTTCAATAAATCACCATGTCATAATGTGTTGCACATAAGTCAAACACCAAGGGTTTCAGGAAATGCAGATGTTCTTACCTTCAGAACCTGCATGAGCCGCATACAGGAAGGAGAGCAGTTTGAGCGATGACTTTTGGTAAAGTTGCACAACAGAGTCGTTCAGTGGATCCTTGTTCTTGTCCAACCAGCCAACAATGTTGTAGTCCACAGTGCCGGCATAGTGCACCAGAGAGAAGTGGGCCTCTGCCTTACCTTTGGCAGGCTTGGGCTTCTGGAAAGCTGCAGTTTTGCCCAGATGCTGATCATGCAGCTTGTTTTTGAAGCTTATGTCTGTAGCCTTGGGGAACATGCACTCCTCTTCAAGGATGGAGAAGATACCCATTGGCTGTTGAAGAAATATTCACACATAAGTACAGGCACAATGAGAAAAGTCTATTTAATATACTGAATGTCCTCTTACCTTCTCAATGAGCTCAATGCAGGCGGCCAAGTCCATACCAAAGTCAATAAACTCCCATTCAATGCCTTCTTTCTTGTACTCCTCTTGCTCCAGAACAAACATGTGGTGGTTGAAGAACTGTTGCAGTTTCTCATTTGTGAAGTTGATGCAAAGCTGCTCCAAGCTGTTGAACTGATAAATCAACAGAGGCAAGTTCTTACTGCTGACTGTCATCTTTTATATCTGGATTCTTACAGAGACATGAATGACTGATGCTCACATCAAAGATCTCAAATCCAGCGATGTCCAGCACACCAATGAAGAACTGTCTGGGCTGCTTGGTGTCCAACATCTCATTGATACGGACGACCATCCACAAGAACATTTTCTCATAGACGGACTTGGAGAGAGCAGAGACGGCGTTGTTCACCTGAGAAATTCAGAGGTTAGTGTAAGTGATATTAGACTTCACTTTCTAAAGTGCGAATGTCTCTTATGAATGTTTATGGGACATTTTTTCTATTGAGTATTTATCATCTATCGAGTAAGTAAGTGAGTTTCTGGAGGCACTGCTCTGTGGATTAAACTGACACCCACACACATGCCTTTTTGAGAGTGTTTTGTATGCCCTAGTGTGGCCACTATCTTGTCTTGTCTTATCTTAGCTCATCTTATCTTATCTTATCTTAACTTTTATCTTATCTTATCTTACTATATCTTATCTTATCGTTACCTGTGGTACTGTCTGGCCTTTGGTGACCATCTCGTTCCCAACCTTCACTCTGGGGTAACACAGAGCTTTCAGCATGTCAGCAGAGTTGAGGCCCATGAGGTAGGCGATTTTATCGGCCACTGAGGAAGAACAGTTTTACGCATTATTTTCACTAGTGAAGTCAATGTTTGCATGCTAATTTGTGATAATAACACACCCTACCCTCAGTGCCGTCAGGTTCGGCCTGCTCCTCTCTCTGCTTCTGTTTGAACTTCATGTTCCCATGATGCATCACAGCACCCGTCAGCTTGTAGATGCTGATTTTTTCATCAGCACTGAAGCCCAGAATGTCAATGGCAGTCTGTTTTGACACAAACCAAATAAATCTCATGGTTTGTGTGTGTGTGCGTGTGTGTTTTTTTTCTGTTTTGCTCAGATATATTTAATAGAATCTGGAAATAGTTCTAGATCTAGTAATATTGAAATTGTCTGCATACATCTGTGGCAATGAACTCCTCCACATCATTGATGCTCTTGACAGTGATTTCACCCTGGCTGATCATTGGATAGTCATAAGGGTTGGTGGTGATGAGCAGGGCCTCTGTAAGGGATTGATGTGCAGCATGTTAATGGTGCTCTCAAACAAGGAAATAACTGAAACACACAATCCTGTAGATTTCTCACCGAGCAGCTCTGGCTTGTGTCCAGTCATGAGCTGGTAGAAGATGTGGTAACTCCTCTCAGCAGACAGCTGGAATGTTACTCTGGACTTTTCCAGCAGATCTTTAAACAAATGGTGAAAAAAGACACTGAGTTCAATTGACAAAATTGACTTGTTAGCCCACTTGTTAATATTTTGGGAATAACAGTGTTTACTCACAAGTTTCAATATCAGCTGAGGCCAGTTTTCCAGTGGTTGCAAAGTGAATCCTGATGAATTTACCCTACAGACATAGAAATTTAGAAAATTAGAACAGCTTGAAATTTCACAGATTTGTAATGTTAACTGAATTTGTGGAATGCATTTCATCTGACCTCAGCTACTTACAAAACGAGAGGAGTTGTCATTCCTTACAGTCTTGGCATTTCCATAGGCCTCCAGCAGTGGGTTGGCAGCAATGATTTGATCCTCTAGTGACCCCTGGTGAGCATTTAAGCAGTTTCTTCATGTTGAATACTTCTGTCACTGTACATTGGATGATATTTAATTGTTCAGTTTAGTTACCTGCATTTTGCCAGGGACAGGTTCTGTCTTCTTCCCTCCAGCCACAGCGATTGTCGCAAAGTACTGAATCACACGTTTGGTGTTGACAGTCTTTCCAGCACCAGATTCTCCACTGAGTGGATGTGTTGAAGATGGAAAAGAATATTTTTCCAGTAGCTGATAAATTAGCTTTTATCTATGTGCTTCCTTGGAAACCATAATTGTCAGGTACTGCATTCACATTCACACCGGACAGCTGCTACAGATGTGAAAATGGCATTCATGGCATTGTTTTAGTGGTGTGGTGTTTACCTTGTATACATGCAACACAATCAGTAAGCAGCCCCCCCCCCCACATCTTTCTGTTACTTTGTTTCTCATTTGTTTTTAGCACATGCCAATTAGAACAACGCTTATGCATTCATATATTCATGTAAGCCACGCTTTCCAGCAGAAATGCCTGGTGCTAAATCGCTTTCGCTCAAGTGATTAAACAGCCTTCAGTTTTACATTTCAGAGTGCTTTTTTGTGTTGGCAGGTTATGATATTCACCCATTGATCTTAACGTTCAAAAATCTTTTGGTTATCTCAGTCTACTTACGTAATCAGGATAGACTGATTCTCCCTGTCTGAAACAAGTTCATGGTGTTATTTTAAGTGAAACTGCTAAACAGATTTCTTTTTAATTTGAATCGTAAATGTATCAAGCAAAATATTGGCACGCTCAGGTTTAGCACAAAATACGCATTTTTCTAAACCAGACTAATTGTTTGATTGGTTTGCAAATTGGATTAAAAATATATATCCCCACTTACCAGTGAGCATGAACTGGTAGGCGTTGTCGGAGATGGAGAAGATGTGAGGTGGAGCTTCAATCCTCTTTTTGCCTCTGTATCCAGCCACAACAACTGAGTCGTACACTGGGAGCCACTTGTAGGGATTGACAGTGACGCAGAACAAGCCAGAGTAGGTCTGAAACGGAGACAGATAGACCAGTTTTACGATGCTGCTGCCCCATCCTAGGAATAAACCCTGATTGACTCGGACTTACGTAGATCATCCATGCTGCGTAACGCTCTTTGAGGTTGTACAGCACAGCAGGCTCATTGAGGTGGGTCATCATGGCCATGTCCTCAATTTTGTCAAATTTGGGAGGATTCATGGGGAAGATTTCAGTTTCTTTCACCGTGAGAGTCTAAAAAGGTTTCAGCATGGGTGAGGCATTTACTAAATATGACAATGTTTGATTCATGTGACATCTAGTTTTACAGTCTATGGCATTGTGCAAAAATGTTTTGCAGAAGATGGAAACATTTTCTAATTGTACTTACTTTCCCACACAGAGTTTTGACGGTAGCTTTGCCACCATCTTTACTAACAAGAGTACCCTTCAGGTACATCTCTCCTGGCTCTGTCACAAAGTATGCCGTTTTGGCATCAAAGGGGGTGTTCTGAGCCTCGATTCTCTCCCTTTCTGGCTTCCGGAGGTAAATGGCCGCCGGGCCGAAACACTCCATTTCACCATCTCCCATGATTGTAGTTTACTGTGACAATAAATGACAAAGAGAGAATGTGCTGAGGGTCGTTGATATTCCAAAAGGACAATAGTAAACCAAAATTTTTCTATTAAAGTCCGTTCATTACAAATTTACTGCTGATTTCGTTAGTAGATTTGTAATTCTATTCCAATAACCTTATTTCACCTTGTGTTTCAGTTACAGTTATGAGAGAAGATTGGAAAGCTAATTGGTAAGTCTTGACCATTTGTGCTTTTTGCTTTTAAATTTAATGTTGTAGTCTCGCTCGCTTTTAAACTTAAAACCTTTTTTTCTCTCAAAACAGCACAGATGAGAGGGGAAATTTCTGTGGGTGATTTACTAACAATACACAAATTAAACAACAAAGACGCAACATCTCATTTACATATCGACCAATGCAATATACCACGGCCAGCGCAATAAATAAAGAAGCCACAGTACGTTGAAAAGAACCGGAAGCCAAAGAAAGGAAGGTTTGCTATAAGTTTTGATCGACCTGTTATTGCATGACTAGTTGAGGGTTCCAGGTCGTCTTTTATTTCCTGAAGCAAATTAACCCTCTGGGGTCGAAAAATGCGACGGCACGGTTTGAGGATGTTTTTCTGATAACGCCTAAAAGAACTTCAATTACTCCGTCATATTTAGTAGTATAGATAAGAGCAATACATCAGTCGAATCTGTAAGGAGTTATACTTTTATTTGTTGCACTCATAACAACAACATCACTCTGTGGTTTTGTGAAATAAAGCAAAATTCAGAAATGCATCACTAAAATGAACTGAAACTCAGCGAATACTCAAGGCAGAGACATATTTCTATAGAAACCTTAATATGTCTTCATTTAAATGAAGTAAGCTTTGTTATTATAATCATCCACGTGAACCGCACAAGGCGAACTGCCCACATCAACGTAAACAAAGCAGCGAGACTTGACTTCATTGTTCATCTCAGCTACTTGCATCTTGTTACTGGAAGAAGACGCGCTGTGAGGAGTAAGATTTATATTTCCCTCAGAGGCGAGATCCACTGAAGGAGTAAGTCTTTCTTTTATTTGCCTACTTACGTTAGTTGTTGTGTTACTGTGACATAACTTGTACACATTGTAGTAGTTCGATTTTTCCAAACTATAAGTCCTGACTACATGTGTAATCAAGTGAAATGATATGAATGAAGTATGAAGTATGTTTCATTTCATTGCATCGATGCATCACAATGCCAGGATGTTTTTAATGTTCTATAAAATAAAAATTACGCAATATAAAAGTAATATGGGGCAGTCGTGGCCTAATGGATAGGGGGTCGCTTGTAACTGAAAGGTTGCGGGTTTGAGTCCCAGGTCCGGCAGGGATTGAAGGTGGGGGAAGTGAATAACCAGCGTTCTCTCCACCCTCAATGCCACGACTGAGGTGAGTCCCTTGAGCAAGGCACCGAACCCCCAACTGCTCCCCAGGCGCCGCAGCGATAGCAATATGGCTGCCCACTGCTCCGGGTGTGTGTGCCTGTCCTTCCTTCCTTTCCTTGCTCCTGATATTAACGTGCTCACAGATGTTTTTTTTTTTTTTTCTAGTGATCTGATACCTGCACCACAGATGAATGTTACATGAATGCCACATGAAGAGTGCTGTACCAACATCAGATGTTCAACTATGTTCGATATTTTATGGTAAAACAAGTTTCTAGACTACTGATGGTAATTTTTGTTTTTCTTGAATCCAAGGAAAGAAGCAGTAATCATTTAAATATAATTTACTTGTTTCACTTGTTGAACAGAATCCAGAAAACAGTTTTCAGGAATGACACAAAGTCTGTTCACGTCTCTGTACATGTAACATCAATGTAGTCAATAATGTGCCTTTGACCTTTGTTATGTATGTTTTGATTATACTGCGTTGTAAATAAAATACAAATAGTCTAAAACACCATTCTTTGAATCTTCTCGCATTGTTTCTAACCGACAGTCACAGTCTCATTGATAGCGCAAATACCAGTAATTTGACAAGTGTGAACGTTAGTAAAATGCATTGCGTGATTCATTTGAATACTCTTCTCCTATAAATTTTGCGTCTGAAAGGGAAACTCTTACAAATGCATGTTCATTAAGGTCAGGCTCAAAAATAACTGCGTCCACACCTTTTCAGCACTAATTAATCACAGTGTGTCTTTAGTAAAACATGGCAGTACAATTTTAACACCAAAAGACAGCTTGTGCTGGTGCAAGCTGTTAGTAAAACTGGCCCTAAATATTAAACAAGCGGCATAATGATGCTGGTCTACAAGTGTTTCTAGCTTTAAGCATGAGCTGCTCTCCTCACTCATTAACCATCAAAGATATACACTCAACAATTGCACAAATGTAGTACTCTACTGAACCAAATGTTTGCTCGGTCACACTTTAATTTAAGGTCCAGTTCTTGCTGTTAACAAAGCATTGACTACAATGTCGGCCTCAATAAACCCCTAAATTGCTGCTTATTGATTGTTAGTGAGGTAGCTGTTACATTGAGGTATTGTAGGATAAATAAACAACATTACTAATAAACAGCCAATGTTTCAATAATAGGCATGCTAATACGCAACTCCTAAAGTGTTGTCGTTTGCTTTAGAACTGCGTGGGATCTGTCATTTTCCTTTCTTTTAAAAATGAAAACCAAAGAATTCTAATATGCATATACTATCACGATATAATCACAAGCATAATACCTGCTGCCGTTTCCAGAGAGAACGTGCTTGCTGTGTCTGAGGTAGGAGATGCTGGGAGAATGGCAAAAAAAATCTGTCAATCCCATGCAGCGAATATGTGCTTACTTGCTTCCTCTTAAATATGCTAACTGATTAACGTGTGAGGGTTAGCCACTTAAGTATGTGATATTAGCTTAATAGTAGAAGGAAAAGATGAAGAGCAACTCACCCACTTTTGAGTTCCAGCCAGTTCTTAGAGGAGTCTGAAGCAGCGTCTTATATAGACAGAATAATGTTCACTCAGCAGAACGTGCTCACTGTATTTGGTCATGTATTTTTAGCTCCGTTTTGACAGGAATTTTTTTGTAATTGATTGTTACGTTCATCAGTGTCATGACATGGGCCAAAGATAAGTTCTCACTATGTTGTAATTAACTGTCCAGTCTTAATTAGGTTTTGTTTTAGTTTATAGGAAATACAGTGTCAGAAAACATCTTGTAGAGCAGAAAATGGGTTGAGATAAGGATGCTGTGATCAGGGTGAACGGACACCTTGATGAATAAAAAGAAAAATTGAAAATAAGCCACGATACTGTGATTAAAAATCGTGCTTGATGTATTTTTGGGCATTACTTATGATCAAGCGCCTTAACCTTGAGAAAGGGTTGTTATGTGAAGGTATCAGTTACTGGAGTTCAGACATTGTTTGGGTCTTATGTTGAGCATAAGCTTCTTCAAGTGTCTTGGCACTACAGCAGAGCCCAGTTTAGCCGTGGAGGAGCTCTCAAATGTCACTGGGATTCTGTTGCCAGAGGCCTTGAAAGCTTTTTGTGTGACAAAGGCACAGCAGTTGTCATTTATGTTGATCATTAATGTAATTAAGATCTAGCAATATTGCATTTATGGTGTAGTCTAGCACATTTATGAGTGCCGCAGTGAGTTGGGGATGTCTGAGCATTCAGATTCATTTGTGATTATTGATTTATGTCTTGTATTATGGTTCTGAGCAGTAATGAAAGCACTAATGCATGAATGCGTCCTAAATGCTCCTCTGATTGCTACAGGGGTCTTCGGGATGGTGTGGCATTGGGTGTGCCATCTGCCTGACCTTGGATCATGCCCTTGTCCTTTTGCTTTGAATTTCATGAACATTGTGGTGTGTTCAAACAGCTTTCCTAGAACCTATGAAAAGCTGGCAGGAGGCCGTGGAATTAATTCTAAGGCGTTGACACCTTATAAAATAGGAATGTCGTCAATAAAATTCTAAGGCATCTTCCCCTAAGGATGGACATATTAGGACTTTACACAAATATAGCTGGTCGGTCAGCAATGCCATCAGGGCTTTGCCATTTGTCAGCACAGGTCACAAGAGTTATTGTGGTGTCATGTTGAAAGCTTTGATATCAGATGGTCACTCGCTTTAATCAACCCTGTCTCTTTCAATCACATTTAAAAGAATATTGTAGGAAGCTGTTGATTCAGTTGGTCTTTAATTGGTAATTCCTTTGGTCATTAAAAAGCAAGACTTACGTTAGCATTTATCTTTTTTTATTCCGTTAGCAGCTTTTATTCAGCAGCTTCATCAACTGGCGCACAGGCATGCTGTTTGTGCAGTGATTGTTCGGCTTTCCTGTTGTTGACATTCAGTAGAAGACAGCTGAACTGGCCAGGTAACATTTCTTTAAAAATGCATAATTATTAGCATGTGTAATTGATCTCACAGATATTGTCTGGCCATTTGGATGTTTTGTTGCTTAAGTGATTTACTTAGTACAATTTAGAAGCACAAGTTAACTAATTAGACAAATGTAATGTGGTTGAAACATGAAGATTGAGTGATGCTAATACATCTTAGTAGTTATCATTTGAAGTTTTTAGAATGGTAACTGGAAAAAGATAATGCATTTGAGTGGTTTTGGTAGGGTTGGTACCGAACCAGATTGGCAGATAATATATTTGGTAATTACCTATTTATTGTGAAATGAAATTTTCAGATATTTAGCTGAAAACCCTCTCAACTGCAGGGTGAGTACTAATCTAATCATTTACATTTGTTTTGTGGGAACATTTTTAGGTTAGTTAACCATATTAGTTTACATGAACCGACACGGAACACTGTACTGTTACATCTTTTGTTAATTTTAATGTTAAATGGTACACTTCACTTTCTGCGTTTCAGTCCATCTCATGCATAGCCGTGTCCGCCCACCTTTTAAAATGTACTCAAATGCAGATGAGCGCGCATGGATGAGTTTGACGTGTGCGGGATCACCTAGAAGACTCGTTCGGTCTTGATTTGCCTGGTTTTTGATGACGAAAATTGTCACGTGGACAGTGCATGGTCCTTTGAGTTGAAGTGTACTTTGGGCTTTAGTTTTTGTTGTCTCGTTGAATTTATTATAACAATGACAATAAATTCAAATCCAGTGTTAAAATTTTTTTGTCTCGTTGTTATTTGTAATGCACTGTGAACTACCATGAACACACAATGAACAGTTCTGTTTATTTATATTGACAAACAACATTAATATATATGTATAGCTAGTAGCTAGCTTGTGTTTCTTGGTCACAGGCCAACATTTGGCTCCATAAAAAGAGAAGGGCCACACGACAGTCTTAGAGTGTACTCACACTAGTCATTTTGAGCCGTTTGAGCTTGTTTGACTAGTGTGAGCACACCGTGTAGTTTGTTTAGCCGTCCCTGGCCTGGTTAGTAGAGGAAAGGAAAGGGCGTGATGCATACTCGGAATTTGTGCACTGTATTTAATCCATCCAAGTGCATGCACCGTAGTGAACACATACAGACACTGTGAAGGGCAGCCATATTGCTGCGTTACCCAGGAAGCAGTTTGAGGTTCGGTGCCTTGCTCAGGAGTCCCACCTCATTTGTGGTATTGATGGTGGAGCCATTGGTTTGAGTGCCACATTCAAGGTACTCTGTCGTTGCTTTTTTGATTTTGAGCTCGTTTTCATTTAGTTGGCTCTTTGCACATGCACTTTGAATCCACAAGAGCAACATCATCAGTATAAAGGAGCAACCAGGGATGTGGTCTTTGGAGATTGGCCATCACTGTGTCCATGCAGAGGATGAACAGCAGAGGCAGGAGAGCTGACTCTTGATGGACACTGACAGGGATACTCAGTCGAACACTTTCACCGGGTCCAAGAAGGCTATGTGCACTGTGTTGTTGTTGTCAAGGTGTTTCTCCATCAGCAGCCCAACACCATGGAGGGCATCAGTGGTGCCTCATCCCTTAACAAAACCGCACTGATTGAATATGACAGTGACAATATTTCGAAGACATTGGTGTAACACTTGGTTAGTACAGCTACCAAATCAGGGAGCGTGCCTTGATTTTCCACCACTCAATTCACTCAGATCCTGTTGTTGGTTTCCTCATCTGATGTAGTTGGTCCATTTGTATGTCCAGCACTTTAGTGTCAGCTACCATCCAGTAGTTGATCTTAGTTGCATGGCCAGGTGTATTTTTTTTGAAGCATGTCTTGATCTCAGCCAGGTTGTGGGTTTCTGCACAGTCTGGTATGCGACATCCATCGTCATTCCCCATAACAAACTGTGTGCTCCAAGGTAGCATGTGTACCCATCACTCTCTGCTCCCACGTCCTCATTCAGATCTCCTCTAAAGATAATATTGCCTTCTGGGGTGACTGTCCGTAGGTGCGGCTTTTCACCATCACCATGATATTGGCTATGACTGATTCATATTCAATTTTAATGGAGATTAGACCCCGTTTCTATGCATTTAATGTCAACTTGTGTGGTCTTGAGGAAGTCAACCAACTCACGGTGGCAGCTGGTGAGTATTTAGATACTGGGACTAGCTTCTTTAGCATACCCCGTCCTTAAGCAGGGAAACCCCAGTTTGGTGAGCCAAGTTTTGAGACAAATCCATAGATGCAATGATTCTGTATCTCAACCGGCAGGATGGGGTACCCCCACTGTTGGCCAAAGACCATTAACGTCCTTTTTACCAGCCAATACCACAAGGAAGTGGAAGGATTACATCAGCTAATGTATTAACTCATTTAATGAATGTGGCTTAATGGATAGGGAGTCAGACTTAGAGCCCAACGTTTGCGGGGTCGAGTCTCATGTCCGGCAGGGATTGTGGGGGGAGTGAATGTCCAGTGCCCTCTTTCACCCTCAATACCACACCTGAGGTGCAACCCTTGAGCAAAGCATTGAACTGCTCCCACAGCATTGGCTGCCCACTGATTTGGGTGTGCGTTTGTTCACTTCTCACTGCTGTGTGTGTGCACTTGGATGGGTGAAATGCAGAGCAAAAATTACTAGTATGGGTCACCATACTTGGCCACACATTACATCCTTTCCCCCTTTTTTCTTATTTTAAAGTGTTTTCATGTTCCGTTTGTTTTATTGTCTTTGCTTCTCCCACAAACAGAACTAATTGCCGGTGTATGCCTGTGCTCTCCAGCTATTCACACTCTATACAGGTGTACTCAATAATAAAATTACATTTACACACATTTACAGTGTAATGTAATGTTGTCAAACTGTTGTTAAATATGTAAGTCATCTTGAACTTTTCAGGTACTGTTGTCACTGCAGAAAAAGTTATTTGCCATCAACCATGATGATTAATGTAACATATTAATGTGAAATGTAAAATAAAACTGTCATGAAGCTCTAGATTGTTTTTGTTGCATCAGCAGCCAATGAGCTTGTTGCCTAACATCTAAATACTTGGGCAGTGCTTGCTGTAGCTGTGGAGCAGAAGTATTTCTTACATGTCTGTGGATGTATTGGCAGTGGTAAGTCTTGGTACTTGCTCACAGCAGTGTAGCAAATCTGTACTGCCCAGATTAGACACATTATCATTGTGCTGTATATTACCATGCTAATCTTTCTGAGAGTCACAACAGAACTATTGTTGTGATAAGAGTCTCTGTTAATCTATCAGTTAATTTTCAATAAAAATGGCATTTGTTTCGACAGTCATCATCATTATCATAAATCCTTGAAAGTTTTTTATATTTAGATTTATTATTATTATTATTTTTTTTTTTACATATTTTATTATGTACATTTATAACACCATACTTTGCATTATATCACCTTTTCATCAAGTTACAAAAAACTTCTTAATGTTAATGCTGGGGGAAATGCAAAAAAATATATTTGTGGTACTCTCCCATTCACTGCTCTTGGAATTTACCCAATTGTAATAACTTCTGCTGCTGAGAAACCCAGAAATGTGAAAAGGGTCCATTGCACACTGTACTTTTCAGGTGAGAAGGTGAGAAGATTGGACTGTATAGATCTTTCTACTATGTTTAACAGATGAAATTATAATGGCTGTTTTGTAATTTCACTGAATTTTAAAAAAGTATTTGGGTATAATAATAAGGTAAATATACTTTACCTCTTTGCAACTTATTTTTTTTGTTGTTGTTATTTTTCATTAGTTCCTGCATTCCCTATGAAGCTGTGATTTTGACATTGCTGACTTCATGATCAACCAATCTAGCTACAAAGACATAAACAAAGAATGCACTGAGAAACTGTATTTAATGGACATATAAAACACAGCACAAGTAAGTCATATTATATGCTTGCTTGTAGATGTGGTGTAATGTCTCTTGTTTATTCTTCATCCTTGCTCTTCAATTACCGAAAAGAAAAATTGTGTTACATACTGTATTTTCATACCCAAATCAAAGCTTATATTTATTAAACAATGCATATTAAGATACCCCCACCAGTTTGCAAAGGGCTTTACAATACCTTTCCAGCATCACGGCTCTTGGCTCTCAGCTTGTTGACCTGGGACTCAGCGATGTCAGCGCGCTCCTGAGCCTCCTCCATCTCATGCTGCACCTTCCTGTACCTGGACAGGTGAGTGTTGGCCTGCTCCTCCTGTTAGGATGACACAAGATATCCAACCCCTTTCAGAGCATTGCACTCATGACACTGAATGTATTGAATAGAGAATGTCAAAACTTCACACTCAAGACATTTGACATGAGACTTACAGCTTCTTCAGCCTGGCGCTTGTAGGCCTTCACTTTCAGCTGTAGCTTGTCTACCAGATCCTGCAGTCGGGTCACGTTCTTCTTGTCTTCCTCAGTCTTTGGGTGTAAACGTCGGCATCTTAGATAAACTATGTATATTACAATAAAGTTTTAATTTGTAAATCCAGTGTAGTTGTACCTGGTAGGTGAGCTCCTTCACTCTCCTTTCATATTTGCGCACTCCTTTCACAGCGTCTGCACCACGTCTCTGTTCAGCTTCAACTTCAGCCTCCAACTCGCGAACCTTCAGTGGAGAGTTATTGTTGTGTCAAATCTGTACCATAGTCAGTTCATCTAAGACTGTATTTAGCTTGTAATTTACCCTGGACTCCAGTTTCTGGAGCTGTTTCTTTCCACCCTTCATGGCCAGACTCTCAGCCTCATCCAGACGGTGCTGCAGGTCTTTGACAGTCACCTCCAGGTTCTTCTTCATCCTCTCCAGGTGAGCACTGGTGTCCTGCTCCTTCTTCAGCTCCTCAGCCATCATGGCAGCCTGAAATATGAGCCAAGTGAAAGGAACTTATCAACATAAGTAGAAATGCCTTCCATGAAGGTTTCCTTTGTTACCACAAGCAGATTAATCAAGTTAAGTTACTGTTTAAATTAGAGTAGAGTAAGAGAATATAAACACTCACATCAGTGATGGCCTTCTTGGCCTTCTCCTCTGCATTTCTGGCCTCCTGGACTGCATCATCCACCTCACCTTGAACCTGGACCAGATCAGCCTCAAGCTTCTTCTTGGTGTTAATTAGACTTGTATTCTGTGGGATTTAAGCAGGTAGTTTGGTACACATTCAACTAAAACTTGGTTAGCATGCAACCTGCATGTATTTAATTTATTTTTTTGTACTTGAGAGTGCAGCAGCCCCACTCGCTCGCTGGCATCAACCAGCTCCTGCTCCGCCACTTTGCGGCCTCTCTCTGTTTGCTCCAGTGCAACTCTCAGCTCCTCAATCTCTGCTTGCATCAGGTTATTCCTGCGCTCCACCATGGCCACCTGCTCCTTCATATCCTCCTGTCCTCTGACAGCTTCATCAAGGTGCAGTTGGGCATCCTGTGACAATGTTCTTTATTATTTGGAAATCATGCTTCATTTAAATTATTTATCATATTTGTATTATCAAACAGTTAATATGTGTTATATTTCTGTTCTACAGAAAGATACCTTGAGTTGGCCTTGGACGTTCCTGAGCTGTTTCTGGGCCTCAGCAGCCTGGCGGTTGGCATGACTCAGCTGGATCTCCATCTCATTCAGATCTCCCTCCATCTTCTTTTTGACTCTCAGGGCATCATTTCTGCTCCTGATCTCAGAGTCCAGAGTGCTCTGCATGGAATCGATCACTCTTTGGCTGTTCCTCTTGATCTGTTCCATCTCCTCGTCCTTTTCGGCAAGCTTCCTGTCAATCTCACTCTTCACCTGGTTCAGCTCCAGCTGCACACGTAGAATCTTGGACTCCTCATGCTCCAGGGTGCCCTGATTGATAGTAGTTATAATAAGAAACATATCAGTCGCACAAGAAGATGGTGTAATGGTCTGTTAGGAAATGAATTGATGTGACAGTACTTCAGCTTCTTCAAGTGCAGTCTGGATCTCTGCTTTCTCAGACTCCACTGTCTTCTTGGCTTTTTCTAACTCATGAATGCTCTTTCCAGTCTCTCCAAGCTGCTCAGTGAGGTCAGAAATCTCCTCTAAAGGGTTTTAAAAGCAGAACTGTAAGACTTTGTTTCAACATGTCTTTTTCAAAAAAATTTTGTACAAATAAAAGTGTGATTTACGTTGCAGATTCTTGTTCTCCCTCTTCAAGGTCTCAAGGTGGTCAAGAGCTTCTTCATAGGAGTTCTTCATTTTGAAGAGCTCAGTGCTGAGAGAACGAGCTTCTTTCTGAGCACCTTCTAGTTCAGCCTGGCCTTCCTCATACTTCTGCTTCCACTCTGCTAGGACCTGACAATGGGAGAAATGTAAGTATTGTTAATTAGCCAAGTCCATGGATCAAGATTTAGGTTTATATGTGATGTACATAATTCCTACCTTGTCAAAGTTTCTTTGTTTCTTGTCAAGGTTGGCAGCCAATGCATTTGCCCTCTCCACATCAATCATGAGGTCCTCTACTTCACCCTGCAGTCTCTGTTTGGTCTTTTCCAGTGAGGCACACTTGGAGTTCACTGCCTCAATGGATTCTTCAGCTTCCTGCAGACGCTGGGCAAGCTTTTTCCTAAAGAAAGTGGTATGAAATCATGAAATCTAACTAAGATGTTATTAAATGTAGGATGCTGAAAACATCTTTTCTTTGCTGTATTTACTTGGATTCCTCGAGCTCCTCAGTGCGTTGGATGGCATCAGTCTCATATTTGGTTCTCCACTGAGCCACCTCACTGTTGGCCTTGGACATTGCACGCTGGAGTTCAGCTTTGGCCTCCTGCTCCTCCTCATACTGCTCTCTGAGCAAATCACAGTCATGGCGGGCAGACTGAACCGCATGGGCCAGAGCATTCTTGGCCTTAAAGTCAGAAAAACATTGGAGTGAAAATGTTTCCATTCGTGTTGTACACTGCAATGCTCACAGCTATCCACAGTTCTTGATGAGAGAAGTTTTTTGGTAGGTACACACCTTAACCTCTTCCTCAATATGTCTTTTGAGTTCTTCAATCTGTTGAGTGTAAGCCTGTTTGCCTCTTGTCAATTGAGAAACAAGAGCTTCTTTCTCCTCCAATTGACGGCTAAATTCACCTAGTTAGAGACAATATATATATATATATATATATTTATGAAGAGTCACAAAAGAGTTGTATGATGTCAGCATTGGATTTTTTAATACGTTTTTGCACAGTTCTGTGCTATTGTGCTCATAATATATTCAGTATTTACATACCATTTTCAGTTTGGAGCCTTGCCTTCTGGGCATTCATGTCATTAAGTTGGCGTACAAGCTCATCATTCTTTGTTTTTAACTCACTTCCTTGGTCTTCTAATGTACGGCACATCTTTTCAAGGTTTGCCTACAGAAATTAAGAAGCGTAAAGTTTTTTGAACTCATGGATATTATTCATATTTTAAATTTCTAAAGTAAAAAGTAGTTCTAAAGTTGAAGTAGATTTGTGAAACTAAAAATGAACTTTTTCTTAAAGTTTTTCTTTCAAGATTATACCTTTGCTTTAGCCACAGCCTCCATGTTGCTTGTCAAGTCATCAATCTCCATCTTGTATTCGCTCTTCTCCTTCTCCAGCTTCTGCTTGACCCGCTGGAGGTTGTCGATCTGTTCTCCGAGTTCAGCCACACTGTCTGCCTGCTTCTTTCGGAGAGCTGCAGCTGTAGCCTCATGCTGCAAGGTGGACTCCTCCAGATCACGACGCAACTTCTGGAATTCGGCTTCACGCTTCTTGTTCATCTCAATCTGGGCAGCAGTGGCACCACCAGCTTCCTCAAGCCTCTCGCTGATCTCTTCAAGTTCCCTGGAGAGATCAGCTCTCTGCTTCTCCACTTTAGCACGAGCAGCCCGCTCTGCCTCAATTTCCTCTTCCAGCTCCTCAATACGGGCCTAAATGTAGAATAAATGGAAATTAATTCTTGAGTGATATTTATAACATTGATTTATGCCTGCTATGCATCTAAAGGAAAGAAAAAAAGGAAAGGAAAGGATGTGACGTGTGGCCAAGTACGGTGACCCGTACGTGGAATTTGTGCTCTGCATTTTACCCATCCAAGTGCACACACACAGTAGTGAGAAGTGATCAAACACACACACACACCGTGAACACACACCCGGAGCAATGGGCAGCCATATTGCTATCGCTGCGGTGCCCGGGGAGCAATTGGGGGAACAGTGCCTTGCTCAAGGGACTCACCTCAGTCATGGTATTGAGGGTGGAGAGAGTGCTGGTTATTCATAGGAAGGATTATGGTTAGCATTACCTGAAGTTCTTTGATCTTCTTCTGAAGCTGTGCTCCCAAAGACTGTTCATCCTCAATCTTGCTGAGAAGCTGACTTATCTCAAAGTCCTTCCTGTTTTTAAAGTAGTATTTTGTAAAATGTGCCAAATACTTATTTTGTGTAACTGTAGTGATTAAACATTTGACATCTGCTCACTTTTTGATCTTCTCTTCTGATTGCTGTTTGTCATTCTCCAGGTCCATTATGGACTCCTGGGCCAGTTTCAGATCACCCTCAAGCTTCCTTTTGGCTCTCTCAAGGTCCATACGAAGTTTCTTCTCTTGTTCCAGTGAGCCCTCAAGCTATTTTGACAGAAACCAGAGCAATAAAATATTTGTTAGCAGCAATATGAATTTCCAGTTGACTCGTGGTCTTATTCTCATGCCAACATCTTACATCGTCCACTTGCTGCTCAAGCTTTGTCTTGGCTTTAGTTAGAGTGTTGACTTTGTCTTCCTCTGCCTGAAGGTCATCAAGAGTCTGCTGGTGTGCCTCTTGGAGGGCTTTCTTCTCTTTGGTCAGCTTGGCGATGCTCTCATCCTGAGAGGCCATCTCCTCCGTCAGGTTTTTCACCTAAATGGAAACATTGTTTATTGGTTTCATTCTGAAGAGTCTGAACTCAGCAGTGTGGAAAAGTGAAACAATATTAACCTTATTTTCTGTTGCATGTTTCTCCTTCTCCACTTTTGCCAAGGTGAGCTCCAGATCATCAATGTCTTTCTTCAGCTCAGAGCATTCGTCCTCCAGTTTCCTCTTCTTGGCAGTCAGTTCAGCATTGATTTCCTCCTCATCCTCCAGTCTCTCGTTGGTCTCTTTGAGTTTGGCCTCGAGCTGAATCTTGCTTTTGATGAGACCTTCACATCTCTCCTCAGCATCAGAGAGGTTTTCAGATTCCTATGTATGGACATGGAAGTAGTTAATGATTTATGTTCATTGCTGTAGGATCCATATTAGAATCAATAAGAGCTGAAATACTCACAGCTGCTACTTGCAGTTGAAGGTCGTTTTTCTCCTGAAGAAGTGACACCATTTTCTCCTCAAGCTCCTTCTTTTTAGCTAATGCCTTTGCTAGATCCTCCTTTGTTTTCTCAAAATTCTCCTTCATGGCTGCCATTTCTTTCTCAGTCTCTGCACTTTTCAGAAGAGGTTTGATCTTGAAGTAGAGCTTCATCCATGGCCAGTGTTTGACATTCATGAATGAGCGGATGTTGTATTGGATGGCAAAAATAGACTCTCTGTGGAAAGGAGATTCTGGTTTTTGTTTGGCCAAAATCTTCAACTTCATTTATTTGCTTGTAAATTAAATTTCACTCACCTCCTCTCCATCATCTTCACAAACTCTGTCCTCATGAGGAAGCCACGACAAAGAGCCTGAGTCATGGTAACCAGCTCTGCTAGTTTCTCATCTCTCATCTCCTCAAGAGTACCCAAAAGACCAGCTTTAAAGAACACCTGTAAAAAAATATCTAATGTTGTTTAATGGTATATTATGGTACATCATGCTTAGTCATTTATTGTGTATCTCACCTTGGTGTGTCCAAACTTGTACTGAGTGTGGTCAACATCAATAGAGCCCAAGAGTTTCTCTGAAGCCTTTTTGTTGTCAATGAACTGACCCTCAGGGATGACACTAGCATTTAATACTTTGTATCTAGAAGACATTCAGGGTAGAGTCATTTTATGCTGAGGACATAAAAAATGTCATAAGATAGTGAAGATTAGGCTGTGCGCCATCTCTAATTAGGAGTTTGAAAATAGTTTCTTTACCTCTGCTTGAAGTCACCGTAGAGGATTCTGCTGGGGAAACCCTTCCTGCAGATTCTGATACCCTCCAGCACACCATTACACCTGAGCTGGTGGATAACCAGGAAGTTCTCCATCAGACCTGAAATGCAAATGTTCTTAATGCTTCAGAAAATATTTCCAAAACTCTAATCCATTTGAGTCTTCAGAGATCAAGTTTACCTGGAGTCTTGGACTCATTAGGAATCAAGCAGCGCACAAAGTGAGGGTGAGTGCTCCTCAGGTTAGTCATCAGCTTACCCAAGTTCTCCTGTGAAATTGTTTAATGGAGGTTTATGTTTAATATGAAAATGCTTAACAATCTTTAATTGAGAACAAGTTTACATCCATAAAAAGAGAGAATCTGTTTACCCTAAAAAGTGCAGACACAGTCTGGAACGAACCACCCTTCTTTTTGCCTCCTTTCTTTCCACCACCACCTTCAGCTGTTTTATTTTATTTAAAGATGTTTTACATTATTGTTTATACTTGATCATGTCTTGCACATTATTAAAGCCCAAATCAATTCAGGAAGTGCAGATGTTCGTACCTTCAGCAGATGCATGAGCGGCATACAGGAAGGAGAGCAGTTTGAGTGATGACTTTTGGTAAAGTTGCACAACAGAGTCGTTCAGTGGATCCTTGTTCTTGTCCAACCAGCCAACAATGTTGTAGTCCACAGTGCCGGCGTAGTGCACCAGAGAGAAGTGGGCCTCTGCCTTACCTTTGGCAGGCTTGGGCTTCTGGAAAGCAGCACTTTTGCCCAGATGCTGATCATGCAGCTTGTTTTTGAAGCTTGTGTCTGTAGCCTTGGGGAACATGCACTCCTCTTCAAGGATGGAGAAGATGCCCATTGGCTGTTGAAGAAATATTCATACTCATTTACAGGCACAATGACAGTAGTCAGTTTAATGCACTGAATGTCCTCTTACCTTCTCAATGAGCTCAATGCAGGCGGCCAAGTCCATACCAAAGTCAATGAACTCCCATTCAATGCCCTCCTTCTTGTACTCCTCTTGCTCCAGAACAAACATGTGGTGGTTGAAGAACTGTTGCAGTTTCTCATTTGTGAAGTTGATGCAAAGCTGCTCCAAGCTGTTGAACTGATAAATCAACAGAGGCAAGTTCTTACTGCTGACTGTCATCTTTTATATCTGGATTCTTACAGAGACATGAATGACTGATGCTCACATCAAAGATCTCAAATCCAGCGATGTCCAGCACACCAATGAAGTACTGTCTGGGCTGCTTGGTGTCCAACATCTCATTGATACGGACGACCATCCACAAGAACATTTTCTCATAGACAGACTTGCAGAGAGCTGAGACGGCGTTGTTCACCTGAGAAATTCAGAGGTCAGTGAAACTGATATTAGACCCTATCTTTAAAGTGTGAATGTCGCTTCTGAATGCCTGTGGGACATTTCTCTAGGTTTACTGATCTATCGAGGAGGTACGTGATCACCTGTGGTACTGTCTGGCCTTTGGTCACCATCTCATTCCCAACCTTCACTCTGGGGTAGCACAGAGCTTTCAGCATGTCAGCAGAGTTGAGGCCCATGAGGTAGGCGATTTTATCGGCCACTGAGGAAGAACAGTTTTACACATTATTTTCACTAACGCAATTTCAATTCTCTGTATGTCTGGCACATATGGCAAAATTGACAATAAAGTTGACTTTGACTTTGACTAATGAAGTCAATGTTTGCATTCTAATTTGTGTTAATAACACACCCTACCCTCAGTGCCATCAGGTTCGGCCTGCTCCTCTCTCTGCTTCTGTTTGAACTTCATGTTCCCATGATGCATCACAGCACCCGTCAGCTTGTAGATGCTGATTTTCTCATCAGCACTGAAGCCCAGAATGTCAATGGCAGTCTGTTTTTACACCAACCAATTAAATCACATTCTGCATTAATGTCATAAAAAATTGTATTTTATATTGTATGTCATGCAGTATTTATTCACACCTGTATAAGCTGGTGTTCTTCCTATTGATTTTATGTCAGATACATGTAATTTTGTAATCTGAAAATACCATTGCTGCTACTAATAAACACACAGTTGTCCACATACATCTGTGGCAATGAACTCCTCCACATCATTGATGCTCTTGACAGTGATTTCACCCTGGCTGATCATTGGATAGTCATAAGGGTTGGTGGTGATGAGCAGGGCCTCTGTAAAGGATTGATGTGCAGCATGTTAATGGTGCTCTCAAACAAGGAAATAACAAACACACAATCCTGTAGATTTCTCACCGAGCAGCTCTGGCTTGTGTCCAGTCATGAGCTGGTAGAAGATGTGATAACTCCTCTCAGCAGACAGCTGGAATGTTACTCTGGACTTTTCCAGCAGATCTTTAAACAAATGGTGAAAAAAGATATTTGAGTTCAAGTTAATTATCCACTTGTTAAAATTTCTGGTTTAAAACACTGTTTACTCACAAGTTTCAATATCAGCTGAGGCCAGTTTTCCAGTGGTGCCAAAGTGAATCCTGATGAATTTACCCTACAGACATAGAAATGTTTAGAACAGCTTGAAATTTCACAGATTTGTAATGTTAACTAAATTTGTGGAATGCACTTCATCTGACCTCAGCTACTTACAAAACGAGAGGAGTTGTCATTCCTTACAGTCTTGGCATTTCCATAGGCCTCCAGCAGTGGGTTGGCAGCAATGATTTGATCCTCTAGCGACCCCTGGTGAGCATTTAAGCAGTTTCTTCATGTAGAATAATTCTGTCACACTTTGCATGATATTTAATTGTTCAGTTTAGTTACCTGCATTTTGCCAGGGACAGGTTCTGCCTTCTTCGCTCCAGACACAGCGATTGTCGCAAAGTACTGGATCACACGTTTGGTGTTGACAGTCTTTCCCGCACCAGATTCTCCACTGAGTGGATGTGTTGAAGAAGAAAAAGAACATATTTCAAAACATTAGAAATTACTTTTTTGATAAATTAGTTTTAATGTTAGTGTTTCTTTAAAAATCATAGTCGTCAGACAGTACAGTTACATGCAAGCATACATACAAGCTGCTTAAGACGTGAAGCTGCCATTCGTCTTAACCTAGTATACATGCAGCACTGTTAGTACGCAGCTTTAGTTATCTTGTTTCTGTCCAGCATGTGCCTATAAGAATAACATTTACAGTGGGGAAAAAAAGTATTTAGTCAGCCACCAATTGTGCAAGTTCTCCCACTCAAAAAGATGAGAGAGGCCTGAAATTTTCATCATAAGTGTACCTCAACTTTGAGAGACAAAATGAGAAAAAAAATCCAGAAAATCACATTGTCTGATTTTTAAAGAATTTATTTGCAAATTATGGTGGAAAATAAGTATTTGGTCAATAACAAAAGTTCATCTTAATACTTTGTTATATACCCTTTATTAGCAATGACAGAGGTCGAATGTTTTCTGTAAGTCTTCACAAGGTTTTCACACACTGTTGCTGGTATTTTGGCCCATTCCTCCATGCAGATCTCCTCTAGAGCAGTGATGTTTTGGGGCTGTCGCTGGGCAACACAGACTTTCAACTCCCTCCAAAGATTTTCTATGGGGTTGAGATCTGGAGACTGGCTAGGCCACTCCAGGACCTTGAAATGCTTCTTACGAAGCCACTCCTTTGTTACCCGGGCGGTGTGTTTGGGATCATTGCCATGCTGAAAGACCCAGCCACGTTTCATCTTCAATGCCCTTGCTGATGGAAGGAGGTTTTCACTCAAAATCTGATGATACATGGCCCCATTCATTCTTTCCTTTACACAGGTCAGTCATCCTGGTCCCTTTGCAGAAAAACAGCCCCGAAGCATGATGTTTGCACCCCCATGCTTCACAGTAGGTATGGTGTTCTTTGGATGCAACTCAGCATTTTTTCTCCTCCAAACTCGATGAGTAGAGTTTTACCAAAAAGTTCTATTTTGGTTTCATCTGACCATATGACATTCTCCCAATCCTCTTCTGGATCATCCAAATGCTCTCTAGCAAACTTCAGAAGGGCCTGGACATGTACTGGCTTAAGCAGGGGGACACGTCTGGCACTGCGGGATTTGAGTCCCTGGCGGCGTAGTGTGTTACTGATGGTAGCCTTTGTTACTTTGGTCCCAGCTCTCTGCAGGTCCTTCACTAGGTCCCCCCGTGTGGTTCTGGGATTTTTGCTCACCATTCTTGTGATCATTTTGACCCCACGGGGTGAGATCTTGCGTGGAGCCCCAGATCGAGGGAGATTATCAGTGGTCTTGTATGTCTTCCATTTTCTAATAATTGCTCCCACAGCTGATTTCTTCACACCAAGCTGCTTACCTATTGCAGATTCAGTCTTCCCAGCCCGGTGCAGGTCTACAATTTTGTTTCTGGTGTCTTTTGACAGCTCTCCAGTCTTGGCCATAGTGGAGTTTGGAGTGTGACTGTTTGAGGTTATGGACAGGTGCCTTTTATACTGATAATGAGTTCAAACAGGTGCCATTAATACAGGTAATGAGTGGAGGACAGAGGAGCCTCTTACAGAAGAAGTTACAGGTCTGTGAGAGCCAGAAATCTTGCTTGTTTGTAGGTGACCAAATACTTATTTTCCACCATAATTTGCAAATAAATTCTTTAAAAATCAGGCAATGTGATTTTCTGGATTTTTTTTTTCTCATTTTGTCTCTCATAGTTGAGGTATACCTATGATTAAAATTACAGGCCTCTCTCATCTTTTTAAGTGGGAAAACTTGCAAAATTGTTGGCTGACTAAATACTTTTTGCCCCACTGTATGCACTGACATGTCCACATAAACTACACTCCCCAGCAGAAAAGCCAGATACAGCCTTCATATATTAAAGTGCTGCTTTCTGCAAAAAAAAACTTCTCTTATGTGATTGTAAATTCACTTCTTTATTTTCTCATGCAAAAACCTTTTAATTTTCATAGTCTACTTACGTAATCAGGATAGACTGATTCTCCCGGTCTGAAAGAAGTTCATAGTGTTATTTTAAGTGAAACCACTGCACAGATTTGTCTTTTTTTATTTCAATTTTAAATATATCAAGCAAACCATAGGCAGGTTTGGGTAGATATTGAAAATTTACATTTCCACTTACCAGTGAGCATGAACTGGTAGGCGTTGTCGGAGATGGAGAAGATGTGAGGTGGAGCTTCAATCCTCTTTTTGCCTCTGTATCCAGCCACAACAACTGCGTCGTACACTGGGAGCCACTTGTAGGGATTGACAGTGACGCAGAACAAGCCAGAGTAGGTCTGAAACGGAGACAGATAGACCAGTTTTACAATACTGCCGCCCCATCCTAGGAATAAAGCCTGATTGACTCAGACTTACGTAGATCATCCATGCTGCGTAACGCTCTTTGAGGTTGTACAGCACAGCAGGCTCATTGAGGTGGGTCATCATGGCCATGTCCTCAATTTTGTCAAATTTGGGGGGATTCATGGGAAAGATTTCGGCTTCTTTCACAGTAAGCGTCTAAAATGTTTTCAGGATGGGTAAGACAATTACCAAATTTGACAGCCTTTAATTCATGTGGCATCCAGGTTTACAGTCTATGGCACTGTGCAAAATTGTTCTACAGAAGATGGAACCATTTTATAATTGTACTTACTTTCCCACACAGAGTTTTGACGGTAGCTTTGCCACCGTCTTTACTAACAAGAGTACCCTTCAGGTACATCTCCCCTGGCTCTGCCACGAAGTATGCCGTTTTGGCATCAAAGGGGGTGTTCTGAGCCTCGATCCTCTCTTTTTCTGGCTTCCGGAGGTAAATGGCCGCTGGGCCGAAACACTCCATCTCACCATCTCCCATGATTGTAGTTTACTGTGACAAATGAGAAGAAGAGAAAGTGCTGAGGGTCGTTCACTCTGGTACTATTGAGTGATTGCACATGTTCATTGTATTGAAGAAATTTACCACCGATTTCATTAGTAGAGTTATGTTTCTATTCCAGTAACCTCATTTTAGTTGTGATAGAATATTAGAAAGCTAACTGTTAAGTCTTGACAATTTATTCATGCCCATTAAGCAGTTTCCTGTTATATTCAAGCTTAGATTTAGGGTTAGTTCTGAACTCTAAAATTGATTATTTTCTCTAATATTAACCAAGTGGTGTAACAGTGCTGCTCCACATGAGTGTTTCTGAGTTTCTCAGTCATGAAAGAAAATTCTCTTCACTTATTAACCTTTAAAGACACACGCACTCAACTATTACAACAATCTGGTGCTCTATTCAACCAAATGTCGATCATTTCTCGATTTAATCACAAGCGTAATACCTGCTGACGTTTCTAGAGAGAACGTGTCTGATTTGTCTGAGGTAGGAGATGCTAAGAGAAAGGGAAACAAAATCTGTCAATCCCTTGCAGCCAGTATGTGCTTACTTAGAGTGATTCAGTCAGATTAAATTGAAAGCATGTCCAATATACAATGCTTCCTCCACAATGTAGAAGAAGTAGTAGAAGAAATGGTAAATAGAAGAAGAAAAAGATGAAGAGCAACTCACCCACCTTTGAGTTCCAGCCAGTTCTTAGAGGAGTTTGAAGCAGCGTCTTATATAGACAGAATAATGTTCACTCAGCAGAACGTGCTCACTGTATTTGGTCATGTATTTTTAGCTCTGTTTTGACAGGAATTTTTGTAAATGATTGTTACATTCATCAATATCACAACAGGTAAGTTATCAACATATTGTAATTAACTGTCCAGTCTTAATTAGTTTTCGATTTATTTATAGGAAATACTATGTTAGAGAACATCTTGCAAAACAGACAATGCATTGAGTTAATGACAATGAACATTTCACTACAATGAGGGGAATGACACCCTGATGAGTTAAACGAATATTTGAAATAAGCCACCAATACTGTGATTAAAAATTGTACTTGATGTATTTATGGACGTCATGTGTGAACAAACGCCTTAACCTTGAGAAAGGGTTGTTATGTGAAGGTATCAGTTACTGGAGTTCAGACATTGTTTGGGTCTTATGTTGAGCATAAGCTTCTTCAAGTGTCTTGGCGCAACAGTAGAGCCCAGTTTAGCCGTGGAGGAGCTCTCAAATGTCACTGGGATTCTGTTGCCAGAGGCCTTGGAAGCTTTTTGTGTGACAAAGCAGCAGATCTGGGCACAGCAGTTGTTATTCTTGTGCATATGGTGACACGTATAGCCAAACCTATAAAAGGGAATGAGATGTGTTTGGTGGTATTTCCAAATTAATAACAGATTAAAACACAGTAACCATCCAACACACCTTTTGGCATCTTATTGGCATCCTAATCAGATGAATAATGGAATTCACTAATACTAAATAAGACATGTAGCAGTTGTTGGGGAATAAACACATTATAGCATCTGTTTTCATCAGGTTCTTATTTGGACTAAATGCCAGCTTTGTTTTAGCCATGCATTTCTCGTTCATTGCTCATTTATTGTTTATTATTGTTAAGTCATACTTTTAGGTCTGTAATGTCTTAGGGCTTTAGCAAGGAGTCCATTTTAGGGCTGGACGATACAAGTGATCCTCCGGTCTAGCTATTTTGTTTTTATAGGATTAGTGTTAGGTCCAGCATCTATATCAGTCCCACAAGGCATTCAAATTCAATCATGATTCAGATACAATTATGTCTCGAGTGATGTTTCTGAGAGGTAATGAATGCATTAAAGCATGAACGCTCCCCTGATTTCTACAGCGGTCTTGAGGATGGCGTGACATTGGGTGTGCCGTGTGCTTGGCCTTGGATCATGCCCTTGTCCTTTTGCTTTGCCTTGCAAGGACAATGCCCTTAGAACAGCTCTCCTAGAACCTTGCAAAGCTGGCAGGAGGCCGTGGAATAAATTCTAAGGCGTTGACGCCTCATAAGAAGGGAACATATGGTCAGTAAAATTCTAAGGCATCTTTCCCCTATGGGTGGACATATTAGGACTTTACACAAATATAGCTGGTCGGTCAGCAATGCCATCAGGGCTTTGCCATTTGTCAGCACAGGTCACAAGAGTTATTGTGGTGTCATGTTGAAAGCTCTGATATCAGATGGTCATTCGCTTTAATCAACCCTGTCTCGTACACTCACATTTAGAAGACTATTGTAGGAAGCTGTTGATTCAGTTAATCTTTGACTATTGGTCATTCCATTGTGTTTGGTCATAAAGCAAGACTTTACATTAGCATTGACCTTTATTTACTCAGTTAGCAGGTGCTTTTATTCATCAGCTTCATCAGCTTCATCAACTGGCACACAGGCATGCTGTTCGTGCACTGATTGTTCGGCTTTCCTGTTGTTGACATTCAGTGGAAGACAGCTGAACTGGCCAGGTAACATTTGTTTAAAAATGTAAGATTATTAGCATGCGTAATTGATCTTGCAAACATTGTCTGGCCTTTGGATGCTTTGTTGCTTAAGTGACTTACTTCACAAGCATGAGTTAAATCTTTACACAGATTTAGTGTGGTTGAAACATGAAGATTGAGTGCTCATAATACACTACATGTCACAAGGATTATTTGTCCATCTTCAAGGGGCAGGGTTTTTGTGATTATAGGCATTTGTGACAGACTACATTCTATATTCAGTTCAACTAACATAAACATGCAATGACAGATTCTGTTTATTAAGACTGATAAACACTGTAAAAACTGTTAGCTGATGTATTAACTAATGTTAACGACTGAAGCCTTATTATAAAGCGCTATCATTTTCTATGCGTTTTATTTAAGGCTGTCAAACGATTAATCGCATACAGAATAAAAGTTTTCCTAATATGTATGTGTACTGTGTGTAATTATTATGGGTAACACTTTATAATAACGTTCAGTTGTAAGTCATTTATAAGCAATTAGTTAATAATGAAATAATCATTTACAAAACATTTATAAAAGATTACTAAGTGATATGCTAAGAATTTGTTAATTCATTTACAAGTACTTCACAAGTAATTAGTTAATAATTAACTAATCATTTACAAAACATGACTATGCATTCATAAACGATTAATAAGTGATATGTTACTATTTTTTATCTATGCTTTGTAGATTAAGTTATAAATCATTTACAAGTGATTAGATGATGATAGACTAATCATTTACAAATCATCACTATACCTTCACAAATGATTAAGTAATATGCTAACGATTTACAAATCTGTCTTAAGTTATCTTTAAAAAATAGCATATCATGAAATAATCAAACAGATCCTTAGTCAATGGTTAATAAGTTACTAGTTAATATATTATTAATCAATTATAAATAATTAAAATGTCAATCATTGATATTTCTTCCCCCCTTTATTGAAGATCACATCATGAATAAATCATTTACAAATCTTTCTGCATCCCCTAATCTAAAGTGTAAACAATTAATCAGTTGTAAATGTTTTACTCATCATTCGTAGATCTTTCCCCACCAGTGTGTATACCCACACAACCTGTAACCGGCAGGTTTGTAAAACCTTTACAACTGATGAATAGTTTACACTTTAGATTAGGGGATGTAAATGATTTATTCATGTGTTTACACAACAGGTTTTGAATGTTTGTTGTGTGTACTGCAATGTAAGGGCTGACTGGTGAGGGTAAAGATGGTAAACACATGGAGTATTTTAGCCCTGTCATCTGATGTGATCTTCAGTGGAGGGTAAAACTGGTTCACATTATCACTAGATCCCACACACTCCACACAGAACACAAGAGAGAAAGGGTTTACACGTTTATTCGCTTGCTTTTTTAAATAATTTATTATTAGTTAAAAAAAGAAAACAGTTTTAGAATAATTGCAATTTTGTGCTTTTCAACATATCACTTATTAATCATTTATAAACACATAGCCATGTTTTGTAAATTATTAGTTCATCATTAACTAATTACTTGTAAATGAACTCGTAACTGACTTGTAAATGAATTAACAAAACATACACAAATTGTTAGCATATCACTTATTAATAATTTGTGAATGTTTTGTAAATGATTATTTCATCATTAACTAAACATTTATAAATGACTTACAACTGAACGTTATTATAAAGTGTTACCTTATTATAATGTATATATAAATACACACAAATTCATGTATACATTTAAGAGAAATATGTTATTTATGTACAAAATATTTGTATTTATATGTAATATAAATTATATAAATATTAGAATAAATACATATGTTTGTAAGTATTTCTTAAATATATACATGAATGTGTTTGTATTTATATATACATAATAATTACACACAGTACACACACATGTATTAGGCAAACTCAAACTTTAATTTAGTTTTTTGTCTTTGCTTCTCCCGTGAACAGAGCGTTGTCGATGTATGTCGTCCTGTGCTCTCCAGCTATTCACACTCTATGCAGATGTACTGTACGTGTCTCCAGTCTAACAGCTGCAGAATAAATATAGATTAACACACTTATAGTTGTTACTTTGGCTAATATGTCCGTCATTTTGGACTTTTCCATTACTGATTTCACAGTGGAGAAAGTTACGTGCCATCAACCATTATGATTAATTTAATAATGCCACATTACCAAATTTCTGTCTTAAGAATAATGTATGTTATGAAATTCTAATAAAGTTATGTGCAACAAGATTTTTTAAAGTGACTCTCCAGCCTTTCCTGGAGCTGTTAAAACATGATTTAAGTTTAACGGCATACTATTTTAAGGCAAACATAAATAGTAGCACTTTCCACACACCACACAAGTATGAATTTGTGAATTTGAGGACCAACATGAAAAAAAAAAAAAAAAAAAAAAAAGATTAACAGTATCACAATGAAACCATATTTTATGTGAAGGAAATGTGAGTGATATTTTGCATTTCCTAAAGTTAGGTGTTGCTGTTAGGGTTTTGCTGGGGTTTTACAATAGTGAAAACTTGACTGATGAGGGTTAGGGTTAGGGTTATATGAATGTTGTGAAGCTCGTCCAGTACTACTTCCTGATTTGCCAAAAGGCAGATATTGAAAAGTGGGCACTATGCCTTGAGCCATGGCTATTAGCATTGTAAGATTTGTAACTGAGGAGGATGGGGGAGGTTGGGGTTATGGGGGTGAATGAAATGCAGCCAATCACATTTTGAAACATGACTTTCACACAATGTTATTTGCATTAGGTAGTTTAAATACTGTAAATATCCATTCTGTCACTCACTTTGATGTTGTGTTGAAGGAAAGACACTTGGGAGTTCAACACCTAGTGGGCAGTTGAAACTGCAACAACACCCAACAGTTCCTTTGTGAGATTTCTGAGTGGAGCCAGTTTTCAAGCCCTTTGAAATGAGGGGAGGTATGGATACGTATTCTGGACATTGGGAGGGTTACGATGTAATGAGTGAGATTGATGCATCTGCATTGCCAAAACCTCTTGCAGTCCAATTGATTGTAGCATTTACTATAGGAACCCTTTGTGTCTTTTCTGTGACACAGCGTTGAAGTGAGTAACAGGAAGAGAACATTTCAGTTACTAATGTAATCTCCGTTCACTGGTGGAAGGAATGAGACGTTGTGTTCCTCGTGCCACAACACTGAACTGCCCGCTGAAATGGCCAGGACACTCTTAGCTCCTCAGCACAAACCTGAATGAGTGAGCATGCCATCCAACTTTTATAAATATATATACTCGTATGTCTGGGGGAGTTGCTGGCATGCAAATTTCACTCACAGATTCTGATCCTTTTCTGAAACCTCAGAGGTGTTTGGAGATCCTACTGTAAGTGTGACACCTAGTGTCTGTTCTTCGACACAATGTTTCATTCTCTCTATCAGGGAATGGAGATTAAAATAGTATCCGAAATAATACTATCCTATTTTAGCCATATAATTTTACATTTAATTTGCATGCCATGATTTTCATTTGTAAATAAAGGTGAGAAGATTGGACTGTATATCTCTATTGTACTATGTTTAACAGATGAAATTATAATGGCTGTTTTGTAATTTAGCTGAATTTTAGTCAAGTCAAGTCAAGTCACCTTTATTTATATACCGCCTTTAACAATACAGAATTGTGACAAGGCGGCTGTACAGTATTAAATAGGAAACAGTACATCAACAATGCCAAAGGCAACATTAAACACTCACATTATAGGTAAAGGTAGTTAATCAAAAACAATAAAATAAAATGCAATATTGTGTTAAGAGAAAGTGTCCCCAACTAAGCAAGCCAGAGGCGACAGCGGCAAGGAACCAAAACTCCATCGGTGACAAATGGAGAAAAAAAAACCTTGGGAGAAACCAGGCTCAGTCGGGGGGCCAGTTCTCCTCTGGCCAAAGTTCCCGTGGTCTTGTGCCGACAGCCGTCTAGGTGATGTGGTCTTTAATGTGGATCCGTCTCTGGGGCTCATCTAGTTGATGTGGACTCCGCTGACATTCAGGGCTGTAGAGGTCGTCTCTAGGTGCTGATCCACCATCTGGGCTGGGTTCGGACTGGATCCGGGGGACTGCAGTGACCATCTGATCTGGATACGGACTGGATCTGGTGGTTAATGTGACCTCGGAATAAGAGAGAAACAGACTAATATTAGCGTAGATGCCATTCTTCTGACGATGCACTGAGTACATCGGGTGTTATGGGAAGTGTTCCCGGTTCCGGTTGACCTAATTAATGCAGCCTAACAATCCTTTAATGGATTTGAATTATAAGAATGTGGATTTGTTATGTGTAAGCAAGGTTAAAGAGATGGGTCTTTAATCTAGATTTAAACTGACAGAGTGTGTCTGCGTCCCGAACATTGTAGGGTAGATTGTTCCAGAGTTTGGGTGCTAAATAAGAAAAAGATCTGCCACCCGCGGTTGATTTTGATATTCTCGGTATTATCAAATTGCCAGAGTTTTGAGAACGCAGCGGACGTGAGGGACTATAATGCGATAAGAGCTCACTCAGGTACTGGGGAGCTAAACCATTCAGGGCTTTATAAGTAATTAGCAGGATTTTAAAATCTATACGATGTTTAATAGGGAGCCAGTGCAGTATAGACAGAACCGGGCTAATATGATCATACTTTTTGGTTCTAGTAAGAACTCTAGCTGCTGCATTTTGGACCAGCTGGAGTTTGTTTATTAAGCGAGCAGAACAACCACCCAATAAAGCATTACAATAATCTAACCGTGAGGTCATAAACGCATGAATTAATGTTTCAGCATTTGACATTGAGAGCATAGGTCGTAGTTTAGATATATTTTTGAGATGGAAAAATGCAGTTTTGCAAATACTAGAGATGTGGTTTTCAAAGGAAAGATTACCATCAAATAGCACACCTAGGTTCCTAACTGATGACGAAGAATTGACAGAACAGCCATCAAGTATTAGACAGTGTTTTAGGTTATTACACGCTGAGGTTTTAGGGCCAATAACTAACACCTCTGTTTTTTCAGAATTTAGCAGTAAGAAATTACTTGTCATCCAATTTTTTAACTCAACTACACAATCCATTAGTTTTTCAAATTGGTACGTTTCGCCAGGCCGCGAAGAAATATAGAGCTGGGTATCATCAGCATAGCAGTGAAAGCTAACACCATATTTCCTGATGATATCACCCAAGGGTAACATGTAAAGCGTAAAGAGTAACGGCCCTAGTACTGAGCCTTGTGGTACTCCATACTGCACTTGAGATCGATATGATACCTCTTCATTTACTGCCACGAATTGATGGCGGTCAGATAGATACGATTTGAACCATGCCAATGCACTACCACTAATGCCAACATAATTCTCAAGTCTATTCAAGAGAATGTTGTGGTCAACAGTATCAAACGCAGCACTAAGATCCAGTAGCACTAACAGAGAGATACAACCACGATCGGATGACAAGAGCAGATCATTTGTAACTCTAATAAGAGCAGTCTCAGTACTATGGTACGGTCTAAAACCTGACTGAAAATCCTCACAGATATCATATTTCTGTAGGAAGGAAGATAACTGTGAGGAGACAACCTTTTCTAATATCTTTGACAGAAATGGGAGATTCGAGATAGGTCTGTAATTAGTTAATTCGTTGGGGTCAAGTTGTGTTTTTTTAATTAGAGGCTTAATAGCAGCCAGTTTGAAGGTTTTGGGGACATATCCTAATGACAGTGATGAATTAATAATATTTAGCAGAGGATCTATGAGATCTGGAAGCATCTCTTTTAGTAGCCTAGATGGAATAGGGTCTAGCATACAAGTTGTTGGTTTAGATGATTTAACAAGTTTATACAATTCTTCCTGACCTATAGTAATGGCAATGTGTTAGACGCCTGGTTAGTCCGGTCTCGTGTTGCAGAGTGGTGTGCGTTTGTGGCTCCCTAGCGTTTTATTCTTCTGAGGAAATCTCTATTTTACTATTACTTTCTGTTGTTTAAAGTGATAAAATATAGCTTTTTCCCCACCAGATTTCTGTTATTATCCATCAAACTAATCCGATCGCTCGCTTTTAATCTATAACCGCGAGTGCAACGCCGCGCTGTGCGTTAGCATTCCGTTTGCCGGTTAGCCTGCCATTTGCGTTCCCACTCACGTCTCTATTCAGGTCTACTACCGCTTTCCTTTTTTCCTCGCTCTCGTTGATCGCTCGTTTTTATTCTACAACCGCGAGTGCAGCGTGTTTGTAGTGTGTTAGCCGGTTAGCTTGCCATTCACTTTTACTTTTTCTCTACGCCTTTTTCTACACAAGTTTCATCAGACAACAGTGGTGAGTTGAAATCGTTCTACAACTACGGTGAGTAATGGCTTCTTCTCCTTTCCTGGTAACCTGCATCACCTGTCATATGTATAGTTTATCAATCTCTGTCGGCAGCGAGGGATTCACATGTGATAAATGCAGGGAAATAGTTAGGCTGACAGAGAAGATTTCAGAACTAGAGACACGCATCCAAACTTTAATCGAGGATAGTAAGAATGCGAGGGCATTAGATACGGCTTTGGATGCGACTAGCTTAGGAAGTCCCGTACATTGTTCGGTTCCGGTAACTTCGCCTTTGCAGCAGGGCAACTGGGTGACTGTGAGACGGCATAGTCGTGGGTCAAAACACCGCTCTTCCGTTCCGATCAGAACATCAAACAGGTTCTCCCCACTCAGTGACGCACCCACTGAGAAACCTGATGAAAGTGCTCTAGTTATTGGCGATTCTATTGTACGGAACGTGAAAATAGAGACACCAGCCACCATAGTCCAATGTTTACCGGGAGCCAGAGCGCCTGACATCTTGGCAAATTTAAAAGTGCTGGCTAATGCTAAACGTAAATTCAGTAAGATCGTTATTCACGTCGGCACAAATGATGTTCGACTTCGCCAGTCGGAGATCACTAAAAATAATGTTAAAGAGGTGTGTGAACTTGCAAGTACGATGTCAGACACTGTAATTTGCTCTGGCCCCCTCCCTGCGTATCGTGGTGACGAGATACATAGCAGACTGTCGTCACTAAATGGCTGGATGTCTAAGTGGTGCCCGCAGAATAACATAGGTTTCATAGACAATTGGACAAGTTTTTGGGGCAGACCTGACCTGTTGAAAAGAGATGGTCTTCATCCCTCCAGGGGTGGTGCTGCTCTTCTCTCTAGTAATATGGCATATAGTCTTAGAGTTTGCACTTGACTAACTGGGGCCCAGGTCAGGAAGCAGACAGACTGGCTAATCCGACCGTCTGCTAGCCGCCTCACGTCACCAAAATCAGTTAATTCTCAGCACATAGAGACCCTTACACCTAGATATCATGCTATAGAGACTGTGTCTGTTCCCCGAGCTAGACAATACAAAAGACGTCCAAACCAATTTAAGAGTAACAATCTAATCAAAGTTCAACAAATTAAAAATTTACATAATACAGAGAAACAAATGATAAAACTCGGCCTTTTGAATATCAGGTCCCTTTCCACAAAAGCGCTTTTTGTAAATGATATGATCATTGATCATAACCTAGATGTGCTATGTTTGACAGAAACCTGGCTAAAATCAGAAGATTACATTATCTTAAACGAGTCTACCCCTCATGATTACTGTTATAAACATGAGCCACGTCTAAAAGGTAAAGGGGGAGGTGTTTCTACAATTTATAGCAATATTTTTAGTGTTTCACAGAGAGCGGATTTCATGTATAACTCGTTTGAAGTAATGGTGCTTCATATAACATTATCCAGAGAAACAAGTGTTAATGATAAATCCCCCATGACGTTTGTACTTGCTACTGTATACAGGCCACCAGGGCACCATACAGATTTTCTTAAAGAATTCGCTGATTTTATATCTGAGCTGGTGTTGGCTACAGATAAGGTCTTAATAGTAGGTGACTTTAACATCCATGTTGATATTGAAAATGATGCACTGGCAGCTGCATTTACAGACATTCTAAATTCTATTGGAGTTAGACAACACGTGTCAGGTCCCACTCATTGTCGAAATCATACTCTAGACTTAATACTGTCACATGGAATTGATGTCAATGCCGTTGAGATTCTGCAGCAAAGTGATGATATCTCTGATCATTATCTAGTCTCGTGTATACTCCAGATAACTAAAACTGTAAATTCAACTCCTTATTACAAGTATGGTAGAACCATCACTTCTACTACAAAAGATTGCTTTCTAAGTAATCTTCCTGATTTATCTGAATTCCTCAGCATGTCCAATAGCTCAGAAAAACTTGATGATGTAACAGAAACTATTGACTCTCTCTTTTCCAGGACTCTAGATACGGTCGCTCCTCTGCGCCTAAGGAAGATTAAGGAAAACTGTCCGACCCCGTGGTATAACGAGCACACTCGCGCCCTAAAGAGAGCAGCCCGGAAAATGGAGCGCAGCTGGAGGAAAACAAAATTAGAGGTTTTTCGTACTGCTTGGCGGGAATGTACCCTATCGTACAGAAAAGCGTTAAAATCGGCCAGATCTGATTACTTTTCGACTCTTTTAGAAGAAAACAAACATAACCCTAGGTATTTATTCAATACAGTGGCTAAGTTAACAAAAAATAAAGAACCAACAGGCACTGACTGTGCCCATCAGCATAGCAGTAATGACTTCATGAACTACTTTACTTCTAAGATCGATACAATTAGAGACAAAATTGTCACCATGCAGCCGTCAATTACAGTGTCGCATCAGATAGTGCGCTATAGATTTCCTGGGGAACAATTCCACTCATTCTCTACTATAGGTCAGGAAGAATTGTATAAACTTGTTAAATCATCTAAACCAACAACTTGTATGCTAGACCCTATTCCATCTAGGCTACTAAAAGACTTGCTTCCAGATCTCATAGATCCTCTGCTAAATATTATTAATTCATCACTGTCATTAGGATATGTCCCCAAAACCTTCAAACTGGCTGCTATTAAGCCTCTAATTAAAAAACCACAACTTGACCCCAACGAATTGACTAATTACAGACCTATCTCGAATCTCCCATTTCTATCAAAGATATTAGAAAAGGTTGTATCCTCACAATTATCTTCCTTCCTACAGAAATATGATATCTGTGAGGATTTTCAGTCAGGTTTTAGACCATACCATAGTACTGAGACTGCTCTTATTAGAGTTACAAATGATCTACTCTTGTCATCTGATCGTGGTTGTATCTCTCTGTTAGTGCTACTGGATCTTAGTGCTGCGTTTGATACTGTTGACCACAACATTCTCTTGAATAGACTTGAGAATTATGTTGGCATTAGTGGTAGTGCATTGGCATGGTTCAAATCGTACCTATCTGACCGCCATCAATTCGTGGTAGTAAATGAAAAGGTATCATATCGATCACAAGTGCAGTATGGAGTACCGCAAGGCTCAGTACTAGGGCCATTACTCTTTACGCTTTACATGTTACCCCTGGGTGATATCATCAGGAAATATGGTGTTAGCTTTCACTGCTACGCTGATGATACCCAGCTCTATATTTCTTCGCGGCCCGGCGAAACGTACCAATTTGAAAAACTAATGGATTGTGTAGTTGAGTTAAAAAATTGGATGACAAGTAATTTCTTACTGCTAAATTCTGAAAAAACAGAGGTGTTAATTATTGGGCCTAAAACCTCAGCGTGTAATAACCTACAACACTGTCTAATACTGGATGGCTGCTCTGTCAATTCTTCGTCATCAGTTAGGAACCTAGGTGTGCTATTTGATGGTAATCTTTCCTTTGAAAACCACATCTCTAGTATTTGCAAAACTGCATTTTTCCATCTCAAAAATATATCTAAACTACGACCTATGCTATCAATGTCAAATGCTGAAACATTAATTCATGCATTTATGACCTCACGGTTAGATTATTGTAATGCTTTATTGGGTGGTTGTTCTGCTCGCTTAATAAACAAACTCCAGCTGGTCCAAAATGCAGCAGCTAGAGTTCTTACTAGAACCAAAAAGTATGATCATATTAGCCCGGTTCTGTCTACACTGCACTGGCTCCCTATTAAACATCGTATAGATTTTAAAATCTTGCTAATTACTTACAAAGCCCTTAATGGTTTAGCTCCTCAGTACCTGAGCGAGCTCCTATCACATTATAGTCCCTCACGTCCGCTGCGTTCTCAAAACTCTGGCAATTTGATAATACCTAGAATATCAAAATCAACCGTGGGCGGGAGATCATTTTCTTATCTAGCGCCCAAACTCTGGAACAATCTACCCTACAATGTTCGGGACGCAGACACACTCTGTCAGTTTAAATCTAGATTAAAGACCCATCTCTTTAACCTTGCTTACACATAACACATCAACATATTCTTATAATTCAAATCCGTTAAAGGATTGTTAGGCTGCATTAATTAGGTCAACCGGAACCGGGAACACTTCCCATAACACCCGATGTACTCAGTGCATCGTCAGAAGAATGGCATCTACGCTAATATTAGTCTGTTTCTCTCTTATCCCGAGGTCACATTAACCACCAGATCCAGTCCGTATCCAGATCAGATGGTCACTGCAGTCCCCCGGATCCAGTCCGAACCCAGCCCAGATGGTGGATCAGCACCCAGTGACGACCTCTACAGCCCTGAATGTCATCGGAGTCCACATCAACTAGATGAGCCCCAGAGACGGATCCACAGTGAAGACCTCGTCACCTAGACGGCTGTCGGCACAAGACCACGGGACCTTTGGCCAGAGGAGAACTGGCCCCCCGACTGAGCCTGGTTTCTCCCAAGGTTTTTTTCTCCATTTGTCACCGATGGAGTTTTGGTTCCTTGCCGCTGTCGCCTCTGGCTTGCTTAGTTGGGGACACTTTCTCTCAACACAATATTGCATTTTATTTTATTGTTTTTGATTAACTACCTTTACCTAAAATGTGAGTGTTTACTGTTGCCTTTGGCATTGTTGATGTACTGTTTCCTATCTAATACTGTACAGCCGCCTTGTCACAATTCTGTATTGTTAAAGGCGGTATATAAATAAAGGTGACTTGACTTGACTTGACTATAGTAGAGAATGAGTTGAATTGTTCCCCAGGAGATCTATAGCGCACTATCTGATGCGACACTGTAATTGACGGCTGCATGGTGACAATTTTGTCTCTAATTGTATCGATCTTAGAAGTAAAGTAGTTCATAAAGTCATTACTGCTATGCTGATGGGCATAGTCAGTGCCTGTTGGTTCTTTATTTTTTGTTAACTTAGCCACTGTATTGAATAAATACCTAGGGTTATGTTTGTTTTCTTCTAAAAGAGTCGAAAAGTAGTCAGATCTGGCCGATTTTAACGCTTTTCTGTACGATAGGGTACATTCCCGCCAAGCAGTACGAAAAACCTCTAATTTTGTTTTCCTCCAGCTGCAATTTTAAATGTAAGTAATTGGGTAAAAGTATATTTACCTCTGTGGACCTTAAGTTTTTTGGTTGTTTTTTATTAGTTCATGCAATTCCCTGAGAGGCTGTGATTTTTGGCATTGTTGGCTCCATGATCTACCAGTTCAGCTACAAAGACACAAAGAATGCACTGAGAAACTGTATTTAATGGACATAATAAACACAGCACAAGTAAGTCATATTATATGCTTGCTTGTAGATGTGCTGCTATGTCTCATCTTCATTCTTCATCCTTGCTCTTCATTAAATGAAAAAAAAATTAATAGTTACATGCTGTTTTTTCAACCCAAAAAGTATTCGTAGACATATACATATGTTACGTATTTTGCATATTAAACAAGCAGCTGTACAATACCTTCCCAGCTTCACGGCTCCTGACTCTCAGCTTGTTGACCTGGGACTCAGCGATGTCAGCGCGCTCCTGAGCCTCCTCCATCTCATGCTGCACCTTCCTGTACCTGGACAGGTGAGTGTTGGCCTGCTCCTCCTGTTAGGGTGACACAAGATATCCAACCCCTTTCAGAGCATTGCACTCATGACACTGAATGTATTGAATAGAGAATGTCAAAACTTCACACTCAAGACATTTGACATTAGACTTACAGCTTCTTCAGCCTGGCGCTTGTATGCCTTCACTTTCAGCTGCAGCTTGTCTACCAGATCCTGCAGTCGGATCACGTTCTTCTTGTCTTCCTCAGTCTTTGGGTGTAAATATTGTTGATGGTCTTAGTTAAACTATGTATATAGTTATGAAAGGTAGTACATTTGTAAATCCAGTGCAGTTGTACCTGGTAGGTGAGCTCCTTCACTCTCCTTTCATATTTGCGCACTCCTTTCACAGCGTCTGCACCACGTCTCTGTTCAGCTTCAACTTCAGCCTCCAACTCGCGCACCTTCAGTAGAGAGTTATTGTTGTCATCTGTCAATTCTCTGCCATAGCCGGTTCATCTAAGATTGTATTTATCATGTAATTTACCCTGGACTCCAGTTTCTGGAGCTGTTTCTTTCCACCCTTCATGGCCAGACTCTCAGCCTCATCCAGACGGTGCTGCAGGTCTTTGACAGTCACCTCCAGGTTCTTCTTCATCCTCTCCAGGTGAGCACTGGTGTCCTGCTCCTTCTTCAGCTCCTCAGCCATCATGGCAGCCTGAAATATAGGTCAATTACAATCAACTAGCCAATATAGACAGAAATGCCTTCCATGAAGGTTCCATTTGTAACCACATGTGCCTAAACGAATAACTGTTTAAATTACAATAGAGTAAGAGGATGTAAACACTCACATCAGTGATGGCCTTCTTGGCCTTCTCCTCTGCATTTCTGGCTTCCTGGACTGCATCATCCACCTCACCTTGAACCTGGACCAGATCAGCCTCAAGCTTCTTCTTGGTGTTAATAAGACTTGTATTCTGTTGGATTTAAGCAGGTAGTTTAGTCTACATTTAACTAAAACTTTTTCATTGTAACATAAATTTTTTTCTAGTATGGATTAATTTTTGTACTTGAGAGTGCAGCAGCCCCACTCGCTCGCTGGCATCAACCAGCTCCTGCTCTGCCACTTTGCGGCCTCTCTCTGTTTGCTCCAGTGCAACTCTCAGCTCCTCAATCTCAGCTTGCATCAGGTTATTCCTGCGCTCCACCATGGCCAACTGCTCCTTCATGTCCTCCTGTCCTCTGACAGCTTCATCAAGGTGCAGTTGGGCATCCTGTGGTAATGTTCTTTCTTTGTTAGTTGCATGTCATGCTTTGATTAGTTCATGTATCATATTCATACTATCAAACATTTAATGTTGCAATTCCTCATTTTACAGAAAGATACCTTGAGTTGGCCTTGGACGTTCCTGAGCTGTTTCTGGGCCTCAGCAGCCTGGCGGTTGGCATGACTCAGCTGGATCTCCATCTCATTCAGATCTCCCTCCATCTTCTTTTTGACTCTCAGGGCATCATTTCTGCTCCTGACCTCAGAGTCCAGAGTGCTTTGCATGGAATCGATCACTCTTTGGCTGTTCCTCTTGATCTGTTCCATCTCCTCGTCCTTTTCAGCAATTTTCCTGTCAATCTCGCTCTTCACCTGGTTCAGCTCCAGCTGCACACGAAGAATCTTGGACTCTTCATGCTCCAGGGTGCCCTACAAGGAAAAAATGACAAAAAATTGATTGAAATTGCAGCATTCATGGGGGATTAAGAGGAAAATGTTGAGGAGAAATTAAGTTTCTCATTTAAGTGTTTAATATTATTCAAAGCAATGATATCATAATGTTTATATTGTAGCAAATGAGTAGCACCTCAGCCTCTTCAAGTGCAGCCTGGATCTCTGATTTCTCAGTCTCCACTGTCTTCTTGGCTTTCTCTAACTCATGAATGCTCTTTCCAGTCTCTCCAAGCTGCTCAGTGAGGTCAGAAATCTCCTCTAAAGGGTTTAAAAAGCAGAATTATATTCAGAATTGAAAGAATTACTTTTATAATGCATCTCTCTTTTTAAGAATTCTTTGACAAGTGAAAGTAGCATTTACGTTGTAGATTCTTGTTCTCCCTCTTCAAGGTCTCAAGGTGGTCAAGAGCTTCTTCATAGGAGTTCTTCATTTTGAAAAGCTCAGTGCTGAGAGAACGAGCTTCTTTCTGAGCACCTTCTAGTTCAGCCTGGCCTTCCTCATACTTCTGCTTCCAATCTGCTAGAACCTGAAGAAAAAGGTAGTCATTGTTAATTAGCCAAGTCCATGGTTCAAGATTTAGGTTTATAGGTGATCTACATCATTCCTACCTTGTCAAAGTTTCTCTGCTTCTTGTCAAGGTTGGCAGCCAATGCATTTGCCCTCTCCACATCAATCATGAGGTCCTCTACTTCACCCTGCAGTCTCTGTTTGGTCTTTTCCAGTGAGGCACACTTGGAGTTCACCGCCTCAATGGATTCTTCAGCATCCTGCAGACGCTGGGCAAGCTTTTTCCTAAAGAAAGTGGTATGAAATGGTGAAATCTTAATAACATTTGTGATAATATATTTAGGGTACTGAAGACATTGTTCTTTGCTGTATTTACTTGGCTTCCTCAAGCTCCTCAGTGCGTTGGATGGCATCAGTCTCATATTTGGTTCTCCACTGAGCCACCTCACTGTTGGCCTTAGACATTCCACGCTGGAGTTCAGCTTTGGCCTCCTGCTCCTCCTCATACTGCTCTCTGAGCAAATCACAGTCATGGCGGGCAGACTGAACCGCATGGGCCAGAGCGCTCTTGGCCTACAAGGCAGCATAGTTTTAAAGCCTGCTACTATCTGCTCTATATACAATAGTTTAGAGTATTTTAAAAAAAAAAGCAAATTTATTACCTTCACTTCCTCCTCAATATGTCTCTTGAGTTCCTCAATTTGCTGTGTATAAGCCTGTTTTCCTCGAGTTAATTGTGAAACAAGTGCTTCTTTCTCTTCCAACTGGCGGCTAAATTCACCTTGACAACGGGTAACAGAAAATGGCATGAAATACAATAGCATACACACTTTTTTTACTTCATTCACTGAGGTTTTAACATGTGTAGCTTAATTCCCCATGTCTTACTATTTTCAGTCTGAAGTCTTGCACGTTGTGCATTTATGTCATTCAACTGACGAACATTTTCATCACTCTTGGCCTTAATTTCACTCAGCTGGTCTTCCAGGGTACGACACATCTTCTCTAAATTAGCCTAAAGGTTATATGCAGGGTTATATACAGGTGTTTGTAAAGATACTTTTATATTTAATGATCCTTTAATGACATTACCTTTGCTTTAGCCACAGCCTCCATGTTGCTTGTCAAGTCATCAATCTCCATCTTGTATTCGCTCTTCTCCTTCTCCAGCTTCTGCTTGACCCGCTGGAGGTTGTCGATCTGTTCTCCGAGTTCAGCCACACTGTCTGCCTGCTTCTTTCGGAGAGCTGCAGCTGTAGCCTCATGCTGCAAGGTGGACTCCTCCAGATCACGACGCAACTTCTGGAATTCTGCTTCACGCTTCTTGTTCATCTCAATCTGGGCAGCAGTGGCACCACCGGCTTCCTCAAGCCTCTCGCTGATCTCTTCAAGTTCTCTGGAGAGATCAGCTCTCTGCTTCTCCACTTTAGCACGAGCAGCCCGCTCTGCCTCAATTTCCTCTTCCAGCTCCTCAATACGGGCCTAAATGTAGAATAAATGGAAATTAATTATTGAGTGAAATTTGTAACATTGATTTTTGCCTGCTATGCATCTACTTAACCGTTTTACATAGGAAAGATTATGGTTAGCATTACCTGAAGTTCTTTGATCTTCTTCTGAAGCTGTGCTCCCAAAGTCTGTTCATCCTCAATCTTGCTGAGAAGCTGACTTATCTCAAAGTCCTTCCTGTTGTAATATAGTTTTAATTGTAAAATGTACAAGATACTTATTTTTGTACAGTTCAGTTGTTAAAGTTCTAACATCTGATGTCCACTCACTTTTTGATCTTCTCATCTGATTGTTGTTTTTCATTCTCCAGGTCCATTATGGACTCCTGGGCCAGTTTCAGATCACCCTCAAGCTTCCTCTTGGCTCTCTCAAGGTCCATACGAAGCTTCCTCTCTTGCTCCAGTGAGCCCTCAAGCTATTGTGACAGAAATCAGAACAATAAAATATTACTTAACAACAATGTTAATTTCTCATTGATTCCAATTTATTCAGGGTTTTATTCTCAAGCCAAACATCTTACATCGTCCACTTGCTGCTCAAGCTTTGTCTTGGCTTTAGTCAGAGTGTTGACTTTGTCTTCCTCTGCCTGAAGGTCATCAAGAGTCTGCTGGTGTGCCTCTTGGAGGGCTTTCTTCTCTTTGGTCAGCTTGGCAATGCTCTCATCCTGAGAGGCCATCTCCTCCGTCAGGTTTTTCACCTAAATGGAAACATCATTCATTGGTTTCATTTTCATGAGCCAGAATCATAATTAGTAGTGTGAAAAGAATATTGACCTTATTTTCAGTTGCATGTTTCTCTTTCTCCACTTTTGCCAAGGTGAGCTCCAGATCATCAATGTCTTTCTTCAGCTCAGAGCATTCGTCCTCCAGTTTCCTCTTCTTGGCAGTCAGTTCAGCATTGATTTCCTCCTCATCCTCCAGTCTCTCGTTGGACTCTTTGAGTTTGGCCTCGAGCTGGATCTTGCTTTTGATGAGACCTTCACATCTCTCCTCAGCATCAGAGAGGTTTTCAGATTCCTATGTATGGACATGGAAGTAGTTAATGATTTATGTTCATTGCTGTAGGATCCATATTAGAATCAATAAGCACTGAAATACTCACAGATGTTACTTGCAGTTGAAGGTCGTTTTTCTCCTGAAGAAGTGACACCATTTTCTCCTCAAGCTCCTTCTTTTTAGCTAATGCCTTTGTCAGGTCCTCCTTCATTTTCTCATAGTTCTCCTTCATGGCTGCCATTTCTTTCTCAGTCTCTGCACTCTTCAGAAGAGGCTTGATCTTGAAGTAGAGCTTCATCCATGGCCAGTGTTTGACATTCATGAATGAGCGGATGTTGTATTGGATAGAATAAATTGATTCTCTGTATGAATTGTAATGGGTAAATCAGTCATTATCAATCTGTGGTACTAAACAGTTAGTTTCCTAACAGTTTTGTAAGTTGAATTTACCTCCTCTCCATCATTTTGACAAACTCCTTCCTCATGACGTATCCACGGCACAACGCCTGAGTCATGGTAACTAGCAGTGCTAGTTTCTCATCTCTCATCTCCTCAAGAGCACCCAACAGACCAGCTTTGAAGAACACCTACAAGAATAACAAGAAGATATTAGTATTAGAGTGATGCAGAAGCAAAGTAATCCTTCTTAACATAAAGGTGACCTGGGTTACACTATATTGCCCATTATAATAGTTACAAAATTAAATGACCTAGAATAGGGAATTTTGTGCTTTCATATTTGGTTTTTTTTTTTCTTCTGCAGAAATAATAAAGTGAATCAATGTTTGACAGTTATAGGCTATAGCGATACATTAATAATCAGTCTAAGCTGAACAACAAGGTAACTCTTGCTAAGCGTGACAATAGTCTACAAGTTTACAGTGGTTGTTTCATCTTCTCTGAGTTCATGCTAAATTATCTGAACTAAATGAACATATTTTAACAGGTTTCCAGCTTTTAAAATGAATGTTTTCAAACAGAAAAAAATAAACCCCAACAAAACTACCACTAACAAAAATAGCCCCCCAAAAATGACACAATAGGCTCAGCCCAAAGTTTTAGTATAATAATAATTATAATAACACAGCTGTTTTTAGTGGAACATGTCTACTGTACAGCGTGAAAAAATGCTGCAAAATGCATACTGTTTTTCTCTGTTTCATCACTTCATTTGCACTTACAAAAACACAGGCCGTGTCTTTATTTAATTTTGTAAATGTTATTTTTAGGTCACATTATGTAGCCAAAATTAATTTCGATTGTCTGTCAGATTCAAACTCATGTCACTCGTGTCAAAGGATAAGCATTAATGAAAACCTGTACTTGCTCACTACGACACTCTCTTGTGGTTGGGAAAAAAAAAAAAAAAAAAAAAACATTCTTAATTTCTTTGTTCTCTTAGTGTAAACGGCCTTTGCCAGCAACACGGGATATTTACACTTTAAAATTAAACTGATAGAGCAAAGCTTGCCTTGATTTAATGTTCTCTGCCCCTACTGATCATGTCTTTCCTGTGTTAGAGTATTCCTTGTGGTCCTGCGTAACACACCGTGGTCACGTGTGATCCCTTTCCTCTGTGCGTGCATTCTCAGTGGCCACATCTGTAGAATTGTTTTGCTGAATCTGGTGTGGAATAACTTGATTGGCACAAAGCCTAGATCTGAACTCCTAGCAAACAGCTTCAGGATGAATTGTCTACATTCAATTCTTTAGATGTGATTGTGTGCTGCAGCATTATGCCATTCATTAGAGTTAAAGTACTTTTGGTTTTGGTCATGTAGAATATTTACTGAGTATCTCACCTTGGTGTGTCCAAACTTGTACTGAGTGTGGTCAACATCAATAGAGCCCAAGAGTTTCTCTGAAGCCTTTTTGTTGTCAATGAACTGACCCTCAGGGATGACGCTAGCATTTAATACTTTGTATCTAGAAGACATTCAGGGGAGAGTCATTTTCTTGTGAAGACATAAAAAATGTCCTAAAATGGTGAAGATTAGGCGGTGTGTCATTTCTAATTATGAGTTTACAAAATAGTGTCTTCACCTCTGCTTAAAGTCACCGTAGAGGATTCTGCTGGGGAAACCCTTCCTGCAGATTCTGATACCCTCCAGCACACCATTACACCTGAGCTGGTGGATAACCAGGAAGTTCTCCATCAGACCTGAAATGCAAATGTTCTTGAGGTTCCAGAAATATTGTCAAAACTGTGATCCATTTGAGTCTTCAGAGATAAAGTTTACCTGGAGTCTTGGACTCATTAGGAATCAAGCAGCGCACAAAGTGAGGGTGAGTGCTCCTCAGGTTACTCATCAGCTTAGCCAAGTTCTCCTGTGGAAACGTTTATGAGATTAGTTTAGTCTTTAATAACAATATTCACATCCTTCATTAAATAAGAGAATCTGTTTACCCTAAAAAGTGCAGACACAGTCTGGAAGGAACCACCCTTCTTCTTGCCTTTCTTTCCACCACCACCCTCTGTTTTATGTCAAAGGAAGACTGTATTATTGATTTTGTGTTGCTTTACATTAAGCTGTTAATCAACAGATTGATATCTGATAATGAGAGATATTAACTGCTCTGTCATCATCTTGCATAGATATGCTTGATGTTTTCATGAAGTTTTAGAATATGTGATGACATAGTGAAGGTAAATTTATCTTTTCTTTGTTCTGCACGTAATTAAAACTTCACATTGAGGAATTCAGGAAGTGCAGATGTTCGTACCTTCAGCAGCTCCACGAGCGGCATACAGGAAGGCCAGCACTTTGAGTGATGACTTTTGGTAAAGTTGCACAACAGAGTCGTTCAGTGGATCCTTGTTCTTGTCCAACCAGCCAGAAATGTTGTAGTCCACAGTGCCGGCGTAGTGCACCAGAGAGAAGTGGGCCTCTGCCTTACCTTTGGCAGGCTTGGGCTTCTGGAAAGCTGCAGTTTTGCCCAGATGCTGATCATGCAGCTTGTTTTTGAAGCTTGTGTCTGTAGCCTTGGGGAACATGCACTCCTCTTCAAGGATAGAGAAGATGCCCATTGGCTGTGGAAGAAATATTCACACTCAAGTACAGGCACAATGAGAATAGTCATTTTAATGTACTGAATGTCCTCTTACTTTCTCAATGAGCTCAATGCAGGCGGCCAAGTCCATACCAAAGTCAATGAACTCCCATTCAATGCCTTCTTTCTTGTACTCCTCTTGCTCCAGAACAAACATGTGGTGGTTGAAGAACTGTTGCAGTTTCTCATTTGTGAAGTTGATGCAAAGCTGCTCCAAGCTGTTGAACTGATAAATCAACAGAGGCAAGTTCTTACTGCTGACTGTCATCTTTTATATCTGGATTCTTACAGAGACATGAATGACTGATGCTCACATCAAAGATCTCAAATCCAGCGATGTCCAGCACACCAATGAAGAACTGTCTGGGCTGCTTGGTGTCCAACATCTCATTGATACGGACGACCATCCACAAGAACATTTTCTCATAGATAGACTTGGAGAGAGCCATTACTGCGTTGTTCACCTGAAAATTAAAGGTCAGTGTAATTGATATTAGACTTTATTTTTTCCAAGTATGAATGACTCTTCTGAATCCCTGTGGAACATTTCTGGGTTTATTGATCTATTGAGTAGGTAAGTGAACACCTGTGGTACTGTCTGGCCTTTGGTGACCATCTCGTTCCCGACCTTCACTCTGGGGTAACACAGAGCTTTCAGCATGTCAGCAGAGTTGAGGCCCAGGAGGTAGGCGATTTTATCGGCCACTGAGGAAGAACAGTTTTACACATTATTTTCACTAGTGAAGTCAATGTTTGCATGCTAATTTGTGTTAATAATACACCCTACCCTCAGTGCCGTCAGGTTCGGCCTGCTCCTCTCTCTGCTTCTGTTTGAACTTCATGTTCCCATGATGCATCACAGCACCCGTCAGCTTGTAGATGCTGATTTTCTCATCAGCAGTGAAGCCCAGAATGTCAATGGAAGTCTGTTTTTACACCAACCAATTAAATCACAGGATTTATTAGAGAGGCAAAAGAGAAGGGTATTTTATATTGTGTGTCATGCAGTGTTCTTCCTTTATATTTTATGTCAGTTATTATAGCGTATAATTAAAAAAATAGTATTGCTATTACTGAAAATAATAAAGCAGTTGTCCACATACATCTGTGGCAATGAACTCCTCCACATCATTGATGCTCTTGACAGTGATTTCACCCTGGCTGATCATTGGATAGTCATAAGGGTTGGTGGTGATGAGCAGGGCCTCTGTAAAGGATTGATGTGCAGCATGTTAACGGTGCTCTCAAACAAGGAAATAACTGAAACACACAATCCTGTAGATTTCTCACCGAGCAGCTCTGGCTTGTGTCCAGTCATGAGCTGGTAGAAGATGTGGTAACTCCTCTCAGCAGACAGCTGGAATGTTACTCTGGACTTTTCCAGCAGATCTTTAAACAAAAAAAAAAAAAAAGACACTGAATTCAACTGACAAAATCCACTTGTTAAAATTTTTGGTATAACAGTGTTTACTCACAAGTTTCAATATCAGCTGAGGCCAGTTTTCCAGTGGTCCCAAAGTGAATCCTGATGAATTTACCCTACAGAGATTGAAATTATTTACAAAAGCTCAACTGGCAGCTGTGAGGGTGTGAGTGAAGTTGTATAATGTTATAATGATTCATAAGTACAGCTTACAAAACGAGAGGAGTTGTCGTTCCTCACAGTCTTGGCATTACCATAAGCCTCCAGCAGAGGGTTGGCTGCCACGATCTGGTCCTCCAGTGATCCCTAATGTATTTGTAGGGCAGTAGAAAGGTATGAGGTGAAGCATAAATACTGTAATGCATAAGTTGTCTAGAATAATTATTCACTAACCTGCATTTTTCCAGGGACCGGCTCTGGCTTCTTCGGTCCAGACATCGCACCAACAGTAGCAAAGTACTGAATGACACGTTTTGTGTTCACAGTCTTTCCTGCACCAGATTCTCCACTGTACATTGATACAATGATAATCATTTAGTCGTATATCTTCAATTAATTTTTATATGTAATTGAAAAGCTTTAGGTTATTCCACCAGAACTGTATTTACTCACGTAATCAGGATAGACTGGTTCTCACGATCTGAAATGACACAGTGAAATGTTAATAATGCTTCTTACAAAGCACTTACTAAATGAACCAGCTGAAAACCTCAGTTAGGTATGTCTAGTTGTTAACAAGATACGCTAAAAATTAAGTAACTAAAAAACATTATTAGTGCTCTTTTATACAAATTATTAAACAATTTTCATTTTTTTGTGCATTTTATAAATTGGCATACATAGTATCTGTTTAGTTTATTAATCTTCTAACATTGTCATAACAATTTCTAGACAATGCATTATACACTAATACTTCATACTTCATAGTGCATTTTTGTTCTTCTTTGTCTTTTTAATCTTCATTTGTTGACACACTTCCAGAATCCACTTACCAGTGAGCATGAACTGGTAGGCGTTGTCAGAGATGGAGAAGATGTGAGGTGGAGCTTCAACCCTCTTTTTGCCTCTGTATCCAGCCACAACAACTGCGTCGTACACTGGGAGCCACTTGTAGGGATTGACAGTGACGCAGAACAAGCCAGAGTAGGTCTGAAATGGAGACAGATAGACCAGTTTTACAATGCTGTCGCTCCGTGCTGGCTCCAGGACACCTGGGGGGGCTTGTATGATTCTCTGGGGGGCTAAGGGGGGGTATCGGTGTATTCTGTATGAATGAAATATGTCGTCACATTTTAATTGAAAAGATTATTGCTGCTTTCCTTACACACCAGTGCATGAACAAACTCACAAATAGGCTAAAAGCACTGAGCGCGTCTATTTGTCTCAGCGCCAGACAAGACGCAAAAGCATGTTGGAATTTGGCAGTGAAAGTTTAAATACACCGGTAATCGAATGGTTAAAATCAACAAGTTTTGAGTTGGTACAAATCAGATTGGAGGGGTACCCCTCGGTTGAAATCGCATGTGAAGGGGTCAGTCCATAAGATCATTGCAGTGGGGGCTTCAGGATGTCATGGGGGCGCTAAACCCCCCAAGGCCCACCAAGCCCCCCTTCCCCCCCCCCCCCCCCTTGACGCCGGGCCTGCTGCCGCTCCCTCCTAGGAATAAAACATGATTGACTTAGACTTACGTAGATCATCCATGCTGCGTAACGCTCTTTGAGGTTAAACAGCACAGCAGGCTCACTGAGGTGGGTCATCATGGCCATGTCCTCAATTTTGTCAAACTTGGGAGGATTCATGGGGTGGATGTCATCTTCTTTCACCGTGAGAGTCTGTAATGAACGTTGATCAGAAATCAAGAAGAATGAAACTTTTTTTGTACAAACATTTGTAATATTTCGTATATCTGATCTTATCCATGATACTTACTTTCCCACACAGAGTTTTGACAGTAGCTTTGCCACCCTCTTTACTAACAAGAGTACCCTTCAGGTACATATTCTCTGGCTCTGCCACGAAGTATGCCGTTTTGGCATCAAAGGGGGTGTTCTGGGCCTCGATTCTCTCTCTTTCTGGCTTCCGGAGGTAAACGGCCGCCGGGCCGAAACACTCCATTTCACTATCTCCCATGATGGCACTTCACTGTAGAGCAGAACTGACATCACAATGCTGATACTCTTGATTTGGTGCACTTTTTAACTTCAGTTGAAAGTTTCATTTAAATATTTTGCACAACATTTAACACTGACTCTAATACATTACAATGTTTGTGCATTTATGAAAACAAATTAGTAAAACTTCCAAAAAGATTACACGCATAATTTGGCAAGTGAAAGACTATGAATCTTACATTATCAGCACTTTACCTTGTACAATGCTCAGAGAAAAACAGCAGCTGTTAAGTTCAGGATTCTGAAAACAAAAAACAAACAAACAAACAAACAAACAAAGAAACAAACAAACGTATTCCAAGATGATTTTTCATTACTTACATGTATTAACATATAATTTCAATAATTTTAGTCTTCTAAAACTGCAAACAAATAGCTTACCCACCTTTGATGAGCCACTGTGTGCTAGAATCAGAGGCTGTCATTTATATAGTGTTGTTACTGAACAGTCAGCAGAACTGTCCAGCTCGATTTGGTCATGTAGTTCTAATTGGTGTATGGTAACGTAACTCTGTCCCAGTGTAAAATAGAAAGACGGCAAGTTAACATTTGTTTTTTATTTGTTTGTTTGCCACAAGATGCAAGGTTTTTATTTGTTATTATCTTTTACTTCAAATAAAAAACAATTTCTAAACATAATTCCATAATGTTGAGATGTTTTCTTGTTAAAAGGATAGCCTACTCATAGACTATTGGATAATGCACTTTTGTACATTGTTGTAAAATTTTCAATTCATGTGTTATGTGTAGGTTGTACTGTTGTTTTTAGTGTAGGTTTTCATGTTTGCTTGCAGTGTTTAATTTGATTTCACATCTTATTTCAATGTAGCATCCTTAAAAGTAATGCAACTTGGCACAGAGGAGTAACTTGGTTTGGATGTGGAGAAGCAGCCAGCTGTCACTGGTTTTCAGTTTCGGGAGTGACAGCAAGACCAACAAAAGTTGACTAAAAGTTTATACTTCTAAAAATGGTAATTTACAACTTATTTGTGGCCAACCACTTGATCAACTGATGTCATACACCACACTGACCAAGTTTCAACACTTGTTTCTGGACATTTACTGTCCATGTTATTTCCTCTTTCAAATCAGATAAAGTCATGTGAGTGTGTTTGCATATAATATCAACTTTTCACACATCTAAATCTTTTACGGAATCATGAAGAACTTACTGCATGTAATATTTTGTTTAATGTGGGCAGAGATTTTCCTCTTGACCAATTTGAGAAGTTTGGCCAGCATGACCTTTAAAACCTAGAAGATTTATTACAAGAGATGGACTGTAACAGTCCAAGTGAAAATAATATCTTTGGCAGATTTTTTATTGGGCAATTCACCCCAGTGGTCACTGCAATACTAATCTTGTTTCATAGTGATATTATGACTCTCAAAGTTATAAACAGCATGTTCTTTTATGGAGAAAACATTAAATATAGCACAGTGAGAGCTTCTGTTTGTATGATGAGGTTTGGGTCACTCGTTTAGGCCACAGTGAACGCTTACCTGACCCATCATGACACCACCAAGATCTCTCTGTAAGTACACTGATTTGTCATTTCATAAACGATGCAATGAAGAGTATATGATTTGCTCTAGATTCTCTAGATTTATGTGTAGATGTTGAGAATTATTAGTTTAGGAGTGTCCTATTGTTATATATTGTTACCTGCTATTAACAGAGTTACAAGCCTGAGAATTTTTTCTGGATAAATTTACAGACAATGAACTTCAGCATGTGATGTAGTACTTATCCTTCATTGGGCCAAATGGTTCTGAGCATGTGTATGAACTCAGTGTATGAACTCAAATATATGTAGCATCAAACCACCAAATCATTTACTTGCCTTAAATGTCCAGTCAGTTTTGCACTGTTGATCCAGTTTGCGGTTAAGTATTTTGAGAGTAAAATACCATCTTCAACAAGTAAGATAGTCAAGTCAGAATACAGGCAACTAAAACAAAATGCACTGGTAGCCTAAGAAAGTTGCAGAGCAGACAACAGTCTGGAGGGATTTTAGAGAATGGTGGCAAAACAACCAGTCAGCACCTGTTCTGTCACTGAAAATGCCTTGTTAATGACAGATCCGAGATGAATAGAAATACTGCTTCAAGGTGAGTGGAAAGGTGTCAGTAAATGATTTTATTTGTTAATGCAGTACAGTTCTCTCAGTGAATCTTTAAGTTTTTCAATATCAAGGCAATAACAAAAAACTGGCCTTGGCAGGTCTTAAAATTTGGAAAATAAAACCTCAAATGAACAACACATGACATATCACACGTGTCATTATTTATTTAACAAAAATAAAGCCAAAACGGAAAAGCCTTATTGTTAACATAGGAATTAAGAGGCTAAGTAGCAGTTAGGCACTGCTGATCAATTGCCTTTGATTCACTGATCGTCAGTGGAAGACATTCAAGACAGACACCAATCCTCATACCTTATACCAAAAGTCACACATACTGGTGGAGGGCTGATGATTATGGGCTTGTTTTGTAGCCACAGGATCTGGGCACCACACATTCATTGTGTCAACCATGAACTCCTCTGTATAACAAAGCATTCTAGAGTCAATTGGGAGGAAGTCTGTCAGACAGCTAAAGTTGGGCCAAAATTGGGTCATGCAACAGGACAATGATCCCCAGCACACCAGCAAATCTACAACAGAACGGCTGAAAAGAAAAGAATCAAGAAACCTCATCCTAACTGAAATGCTGTGGTGAGAGCTGTGCATAAACAAAAGCTTACAAACCTCAATAAACTGGAGCAACGTTGTAAAGAAGAGTGGGCCAAAATTCTTAGTTTGTGTCCAAGGCTTTTCCAGCTTTTTTTTTTACGGTCAAATAAGTTATGACACGTGTGATATGTCATGTGCTGTTGTTCATCAGAGGTTTTATTGATAATTTTTTATCATGTCCTGAATACAGAAAACTGAGGAATTCAATAGGATGTCCTAACTTTTTCACACACACACACACACACACACACACACACACACATATATATATATATATATACATATATTTAATTCCGCTCTAGCTTGTGTACTAATGTACCTTATTCTAGAAACTGCCATTGTGTACTACAAATATTGTTTTTATGAGAAATTGACAGGCATCTTTGAATAGAACTCTCAGCTGAATGGATACATCTAAATGCTTGAAAGTATTTTCACATGGTTGACAGTAAAAAAGCAGGACAGCATAGAAACTCTATTTCCTTTTATTGGACACAAATGAAAACCCAGCACAAGTCATATTACTCTAGAATATGCACACAATAACACAAGGCAGTCAGTTCAGCATTGATTTCCTCCTCATCCTCCAGTCTCTCGCTGGACTCTATGAGTTTGGCCTCGAGCTGGATCTTGCTTTTAATAAGACCTTCACATCTCTCCTCTGCGTCAGAGAGATTTTCGGATTCCTGTTCACTGAGATAGATGTAGTTAATTACTTAGGTTGAGCTGTAGAGGCTATTTTTACTGAAAAAGAACTAAAGTACTCACAGCAGCTACTTGAAGTTGAAGGTCGTTTTTCTCTTGAAGAAGTGACACCATTTTCTCCTCAAGCTCCTTCTTTTTAGCTAATGCCTTTGCTAGTTCCTCCTTCGTTTTCTCAAAGTTCTCCTTCATGGCTGCCATTTCTTTCTCTGCACTCTTCAGAAGAGGCTTGATCTTGAAGTAGAGCTTCATCCATGGCCAGTGTTTGACATTCATGAATGAGCGGATGTTGTATTGAATGGCAAAAATCGACTCATTGTGAAAGAAAGCTTCTGGTTTTTGTTTGGCCAAAATCTTTTTTTTGGCCAAACTTTATTTTCTTGTATATCAAATAATGCAAATTTCACTCACCTCCTCTCCATCATCTTCACAAACTCTCTCCTCATGAGGAAGCCACGACAAACAGCCTGAGTCATGGTAACCAGTTCTGCTAGTTTCTCATCTCTCATCTCATATATATGTGTGTACATATATATATATATATATATATATAGAGAGAGAGAGAGAGAGAGAGAGAGAGAATATGTGATGATGTTTAGTGGTATATTGTGGAAGTCATTTCATGTGGAGTTTAATGTAGCTCACCTTGGTGTGTCCAAACTTGTACTGAGTGTGGTCAACATCAACAGAACCCAAGAGTTTCTCTGAAGCCTGTTTGTTGTCAATGAACTGTCCCTCAGGGATGATGCTAGCATTTAATACTTTGTATCTAGAGGACATTCAGCCAACAGTTATATTTTGGTGAAGACACAAAAGTGCTAAAAGCACAATTTTAAAATATGGTTAAAGGAAAAGTTCACCCAAAAATTAAAATTAGCCCATTATTTACTCACCCTCCAGGCATCCTTGGTGTATATGACTTCTTTCTTTCAGATGAATCCAATCGGATATATTAAAAAATTGAAGAGTTCAGATGCAAAAGCCTCTAAATCCATCTGCGTTGTTCCTTTAAAATGACCATTTCTTTCTGGCTACTTTGTATAGGTTTCTATGTAAGTACTGGCAGCTACTTCTGATTGGGCTAAGGCTGAAATTTAGCGAGTTTGAAGTAACAGTATTTGATGGACGTATAATATGTGTCAAGAGCATTCCCTCAGTATCATTATCACATTTTTGACCGAGATGGCTTTTAGCTGGTTTTGCATCTGAACTCTTCAATTATCCTGGCACTTCCAAGTGTTATAATGGAAATGGGTGGGTGTTTCTCTTCATCAGTCCAAAACAAGGCCAATAGTAAATTGGATGAATTGAATAAATTCACGTAGTGCACCAGAGAGAAGTGGGCCTCTGCCTTACCTTTGGCAGGCTTGGGCTTCTGGAAAGCAGTACTTTTGCCCAGATGCTGATCATGCAGCTTGTTTTTGAAGCTTGTGTCTGTAGCCTTGGGGAACATGCACTCCTCTTCAAGGATGGAGAAGATGCCCATTGGCTGTTGAAGAAATATTCACACTCATTTACAGGCACAATGACAGTAGTCAGTTTAATGCACTGAATATCCTCTTACCTTCTCAATGAGCTCAATGCAGGCGGCCAAGTCCATACCAAAGTCAATGAACTCCCATTCAATGCCTTCTTTCTTGTACTCCTCTTGCTCCAGAACAAACATGTGGTGGTTGAAGAACTGTTGCAGTTTTTGTGACCCTGGACCACAAAACCAGTCTTAAGTAACACAGATATATTTGTCACAATAGCCAAAAATACATTACATGTGTCAAAATTTTCGATTTTTCTCTTATGCCAACAATCATTAGGATATTAAGTAAAGATCATGTTTCATGAAGATATTGTGTAGATTTCTTAACATAAATATATGAAGATGTAATTTTTGATTAGTAATATGCATTGCTAAGAACTACATTTGCACAACTTTAAAGGTGATTTTCTCAATATTTAGATTTGTTTGTGCCCTCACATTCCAGATATTCAAATAGTTTTATCTCAGCTAAATATTGTCCTATCCTAACAAACCATACATCTGTGGAAAGCTTATTCATTCAGCTTTCATACTGTATGATGTATAAATGTTAAATTGGAAAAATTGAAACTGGCAAAATTATAACTGGTTTTGTGCTCCAGAGTCACATTTGTGAAGTTGATGCAAAGCTGCTCCAAGCTGTTGAACTGATAAATCAACAGAGACAAGTTCTTACTGCTTACTGTCATCTTTTATATCTGGATTCTTGCAGAGACATGAATGACTGATGCTCACATCAAAGATCTCAAATCCAGCGATGTCCAGCACACCAATGAAGAACTGTCTGGGCTGCTTGGTGTCCAACATCTCATTGATACGGACGACCATCCACAAGAACATTTTCTCATAGATAGACTTGGAGAGAGCCATTACTGCGTTGTTCACCTGAAAAATTAAAGGTCAGTGTAATTGATATTAGACTTTATTTTTTCCAAGTATGAACGACTCTTCTGAATGCCTGTGGGACATTTCTAGGTTTTTTTCATCTATTGAGTCGGTAAATGATCACCTGTGGTACTGTCTGGCCTTTGGTGACCATCTCGTTCCCGACCTTCACTCTGGGGTAGCACAGAGCTTTCAGCATGTCAGCAGGGTTGAGGCCCATGAGGTAGGCGATTTTATCGGTCACTGAGGAAGAACAGTTTTCCACATTATTTTGACTAGTGAAGTCAATGTTTGCATGCTAATTTGTGTTAATAACACACCATTACCCTCAGTGCCGTCAGGTTCGGCATGCTCCTCTCTCTGCTTCTGTTTGAACTTCATGTTCCCATGATGCATCACAGCACCCATCAGCTTGTAGATGCTGATTTTCTCATCAGCACTGAAGCCCAGAATGTCAATGGCAGTCTGTTTTTACACCAACCAAATAATTCGCATAATGCATTAATATGCAGCTCATATTGCATGCCATGTTAACAGTGCTCTCAAACAAGGAAATAACTGAAACACACAATCCTGTAGATTTCTCACCGAGCAGCTCTGGCTTGTGTCCAGTCATGAGCTGGTAGAAGATGTGGTAACTCCTCTCAGCAGACAGCTGGAATGTTACTCTGGACTTTTCCAGCAGATCTGTAAAAAATGGTGAAAAAAGACATTTGAGTTCAAGTTAATTATCCACCAAAATATCTGGTTTAAAACACTGTTTACTCGCAAGTTTCAATATCAGCTGAGGCCAGTTTTTCAGTGGTGCCAAAGTGAATCCTGATGAATTTACCCTACAGACACAGAAATGTTTAGAGCAGCTTAGATTTTTTTAGATTTGTAATGTTAACTGAATTTGTGGAATGATCCTCTAGTGAACCCTGGTGAGTATTTAAGTAATTTCTTCATATAGAATAATTCTGTTACTGTACATTGGATGATATTTAATTGTTTCATTTAGTTACCTGCATTTTGCCAGGGACAGGTTCTGTCTTCTTCCCTCCAGCCATAGCGATTGTCACAAAGTACTGAATCACATGTTTGGTGTTGACAGTCTTTCCTGCACCAGATTCTCAACTGAGTTGATGTGTTAAAGACTTTCTACTTGTTTGATAAATTAGTTTTAATGTTAGTGCTTCTTTAAAAACCATAATTGTGAGACAATACAGTTACATGCACACATGCATACAAGCTGCATGAAAACACCATTCGCATTCATCCACGTGCATCATTTTGGTGGTGTGGTCTTAACCTTGCATACATGCAGCACTGCTTGTACGCAGCTTTCTGTCATTTTAGTTATTCTGTTTTTTCCAGAGCGTGCCTATGAGAATAACATTTATGCATTGGCATGTCCACATAAGCCACGCTCTCCAATCAGAGTATCAGAGTGCTGCTTTCTGCAAAATAAGCCTTGAATAAGCACTTTTCTTATGTGATTGTAAATTCACTTCTTTCACTTCTCATACAAAAACCTATTAATTTTCGTAGTCTACTTACGTAATCAGGATAGACTGATTCTCCATGTCTGAAACAAGTTCATAGTGTTATTTTAGGTGAAGTTGCCAAACAGATTTTGTCTTTTTTATTCCAATTAAGCAAAATATAGGCAGGCTTGTGTTTAGCACAAAATAAGCGTAATTCTAACACAATATTTCTTTTTATTTGTTTTGCAGATTGGATTGAAAATGTACACTTCCACTTTCCAGTGAGCATGAACTGGTTGTCGGAGATGGAGAAGATGTGAGGTGGAGCTTCAACCCTCTTTTTGCCTCTGTATCCAGCCACAACAACGGCGTCGTACACTGGGAGCCACTTGTAGGGATTGACAGTGACGCAGAACAAGCCAGAGTAGGTCTGAAACGGAGACAGATAGACCAGTTTTACAATACTGCAGCCCAATCCTGGGAATAAAATGTGATTTGCTTAGACTTACATAGATCATCGATTAAAGCATGAACACTCCCCTGATTTCTACAGTGGTCTTGAGAATAGCGTGTCATTGGGTGTACCCTTGTCCTTTTGCTTTGCCTTGCAAGGACAATGCCCTTAGAACAGCTCTCCTAGAACCTGTGAAAAGCTGGCAGGAGGCCGTGGAATAAATTCTAAGGCGTTGGCGACTCATAAGAAGGGAACATATGGTCAGTAAAATTCTAAGGCATCTTTCCCCTAAGAGTGGACATATTAGGACTTTACACAAATATAGCTGGTCCGTCAGCAATGCCATCAGGGCTTTGCCATTTGTCAGCACAGGTCACAAGAGTTATTGTGGTGTCACATTGAAAGCTTTGATATCAGATGGTCACTCGCTTTAATCAACCCTGTTGATTAAATGTTTGGTCATTATAAAGGAAGACCTTACATTAGCATTGATCTTTTTTTTTTTAATTCAGTTAGCAGGTGCTTTTATTCAGTGGCTTCATCAACTGGCACACAGGCATGCTGTTCTCGTGCACTGATTCTTTGGCTTTCCTGTTGTTGACATTCAGTGGAAGACTGCTGAACTGGCCAGGTAACATTTTTTTAAACATGTGTGATTATTAGCATGCGTAATTGATCTTGTCTGGCCTTTGGATTCTTTGTTGCTTAAGTGATTTACTTTACAAGCATGAGTTAAATCTTTACACAGATTTAGTGTGGTTGAAACATGAAGATTGAGTGCTGTCACGGGTGCGGAGCAAACGACAGACACAGTGGGCGTGACGTCAGGCCTCGGAGAGGCTTTTATTAAACAATAAAAGAAAGTGTCCAAAAAAGGGGGAAAAAAAGTGTCCAAAATAAACAGGGGGATCTGGTGTCCTCGACGTGACGGGGTTCCGTGAAGGAGGGGTAGTGTTCCGAAGGGAAGGGTCCAGGTAAGGGGCGGAGTCCGGCGGCCGCACGCGCTCCCCGCTCAGGTCCGGGGTGCGAGGGGCGGCGGCTTCTCTAGCGGCATCGTCCTCCTCCACCTCTGCGGCACTTCTGGGGGATGAAACGGCCCGGCAACCTGGCCCGTCAGCCGTCACGGGTGCGATCCTCATCCGGACCCGCGGGGTCCGGCAGCTCGTCCTACGGCGGCGCTGGTTCCCTCTTCACCCCTTCCTGGACCCACGAGGACACCAGCATGCATGCACGGGGAAGAGACCGGTCTCCTGAGGAGAGGCGCGCTTGGTATTTTAACAGCGGGGGTGATGAGGCTTCATTCACATCAGGTGTGCCTCATCACACGCCGCCAGACCTGGATGTTTCAGCGCCCCTCCTCCTCCCACACGCCCACTCCCGTCGGGAGCCTGGTGAAGGGCGGCGATTACCGACGGGGTGAAGCTGATAGTTAGGGGGGAGGCAGCCGACTCGTCACATTGCTCATAATACAGTACATGTCACAGTGATTGCATCTTTAATATTTTCAGGATTATTTTTCCATCTTCAAGGGACAGGGTTTTTGTGATTATAGGCATTTGTGACTGGCAGCAGGAACAGACTATTTTCTATATTCAGTTCAACTAACATAAACATGCAATTAGAGACCTGCACCGACCCGTGCGGCGCGGGACAAGATTTGATGGGTGAATGCGGGTGCGGGCGGTAAGGTCCTCATGTATGTGCGGATTGCAGGAGAACCAAATTATTCGCTGGACTCCCGCAAAATGGAATTATCTTAAAATTAATTTACTAAAAACAAATACTCTGTTATTTATCTGCTGCACAAAAGCAACAAGAACGACTAAAATAAAATAAAAACAATTTACAGGCCCAAGGTCGGAAGCTAATTCTCGCGCAGAACTATAGGCCATAGGCCCACACCGAGGCAAAATGTCTGAAGAGCATGACTCAGGTGGAAAGCTTAGTGTTACAGATATTAGTTCATTGTTAAAGAAAGGAACATACAAAACTACAAAGCCAAACAAAGGAAAATCTGATATTTGGAAATGTTTTTCGATAGTATGTGACAGCGACGGAAAGAACCTTCCTTTTGCGAGCTGCGACAAATGCAGCAAAATACTCACATACAGCGGGCACAAGTCTGGAACTTCAGGTATGAAGCGTCATGTATGCACAGTTTTGAAAGGCCAAACTTCCCTGTCGTTTACGGCAAGTAAGTCGAAAGTATCAAGTGCACTAAAAGATGAAACGACAGAAAAATGCGTTGACTTTGTTTGTGCTGACCTAAGACCTTATGACACCGTCTCTGGCCAGGGTTTCTTTAAAGTAGCGCAGCAGCTCGTTGAGACAGCAGCCAAGATTGGAAAATTCGATGTGAAGAAAATTTTGCCACATCCAACGACATTGCCATGAAATCTGAGTGAAAGGGCACAAACACTAAGAAAAGCTGTAGTCACTGACATGACCGATACAATTGTGAAATACGGTTGCGCAGTGACAACTGACATCTGGACCGAAAACTATCGAAAAACCTCTTTCCTGTCAGCCACAATACATTACATAGATGCAAATTACGACTTGGTGTCAAAGGTGCTTTTTGCAACACCATTCGATGCAGGCATTTCAAAAACCGTCGAAAACATTCGAACTTTACTATTTCAAAATCTCAGAGTATTTGGAATAGACAGTTCACAGGCAAAGAAACTTGTCTTTGTGACTGACAGAGGAGCAAACATTATCGCAGCTCTACGCGGTTTCACAAGACTGAACTGTAGCGCTCACATACTCAACATCATTCTTTCACATGCATTCTCGGCCGCTGTGATGGACAAAACACCCGAAGTTGGCCACCTTCTGAAAGACGTGAAAAAACTGGTCACCTACTTTAAGCATTCTGGCCTGCAGGTGAAGCTAAGTAAGTCTCTAAAGCAGTCAGTGGAAACAAGATGGAATTCACATTTCGAAATGCTAGGTTCCGTGTTTCAACAGTATGATGACATTGCAACAATCCTGTTGGAAAATAAACAATTTGACAAAGTAGCGTGCATCAGCAAAAAGAATCTTAAAACCCTGGTGACGTTTTTGAAGCCATTCAAAGACGCAACCAATGACTTGGAGTCAGACAATACTGCCTTGAGTGCGTCTCTAGTTCTGCCGTGGTCCGTAAAACTAAGAAACCACTGCGAGGAAGCAATGACTGATGGCATTCTCGCTGAAATTGCATCAACTTGTGTACAACGTCTGGATGAGCTAATGTCGCCGAAAAGTTTGGCACCGAATGGAATTCACATGCTTTACAAAATAGCGACATTCCTCACTCCCAAACTGCGTCAGTTAAAGATGATAATGGAAAGATGATAATGGAAAGTAAAGGATGATAATGAAAGACAAGCTGTGATTCGTGCAGTCAGAGTGCTAGTTGGTGAGTTGGGGTTTGATGAAAACAAGAGAAGAAAACCTACCGCCACCAGCTAAAAAGTTTGCTTTTCATGACTTTGCGGAATGGGAGGATGCAGATGATACCATGGACAGCGACGTGTCAATCGATTCCGAAATAGCGGGATATTTAAAGGTCAAGTTGGATGGATCAGAAGCACACGGGCCCAAGGATGTCCTCCAGTGGTGGAAAAGACGATGTCAAGCATTTCCAAGATTGAGCAAATTAACACGCCATGTACTTTGTATTCCAGCTTTCAGTGCACCATCGGAGAGAGCTTTCAGTGTTTGCGGTTGCATACTCGAGCAGAGACGCATTAATCTGAAGCCCTCATCAGTGAATGACATGCTATTCCTGCATGGACACATTAAGTAGGCCTACAATTTGTTTTAGTTAATTCAGCTTATTTTTATTTATTTAGCTAAATATTGAAAATTGGCCTATTTTTATTTATTAAGAAATAAGGATAACCTACGTTCATTGTTTGGACATTGCTGAAGGCAAAAAAGGCTAACGCTCTGAAGCAGTATTAGGCCAAATGCTTTTCTGTTTGACAACTTGAGAAATCAACATTTATTATTATTTTGGTTCATTGCAAAATTGTTAGCCTATTTCTAACTGTTCTGACTGTATTTCTATGTTCTGAAAAGCTCCTCGTTCGTGAACATGTTCATCATTCCATTTAATTAAACTCAAATAAAACGAAACATATTTGTTTATTTTCCGTTTCTTTTTTATTTATATTCAAGGGAAGCAAGTGAAACAAATAACAGAGTAGCGGGAAGAAGCGGTGAAAATAAAACTACTTATATGTTTACCTGCGGGCTTTTGCGGGCGGGAGCGGGACAAAACTTGAATACTGCGGGCGTGAGCGGGAGAAAATAATACATATTTTTGCGGGAGCGGGACTGAAAAATCCGTCCTGTGCAGGTCTCTACATGCAATGACCAATTCTGTTTATTAAGACTGATAAACACTGTAAAAACTGTTCAGAATCAGAATCAGAAGAGCTTTTATTGCCAAGTATGCTTGCACATACTAGGAATTTGTTTTAGTGTCATTAGCTTCCAGTACACAGAGACAGCAACAACATACAGACAATAAACATAAGATGAGAAAAAAAATATGCATATGTAAATATAAATAGACAAAAATTAGAAAAATAAATTGAGAAATAAATAAATAAGTGGTATGTACAGTTGTGCTATAGATGACAGAATAGAATAGAATAGAATAGAATAGAATAGAATAGAATAGAAAGAGGTAGAAATGCAGGGATGTGCTAGGATGGGGGTGGTAACTAATAAACAAAAAGTTATTGCACATTATATTGCACAATGGGGGGAACATTTAACTGTTTATAAGGAGAACAGTTAGCTGATGTATTAACTAATGTTAATGACTGAAGCCTTATTTTAAAGCGCTTTCATTTTCTACGCGTTTTATTTAGGGCTGTCAAACAATTAATCGCATACAAAATAAAAGTTTGAGTTTGCCTAACGTGTGTGTACTGTGTGTAATTATTATGTATATATAAATACACACAAATGAATGTATACATTTAAGAGAAATATGTTATTTATGTACAAAATATTTGTATTTCTATATAATATAAATTATATAAAAATTAAAATAAATACATATGTTTGTAAGTATTTCTTAAACATATACATGAATGTGTTTGTATTTATATATACATAATGATTACACACAGTACACACACATATGTATTAGGCAAACTCAAACTTTTATTTTGTACGCGATTAATTGCGATTAACTTATTTTTTGTCTTGGCTCCTCCTGTGAACAGAGCGTTGTCGATGTATGTCGTCCTGTGCTCTCCAGCTATTCACACTCTATGCAGATGTACTGTACGTGTCTCCAGTCTAACAGCTGCAGAATAAATATAGATTAACACACTTATAGTTGTTACTTTGGCTAATATGTCCGTCATTTTGGACTTTTCCATTACTGATTTCACAGTGGAGAAAGTTATGTGCTATCAACCATAATGATTAATGTAACAATGCCACATTACCAAATTTCTGTGTTAAGAGTAATGTATGTTATGAAATTCTAATAAAGTTATGTGCAACAAGATTTTTTAAGATTTTTTCTTGGAGCTGTTAAAACATGATTTAAGTTTAACGGCATACTATTTTAAGGCAAACATAAATAAGTAGCACAAGTATGAATTTGTGAATTTGAGGACCAACATGAAACACTGGAAAAATGAAAAAAAAAATATTAACAGTATCACAATGAAACCGTATTTTATGTGAAGGAAATGTGAGTGATATTTTGCATTTCCTAAAGTTAGGTGTTGCTGTTAGGGTTTTGCTGGGGTTTTACAATAGTGAAAACTTGACTGATGAGGGTTAGGGTTAGGGTTATATGAATGTTGTGAAGCTCATCCAGTACTTCTTCCTGATTTGCCAAAAGGCAGATATTGAAAAGTGGGCACTATGCCTTGAGCCATGGCTATTAGCATTGTAAGATTTGTAACTGAGGAGGATGGGGGAGGTTGGGGTTATGGGGGTGAATGAAATGCAGCCAATCACATTGTGAAACATGACTTTCACACAATGTTATTTGCATTAGGTAGTTTAAATACTGTAAATACCCATTCTGTCACTCACTTTGATGTTGTGTTGAAGGAAAGACACTTGGGAGTTCAACACCTAGTGGGCAGTTGAAAGTGCAACAACACCCAACAGTTCCTTTGTGAGGTTCTACGATTTCTGAGTGGAGCCAGTTTTCAAGCCCTTTGAAATGAGGGGAGGTATGGATATGAGTGAATTTGATACATCTGCATTGCCAAAACCTCTTGATGCAGTCCAACTGATTGTAGAATTTACTATAGGAACCCTTTGTGTCTTTTCTGTGACATAGCGTTGAAGTGAGTAACAGGAAGAGAACATTTCAGTTACTAATGTAATCTCCGTTCACTGGTGGAAGGAATGAGACGTTGTGTTCCTCGTGCCACAACACTGAACTGCCCGCTGAAATGGCCAGGACACTCTTAGCTCCTCAGCACAAACCTGAATGAGTGAGCATGCCATCCAACTTTTATATATATATATATACACTCGTATGTCTGGGAACTCCCAGACTTGTAAATTTCACTCACATATTCTGATCCTTTTCTGAAACCTCAGAGGTGTTTGGAGATCCTACTGTAAGTGTGACACCTAGTGTCTGTTCTTCGACACAATGTTTCATTCTCTCTATCAGGGAATGGAGTTTAAAATAGTATCCGAAATAATACTATCCTATTTTAGCCATATAATTTCACATTTAATTTGCATGCCATGATTTTCATTTGTAAATAAAGGTGAGAAGATTGGACTGTATATCTCTGTTGTACTATATTTAACAGATGAAATTATAATGGCTGTTTTGTAATTTAGCTGAATTTTAAATGTAAGTAATTTGGGTAAAAGTATATTTACCTCTGTGGACCTTAAGTTTTTTGGTTGTTTTTTATTAGTTCATGCAATTCCCTGAGAGACTGTGATTTTGGCATTGTTGGCTCCATGATCTACCAGTTCAGCTACAAAGACACAAACAAAGAATGCACTGAGAAACTGTATTTAATGGACATATAAAACACAGCACAAGTAAGTCATATTATATGCTTGCTTGTAGATGTGCTGCTATGTCTCATCTTCATTCTTCATCCTTGCTCTTCATTAAATGAAAAAAAAAATTAATAGTTACATGCTGTTTTTTCAACCCAAAAAGTATTCGTAGACATATACATATGTTACGTATTTTGCATATTAAACAAGCAGCTGTACAATACCTTCCCAGCTTCACGGCTCCTGACTCTCAGCTTGTTGACCTGGGACTCAGCGATGTCAGCGCGCTCCTGAGCCTCCTCCATCTCATGCTGCACCTTCCTGTACCTGGACAGGTGAGTGTTGGCCTGCTCCTCCTGTTAGGGTGACACAAGATATCCAACCCCTTTCAGAGCACTGCACTCATGACACTGAATGTATTGAATAGAGAATGTCAAAACTTCACACTCAAGACATTTGACATTAGACTTACAGCTTCTTCAGCCTGGCGCTTGTATGCCTTCACTTTCAGCTGCAGCTTGTCTACCAGATCCTGCAGTCGGATCACGTTCTTCTTGTCTTCCTCAGTCTTTGGGTGTAAATATTGTTGATGGTCTTAGTTAAACTATGTATATAGTTATGAAAGGTAGTACATTTGTAAATCCAGTGCAGTTGTACCTGGTAGGTGAGCTCCTTCACTCTCCTTTCATATTTGCGCACTCCTTTCACAGCGTCTGCACCACGTCTCTGTTCAGCTTCAACTTCAGCCTCCAACTCGCGCACCTTCAGTAGAGAGTTATTGTTGTCATCTGTCAAATCTCTGCCATAGCCGGTTCATCTAAGATTGTATTTAGCTTGTAATTTACCCTGGACTCCAGTTTCTGGAGCTGTTTCTTTCCACCCTTCATGGCCAGACTCTCAGCCTCATCCAGACGGTGCTGCAGGTCTTTGACAGTCACCTCCAGGTTCTTCTTCATCCTCTCCAGGTGAGCACTGGTGTCCTGCTCCTTCTTCAGCTCCTCAGCCATCATGGCAGCCTGAAATATAAGCCAATTACAATCAACTAGCCAATATAGACAGAAATGCCTTCGATGAAGCTTCCATTTGTAACCACATGTGCCTAAACAAATAACTGTTTAAATTACAATAGAGTAAGAGGATGTAAACACTCACATCAGTGATGGCCTTCTTGGCCTTCTCCTCTGCATTTCTAGCTTCCTGAACTGCATCATCCACCTCACCTTGAACCTGGACCAGATCAGCCTCAAGCTTCTTCTTGGTGTTAATTAGACTTGTATTCTGTTGGATTTAAGCAGGTAGTTTAGTCTACATTTAACTAAAACTTTTTCATTGTAACATATTTTTTCTAGTATGGAATAATTTTTTGTACTTGAGAGTGCAGCAGCCCCACTCGCTCGCTGGCATCAACCAGCTCCTGCTCTGCCACTTTGCGGCCTCTCTCTGTTTGCTCCAGTGCAACTCTCAGCTCCTCAATCTCAGCTTGCATCAGGTTATTCCTGCGCTCCACCATGGCCAACTGCTCCTTCATGTCCTCCTGTCCTCTGACAGCTTCATCAAGGTGCAGTTGGGCATCCTGTGGTAATGTTCTTTCTTTGTTAGTTGCATGTCATGCTTTGATTAGTTCATGTATCATATTCATACTATCAAACATTTAATGTTGCAATTCCACATTCTACAGAAAGATACCTTGAGTTGTCCTTGGACGTTCCTGAGCTGTTTCTGGGCCTCAGCAGCCTGGCGGTTGGCATGACTCAGCTGGATCTCCATCTCATTCAGATCTCCCTCCATCTTCTTTTTGACTCTCAGGGCATCATTTCTGCTCCTGACCTCAGAGTCCAGAGTGCTTTGCATGGAATCGATCACTCTTTGGCTGTTCCTCTTGATCTGTTCCATCTCCTCGTCCTTCTCAGCAAGTTTCCTGTCAATCTCGCTCTTCACCTGGTTCAGCTCCAGCTGCACACGAAGAATCTTGGACTCTTCATGCTCCAGGGTGCCCTACAAGGAAAAAATGACAAAAAATTGATTTAAATGGCAGCATTCATGGGGGATTAAGAGGAAAATGTTGAGCAGAAATGAAGTTTCTCATTTAAGTGTTTAATATAATTCAAAGCAATGGTTTTTTAACAATCATATCATTTTGTAGAAAAGGAGTGGCACCTCAGCTTCTTCAAGTGCAGTCTGGATCTCTGATTTCTCAGTCTCCACTGTCTTCTTGGCTTTCTCTAACTCATGAATGCTCTTTCCAGTCTCTCCAAGCTGCTCAGTGAGGTCAGAAATCTCCTCTAAAGGGTTTAAAAAGCAGAATTGTATTCAGAATTGAAATAATTACTTTTATAATGCATCTCTCTTTTTAAGAATTCTTTGACAAGTGAAAGTAGCATTTACGTTGTAGATTCTTGTTCTCCCTCTTCAAGGTCTCAAGGTGGTCAAGAGCTTCTTCATAGGAGTTCTTCATTTTGAAAAGCTCAGTGCTGAGAGAACGAGCTTCTTTCTGAGCACCTTCTAGTTCAGCCTGGCCTTCCTCATACTTCTGCTTCCACTCTGCTAGGACCTGACAATGGGAGAAATGTAGTCATTGTTAATTAGCCAAGTCCATGGTTCAAGATTTAGGTTTATAGGTGATCTACATCATTCCTACCTTGTCAAAGTTTCTCTGCTTCTTGTCAAGGTTGGCAGCCAATGCATTTGCTCTCTCCACATCAATCATGAGGTCCTCTACTTCACCCTGCAGTCTCTGTTTGGTCTTTTCCAGTGAGGCACACTTGGAGTTCACTGCCTCAATGGATTCTTCAGCATCCTGCAGACGCTGGGCAAGCTTTTTCCTAAAGAAAGTGGTATGAAATGGTGAAATCTTAATAACATTTGTGATAATATATTTAGGGTACTGAAGACATTGTTCTTTGCTGTATTTACTTGGCTTCCTCAAGCTCCTCAGTGCGTTGGATGGCATCAGTCTCATATTTGGTTCTCCACTGAGCCACCTCACTGTTGGCCTTAGACATTCCACGCTGGAGTTCAGCTTTGGCCTCCTGCTCCTCCTCATACTGCTCTCTGAGCAAATCACAGTCATGGCGGGCAGACTGAACCGCATGGGCCAGAGCGCTCTTGGCCTACAAGGCAGCATAGTTTTAAAGCCTGCTACTATCTGCTCTATATACAATAGTTTAGAGTATTTAAAAAAAAAAAAAAGCAAATTAATTTTGTGGAGCTCTACCTTCACTTCCTCCTCAATATGTCTCTTGAGTTCCTCAATTTGCTGTGTATAAGCCTGTTTTCCTCGAGTTAACTGTGAAACAAGTGCTTCTTTCTCTTCCAACTGGCGGCTAAATTCACCTTGGCAACGGGTAACAGAAAATGGCATGAAATACAATAGCATACACACTTTTTTTTTACTTCATTCACTGAGGTTTTAACATGTGTAGCCTAATTCCCCATGTCTTACTATTTTCAGTCTGAAGTCTTGCACGTTGTGCATTTATGTCATTCAACTGACGAACATTTTCATCACTCTTGGCCTTAATTTCACTCAGCTGGTCTTCCAGGGTACGACACATCTTCTCTAAATTAGCCTAAAGGTTATATGCAGGGTTATATACAGGTGTTTGTAAAGATACTTTTATATTTAATGATCCTTTAATGACATTACCTTTGCTTTAGCCACAGCCTCCATGTTGCTTGTCAAGTCATCAATCTCCATCTTGTATTCGCTCTTCTCCTTCTCCAGCTTCTGCTTGACCCGCTGGAGGTTGTCGATCTGTTCTCCGAGTTCAGCCACACTGTCTGCCTGCTTCTTTCGGAGAGCTGCAGCTGTAGCCTCATGCTGCAAGGTGGACTCCTCCAGATCACGACGCAACTTCTGGAATTCGGCTTCACGCTTCTTGTTCATCTCAATCTGGGCAGCAGTGGCACCACCGGCTTCCTCAAGCCTCTCGCTGATCTCTTCAAGTTCTCTGGAGAGATCAGCTCTCTGCTTCTCCACTTTAGCACGAGCAGCCCGCTCTGCCTCAATTTCCTCTTCCAGCTCCTCAATACGGGCCTAAATGTAGAATAAATGGAAATTAATTATTGAGTGAAATTTGTAACATTGATTTTTGCCTGCTATGCATCTACTTCATTGATTTACATAGGAAAGATTATGGTTAGCAATACCTGAAGTTCTTTGATCTTCTTCTGAAGCTGTGCTCCTAAAGTCTGTTCATCCTCAATCTTGCTGAGAAGCTGACTTATCTCAAAGTCCTTCCTGTTGTAATATAGTTTTAATTGTAACATGTACAAGATACTTATTTTTGTACAGTTCAGTTGTTAAAGTTCTAACATCTGATGTCCACTCACTTTTTGATCTTCTCATCTGATTGTTGTTTTTCATTCTCCAGGTCCATTATGGACTCCTGGGCCAGTTTCAGATCACCCTCAAGCTTCCTCTTGGCTCTCTCAAGGTCCATACGAAGCTTCCTCTCTTGCTCCAGTGAGCCCTCAAGCTATTGTGACAGAAATCAGAACAATAAAATATTAATCAGCAAACAATATTAATTTCCCGTTGAATCCCATTGATTCACGGTCTTATTCTCATGCCAAACATCTTACATCGTCCACTTGCTGCTCAAGCTTTGTCTTGGCTTTAGTCAGAGTGTTGACTTTGTCTTCCTCTGCCTGAAGGTCATCAAGAGTCTGCTGGTGTGCCTCTTGGAGGGCTTTCTTCTCTTTGGTCAGCTTGGCAATGCTCTCATCCTGAGAGGCCATCTCCTCCGTCAGGTTTTTCACCTAAATGGAAACATCATTCATTGGTTTCATTTTCATGAACCAGAATCATAATCAGTAGTGTGAAAAGAATATTGACCTTATTTTCTGTTGCATGTTTCTCTTTCTCCACTTTTGCCAAGGTGAGCTCCAGATCATCAATGTCTTTCTTCAGCTCAGAACATTCGTCCTCCAGTTTCCTCTTCTTGGCAGTCAGTTCAGCATTGATTTCCTCCTCATCCTCCAGTCTCTCGTTGGTATCTTTGAGTTTGGCCTCAAGCTGGATCTTGCTCTTGATGAGACCTTCACATCTCTCCTCAGCATCAGAGAGGTTTTCAGATTCCTATGTATGGACATGGAAGTAGTTAATGACTTATGTTCATAGCTGTAGGATCCATATTAGAATCAATAAGAGCTGAAATACTCACAGATGTTACTTGCAGTTGAAGGTCGTTTTTCTCCTGTAGAAGTGACACCATTTTCTCCTCAAGCTCCTTCTTTTTAGCTAATGCCTTTGTCAGGTCCTCCTTCATTTTCTCATAGTTCTCCTTCATGGCTGCCATTTCTTTCTCTGTCTCTGCACTCTTCAGAAGAGGCTTGATCTTGAAGTAGAGCTTCATCCATGGCCAGTGTTTGACATTCATGAATGAGCGGATGTTGTATTGGATGGAATAAATTGATTCTCTGTGTGAATTGTAATGGGTAAATCAGTCATTATCAATCTGTGGTACTAAACAGTTAGTTTCCTAACAGTTTTGTAAATTGAATTTACCTCCTCTCCATCATTTTGACAAACTCCTTCCTCATGACGTATCCACGGCACAACGCCTGAGTCATGGTAACTAGCAGTGCTAGTTTCTCATCTCTCATCTCCTCAAGAGCACCCAACAGACCAGCTTTGAAGAACACCTACAAGAATAACAAAAAGATATTAGTGGTAGCGTGATGCAGAAGCCAAGTAATCCTCCTTAACATAAAGGTGACCTGGGTTACACTATATTCCCCATTATAATAGTTATAAAATTAAATGACCTAGAATAGGGATTTTTGTGCTTTCATGTTTGGGGAGGTATGACAATTTCCCAAGCACTGAGGGGGTCCATATACAGATGTGGCCATTAAGAATGCACGTCTTTCACACAGCAGCCTGCAATTCACCACTCCTGTAATTACATAACAGTAAAGTAATGCTTAAATTATCCTTAAAATATACGGAATAAAATATAACATACAGGCCTACAGTTGCTTTATGTTTGTTTTATGTTTTTTTTCTTCTGCAGAAATAATAAAGTAAATGAATGTTTGACAGTTATAGGCTATAGCGATACATTAATAATCAGTCTGAGCTGAACAACAAGGAAACTCTTGCTAAGCGTGACAATAGTCTACAAGTTTACAGTGGTTGTTTCATGCTAGATTATCTGAACTAAATGAACATATTTTAACAGGTTTCCAGCTTTTAAAATGAATGTTTTTAAACAGAAAAAAATAAACCCCAACAAAACTACCACTAACAAAAATAGCCCCCCAAAAATGACACAACAGGCTCAGCCCAAAGTTTTAGTATAATAATAATTATAATAACACAGCTGTTTTTAGTGGAACATGTCTACTGTACAGCGTGAAAAAATGCTGCAAAATGCAAACTGTTTTCCTCTGTTTCATCACTTCATTTGCACTTACAAAAACACAGGCCGTGTCTTTATTTAATTTTGAAAATGTTATTTTTAGGTCACATTATGTAGCCAAAATTAATTTTTAAAATTTGTTTTTAAAATTAAATTTTGTTTGTCTGTCAAATTCAAACTCATGTCACTCGTATCAAAGGATAAGCATTAATGAAAACCTGTACTTGCTCACTACGACACTCTCTTGTGGTTGGAAAAAAAAAAAAAAACATTCTTAATTTCTTTGTTCTCTTAGTGCAAACGGCCTTTGCCAGCAACACGGGATATTTACACTTTAAAATTAAGCTGATAGAGCAAAGCTTGCCTTGATTTAATGTTCTCTGCCCCTACTGATCATGTCTTTCCTGTGTTAGAGTATTCCTTGTGGTCCTGCGTAACACACCGTGGTCACGTGTGATCCCTTTCCTCTGTGCGTGCATTCTCAGTGGCCACATCTGTAGAATTGTTTTGCTGAATCTGGTGTGGAATAACTTGATTGGCACAAAGCCTAGATCTGAACTCCTAGCAAACAGCTTCAGGATGAATTGTCTACATTCAATTCTTTAGATGTGATTGTGTGCTGCAGCATTATGCCATTAATTAGAGTTAAAGTACTTTTGGTTTTGGTCATGTAGAATATTTACTGAGTATCTCACCTTGGTGTGTCCAAACTTGTACTGAGTGTGGTCAACATCAATAGAGCCCAAGAGTTTCTCTGAAGCCTTTTTGTTGTCAATGAACTGACCCTCAGGGATGACGCTAGCATTTAATACTTTGTATCTAGAAGACATTCAGGGGAGAGTCATTTTCTTGTGAAGACATAAAAAAATGTCCTAAAATGGTGAAGATTAGGCGGTGTGTCATTTCTAATTATGAGTTTACAAAATAGTGTCTTCACCTCTGCTTGAAGTCACCGTAGAGGATTCTGCTGGGGAAACCCTTCCTGCAGATTCTGATACCCTCCAGCACACCATTACACCTGAGCTGGTGGATAACCAGGAAGTTCTCCATCAGACCTGAAATGCAAATGTTCTTGAGGTTCCAGAAATATTGTCAAAACTGTGATCCATTTGAGTCTTCAGAGATAAAGTTTACCTGGAGTCTTGGACTCATTAGGAATCAAGCAGCGCACAAAGTGAGGGTGAGTGCTCCTCAGGTTACTCATCAGCTTAGCCAAGTTCTCCTGTGGAAACGTTTATGAGATTAGTTTAGTCTTTAATAACAATATTCACATCCTTCATTAAATAAGAGAATCTGTTTACCCTAAAAAGTGCAGACACAGTCTGGAAGGAACCACCCTTCTTCTTGCCTTTCTTTCCACCACCACCCTCTGTTTTATGTCAAAGGAAGACTGTATTATTGATTTTGTGTTGCTTTATATTAAGCTGTTAATCAATAGATTGATATCTGATAATGAGGGATATTAACTGCTCTGTCATCATCTTGCATAGATATACTTGATGTTTTCATGAAGTTTTAGAATATGTGATGACATAGTGAAGGTAAATTTATCTTTTCTTTGTTCTGCACGTAATTAAAACTTCACATTGAGGAATTCAGATGTTCGTACCTTCAGCAGCTCCATGAGTGACATACAGGAAGGCCAGCACTTTGAGTGATGACTTTTGGTAAAGTTGCACAACAGAGTCGTTCAGTGGATCCTTGTTCTTGTCCAACCAGCCAACAATGTTGTAGTCCACAGTGCCGGCATAGTGCACCAGAGAGAAGTGGGCCTCTGCCTTACCTTTGGCAGGCTTGGGCTTCTGGAAAGCTGCAGTTTTGCCCAGATGCTGATCATGCAGCTTGTTTTTGAAGCTTGTGTCTGTAGCCTTGGGGAACATGCACTCCTCTTCAAGGATGGAGAAGATGCCCATTGGCTGTTGAAGAAATATTCATACTCATTTACAGGCACAAAGACAATAGTCAGTTTAATGCATTGAACGTCCTCTTACCTTCTCAATGAGCTCAATGCAGGCGGCCAAGTCCATACCAAAGTCAATGAACTCCCATTCAATGCCTTCTTTCTTGTACTCCTCTTGCTCCAGAACAAACATGTGGTGGTTGAAGAACTGTTGCAGTTTCTCATTTGTGAAGTTGATGCAAAGCTGCTCCAAGCTGTTGAACTGATAAATCAACAGAGGCAAGTTCTTACTGCTGACTGTCATCTTTTATATCTGGATTCTTACAGAGACATGAATGACTGATGCTCACATCAAAGATCTCAAATCCAGCGATGTCCAGCACACCAATGAAGAACTGTCTGGGCTGCTTGGTGTCCAACATCTCATTGATACGGACGACCATCCACAAGAACATTTTCTCATAGACAGACTTGGAGAGAGCCGAGACTGCGTTGTTCACCTGAGAAATACAAAAGTCAGTGTAATTGATATTTGACTTTATTTTTTGCAAGTATGAACGACTCTTCTGAATGCCTGTGGGACATTTCTGGGTTTATTGATCTATTGAGTAGGTAAGTGAACACCTGTGGAACTGTCTGGCCTTTGGTCACCATCTCGTTCCCGACCTTCACTCTGGGGTAGCACAGAGCTTTCAGCATGTCAGCAGAGTTGAGGCCCATGAGGTAGGCGATTTTATCGGCCACTGAGGAAGAACAGTTTTACGCATTATTTTCACTAATGAAGTCAATGTTTGCATTCTAATTTGTGTTAATAACACACCCTACCCTCAGTGCCGTCAGGTTCGGCCTGCTCCTCTCTCTGCTTCTGTTTGAACTTCATGTTCCCATGATGCATCACAGCACCCGTCAGCTTGTAGATGCTGATTTTTTCATCACCACTGAAGCCCAGAATGTCAATGGCAGTCTGTTTTTACACCGACCAAATTAATCACATAATGCATTAATGTTTTTTTTTTTTTTTTTTTTATCATTTTACACCAGTTCATGCTATAATGCCTTTTAATTTTACGTCGGAAACATTGCTCGTAATCTGAAAATACCAGTAGTGCTAATAATAAAAACACAGTTGTCCACATACATCTGTGGCAATGAACTCCTCCACATCATTGATGCTCTTGACAGTGATTTCACCCTGGCTGATCATTGGATAGTCATAAGGGTTGGTGGTGATGAGCAGGGCCTCTGTAAAGGATTGATGTGCAGCATGTTAATGGTGCTCTCAAACAAGGAAATAACTGAAACACACAATCCTGTAGATTTCTAACCGAGCAGCTCTGGCTTGTGTCCAGTCATGAGCTGGTAGAAGATGTGGTAACTCCTCTCAGCAGACAGCTGGAATGTTACTCTGGACTTTTCCAGCAGATCTTTAAACAAATGGTGAAAAAATACATTGAATTCAGTTGACAAAATCCACTTTAAAATTAAAATTTTTGGAATAACATTGTTTACTCACATGTTTCAATATCAGCTGAGGCCAGTTTTCCAGTGGTCCCAAAGTGAATCCTGATGAATTTACCCTACAGAGATTGAAATTATTTACAAAAGCTCAACAGTTTGGCAACTCTGAAAGTGTAAAATATTTTGTACAATGTTATAATGATTCATAAGTACAGCTTACAAAACGAGAGGAGTTGTCGTTCCTCACAGTCTTGGCATTACCATAAGCCTCCAGCAGAGGGTTGGCTGCCACGATCTGGTCCTCCAGTGATCCCTAATGTATTTGTAGGGCAGTAGAAAGGTATGAGGTGAAGCACAAATACTGTAATGCATAAGTTGTCTAGAATAATTATTCACTAACCTGCATTTTTCCAGGGACCGGCTCTGCCTTCTTCGGTCCAGACATCGCACCAACAGTTGCAAAGTACTGAATGACACGTTTTGTGTTCACAGTCTTTCCTGCACCAGATTCTCCACTGTGCATTGATACAATGATCATCATTTAGTCGTATATCTTCAATTAATTTTTATATGTAATTGAAAAGCTTTAGGTTATTCCACCAGAACAATATTTACTCACGTAATCAGGACAGACTGGTTTTCACGATCTGAAATGACACAGTGGAATGTTAATAATGCTTCTTACAAAGCACTTACTAAATGAACCAGCTGAAAACCTCAGTTAGGTATGTCTAGTTGTTAACTAGATACGCTAAAAATTAAGTAACTAAAAACATTATTACTGCTCTTTTATACAAATTATTAAACAATTTTCATTTTTTTTCAGTACAGTACATTATATAAATTGGCATACATATTATCTGTGTTTAGTTTATTAACCTTCTGACATTGTCGTAACAATTTCTAGACAATGCATTATACACTAATACTTCATACTTCATAGTCTTTTTAACTCTCATTTGTTGACACACTTCCAGAATCCACTTACCAGTGAGCATGAACTGGTAGGCGTTGTCGGAGATGGAGAAGATGTGAGGTGGGGCTTCAATCCTCTTTTTGCCTCTGTATCCAGCCACAACAACTGAGTCGTACACTGGGAGCCACTTGTAGGGATTGACAGTGACGCAGAACAAGCCAGAGTAGGTCTGAAATGGAGATAGATAGACCAGTTTTACAATGTTGCCGCCCCCTCCTAGGAATAAAACATGATTGACTTACGTAGATCATCCATGCTGCGTAACGCTCTTTGAGGTTAAACAGCACAGCAGGCTCATTGAGGTGGGTCATCATGGCCATGTCCTCAATTTTGTCAAACTTGGGAGGATTCATGGGGTGGATGTCGTCTTCTTTTACCGTGAGAGTCTATAATGAACGTTGATCAGAAATCAAGAAGAATGCGACTTCTTTTTGTACAAACATTTGTAACATTTCATATATCTGATCTTATCCATGATACTTACTTTCCCACACAGAGTTTTGACGGTAGCTTTACCACCCTCTTTACTAATAAGAGTACCCTTCAGGTACATCTCAGCTGGCTCTGCCACGAAATATGCCGTTTTGGCATCAAAGGGGGTATTCTGGGCCTCGATTCTCTCTCTTTCTGGCTTCCGGAGGTAAACGGCCGCCGGACCGAAACATTCCATTTCACCATCTCCCATGATGGCACTTCACTGTAGAGCAGAACTGGCATCACAATGCTGATACTGTTGATTTGGCTCACTTTTTAACTTCAATTAAAAGTTTCATTGCAATATTTTGCCTAACATTTAACACTGACACTAATACATTACAATGTTTGTGCATTTATGAAAACAAATTAGTAAAACTTCCAAAAAGATTACACACATTGTCAGCATCATTTGGCAAGTAACGAACTTTGAATCTTACATTATTAGCACTTTACCTTGTATGATGCTCAAAGAAAAATAGCAGGAGGATAGTTCAGGATTCTGAAAACAACAACAACAAACAAACAAACAAAAAAGGAGTGTTCCAAGATGATTTTTCACTACATAGGTTAGAGTACATGTATTAGCATATAATTTCAATAATTTCAGTCTTCGAAAAATGCAAACAAATAGCTTACCCACCTTTGATGAGCCACTGTGTGCTAGAATCAGAGGCTGTCATTTATATAGTGTTGTTACTGAACAGTCAGCAGAACTGTCCAGCTCGATTTGGTCATGTAGTTCTAATTGGTGTATGGTAACGTAACTCCGTCCCAGTGTAAAATAGAAAGACGGCAAGTTAACATTTGTTTTTGTTTGTTTGTTTGCCGCAAGATGCAAGGTTTTTAGTTGTTACTATCTTTTACTTCAAATAAAAAACAATTTCTAAACATAATTTCATAATGTTGAGATGTTTTCTTGTTAAAAGGATAGCCTACTCATAGACTATTGGATAATGCACTTTTGTACATTGTTGAAAAAGTTTTTGCAATCCATGTGTTATGTGTAGGTTGTACTGTTGTTTTTAATGTAGGTTTTCTTGCTTGCTTGCAGTGTTTAATTTGATTTCACGTCTTATTTCAGTGTAGCATCCTTAAAAGTAATGCAACTTGGCACAGAGGAGTAACTTGGTTTGGATGTGGAGAAGCAGTCAGCTGTCACTAGGATTCAGTTTCGGGAGTGACAGCAGGACCAGCAAAAGTTAATGAGTAAAAGTTTATTCTTTTAAAAAATGGTAATATACAACTTATTTGTGGCCAACCGCTTGATTAATTGATGTCATACACCACACTGACCAAGTTTCAACACTTGTTTCTGGACATTTAGTGTTATTTCCTCTTTCAAATCAAATAAAGTCATGTGAGTGTGTTTGCATATAATATCAACTTTTCACATATATTTGTTTAAATCTTTTACGGAATCATGAAGAACTTACTGCATGTAATATTTTGTTTAATGTGGGCAGAGATTTTCCTCTTGACCAATTTGAGAAGTTTGGCCAGCATGACCTAGAAGATTTATTACAAGAGATGGACTGCAACAGTCCAAGTGAAAATAATATCTTTGGCAGATTTTTTATTTGGCAATTCACCTCAGTAGTCACTGCAATACTAATCTTGTTTCACAGTGATATTATGACTCTCAACGTTATAAACAGCATGTTCTTATATGGAGAAAACATTAAATATAGCACAGTGAGAGCTTCTGTTTGTATGATGAGGTTTGGGTCACTCGTTTAGGCAACAGTGAACACTTACCTGACCCATCATGACACCACCAAAATCTCTCTGTAAGTACACTGATTTGTCATTTTATAAAAAATGCAATGAAGAGTATATGATTTGCTCTAGATTCTCTAGATTTATGTGTAGATGTTGAGATTTATTAGTTTAGGAGTGTACTATTGTTATATATTGTTCAATGCTATTAACAGAGTTACAAGCTTGAGAATTTTTTCTTGATAAATTTACAAAAAATGAACTTCAGGATGTGATGTAGTACTTATCCATCATTGGGCCAAATGGTTCTGAGCACGAGCATGTGTATGAACTCAGTGTATGAACTCAAATATATGTAGCATCAAACCACCAAATCATTTACTTGCCTTAAATGTCCAGTCAGTTTTGCACTGTTGATCCAGTTTGCAGTTAAGTATTTTGAGAGTAAAATACCATCTTCAACAAGTAAAATAGTCAAGTCAGAATACAGGCAACTAAAACAAAATGCACTGGTAGCCTAAGAAAGTTGCAGAGCAGACAACAGTCTGGAGGGATTTTAGAGAATGGTGGAAAAACAACCAGTCAGCACCTGTTCTGTCACTGAAAATGCCTTGTTAATGACAGATCCGAGATGAATAGAAATACTGCTTCAAGGTGAGTGGAAAGTGTCAGTAAATGATTTTATTTGTTAATGCAGTACAGTTCTCTCAGTGAATCTTTAAGTTTTTCCATATCAAGGCAATAACAAAAAAACTATCTGGCCCTTGGCAGGTCTTACAATTTGAAAAATTAAAACCTCAAGTAAGCAACAACACATGACATATCATACGTGTCATTATTTAACAAAAATAAAGCCAAAATGGAAAAGCCTTATTGTTAACATAGGAATTAAGAGGCTAAGTAGCAGTTAGGCACTGCTGATCAATTGCCTTTGATTCACTGATCGTCAGTGGAAGACATTCAAGACAGACACCAGTCATACCAAAAGTCACACATACTGGTGGAGGGCTAATGATTATGGGCTTGTTTTGTAGCCACAGGATCTGGGCACCTCACATTCATTGTGTCAACCATGAACTCCTCTGTATAACAAAGCATTCTAGAGTCAAATGCGAGGACGTCTGTCAGAGAGCTAAAGCTGGGACAAAATTGGGTCATACAACGGGACAATGATCCCCAGCACACCAGCAAATCTACAACAGAACGGCTGAAAAGAAAAGAATCAAGTAACCTCATCCTAACTGAAATGCTGTGGTGAGAGCTGTGCATAAACAAAAGCTTACAAACCTCAATAAACTAGAGCAACGTTGTAAAGAAGAGTGGGCCAAAATTCCTTCAGAATGATGTAAGAGACTGATAAATTCATACAGAAAATGATTACTTGATCTACAGGCAGTTGAATCATAGAGAGTGTCCTTAGTTTGTGTCCAAGGCTTATCCAGCTTTTTTTTTTTTTTGGTTAAATAAGTTATGACACGTGTGATATGTCATGTGCTGTTGTTTATGAGAGGTTTTATTGATAATTTTTTTATGTCCTGAATACAGAAAACTGAGGAATTCAATAGGATGTCCTAACTTTTTCACACACACACACATATCTAATTCCACCCTAGCTTGTGTATTAATGTACCTTATTCTAATAACTGTCATTGTATACTGCAAATATTGTTGATTTTATGATACATTGACAGGCCACTTTGAATAGAACCATCAGCTGAATGGATACATCTAAATGCTTGAAAGTAGTTTCTTATGGTTGACAATAAAAAAGCAGGACAGCATAGAAACTCTATTTCCTTTTATTGGACACAAATGAAAACCCAGCACTAATGAAAACCCAGCAGTATATGCTTGCTTGTAGGTGTCTTCTCTTCTTCTTTATCCTTACACTAGAATTTGCACAGAATAACACAATTGTGTTAAAAAAAAATGTCAGCATGTTCAGCATGTTTAGCTTTGCAGAGTACAGATCTACATCATAAAACTTGATGTCTAATTTTACAGTTACTCCATGTCTGTTACCTTTCCAGGATCACGGCTTTTAGCTCTCAGTTTGTTGACCTGGGACTCAGTAATGTCATTGCGCTCCTTTCAGAGCATTGCACTCGTGACACTGAATGTACTGAATAGAGAATGTCAAAACTTCACACTCAAGACATTTGACATTAGACTTACAGCTTCTTTAGCCTGGCGCTTATAGGCCTTCACTTTCAGCTGTAGCTTGTCTACCAGATCCTGCAGTCGGATCACGTTCTTCTTGTCTTCCTCAGTCTTTGGGTGTAAACATTGGCATCTTAGATAAACTATGTATATTACAATATTTTAATTCCTAAATCTGGCATAGTTCTACCTGGTAGGTGAGCTCCTTCGCTCTCCTTTCATATTTGCGCACTCCTTTCACAGCGTCTGCACCACGTCTCTGTTCAGCTTCAACTTCAGCCTCCAACTCGCGCACCTTCAGTACAGAGTTATTGTTGTCATCTGTCAAATCGCTGCCATAGCCGGTTCATCTAAGATTGTATTTAGCTTGTAATTTACCCTGGACTCCAGTTTCTGGAGCTGTTTCTTTCCACCCTTCATGGCCAGACTCTCAGCCTCATCCAGACGGTGCTGCAGGTCTTTGACAGTCACCTCCAGGTTCTTCTTCATCCTCTCCAGGTGAGCACTGGTGTCCTGCTCCTTCTTCAGCTCCTCAGCCATCATGGCAGCCTAAAATATGAGCCAAATGAAATGAACTTGTCAACAGCGATAGAAATGCCTTCCATGAAGATTTCCTTTGTTACCACCTGCAGATAAACCAAGTCAAATAACTGTTAGAATAGAGTAAGAGAATATAAACACTCACATCAGTGATGGCCTTTTTGGCCTTCTCCTCTGCATTTCTGGCCTCCTGGACTGCATCATCCACATCACCTTGAACCTGGACCAGATCAGCCTCAAGCTTCTTCTTAGTGTTAATTGGACTTGTATTCTGTGGGATTTAAGCAGGTAGTTTAGTCTAAGTTGAACTAAAACTAGGATATCATGTAACCTGAATTTTTTTAATAGTTTTTTTTTTTTTTTTTTGTACTTGAGAGTGCAGCAGCCCCACTCGCTCGCTGGCATCAACCAGCTCCTGCTCCGCCACTTTGCGGCCTCTCTCTGTTTGCTCCAGTGCAACTCTCAGCTCCTCAATCTCTGCTTGCATCAGGTTATTCCTGCGCTCCACCATGGCCACCTGCTCCTTCATGTCCTCCTGTCCTCTGACAGCTTTATCAAGGTGCAGTTGGGCATCCTGTGGTATGTTTTTGTTTTTGTTAGTTGCATGGCATGCTGTGATTAATTCATGCATCATATTCATCATTCAAACATTTATTGCGTGTTGTAATTCCTCATTCTACAGAAAGATACCTTAAGTTGGCCTTGGATGTTCCTGAGCTGTCTCTGGGCCTCTTTTAGGAAATTAATTGATTTGACGGTACTTCAGCTACGAAGACAGTCTCCACTGTCTTTTTGGCTTTCTCTAACTCATGAATGCTCTTGTTCTCCCTCTCCAGGGTCTCGAGGTGGTCAAGAGTTTCTTCATAGGAGTTCTTCATTTTGAAAAGCTCAGTGCTGAGAGAACGAGCTTCTTTCTGAGCACCTTCTAGTTCAGCCTGGCCTTCCTCATGCTTCTGCTTCCACTCTGCTAGGACCTGACAATGGGAGAAATGTAGTCATTGTTAATTAGCCAAGTCCATGGATCAAGTTTTAGATTTATAGGTGATCTACATCATTTCTACATTGTCAAAGTTTCTCTGCTTCTTGTCAAGGTTGGCAGCCAATGCATTTGCCCTCTCCACATCAATCATGAGGTCCTCTACTTCACCCTGCAGTCTCTGTTTGGTCTTTTCCAGTGAGGCACACTTGGAGTTCACCACCTCAATGGATTCTTCAGCATCCTGTAGATGCTGGGCAAGCTTTTTCCTGAAGAAAGTGGGATGAAATCTTTCGTAATGTTTGTGATATTAAATTTAGGGTGCTGGAGACATTTTTCTTTCCTATATTTACTTGGCCTCCTCAAGCTCCTCAGTGCGTTGGATGGCATCAGTCTCATATTTGGTTCTCCACTGAGCCACCTGTTGGCCTTAGACATTCCACGCTGGAGTTCAGCTTTGGCCTCCTCATACTGCTCTCTGAGCAAATCACAGTCATGGCGGGCAGACTGAACCGCATGGGCCAGAGCATTCTTGGCCTTAAAGTCAGAAAAACATTAAAGTGAAAATGTTTCCATTCCTTTTGTACATGCTAGGTTCATACTTATACAAAGTTATTGATAAGAGAAGGTTTTTTTTTGGTGGGTACTGTTGGAAATTTTTCTTAGAGACCAGGAGACGTTTTTTGGATATCTTGAAGCAGAAGTTTTTCTTTATTCAGATACTCGCTGCTCTGCACTGCAGTCTTCAAAAAGTCGTCTAACTAAGGCAGTGATACATTGTAGTTTATATACATTTAGGGGGCAGTGCTTAGATCTGGAGACAAAGCACCTGGGTGACAACCCCAAACAAAGCATGCAAATGAAGTATTCAGGTATAGCAGCCTGCACCATTTACACCAGTCCTAATCCAATCATCATAACTACTCAAAGACTGAGCAGAGGTACCAAGAGCCATTACAAACAAAAGGTGAACATCTCAGTAATCTGGCTCATTTGACTTACAATAAGAGAACAGGAACTGGCAGGAACCTCTTGCTACAAACTTTGCTTGAGAGAATCATTTGTCTGATAACATCATATTTACCTTAAATGCTAAATACAATATAATTCACCTTAGTTTTTATGTGATGCTATGTCAGAACATAAGATCAGCATATTTTCAACAGATTCTTAAATTTGTAATCCTTCAGTACACACCTTAACCTCTTCTTCGATATGTCTTTTGAGTTCCTAAATCTGCTGAGTGTAAGCCTGTTTGCCTCTTGTCAGTTCTTTCTCCTCCAATTGACGGCCAAATTCACTAGTAAGAAACATTATATAATTTATAAAAGAGTCACAGAATCACCTTTTTTGCACAGTTCTGTGTCATTGTGTGCATGGTATATTCAGCATTTACATACCATTTTCAGTTCGGAGCCTTATTTATTAATTAAATTAAGAAACATCAACTTTTTTGAACTCACGGATATTATTCATACTTCAAGATTCGAAAGTAAAAAATAGTGCTAAGGTTAAAGTAGTTTTGTGAAACTAAAAATTAATATTTACTAAAAAAAAAATTCCCCAAGATTATACCCTTGATTTAGCCACAGCCTCCATGTTGCTTGTCAAGTCATCAATCTCCATCTTGTATTCACTCTTCTCCTTCTCCAGCTTCTGCTTGACCCACTGGAGGTTGTCGATCTGTTCTCCGAATTCAGCTTCACGCTTCTTGTTCATCTCAATCTGGGCAGCAGTGGCACCACCGGCTTCCTCAAGCCTCTCGCTGATCTCTTCAAGTTCCCTGGAGAGATCAGCTCTCTGCTTCTCCGCTTTAGTATGAGCAGCTCGCTCTGCCTCAATTTCCTCTTCCACCTCTTCAATACGGGCCTTATTGAGGAAAAACAACATTTTGTGAAATATGTAATGTGCATTTGCCCAGCTATCCATCTACTTTACAGTTTTACATGGAAATAATTGTTTAGCATTACCTGAAGTTCTTTGATCTTCTTCTGAAGCTGTGCTCCCAAAGACTTCTAACATCTGATGTGCACTCACTTTTTTTAACTTCTCTTATGATTGCTGTTTTTCATTCTCCAGGTCCATTATGGACTCCTTGGCCAGTTTCAGATCACCCTCAACCTTCCTCTTTGCTCTCTCAAGGTCCATACAGAGCTTCTCTTGCGACAGTGAGCCCTCAAGCTATTTTAAAAGAAACCAGAGCAATAAAATATAAGTTAGCAACAATATTAATTTTCAATTGATTTATTTTCTTATTAAGTCAAGTCAAGTCACCTTTATTTATATACCGCCTTTAACAATACAGAATTGTGACAAGGCGGCTGTACAGTATTAGATAGGAAACAGTACATCAACAATGCCAAAGGCAACAGTAAACACTCACATTTTAGGTAAAGGTAGTTAATCAAAAACAATAAAATAAAATGCAATATTGTGTTGAGAGAAAGTGTCCCCAACTAAGCAAGCCAGAGGCGACAGCGGCAAGGAACCAAAACTCCATCGGTGACAAATGGAGAAAAAAACCTTGGGAGAAACCAGGCTCAGTCGGGGGGCCAGTTCTCCTCTGGCCAAAGGTCCCGTGGTCTTGTGCCGACAGCCGTCTAGGTGACGAGGTCTTCACTGTGGATCCGTCTCTGGGGCTCATCTAGTTGATGTGGACTCCGATGACATTCAGGGCTGTAGAGGTCGTCACTGGGTGCTGATCCACCATCTGGGCTGGGTTCGGACTGGATCCGGGGGACTGCAGTGACCATCTGATCTGGATACGGACTGGATCTGGTGGTTAATGTGACCTCGGGATAAGAGAGAAACAGACTAATATTAGCGTAGATGCCATTCTTCTGACGATGCACTGAGTACATCGGGTGTTATGGGAAGTGTTCCTGGTTCCGGTTGACCTAATTAATGCAGCCTAACAATCCTTTAACGGATTTGAATTATAAGAATATGTTGATGTGTTATGTGTAAGCAAGGTGTAAGCATTGCACATTGGTATTACATTCCAAATATCTTACATCATCCACTTGCTGCTCAAGCTTTGTCTTCCTCTGCCTGAAGGTCATCAAGAGTCTGCTGGTGTGCCTCTTGGAGGGCTTTCTTCTCTTTGGTCAGCTTGCTAATGCTCTCATTTTCACCTAAATGGAAACATTGTTTATTGGTTTTGTTCTCAAGAGCTGGAACCACTGCAGTGTAAACATGTGAAGATGTGAAAAGAATATTGACCTTATTTTCTGTTGCATGTTTCTCCACTTTTGCCAAGGTGAGCTCCAGATCATCAATGTCTTTCCTCAGCTCAGAGCATTCCTCCTCCAGTTTCCTCTTCTTGGCAGTCAGTTCAGCATTGATTTCCTCCGCATCCTCCAGTCTCTCGTTGGTCTCGTTGAGTTTGGCCTCGAGCTGGATCTTGCTTTTGATGAGACCTTCACATCTCTTCTCAGCATCAGAGAGATTTTCTGATTCCTGTTCATTGAGATAGATGAAGTTAATGACTTATGTTGAGCTTTGTTGAGTCTATTTTTACTGAAAAAGAACTAAAGTACTCACAGCAGCTACTTGAAGTTGAAGGTCATTTTTGTCCTGAAGAAGTGACACCATTTTCTCCTCAAGCTCCTTCTTTTTAGCTAATGCATTTGCTAGAACCTCCTTGCCTTCTTTCTTTCCATCGCCGCCCTCAGCTGTTTTACATAACTAAAATTGTTATCACCAAAATTTGTCGATTCCACAATAATCTTCATTTACATTTTCATCAAATCTCTATGTGATTATGTCTTGCACATAATTAAAAGACAAAGAAATCAGGAAGTGCAGATATTCATACCTTCAGCAGCTCCATGAGCGGCATACAGGAAGGCCAGCACTTTGAGTGATGACTTTTGGTAAAGTTGCACAACAGAGTCGTTCGGTGGATCCTTGTTCTTGTCCAACCAGCCAACAATGTTGTGGTCCACAGTGCCGGTGTAGTGCACCAGAGAGAAGTGGGCCTCTGCCTTACCTTTGGCAGGCTTGGGCTTCTGAAAAGCAGCAGTTTTGCCCAGATGCTGATCATGCAGCTTGTTTTTGAAGCTTGTGTCTGTAGCCTTGGGGAACATGCACTCATCTTCAAGGATAGAGAAGATGCCCATTGGCTGTGGAAGAAATATTCACACTCAAGTACAGGCACAATGATAATAGTTATTTTAATGTACTGAATGTCCTCTTACCTTCTCAATGAGCTCAATGCAGGCGGCCAAGTCCATACCAAAGTCAATAAACTCCCATTCAATGCCTTCTTTCTTGTACTCCTCTTGCTCCAGAACAAACATGTGGTGGTTGAAGAACTGTTGCAGTTTCTCATTTGTGAAGTTGATGCAAAGCTGCTCCAAGCTGTTGAACTGATAAATCAACAGAGGCAAGTTCTTACTGCTGACTGTCATCTTTTATATCTGGATTCTTACAGAGACATGAATGACTGATGCTCACATCAAAGATCTCAAATCCAGCGATGTCCAGCACACCAATGAAGAACTGTCTGGGCTGCTTGGTGTCCAACATCTCATTGATATGGACGACCATCCACAAGAACATTTTCTCATAGACAGACTTGGAGAGAGCCGAGACTGCATTGTTCACATGAGAAATACAAAGGTCAGTGAAACTGATATTAGACCTTTTTTTTTCTTCAATAATAAATGTGTTTTCTGAATTTACATGGGACATTTCTAGGTTTTTTCATCTATTGAGTAGGTAAGTGATCACCTGTGGTACTGTCTGGCTTTTGGTCAACATTTCGTTCCCAACCTTCACTCTGGGGTAGCACAGAGATTTTAGCATTTATAATGGGAGGAGTTGTGATTCCTTACAGTCTTGGTATTTCCATAGGCCTCCAGCAGTGGGTTGGCAGCATTGATTTGATCCTCTAGTGACCTCTGGTGAGCATTTAAGTAATTTCTTCATGTAGAATAATTCTGTCGCTGTACTTTGGATAATATTTGATTGTTTAGTGTTGTCACCTGGGTTTTGCCAGGGACAGGTTCTGTCTTCTTTGCTCCAGACAGCGATTGTCGCAAAGAACTGGATCACACGTTTGGTGTTGACAGTTTTTCCTGCACCAGATTCTCCACTAAGTGGATGTGTTAAAGCAGGAAAATAACACATTTCAGAATATTAGAAATGACTTGTTTGATAAATCAGTTTTATTTTTAGTGTTTCTTTAAAAATTGTAATCATCAGACAGTACAGTTACATGCACACGTATGTTCAAGCTGCTAAAAGACATGAAACCGCCATTCACACATATGTGGTGTGGTCTTACAAAGGAAAGGAAAGGAAGGATGTGCCGTGTGGCCAAGTATGGTGACCCACACTCAGAATTTGTGCTCTGCATTTAACCCATCCAAGTGCACACACACAGTAGTGAGTAGTGAACAAACACACACCTGGAAGAGTGGGCAGCCATATTGCTATCGCTGTGGCGCCCGGGGAGCAGTTGGGGGTTTGGTTCTTGTCAAGGGTCTCACCTCAGTCACTAATCATTCTTTCCCCCCACCGACAATCCCTGCCAGACCTGAGACTCGAACCCGTGACCTTTGGGTCTCTCTAACCATTAGGCCGTGACTGCCCAGAAACATTGCCTGGAGATGCTGGGGATTGCACTCTGCCACTGAGCCACATCTGCACTGAAGCAAAACTCTGATTGTTACTCTGTAACTGATTGTTACATTCATCAATATCATGACACGGGCCAAAGATGAGTTCTCACTATGTTGTAATTAACAACAATTAAGACGTCCTGTCTTAATTAGTTTTTGATTTGTTTATACTGTGTTAGAGAACATCCTGTAGAGCGGATAATGGGTTGAGATAATGATACTGTAATCAGGGTGAATTGACACCTTGATGAATAAAAAGAAAATCTGAAAATAAGCCACCAATTCTGTGATTTAAAAATTGTACTTGATGTATTTATGGGCATTACTTATGATCAAGCGCCTTAACCTTGAGAAAGGGTTGTTATGTGAAGGTATCAGTTACTGGAGTTCAGAAATTGTTTGGGTCTTATGTTGAGCATAAGCTTCTTCAAGTGTCTTGGCACAACAGTAGAGCCCAGTTTAGCCGTGGAGGAGCTCTCAGATGTCACTGGGATTCTGTTGCCAGAGGTTAGGGTTACTGAACTTGTGCATATGGTGACACGTATAGCCAAACCTATGAAAGGGAAAGAGATGTGTTTGGTGGTATTTCCAAATTAATAACAGATTAAAACGATGCTACAAGCAACCATCCAACAAAGCTTTTGATATTCTTTAAGCAACCTTGTTTTCATGTAGTGGTCTCTAATTGGCATCCTAATCAGATGAATAATGGAATTCACTAATACTAAATAAGACATGTAGCAGTTGTTGGGGAATAAACACATTAAAGCATCTGATTTCATCAGGTTCTTATTTGGACTAAATGCCAGCTTTGTTTTAGCCATGCATTTCTCGTTCATTGCTCATTTATTGTTTATTATTGTTAAGTCATACTTTTAGGTCTGTAATGTCTTAGGGCTTTACCAAAGAGTCTGTTTTACGGCTGGACGACATGACGATATGTAACCACAATACATGTGATCCTTCGATCTAGCTGTATTGTTTTTATAGGGTTATGGTTAGGTCTAGCATATATATCAGTGCTGCAAGACATTCAAATGCAATCATGATTCGGATGCAATTATGTCTCGAGTGATGTTTCTGAGAGGTAATGAACACATTAAAGCATGAACGCTCCCCTGATTTCTACAGTGATCTTGAGGATAGCATGATGTTGGGTGTGCCGTGTACTTGACCTTGTCCTTTTTTTTGCCTTGCAAGGACAATGCCTTTAGAACAGCTCTCCTAGAACCTGTGAAAAGCTGGCAGGAGGCCGTGGAATAAATTCTGAGGCGTAAGATGGGAACATATGGTCAGTGAAATTCTAAGGCATCTTTCCCCTAAGGGTGGACATATTAGGACTTTACACAAATATAGCTTGTCAGTCAGCAATGCCATCAGGGCTTTGCCATTTGTCAGCACAGGTCACAAGAGTTATTGTGGTGTCACATTGAAAGCTTTGATATCAGATGGTCACTCGCTTTAATCAACCCGTGTCTCTTACACTTTCATTTAGAAGACTATTGTAGGAAGCTGTTGATTTAGTTGGTCTTTAATTATTGGTCTTTTATTTGGTCATTTCCAAGGAAGACCTTCCATTAGCATTTATCTTTATGTATTCAGTTAGCAGGTGCTTTTATTCAGCAGCTTCATCAACTGGCGCACAGGCATGCTGCTCGTGCAGTGATTGTTCGGCTTTCCTGATGATGACATTCAGTGACATTCAGCTACACAACAGCACTCCGGTTCCGGTCTCGTGTTGCAGAGTGGTGTGCGTTTGTGGCTCCCTAGCGTTTTATTCTTCTGAGGAAATCTCTATTTTACTATTACTTTCTGTTGTTTAAAGTGATAAAATATAGCTTTTTCCCCACCAGATTTCTGTTATTATCCATCAAACTAATCCGATCGCTCGCTTTTAATCTATAACCGCGAGTGCAACGCCGCGCTGTGCGTTAGCATTCCGTTTGCCGGTTAGCCTGCCATTTGCGTTCCCACTCACGTCTCTATTCAGGTCTACTACCGCTTTCCTTTTTTCCTCGCTCTCGTTGATCGCTCGTTTTTATTCTACAACCGCGAGTGCAGCGTGTTTGTAGTGTGTTAGCCGGTTAGCTTGCCATTCACTTTTACTTTTTCTCTACGCCTTTTTCTACACAAGTTTCATCAGACAACAGTGGTGAGTTGAAATCGTTCTACAACTACGGTGAGTAATGGCTTCTTCTCCTTTCCTGGTAACCTGCATCACCTGTCATATGTATAGTTTATCAATCTCTGTCGGCAGCGAGGGATTCACATGTGATAAATGCAGGGAAATAGTTAGGCTGACAGAGAAGATTTCAGAACTAGAGACACGCATCCAAACTTTAATCGAGGATAGTAAGAATGCGAGGGCATTAGATACGGCTTTGGATGCGACTAGCTTAGGAAGTCCCGTACATTGTTCGGTTCCGGTAACTTCGCCTTTGCAGCAGGGCAACTGGGTGACTGTGAGACGGCATAGTCGCGGGTCAAAACACCGCTCTTCCGTTCCGATCAGAACATCAAACAGGTTCTCCCCACTCAGTGACGCACCCACTGAGAAACCTGATGAAAGTGCTCTAGTTATTGGCGATTCTATTGTACGGAACGTGAAAATAGAGACACCAGCCACCATAGTCCAATGTTTACCGGGAGCCAGAGCGCCTGACATCTTGGCAAATTTAAAAGTGCTGGCTAATGCTAAACGTAAATTCAGTAAGATCGTTATTCACGTCGGCACAAATGATGTTCGACTTCGCCAGTCGGAGATCACTAAAAATAATGTTAAAGAGGTGTGTGAACTTGCAAGTACGATGTCAGACACTGTAATTTGCTCTGGCCCCCTCCCTGCGTATCGTGGTGACGAGATACATAGCAGACTGTCGTCACTAAATGGCTGGATGTCTAAGTGGTGCCCGCAGAATAACATAGGTTTCATAGACAATTGGACAAGTTTTTGGGGCAGACCTGACCTGTTGAAAAGAGATGGTCTTCATCCCTCCAGGGGTGGTGCTGCTCTTCTCTCTAGTAATATGGCATATAGTCTTAGAGTTTGCACTTGACTAACTGGGGCCCAGGTCAGGAAGCAGACAGACTGGCTAATCCGACCGTCTGCTAGCCGCCTCACGTCACCAAAATCAGTTAATTCTCAGCACATAGAGACCCTTACACCTAGATATCATGCTATAGAGACTGTGTCTGTTCCCCGAGCTAGACAATACAAAAGACGTCCAAACCAATTTAAGAGTAACAATCTAATCAACGTTCAACAAATTAAAAATTTACATAATACAGAGAAACAAATGATAAAACTCGGCCTTTTGAATATCAGGTCCCTTTCCACAAAAGCGCTTTTTGTAAATGATATGATCATTGATCATAACCTAGATGTGCTATGTTTGACAGAAACCTGGCTAAAATCAGAAGATTACATTATCTTAAACGAGTCTACCCCTCATGATTACTGTTATAAACATGAGCCACGTCTAAAAGGTAAAGGGGGAGGTGTTTCTACAATTTATAGCAATATTTTTAGTGTTTCACAGAGAGCGGATTTCATGTATAACTCGTTTGAAGTAATGGTGCTTCATATAACATTATCCAGAGAAACAAGTGTTAATGATAAATCCCCCATGACGTTTGTACTTGCTACTGTATACAGGCCACCAGGGCACCATACAGATTTTCTTAAAGAATTCGCTGATTTTATATCTGAGCTGGTGTTGGCTACAGATAAGGTCTTAATAGTAGGTGACTTTAACATCCATGTTGATATTGAAAATGATGCACTGGCAGCTGCATTTACAGACATTCTAAATTCTATTGGAGTTAGACAACACGTGTCAGGTCCCACTCATTGTCGAAATCATACTCTAGACTTAATACTGTCACATGGAATTGATGTCAATGCCGTTGAGATTCTGCAGCAAAGTGATGATATCTCTGATCATTATCTAGTCTCGTGTATACTCCAGATAACTAAAACTGTAAATTCAACTCCTTATTACAAGTATGGTAGAACCATCACTTCTACTACAAAAGATTGCTTTCTAAGTAATCTTCCTGATTTATCTGAATTCCTCAGCATGTCCAATAGCTCAGAAAAACTTGATGATGTAACAGAAACTATTGACTCTCTCTTTTCCAGGACTCTAGATACGGTCGCTCCTCTGCGCCTAAGGAAGATTAAGGAAAACTGTCCGACCCCGTGGTATAACGAGCACACTCGCGCCCTAAAGAGAGCAGCCCGGAAAATGGAGCGCAGCTGGAGGAAAACAAAATTAGAGGTTTTTCGTACTGCTTGGCGGGAATGTACCCTATCGTACAGAAAAGCGTTAAAATCGGCCAGATCTGATTACTTTTCGACTCTTTTAGAAGAAAACAAACATAACCCTAGGTATTTATTCAATACAGTGGCTAAGTTAACAAAAAATAAAGAACCAACAGGCACTGACTGTGCCCATCAGCATAGCAGTAATGACTTCATGAACTACTTTACTTCTAAGATCGATACAATTAGAGACAAAATTGTCACCATGCAGCCGTCAATTACAGTGTTGCATCGGATAGTGCGCTATAGATCTCCTGGGGAACAATTCCACTCATTCTCTACTATAGGTCAGGAAGAATTGTATAAACTTGTTAAATCATCTAAACCAACAACTTGTATGCTAGACCCTATTCCATCTAGGCTACTAAAAGACTTGCTTCCAGATCTCATAGATCCTCTGCTAAATATTATTAATTCATCACTGTCATTAGGATATGTCCCCAAAACCTTCAAACTGGCTGCTATTAAGCCTCTAATTAAAAAACCACAACTTGACCCCAACGAATTGACTAATTACAGACCTATCTCGAATCTCCCATTTCTATCAAAGATATTAGAAAAGGTTGTATCCTCACAATTATCTTCCTTCCTACAGAAATATGATATCTGTGAGGATTTTCAGTCAGGTTTTAGACCATACCATAGTACTGAGACTGCTCTTATTAGAGTTACAAATGATCTACTCTTGTCATCTGATCGTGGTTGTATCTCTCTGTTAGTGCTACTGGATCTTAGTGCTGCGTTTGATACTGTTGACCACAACATTCTCTTGAATAGACTTGAGAATTATGTTGGCATTAGTGGTAGTGCATTGGCATGGTTCAAATCGTACCTATCTGACCGCCATCAATTCGTGGTAGTAAATGAAAAGGTATCATATCGATCACAAGTGCAGTATGGAGTACCGCAAGGCTCAGTACTAGGGCCATTACTCTTTACGCTTTACATGTTACCCCTGGGTGATATCATCAGGAAATATGGTGTTAGCTTTCACTGCTACGCTGATGATACCCAGCTCTATATTTCTTCGCGGCCCGGCGAAACGTACCAATTTGAAAAACTAATGGATTGTGTAGTTGAGTTAAAAAATTGGATGACAAGTAATTTCTTACTGCTAAATTCTGAAAAAACAGAGGTGTTAATTATTGGGCCTAAAACCTCAGCGTGTAATAACCTACAACACTGTCTAATACTGGATGGCTGCTCTGTCAATTCTTCGTCATCAGTTAGGAACCTAGGTGTGCTATTTGATGGTAATCTTTCCTTTGAAAACCACATCTCTAGTATTTGCAAAACTGCATTTTTCCATCTCAAAAATATATCTAAACTACGACCTATGCTATCAATGTCAAATGCTGAAACATTAATTCATGCATTTATGACCTCACGGTTAGATTATTGTAATGCTTTATTGGGTGGTTGTTCTGCTCGCTTAATAAACAAACTCCAGCTGGTCCAAAATGCAGCAGCTAGAGTTCTTACTAGAACCAAAAAGTATGATCATATTAGCCCGGTTCTGTCTACACTGCACTGGCTCCCTATTAAACATCGTATAGATTTTAAAATCTTGCTAATTACTTACAAAGCCCTGAATGGTTTAGCTCCTCAGTACCTGAGCGAGCTCCTATCACATTATAGTCCCTCACGTCCGCTGCGTTCTCAAAACTCTGGCAATTTGATAATACCTAGAATATCAAAATCAACCGCGGGCGGGAGATCATTTTCTTATCTAGCGCCCAAACTCTGGAACAATCTACCCTACAATGTTCGGGACGCAGACACACTCTGTCAGTTTAAATCTAGATTAAAGACCCATCTCTTTAACCTTGCTTACACATAACACATCAACATATTCTTATAATTCAAATCCGTTAAAGGATTGTTAGGCTGCATTAATTAGGTCAACCAGAACCGGGAACACTTCCCATAACACCCGATGTACTCAGTGCATCGTCAGAAGAATGGCATCTACGCTAATATTAGTCTGTTTCTCTCTTATCCCGAGGTCACATTAACCACCAGATCCAGTCCGTATCCAGATCAGATGGTCACTGCAGTCCCCCGGATCCAGTCCGAACCCAGCCCAGATGGTGGATCAGCACCTAGTGACGACCTCTACAGCCCTGAATGTCAGCGGAGTCCACATCAACTAGATGAGCCCCAGAGACGGATCCACAGTGAAGACCTCGTCACCTAGACGGCTGTCGGCACAAGACCACGGGACCTTTGGCCAGAGGAGAACTGGCCCCCCGACTGAGCCTGGTTTCTCCCAAGGTTTTTTTCTCCATTTGTCACCGATGGAGTTTTGGTTCCTTGCCGCTGTCGCCTCTGGCTTGCTTAGTTGGGGACACTTTCTCTCAACACAATATTGCATTTTATTTTATTGTTTTTGATTAACTACCTTTACCTAAAATGTGAGTGTTTACTGTTGCCTTTGGCATTGTTGATGTACTGTTTCCTATCTAATACTGTACAGCCGCCTTGTCACAATTCTGTATTGTTAAAGGCGGTATATAAATAAAGGTGACTTGACTTGACTTGACTTGGAAGACAGCTGAACTGGCCAAGTAACATTTTTTTAAACATGTATGATTATTAGCATGTGTAATTGATCTTGTCTGGCCTTTGGATTCTTTGTTGCTTAAGTGCTTAACTTAGGACAACTCAGAAGCATGAGTAAAATCTTTAGACAAATGTAATGTGGTTGAAACATGAAAATTGCGTGTTGCTAATGCATGTGTGTAGATATATACATTGTCTCAACATTGTCAAGGTTACTACTGATCAGTTCATTTTCACTGCGTCCAGATACATAGTAACAGTTGTCCACCTTTGTGTAAAATGTCTAGTTTCAGTTGGAGTTGGGCAGTCACATATTCCATTCTAAAAAATAGAGTCAAGTTTTGGGTTTTCTTGCACTTCATAAGAGTATATGCAGTATATATCTCTGGTTTTTACTACATAAATCCTGGGGTATCCCTTCAAGCAAGAAAAACAGGCGAGTAAATGGCATGCCAATATGCTGGATTTTCATAGTCTCAACCTTTACCCCTTGCCAAAATGTAGATATTTTTGGACATTCCCAAAATATACGTGTGTGATCCACTACCTTCCCACACCCTCTCCAACATTTCTCTGCTTCTGGACTCTTAATAAATTTTGATTTCACCAGTGGTGTTCTAAAAAGCCTAATTTTTGTTTTCCAGTTATGACTATTGACGCCCTTATGACATTCTGTACTCTTAAATCGATGAGTCAATAATTTCATTAAGTTCAGACTCCCACTTTGTCTTTATATTAGGTGTATCATCTGTTGAATCCAGCATTAGTTTGCTGTATATGTGCGCCACATGTCTTTTATGTAATGGGTGTAGTTCCTTTATATCGATGAAGTACTGTTCCACATTAGTTGGGCCTTTTTGAAATATTTCCCTTCCCTTATATTTCTTATTTGTAAGTATCGAAAGAAATCACTTGATGATAACATACATTTTTCTCGGTTGGAGATGGAGTGCAATGTACTTCAGTTAAATAACTGATCAATTATTATAAGACCCTTGTCAGACCACCTTTTGAAAGTAGCATTCCACCTAGACGGTAGAAACTCTACCAACGATGGGTTATCTGCAGTGAACACAGCTCTTGATAAGGTTGCCACAGCAAACAGCTGGTATTGAAGAAATTGGATTTCCAATAAATAATAATATGTCGTCTGCATATAGAGCAATCTTTTGACAATTACCAGGATCATCAGCTATTCCTTGTATATGACGATTGCATACAATATTTGTATCTTATAAATATGTCAAGAAACCCCATATATGCCAGCATTTGTTTTAAATCCATCCAATCTAACCTATCGAGTGCATCTGAACTGTGCATCTGTATGTTTAGAGCTCTCCTAACACTGGCAGTACCATGGCGTCCACTAACAAACCCTGTCTGGTCTGGCTTCACTAATTTTTAGTATGTGTCCGAATCCTCTCTGCTAAAATTGAAGTTAAAATGTTCAGATCCTGGCAGAGAAGGCTTATGGGCTTATAACTTGTGCATTGAGTGGGGTCTTTTCTGGCTTTATGGATAACTGTTATTACTGCCTCAGCCCATGGCTTTGGGGTATCTCTTTTCTTTAATGCATAGTTGTACATTCGATTTATGAAATTTATGAACAATTCATTTATGAAAAAATTCTACTCCTGGCGAGTTTACCAATACTTTTCTTAATTCCTTCCTCTGTAACGGGACTTATCATTACTTCAGGCTCTCACCTGTCAGTCTATTCAGTTTAAAAGAATCCTTATTTGACTTTTCATATATATATATATATATATATATATATATATTATAATAATCTTTAAATGCAATTTAAATTTCTGTAGAATTTCCGTAGGTTTTGATGTCATAATACCTGTACATGGATGTTTAATTTTCAGAATAGCTCTACTAGACTGGGCCTTACATAGTTGGAAAGCAAGCAACTGGCTCGTCCTATTACCACATTCACAATATTTTCTGCTTGTATATCTTAGAGTACCTTCTGCCTTGTAAGTTAACAAGTCATCAATATCAATCAACCCCAGTTCATTCATCATCCCGAAAGCTGTATTTGTTTTACGTGTTTGTGGTTCTCTTTCAAACAATCGCTCGGTATCTCACTATGGGAAATGCCCCCAGGCGTGATAGACTATAGAAGCACCAATTACACCACGTCTGTCCGAAGGACGGACCAATCACAGCTCGTACAAGGAGCCCACCCCTCTCCCTATATATACAGCTGTGATCCCCAAAAACGGCATTCTTGTTCTCTTCCCCGTGAAGACTCTCCTTCAGCACCTAGGCTGCGCTGCTTTCAGTTTATAAACGTACCGTCAAGGTTGACGTTGCCAAATGCAGTACAGTCGAACGGAAAGAATCTGTTGTGGATTCTCTGCTCGTTACTGAGCTCATCTACAAAGAGAAAATCTGTTGTGGGTTCTCTGCTCGTTACTGAGCTCCTTTGTTAACTATTAGCATTGACCTAGCTAACGCGTTAAGGTGAGCTAAATACTGGATTTTCTGACTTACCATGTCGGTGTCCAAGGTTGCTGCAGAGAAAGGGAAGGAGGCCCCGTCACACTCTTGCCTGGCAGCGTGTGGTTTCATGGTTTCATGTAATTAGTTAAACGGGATATCTGTGACGGGAAGGGGCTCCCTTCCCACCTTCCCCCGGCGAAACAACTGCTCCCTGCTTTTCCGGCGTGCGTAGCAGCGATGAAGCGCTCATGGGATAAACCTTTTTCCCATCACGTGCCCGTCAAGGGCCACTCATCTCTCGATGTGAGCGAGATGGAGGGGCTCGGGCTTTCTAACCCGCCCATGGTCGAGCAGTCAGTGGCCCATCACCTGCATCCGAACAGGCGGATTACTCTCTCATCGGCCAGCCCCTCCCTCCCTGGGAATATGGAATGCTTCACCGCTTCCATGTACCAAAAAATGTATAAATCTTCGGCGCTAGCGGTGAGGGCACTCAACGTCAAGTCAAGTCAAGTCAAGTCAAGTCAAGTCAAGTCAAGTCACCTTTATTTATATACCGCCTTTAACAATACAGAATTGTGACAAGGCGGCTGTACAGTATTAGATAGGAAACAGTTCATCAACAATGCCAAAGGCAACAGTAAACACTCACATTTTAGGTAAAGGTAGTTAATCAAAAACAATAAAATAAAATGCAATATTGTGTTGAGAGAAAGTGTCCCCAACTAAGCAAGCCAGAGGCGACAGCGGCAAGGAACCAAAACTCCATCGGTGACAAATGGAGAAAAAAACCTTGGGAGAAACCAGGCTCAGTCGGGGGGCCAGTTCTCCTCTGGCCAAAGGTCCCGTGGTCTTGTGCCGACAGCCGTCTAGGTGACGAGGTCTTCACTGTGGATCCGTCTCTGGGGCTCATCTAGTTGATGTGGACTCCGATGACATTCAGGGCTGTAGAGGTCGTCACTAGGTGCTGATCCACCATCTGGGCTGGGTTCGGACTGGATCCGGGGGACTGCAGTGACCATCTGATCTGGATACAGACTGGATCTGGTGGTTAATGTGACCTCGGGATAAGAGAGAAACAGACTAATATTAGCGTAGATGCCATTCTTCTGACGATGCACTGAGTACATCGGGTGTTATGGGAAGTGTTCCCGGTTCCGGTTGACCTAATTAATGCAGCCTAACAATCCTTTAACGGATTTGAATTATAAGAATATGTTGATGTGTTATGTGTAAGCAAGGTTAAAGAGATAGGTCTTTAATCTAGATTTAAACTGACAGAGTGTGTCTGCGTCCCGAACATTGTAGGGTAGATTGCACTTTCTCTCAACACAATATTGCATTTTATTTTATTGTTTTTGATTAACTACCTTTACCTAAAATGTGAGTGCTTACTGTTGCCTTTGGCATTGTTGATGTACTGTTTCCTATCTAATACTGTACAGCCGCCTTGTCACAATTCTGTATTGTTAAAGGCGGTATATAAATAAAGGTGACTTGACTTGACTTGACTTGTTCCAGAGTTTGGGCGCTAGATAAGAAAATGATCTCCCGCCCGCGGTTGATTTTGATATTCTAGGTATTATCAAATTGTCAGAGTTTTGAGAACGCAGCGGACGTGAGGGACTATAATGTGATAGGAGCTCGCTCAGGTACTGAGGAGCTAAACCATTAAGGGCTTTGTAAGTAATTAGCAAGATTTTAAAATCTATACGATGTTTAATAGGGAGCCAGTGCAGTGTAGACAGAACCGGGCTAATATGATCATACTTTTTGGTTCTAGTAAGAACTCTAGCTGCTGCATTTTGGACCAGTGTCACTTCATTGTTGATGGCCTATCAAGCCGAGTTACTGGAGGAGAAATTGGATTTTCTCGACGCTCCTGTATACTCGAGTGGGCTGTTTGGCCCGGCTGTCACGGTGATGAGACAGAGGTGCGATCTCCAGAAGAAGGAAGGAGAAGCGTTTGACATTTGTCTGCCACGTAAAAGAGCTTCCCGCTCTCCTGTTCCCCCTCGGGCTGTTCCTCCGGCGCAGATCAGGAGGTTTTTGAATGCGTCCAGAACTGCGAAACCCCAGAGCACAGAGCAGTCGGCCCGCCCCCCCGCTGCTCCAAACGTTAAGCCATGGGGAAAGCAATCATTCGCGTCAGCGGCTGCAAAGTCCAAGCCCATTAACCCTTCCAGCTAAAAGAAGAGGGATACCTAGAACGCAATCTCCGCAGGGGAGGGACGGGCTGCACCTAGGGTTTCCTGCTATGTCCTCTCCCGAGTCCACCACGTCGGTTCCCCCACCCGCGAAGAAGCAGAGGATGTGGAGTTTGGGCGGAGAAACGGTTCTAAGTTGTGTTTGGGCCAGTTCAGTTTCCCCTCAACACACAAAGTTTCGTGGATTGCTGACAGCGATCCCGCAAGTTATGTGGTCAGATGAGTTCAGGCACAAGTTCTTGAGTGAATTGTCACAAATCACTTTAGCCCCTGGGTTCACAGCAAATAAAAAATTATCTGTTGCATCCAGACTCAATGCTGAGGGCACAGGGAAACAAAAACATAATAATATCAATGAACCAATAATTCTGTCTCTGGGCCACACAGATCCTTCTCTTTGATTTTTCTCTTTGTCTACTAGATGGCACCAGTGCTCCATCTATGGGATCGGTTCATCAGAACCCTCTGGCTCTTCATCAGGAGGCATGGAGAGAGTGTTCTCCGCATCCGTGGGTCCTCGCGACTGTAATCAGGGGTTACAGGCTTCAGTTCGCTGTAAAACCCCCTCCTTTCAACAGGGTTATAGCATCTATAGGGAACGGGGTTTCAGCTCGGGTGTTAGAAGCGGAAATATCCTCCCTCCTAGAGAAAAGAGCTATAAGACGAGTTCCAGTGGGGGAAACTCAGAGGGGCTATTACTCCCGTTATTTTCTAATTCCAAAGAAAGATGGGGGTTTGCACCCGATACTGGAACTGCATGCTCTAAACAAGCACTTAAGGAAGTACAAATTCAAGATGCTTACAGTCAGGGCTCTCACTCGTTCAGTCTGCTGGGGAGATTGGTTTGCCACGGTCGATCTCAAGGATGCTTACTTTCATATAAGCGTCTATCCGGGCACAGGAAATATCTCAGGTTTTCCTTTCAGAACTAAGTGTACGAATTTGTTACTCTCCCGTTCGGGCTCAGCCTCGCTCCACATGCGTTCAGCAGATGCATAGAAGCAGCATTATCTCCACTGAGACACAAGGGTCTCAGAATATCTGCTTATTTGGACGACTATCTGAGTTGCGCTCATTCGCGGGAGTGCGCGGAGCGAGACATAGAGATGCTCACGTCTCATCTCACGAATCTGGGGTTCAACTATGCCAAAAGCCAGCTGATCCCGTCCCAGGAGATTCTAGAGAGTATCTAGGCTTGCGAATAGACTCGGTGGAATATCGCGCTTTGCTCTCAGAAAGGAGGATAATGGCGTTTTATCAGTGCCTAGCCCGGTTTCGCATGGGAAACCTGGTCTCGTTCAGGACCTGTCTCCGCCTTATGGGCATGATGGCTTCGTCACTGTCTGCGGTCCCGCTGGGCTTGCTGAAAATGAGGAGCTTCCAGCATTGGGTTACGGCGAGGTGTCTGTGCCCACGTCGGCACCTCGAACGCAGAGTGAGAATTACCATGGCGTGCGTGATGGCTCTTCATCAGTGGAGAAACCCCTGTGCATTCCGGACAGGAGTCTTGATGGGGAGCGTGTCTCTGAGAAAAGTAGTGACAATGGGAGCTGTTTTTCAGGGCAGATTGGTAAACGGTCGTTAGACGCCTCAGTTTCGCAGACTTCACATAAACATGCTGGAGTTAATGGCAGTCTTTCTAGCCCTGAAGCATTTTTGCCCATTCTTGGAGGGTTTTCATGTTCTAGTCAGGACAGACAACACGACGGTGGTGGCGGCATATATCAATCATTAGTTCGCTGCACGCGACGCACTTCCCAGGAGTCCTGAATGCTGGAGCAGATCTCCTGTTGAGGGGCAACCTGTTATACGGAGAATGGGTACTCCACCCGCAGGTGGTGAATCTTTACAGCAGAGCTGCCGTAGATCTATTCGCCTCGTGAGCAAATGCAAAATGTCCGCTCTATTTCTCTTTCAGAGACGAAAATGCACCCTTGGGTGTGGATGCACTGGCACACCCGTGGCCGAACGTGTTGCTATACGCATTCCCACCGCTGAGTCTAATTTCTCCCACCCTAGACAGAGTCAGAGAAAACGGATTATCTTTCCTTCTGAGATTGTCCAACTCCTTTGGGGAGATCCCTGGCAACTCCCATTGTGTCGGGACCTGCTGTCCCAAGCAGGGGGGCAAATTTTTCACCCCCATCTGGAACGAATCAATCTTTGGGTTTGGCCCGTGAAGGGTTGAATCTAAATGCACTTGGCCTTCCCCAGGAGGTCATAAATACTATACAGAGTGCTAGAGCTCCATCAATGCGCTCGCTGTATGATCTGAAATGGCAGGTCTTTGAGGACTGGTGCACTCGTAAAGGAGTTATTCCTTTTCAGTGTGCGGAGGGTGAGGTTCTCTGTTTTTTGCAAAGCTTACTGAACAATGGGAGAGCGTTCTCTACCATCAAAATTTACCTGGCTGCAATTTCGGCTTGTCATTTGGGTTTCGAAGGAGTTTCAGTGGGCCGGCACCCTCTTATAGGCCGTTTTATGAAAGGGGTGAGGCGTTTGAGACCAGTGTCGAAATGACTGGTCCCGTCATGGGATTTGTCTATGGTCTTGAATGCTTTAACTCAGGCCCCATTTGAACCTCTGGAGAGTGTTCATATTAAGCTCCTATCAGTGAAAACGGTCTTACTACTTGCTTTAGCCTCAGCTAAGCGAGTGGGGGAGTTACGTGCCTTGTCGGTTCATCAAGCATGTCTAAATTTTAGTCCAGATGACAGCAAAGTTATGCTGCTGCCAAACCCAGCTTTCGTTCCCAAAGTCAGTGATTCAGCTTATAACTGCTCTGCTTTGGAGTTACGTGCTTTCTACCCTCCTCCATTTTCTTCTTCAGAGGAGAGGAAATTGCACACCTTGTGTCCTGTACGAGCATTACGCTTTTATGTAACAAGACACGATCGTTCAGGAAAAACAATCAATTATTTGTTTCATGGGCCACTCATTGTAAGGGTAAGCCGATCTCCTCGCAGCGCCTCTCCCATTGGATGGTGGAGGCGATTGAACTAGCTTATACATCTATGGGTCTTCATTCCTCAGAGGGCCTTATTCCACGTGAGGTATTGGTACGTGAGGTACGTGAGGCAACTTGGACTTCCCCTCATACACTTATCAGATTTAACAGTTTTGATGTCACTGCGCCTTCATTGGCTCATGCAGTTCTTAGAGTTGGCTCTTTGGAGAACTAAAGTCTTGTCTTCCTTTTTCGAGTCTGTTCAGATGGCTTCGGAAAGCATGTGTTACGGGAGTTGGCTATATCATTCCCATAGTGAGATACCGAACGATTGTTTGAAAGAGAACGTTAGGTTACTTGCATTACCCCGGTTCTCTGAGAAAAGAGCGAGGTATCTCACCAGGCTTCCCTTCTTGGCGTGCTTAGAATGCCATTTTTGGGATCACAGCTGTATATATTGGGAGAGGGGTGGGCTCCTTGTACGAGCTGTGCTTGGTCTGTCCTTTGGACAGACGTGGTGTAATTGGTGCTTCCATAGTCTATCACGTCTGGGGGCGTTTCCCATAGTGAGATGCCTCGCTCTGTTCTCAGAGAACCGGGGTTACGCAAGTAACCTAACGTTTTGTTTCCATTGGCAACCTGTCCATGTACGGGCCTAGGACACAACTGAAGTCTCCACCTATCACTAAAATTCCCTCTGCTTTATCTGCCACAAGTGAGGAGATTTTTTTTTTTTTTTTGGAAAAATATGGGCAATCTTCATTTGGTGCATATACATTTAAAAAGGTTATTCTAATACCCCCAACTGTCCCCACAACCATGACATATCTGCCATTTTTATCTTTGATCAATTTTTCATCTGTAAAAAAGACAGCCTTACTAATTAGAATGGCAACCCCCCTTTTCTCTTTTCACCATATGATGTGGTAAAAACCTGATCCACCCATTCTCCTTTCAACTTTAGATGTTCTTTGTCTGAAAGATGAGTCTCCTGTAATATAGTGACACCGCACTTTAATGTCTTAAGCTGATTCAGTATTTTTTTCCCCTCTTCACAGGACTACCTATTCCCTTCACACTGTAACTAACACAGGTTAAACTTTCCATAGTTATTATTAAAATGAAATGCCTTCATATATTGCTGCTTCGGTCTCACAGAACCAAAAACAGTTAGTGAGTTTATTTAAGTATGAGTACACCCCTTCTGAATGAATATAAAAGATGTATTTTCTTAATGATCACTAATATAATTCATGGAAAGATGGCAAAATTGAAATATATTAAACATATACATAATAAAGACAACAAAATATATGTCAGTATTTTCTGTAAGATAAGTAAATTAGCCAATTTTGTTCAAATTCAATTAAATTCAAATTTATTTCTATAGCGCTTTTCACGAAACATATTGTTGCAAAGCAACTTTACACCAAATTAAAGTTGTTACAATATATTTAGTAGTAGCTTACTTATGGTGACTATGTCAAGTTGATGTACATATGGCCGAGATGTATGGTAAAGATCAATTAACGACGTAATCAAACAGACAAAAAAACACCATAAATTAGTAACAAAATTTGGTAGTGCTGTATGTTGTTTCAGGGTTTGCATCATCTGAAGTCCTCTAAGGGGTTGGCATCATCTCTTCTTAAGTGTTCTGGATCCAGACTGGAGCTTTTGAGTTTCTAGTTACCACGGGATGTCAATCCCATGGCAGAAACAGAGAACAGATAGGAACATAATTAGCGTAGCTGCTGTTCAAAGCAAGCAGAGAAAGATTTGTTCAACCAGAGCTAAAAGATTAACAATGAACATTTGATCAGGTATAACTGCAGGAAAAGTTGATGAGATGCATTATTTGAATGCTTGGCTAAAAAGATGTGTCTTTAATCTAGATTTAAACAGAAAGAGTGTGTCTGAACCCCGAACGTTATCCGGAAGGCTGTTCCAGTGTTTGGGAGCCAAATGCGAAAAAGCTCTACCTCCTTTAGTGGACTTTGCTATCCTAGGTACTACCAACAGTCCAGAGTTTTGCGACCTTAGGGAGCGTGATGGATTGTAGTGTGGTAGAAGACTAGTTAGGTACGCAGGACCTAAACCGTTAAGTGCCTTATAGGTAAGAAGTACTATTTTGTAGCTGATGCGGAACCTAATAGGTAGCCAGTGCAGAGACTTTAAAATTGTCCACCTAGTAGTGCATTACAATAGTCCAGTCTAGAGGTCATGAATGCGTGAACTAGCTTTTCTGCATCAGAAACAGGTAACATGTTTCATAGCTTGGCAATTTTTCTAAGAGGGAAGAATGCTGTTTTTGTAACATGAGAAATATGATTTTCAAAAGACAAGTTGCTGTCTAATAAAACACCCAGACTTTTGACTGTAGTGGAAGTAACAGTACATCCGTCTAGTTGTAGATTGTAAGTCAAGAGATTCTGTGTACTGTTTTTTGGTCCAATAAGTATTATCTCTGTCTTATCTGAATTTAATAGGAGAAAATTATTGGTCATCCAATCTTTTACATTTTTAACACACTGTGTTAACTGTGATAATTTAGAAGTTTCATCTGGTCTTGTTTTTTTTTGTTTTTTTTTAACCTTTATTTATATACCGCCTTTAACAATACAGAATTGTGACAAGGCGTATTAAATAGGAGATCAACAATGCAAAGGGCAACAGTAAACACTCAATTTTCAGGTAAAGGTAGTTAATCAAATACAATAAAACAAACTACAATATTGTGAGAGATACAATATTTGTTGAGATATATAGTTGAGTATCATCAGCATAACAATGGAAACTAATCTCGTGTTTTCTAATAATATTACCAAGGGGCAGCATGTATACTGAAAATAGTAGAGGACCTAAGACAGATCCTTGTGGCACTCAATACTTTACTGGTGATAACTGAGATGACTCCCCATTTAAATAAACAAAGTGGTAGCGATCAGACAGGTGGGATCTAAACCATCTTAAAGCCTGCCCTTGGATACCTGCATAATTTTCTAGTCGATCTATGAGTATGTCATGATCTATAGTGTCGAACGCAGCACTAACATCATGTAAAACTAGCAATGAGATGCAGCCTTGGTCTGACGCAAGAAGCAAGTCATTAGTGATTTTAACAAGTACGGTTTCTGTGCTATGATGGGGCCTGAAACCTGACTGAAATTCTTCATAGATATCATTTTTTTGCAAGAATGCACAGTTGAGCAGATACAACTTTCTCTAAAATTTTAGACATAAATGGAAGATTGGAAATGGATCTATAATTTGCCAGTTCACTAGGATCTAGTTGTGGTTTCTTAATAAGAGGCTTAATAACCACCAGTTTGAATGGTTTTGGGATGTGACCTAAAGATAACGATGAGTTAATAATATTGAGAAGCGGTTCTTGTGCCACAGGTAACAATTCTTTCAGTATTTTAGTGGGTACGGGATCTAATAGGCATGTTGTTGGTTTAGACACAGTGATGATGTAAAGCACTGCAGTTTTCCTTTGGGTGTGGCGAAAGAAGTTGACATATTAGACGCAGTAGAATCTACATTGATTGTTGTATTTCTGATGTTACCTATTTTATCAGTGAAGAAATTCATAAAGTCATAACAATTAAACTGTAAAGGAATATTTAGATCGGGTGGTTCATTTGTTTAAATGAAGGATTGCAGAAATGAGTACACCCTAGATTTAATTCAGCAAATGTATAATATTCTAGTACCTAGTATATCCTCCAGAACTTTAAGTACACTGCTCCGACCCTTCTTTGCACTGAGTGTACAAGTTCATGACAAATTGTCACATCTGTCCTGTTTAACTCCTGGATGTCGACCTCCTTAAATGCCCTGGTCTTTAATGGGAAGTGTTGCTCAGCTCATCTTTACAGAATCCCCCACAGCTGCTCAAGAGCGTGAAGACTGAGTGAAATGCATGTCATGTGCACTGAAGGATTTTCACCTTGGGAGAATGAATATCTTCATTGTCATTCTGAAAAAATGCCCAATAATGCAGGGAAAGAGGGGAGGGTAACATCTTGTGTTTCAGTTTTTTGTATTACATCACACAGTGGTGTGTGATTCATGACAGCACTGATAAAGCACAACTCCCTCATACCTTTAGCACTCATACATCCCTATAGAAGATCTTTACGTCGACTGAGTTACCTTGGACCACTTCTTCTTCTTTATTTTGTCAGGGAATTACTTGTCTTTAAAAGTTTTGGTTCAGTATACTTACCTGTTGATAAGTCAAAAATAGCCTTAAACCTAAACTTTTTTTTTTTTTTTTTAAAGTTGTTTTTTAGTCAGGAGGCTGTACTCATTTTTGCAACACAACATTTTATCAATTTGATAGGAAAATCTTATTTTGCTGAATAATTTTGACATTCTATTTTGGTAATTGATCAAGCAGGCTTGTTATAAAATTATATTTCCAAAGAACCCTATCATGTCATCTAAGTAAAGAGTAATTGCTAAAAAGAGAACTGTGAACCTGAACGTCGGACATCCAACTGTTTTCACTTTACACAAAGAATATTCAACAAAACAGAAGAACAAAAAGGCAACCAGTTCCTGGTTGAAAGTGGGCAGAGAGTTGTGACTCAGTCTGTCTGGGGAAAAAACACTTGGCGTGTATGCAACCTTACCGTTGAGAAGATCCAGGCCCAACCGGTGAGTGTAGGCCACTCATTAAATGTTATTGATTAATGCATTCATTAATGTCCGCCATTATTGAAAAAACCAACAAAATTTACCAGTCCTCATAGTCACGGTATAAATGTCACAATACAGTCTCTTATAGTCCTCCCGGTAACAAAAAATTAGTGCTTGCCTCTCCGCGTCTCTACAGGGCTTTTGACAGCTCCATCTTTAGTCCGTCTAACCCGTTCCCCCATTTGGCTTTCATTGCCATGATACTGAGTTCCTGTAGTGTTGGCAGGCCATCCGCCAGTGTAGAGAAAGTTTTGTCACCGGGATCCAGGCTTGAAGCTCCATGCAGTAAGGCCCCTCTTCTTGACTTGTCTGATCACATCTCGCACCTGAGTCCTTCTTCTCTGCAGGTCAGGAGAGTTGTCGTTGTTATACGTGACTTGTTTTTGTACCCAGGCCTGGCGTAGGATCGCTTCTTTTGCTGGAAAATCCATGAATTTTACCACTATTGACCTGGGTGGTTCCGTGTCTTTTGGCTTGGGAGCCAGAGCTCTGTGAGCCCTTTCAATGTTTATATCAACATCAGGAAGAGAGTTTTCCGATGTCTAATCAGTCATGGCGTCACAGGAAGTCCGTCAACCATGATTATTAATATAACAATTGGCAATTTACCAAACATGCAGCCAGCTCTGTCAAAATTTAATTTGAGTGTATGGATGTACGTGTTTGAACTTAATTTGGCATGAAAATATCTTTTGTGATGTGCTCTATGCTCAATGCGTTGGGTGCTTTTATATTGCAATAGGTTTTATTATTTTTCCTCATTTTTCCAATTATGCCATGTTATCACAAAACACAAATAATAAATGGGAGTCAAAAGATAATTCCAGATGTAATCTGTCTATGGCTATAAATTAATTTTGTGCATTTCTATCTTAAGAATAATGTATGTTATGAAATTTAAAAAAAAAAGTAAGTGCAATAAGATTTTTAAAAGTGATACTCCAGCCTTTCATGGAACTGTTAAAACATTATTTAAATCATACTATTTTAAGGCAAATGTAAATATCAGCACTTTCCACACTCCACATATATATATATATATATATATATATATATATATATATATATATATATATATATATATATATATATATGTTGCTGTTAGGGTTTTGCTAAGTTTTACAATTGTGAAAACTTGACTGTTGAATATAAATATTTTTGTGATGCTCATCCAGTAGTTCTTCCTGCTTTGCCATTAGCCAGATATTGTAAAAACACACAGTTTCTTTTTTTTGGTCAATGCGAGGGGAAGGGGATGAATTAAATGCATTCAATCACGTTGTGAAACGTGATTTTCACACAATGTTATGTGCATTGGGTTAGTTTTGCTATTTAACCATATAATTTTAGATTTTTCACAGTATTTCAATCAAAGTCGAAAGCTATGACTCTGTATCTCTGTTGTGTTATATTTAACAGATAAAGTTATAACGAACCTGTGATCTTGGCATTGTTGGCTCCATTATCTACCAGTTGAGCTACAATAACAAAAACAGAGAGTGACTTGAGAAACTATATTTAATGGACATATAAGACACCGCACAAGTAAGTCATATTATATGCTTGCTTGTAGATGTGGTGTGATGTCTCATCTTCATTCTTCATCCTTGCTCTTCATTAAAAGAAAAATGAATAGTTACATGCTGTTTTTCTTTTTTTTTCTTTTATAGATGTATTCATTTATAAATTAAAGGAAAGAAAAGGAGGTGACTTGTGGCCAAGTATAGTGCTGGATATTCACTACCCCCCACCTACAATCTCTGCCGGATCTGAGACTTGAACCCATGACCTTTGGGTTACAAGTCTGACTCTCAAACCATTAGGCTACAACTTAAGTACCGGTGTTATGCATAATAAGCAAACAGCTGTACAATACCTTTCCAGCTTCACGGCTCTTGGCTCTCAGCTTGTTGACCTGGGACTCAGCGATGTCAGCGCGCTCCTGAGCCTCCTCCATCTCATGCTGCACCTTCCTGTACCTGGACAGGTGAGTGTTGGCCTGCTCCTCCTGTTAGGATGACACAAGATATCCAACCCCTTTCAGAGCATTGCACTCATGACACTGAATGTATTGAATAGAGAATGTCAAAACTTCACACTCAAGACATTTGACATGAGACTTACAGCTTCTTCAGCCTGGCGCTTGTAGGCCTTCACTTTCAGCTGTAGCTTGTCTACCAGATCCTGCAGTCGGATCACGTTCTTCTTGTCTTCCTCAGTCTTTGGGTGTAAACATTGGCATCTTAGTGTAACTATGTATATAATAATGAGGTAGTAAAATTTGTAAATTCAGTGTAGTTGTACCTGGTAGGTGAGCTCCTTCACTCTCCTTTCATATTTGCGCACTCCTTTCACAGCGTCTGCACCACGTCTCTGTTCAGCTTCAACTTCAGCCTCCAACTCGCGCACCTTCGGTAGAGAGTTATTGTTGTCACCTGTCAAATCTCTGCCATAGCCAGTTCATCTAAGACTGTATTTAGCTTGTAATTTACCCTGGACTCCAGTTTCTGGAGCTGTTTCTTTCCACCCTTCATGGCCAGACTCTCAGCCTCATCCAGACGGTGCTGCAGGTCTTTGACAGTCACCTCCAGGTTCTTCTTCATCCTCTCCAGGTGAGCATTGGTGTCCTGCTCCTTCTTCAGCTCCTCAGCCATCATGGCAGCCTGAAATATAGGTCAATTACAATCAACTAGGCAACTTGGACTGAAACACCTTCGATAAATGTTCCTTTAAAACCAAATGTTACTAAACACCCAAATAACTGTTTAAATTGCAATAGAGTAAGAGAATGTAAACGCTCACATCAGTGATGGCCTTCTTGGCCTTCTCCTCTGCATTTCTGGCCTCCTGGACTGCATCATCCACCTCACCTTGAACCTGGACCAGATCAGCCTCAAGCTTCTTCTTGGTGTTAATAAGACTTGTATTCTGTGGGATTTAAGCAGGTAGTTTAGTCTACATTTAACTGAAACTTTTTCATTGTAACATATATTTTTTTCTGGTATGAAATCATTTTTTGTACTTGAGAGTGCAGCAGCCCCACTCGCTCGCTGGCATCAACCAGCTCCTGCTCCGCCACTTTGCGGCCTCTCTCTGTTTGCTCCAGTGCAACTCTCAGCTCCTCAATCTCAGCTTGCATCAGGTTATTCCTGCGCTCCACCATGGCCACCTGCTCCTTCATGTCCTCCTGTCCTCTCACAGCTTCATCAAGGTGCAGTTGGGCATCCTGTGGTAATGTTCTTTCTTTGTTAGTTGTAAATTATGCTTCATTTAAATGATGTATCATATTCATATTATGAAACATTTAATATGTGTTGCAATTCCTCATTCTACAGAAAGATACCTTGAGTTGTCCTTGGACGTTCCTGAGCTGTTTCTGGGCCTCAGCAGCCTGGCGGTTGGCATGACTCAGCTGGATCTCCATCTCATTCAGATCTCCCTCCATCTTCTTTTTGACTCTCAGGGCATCATTTCTGCTCCTGACCTCAGAGTCCAGAGTGCTTTGCATGGAATCGATCACTCTTTGGCTGTTCCTCTTGATCTGTTCCATCTCCTCGTCCTTCTCAGCAAGTTTCCTGTCAATCTCGCTCTTTACCTGGTTCAGCTCCAGCTGCACACGAAGAATCTTGGACTCCTCATGCTCCAGGGTGCCCTACAAGTAAAAAACGACAAACAGTGTTACTTTTCAAATTTATTGTTATAAATGGCAGCATTTATGGGGGATGAACCATTTGATGTTCAGTGTTTAATATTATTCAAAGCAATGATATCATAATGTTAATATTGTAGAAAGGGAGTAGCACCTCAGCCTCCTCAAGTGCAGCCTGGATCTCTGATTTCTCAGTCTCCACTGTCTTTTTGGCTTTCTCTAACTCATGAATGCTCTTTCCAGTTTCTCCAAGCTGCTCAGTGAGGTCAGAAATCTCCTCTAAAGGGTTAAAAAAGCAGAGTTGTATTAAAGATTGAAAGAATTACTTTTAGAATGCATCTCTCTTTTTAAGAATTCTTTGACAAATGAAAGTGGCATTTACGTTGTAGATTCTTGTTCTCCCTCTTCAAGGTCTCAAGGTGGTCAAGAGCTTCCTCATAGGAGTTCTTCATTTTGAAGAGCTCAGTGCTGAGAGAACGAGCTTCTTTCTGAGCACCTTCTAGTTCAGCCTGGCCTTCCTCATACTTCTGCTTCCACTCTGCTAGGACCTGAAGAAAAAGGTATTCGTTGTTAATTAGCCAAGTCCATGGTTCAAGGTTTAGATTTAAAGATTATCCACATTCTTCTAACCTTGTCAAAGTTTCTCTGCTTCTTGTCAAGGTTGGCAGCCAATGCATTTGCCCTCTCCACATCAATCATGAGGTCCTCTACTTCACCCTGCAGTCTCTGTTTGGTCTTTTCCAGTGAGGCACACTTGGAGTTCACCGCCTCAATGGATTCTTCAGCATCCTGCAGACGCTGGGCAAGCTTTTTCCTGAAGAAAGTTGCAAAAATGATGGTATCTTGCTTATCTTTGTTATATGAAATATAGGGTTTTTAAGACTTTGTTATATTTACTTGGATTCCTCAAGCTCCTCAGTGCGTTGGATGGCATCAGTTTCATATTTGGTTCTCCACTGAGCCACCTCACTGTTGGCCTTAGACATTCCACGCTGGAGTTCAGCTTTGGCCTCCTGCTCCTCCTCATACTGCTCTCTAAGCAAATCACAGTCATGGCGGGCAGACTGAACCGCATGGGCCAGAGCGTTCTTGGCCTACAAGGCAGCATAGTTTTAAAACCTGCTAACTATTTGCTGTATATACAGTAGTTTAGAGTATTTAAAAAAAAAAAAAAAAAAAAAAAAAGCAAATTAATTTTGTGGAGCTCTACCTTCACTTCCTCCTCAATATGCCTTTTGAGTTCCTCAATTTGCTGTGTATAAGCCTGTTTTCCTCTGGTTAGCTGTGAAACAAGTGCTTCTTTCTCTTCCAATTGGCGGCTAAATTCACCTTGACAACGGGTAACAGAAAATGGCATGAAATACAATAGCATAGACGTTTTTTTTTTTTTTTTGCTTTATTCGTTGAGGTTTTAATATGTGTAGCTCAATTCCCCATGTCTTACCATTTTCAGTCTGAAGTCTTGCACGTTGTGCATTCATGTCATTCAGCTGACGAGCATTTTCATCACTCTTGGCTTTGATTTCACTCAGCTGGTCTTCCAGGGTACGACACATCTTCTCTAAATTAGCCTAAAGGTTATATACAGGGTTATATACAGACATTTGTAAATATGCTTTTATATTTAATTACCCTCTAGTGACATTACCTTTGCTTTAGCCACAGCCTCCATGTTGCTTGTCAAGTCATCAATCTCCATCTTGTATTCACTCTTCTCCTTCTCCAGCTTCTGCTTGACCCGCTGGAGGTTGTCGATCTGTTCTCCGAGTTCAGCCACACTGTCTGCCTGCTTCTTTCGGAGAGCTGCAGCTGTAGCCTCATGCTGCAAGGTGGACTCCTCCAGATCACGACGCAACTTCTGGAATTCGGCTTCACGCTTCTTGTTCATCTCAATCTGGGCAGCAGTGGCACCACCGGCTTCCTCAAGCCTCTCGCTGATCTCTTCAAGTTCCCTGGAGAGATCAGCTCTCTGCTTCTCCACTTTAGCACGAGCAGCTCGCTCTGCCTCAATTTCCTCTTCCAGCTCCTCAATACGGGCCTAATTGAGGGGGAAAAAAAAAACTTTTGTGATATTTGTAATGTGAATTTGCCTAGCAACCAGTTTAACATAGAAAAGATTATTTACCTGAAGTTCTTTGATCTTCTTCTGAAGCTGTGCTCCCAAAGACTGTTCATCTTCAATCTTGCTGAGAAGCTGACTTATCTCAAAGTCCTTCCTGTTTTTAAAATATTATTTTGTAGAATGTACCAAATACTTCTTTTGTGTAATTGTGTAAAGTTCAAACATTTAATGTCTGCTCACTTTTTGATCTTCTCATCTGATTGTTGTTTTTCATTCTCCAGGTCCATTATGGACTCCTGGGCCAGTTTCAGATCACCCTCAAGCTTCCTCTTGGCTCTCTCAAGGTCCATACGAAGCTTCCTCTCTTGTTCCAGTGAGCCCTCAAGCTATTGTCACAGAAACCAGAGCATTAATATATGAATTAGCAACAATAAAACTTTCCCATTGACTCATGAACTTATTCTCAAGCCAAACATCTTACATCGTCGACTTGCTGCTCAAGCTTTGTCTTCGCTTTAGTCAGAGTGTTGACTTTGTCTTCCTCTGCCTGAAGGTCATCAAGAGTCTGCTGGTGTGCCTCTTGGAGGGCTTTCTTCTCTTTGGTCAGCTTGGCAATGGCCTCATCCTGAGAGGCCATCTCCTCTGTCAGGTTTTTCACCTAAATGGAAACATTGTTTATTGGTTTTATTCTGAAGAGTCTGAACTCAACAGTGTGGAAAAGAAGTGAAAAAGTTTTGACCTTGTTTTCTGTTGCATGCTTCTCCTTCTCCACTTTTGCCAAGGTGAGCTCCAGATCATCAATGTCTTTCTTCAGCTCAGAGCATTCGTCCTCCAGTTTCCTCTTCTTGGCAGTCAGTTCAGCATTGATTTCCTCCTCATCCTCCAGTCTCTCGTTGGACTCTTTGAGTTTGGCCTCAAGCTGGATCTTGCTTTTGATGAGACCTTCACATCTCTCCTCAGCATCAGAGAGGTTTTCAGATTCCTGTTCATTGACATGGATGTAGTTAATGACTTATGTTTATAGCTGTAGGATCCATATTAGAATCAACAAGAGCTGAAATACTCACAGATGTTACTTGCAGTTGAAGGTCGTTTTTCTCCTGAAGAAGTGACACCATTTTCTCCTCAAGCTCCTTCTTTTTAGCTAATGCCTTTGTTAGATCCTCCTTCATTTTCTCATAGTTCTCCTTCATCGCTGCCATTTCTTTCTCAGTCTCGGCACTCTTCAGAAGAGGCTTGATCTTGAAGTAGAGCTTCATCCATGGCCAGTGTTTGACATTCATGAATGAACGGATGTTGTATTGGATGGAATAAATTGATTCTCTGTGAAAATTATAATCAGTAAATCAGTCATTATCAATTTGTGGTACTAATCATTTAGTTTTCTAACAGTTTTGTAAGTTGAATTTACCTCCTCTCCATCATTTTGACAAACTCCTTTCTCATGACGTATCCACGGCACAAAGCCTGAGTCATGGTAACCAGAGTTGCTAGTTTCTCATCTCTCATCTCCTCAAGAGTACCTAACAGACCAGCTTTAAAAAACACCTACAAGAACAGATATTAGTGGTACAGTGACGGAGACCTGGGTTACACTGTATCACCCATTATAAGAAAGTTTAAATTTAATTATCTAGAACAGACAGTTAAGGGAATTCTTTGCTTTCAGTTTGGGGAGGCATAATAATTTCCCAAAGGTGGTCCATTTAGAATTGTTTTGCTGACTCTGTGGTGGAATTTCTTGATTGGCATGAAGCCTAGACCTGAACCCCTAATAAACAGCTTGAGGAAGAATCGTTTACACCAAGTTGTTTATATTGGATTGTGTGGTGTAGCATTAATATTCAATTTCAGTGGAATTATTGAAACTATCATGCCATTAATTATAATTAGAGAACTTTTGGCTTTGGCCGTGGAGTATATTTACTGAGGAGCTCACCTTGGTGTGTCCAAACTTGTATTGGGTGTGGTCAACATCAATAGAGCCCAAGAGTTTCTCTGAAGCCTTTTTGTTGTCAATGAACTGTCCCTCAGGAATGACACTAGCATTTAATACTTTGTATCTAGAGGACATAAAAGTAAGATTTGTGTTTTGGTGAAGCCACAAAAGTGCTAAAAGCACAATTTTGAAATTTGGTTAAGATCAGGTGGTGTATTATCTTTAATAGAATGAAATAAAGTGTGGTGTCTTGACCTCTGCTTGAAGTCACCGTAGAGGATTCTGCTGGGGAAACCCTTCCTGCAGATTCTAATACCCTCCAGCACACCATTACACCTGAGCTGGTGGATAACCAGGAAGTTCTCCATCAGACCTGCAGTGCAAACGTTCTTAAGGTTCCAGATATATTTTCAAAACTGTAATCCATTTGAGTCTTTAGGAATCAAGTTTACCTGGAGTCTTGGACTCATTAGGAATCAAGCAGCGCACAAAGTGAGGGTGAGTGCTCCTCAAGTTAGTCATCAGCTTACCCAAGTTCTCCTGTGGAAATGTTTATGTCATTAGTCCAATCTTTAAGAAATAGATGTTCACACCATTCACTAACAGAGAAAATCATGTTTACCCTAAAAAGTGCAGAGACAGTCTGGAAGGAACCACCCTTCTTCTTGCCTTTCTTTCCACCACCACCCTCTGTTTTATGTCAAAGAAGTTGTTATTATTGATTTTATGTTGCTTTACATTAAGCTGTTGAATAGATTGATATCTGATAATGAGAGATATTAACTGCTCTGTCATCATCTTGCATAGATATACTTGATGTTTTCATGAAATTTTAGAATATGTGATCACATAGTGTGCTACATTAAGATATATTTATCTCTGTTTTGCCCGTCATTAAAAATTAGTATTGAGGAATTCAGGAAATGCAGATGTTTGTACCTTCAGCTGCTCCATGCGTGGCATACAGGAAGGCCAGCACTTTGAGTGATGACTTTTGGTAAAGTTGCACAACAGAGTCATTCAGTGGATCCTTGTTCTTGTCCAACCAGCCAACAATGTTGTAGTCCACAGTGCCGGCGTAGTGCACCAGAGAGAAGTGGGCCTCTGCCTTACCTTTGGCAGGCTTGGGCTTCTGGAAAGCTGCAGTTTTGCCCAGATGCTGATCATGCAGCTTGTTTTTGAAGCTTGTGTCTGTAGCCTTGGGGAACATGCACTCCTCTTCAAGGATGGAGAAGATGCCCATTGGCTGTTGAAGAAATGTTCACACTCAAGTATAGTCACAATGAGAATCTTCATTTTAATTTACTGAGTGTCCTCTTACCTTCTCAATGAGCTCAATGCAGGCGGCCAAGTCCATACCAAAGTCAATGAACTCCCATTCAATGCCTTCTTTCTTGTACTCCTCTTGCTCCAGAACAAACATGTGGTGGTTGAAGAACTGTTGCAGTTTCTCATTTGTGAAGTTGATACAAAGCTGCTCCAAGCTGTTGAACTGATAAATCAACAGAGGCAAGTTCTTACTGCTGACTGTCATCTTTTATATCTGGATTCTTACAGAGACATGAATGACTGATGCTCACATCAAAAATCTCAAATCCAGCAATGTCCAGCACACCAATGAAGAACTGTCTGGGCTGCTTGGTGTCCAACATCTCATTGATACGGACGACCATCCACAAGAACATTTTCTCATAGACGGACTTGCAAAGAGCCGAGACTGCATTGTTCACCTGAGGAACAGTGTAATTGATATTAGATTTTACTTGAAGCATGAATGTCTCTTATAAATGTTTCTGGGACATTGGTATCATTATTCATCTATCGAGGTACCTGTGGTACTGTCTGGCCTTTGGTCACCATCTCGTTCCCGACCTTCACTCTGGGGTAGCACAGAGCTTTCAGCATGTCAGCAGAGTTGATGCCCAGGAGGTAGGCGATTTTATCGGCCACTGAGGAAGAACACATTTTGTACATTTCTTTCACTTATCAAGTCTATGTTTGCATGCTAATTTGTGTTAATAATACACCCTACCCTCAGTGCCGTCAGGTTCGGCCTGCTCCTCTCTCTGCTTCTGTTTGAACTTCATGTTCCCATGATGCATCACAGCACCCGTCAGCTTGTAGATGCTGATTTTCTCATCAGCAGTGAAGCCCAGAATGTCAATGGCAGTCTGTTTTTACAACAACAAAATAAATGACATAATGCATTAATATGCATTTTAAATTGCATGTCATGCAGTATTTACACCAGTTCATGCTATTATGCCTTTTAATTTTATGGCAGATACATTGCTTGTAATCTGAAAATACCACTACTACTAATAAAAATACAGTTGTCCACATACATCTGTGGCAATGAACTCCTCCACATCATTGATGCTCTTGACAGTGATTTCACCCTGGCTGATCATTGGATAGTCATAAGGGTTGGTGGTGATGAGCAGGGCCTCTGTAAGGGATTGATGTGCAGCATGTTAACGGTGCTCTCGAACAAGGAAATAACTGAAACACACAATCCTGTAGATTTCTTACCGAGCAGCTCTGGCTTGTGTCCAGTCATGAGCTGGTAGAAGATGTGGTAACTCCTCTCAGCAGACAGCTGGAATGTTACTCTTGACTTTTCCAGCAGATCTGTAAAAAGTGTTAAAAAAAACATTAAGCTTTTTTTTTTTTATGCCTTTATTTAGATAGGACAGTGTACGTGGACAGGAAGCAAAGTGGGAGAGAGAGACACAGGGGTGTGATCAGGAAAGATCAATGAGCCGGGATTCGAACTTGGGATACCCACAGCACAACAGCGGTATATGTCAGTGCACTAACCACAAGGCTATTGGCACCGACAAAATACGTTACGTTTAATTGATTAATCCACTTGTCAGTCTCCAAATAAAAAAACAGTCTTGACTCACAAGTTTCAATATCAGCTGAGGCCAGTTTTCCAGTGGTCCCAAAGTGAATCCTGATGAATTTACCCTACAGAGATGGAAATAATTTACAAAAGCTCAACAGTTTGCAACTCTAAAAGTGTAAAATATTTTGTACAATGTTATAATGATTCATAAGTGCAGCTTACAAAACGAGAGGAGTTGTCATTCCTCACAGTCTTGGCATTACCATAAGCCTCCAGCAGAGGGTTGGCTGCCACGATCTGGTCCTCCAGTGATCCCTAATGTATTTGTAGGGTAGTAGATAGGTATGAGGTGAAGCACAAATACTGTAATGCATGAGTTGTCTAGAATAATTATTCACTAACCTGCATTTTGCCAGGGACCGGCTCTGCCTTCTTCGGTCCAGACATCGCACCAACAGTTGCAAAGTACTGAATGACACGTTTTGTGTTCACAGTCTTTCCTGCACCAGATTCTCCACTGGAGATTGACACAAGATCAGCATTTAGTCATAAATCTTCAATGAATTTATATGTACAGTTAAAAAGCTTTAGATTATTCCTTCAGACCAATATTTACTCACGTAATCAGGACAGACTGGTTCTCACGATCTGAAATTAAACCGTGGAATGTTAACAGAGTTTGCAAGATAGGTTGCGCCCTCTATTAACTTGAAAGTAAGTATTTGTAAAGTATTTTTAGTAGGGCTGCCCTTGACTAGTAGCCATTTATGCTTCATACGAATTAAATAATCTGAGAATATTTGTTTTCTATTTGAATTGGTTAATTTGAAAGTAGACATTTTGCTCTTCATAGATATATTTTTCATGTCTGCAAGGCAAGGAGTTTCAGAATTTTGCGCTTAAGTTCATTGAGACGAGACGTGCATCCTGTGCATCCTGTTTGCTTTCAATATTTGACAAAAGTGCAATGTTTTGTTGTTAGTGAGTGCACACAAAAAAGCGTAGTCTTTACAGATTCAAAAGATGTATTACTCTTATCTGTTTGACCAAAAATGAGGGAGTATTTTAAGAGCAAGTGAACGCACCAATGCCTCCATGCGTCATGCAGGGAGCGCGCTACTGTTGAGCTTCACACTCTGCACTGACACTTTAATAGCGCACATTTTTCTAGGTTAATGTTAGATTGAGTGGCCATGTAAAGTTGCTGCTACTGACATATTTCATTTGATAAGCCATATTTGAGGTGGATGAATGATAGGTGAGCATTTGGATGTCCTGCCCGATGTACTGTGTTCCCACATAGAGCAGCTGTTAATGATCTGCCCCTCACAGAATTTTTTCTGCGACTAATAAAATTGTTAATTGTTATATCGTTAACTCATCTATTATTTTTGTTGTTCTTGAATTTGTCAATACATCTATAAGCTATATGCTAACCTTGACTTTTACTTTTTATTTATTCATATAAGTTCATATAAAAGAAGTTTGTTACAACTTTTATGCAGTAATGCTTAATAATGACACTATCGCCTTTTAGAGCTGTTTTACAGCAGGATTGGAATTGTTTGCATATATGCGTTTGACTTACTTTGATTCTGCCTTATTTCTGGCTATCTCTGTCAAGCTAAGTATTACATGAAGCACTACAGAAATCAAGGTGACTTTACTTGAGCAACGCAAAAATAATGCTTCCTATAAAGACCTAATTAAATTAATTTATTCTAGAACCTTATAAAAAGGATTTGCAGCAGTTGAACACCTCAGCTAGGTTGTAACGCCACGCCAGCAGAGGGAGCCCTCACCCGAATACTGACCGGATGCTCCCTCTGATCTACCCCAGTGTGAAGTATTGCCAGTTTCACCTGCCTTACCGAGCGTTTATTATTACTCTGTCTGATTACCTGTTGCTAACCTGCTTTGTTCTGGATATCGAGTTTACGGATTACCCCTATTTGGATTGTTGACCGTGTGGACTGCTTTCAAGGTTTGACCCCGTATCTGTCTGTGTACCTTTGCTCTCTGGAAATCCCCTTACTGCTTCGTTTGCTTCATTGGACTGTCTCTTCGGTATTCGACCCACTGCCTGCTCAATCTCTCTGCTGCTTGGATTACGATTGTGTTGTTTGTATACTATTGGACTGCCTTTCCGCTATTGACCCTCTGCCTGTTCCTCTGTACTCTGTCTACTTTAATAAACAACCGCACATGGATTCTACTTCTGCCTCAGCGTCCACGTTACATAGGTATGGTTTACTAGCTAGTTGTTAACTAGACATACTAAAAATTTAGGATGAAAACATTATCAGTCCTCTTTTATACAAACTTATTAAATATATATATATATATATATATATATATATATATATATATATATATATATATATATATATATATATATATTTGTACAGTAAATTAAATAAAATAACATACTGTTTGCATTTAACTTATTCATATGTTAACTTTTCACAACTTATACAATTTATAGGCAATGAATTATACACTACTACCTCATAGTAGCTGTTGTAAAGTGCATTTTTTCTTTTAGTGTTAAATGCCTTTTTTATCCCTCAAGTATTGACACACTTCCAGAATCCACTTACCAGTGAGCATGAACTGGTAGGCGTTGTCGGAGATGGAGAAGATGTGAGGAGGGGCTTCAATCCTCTTTTTGCCTCTGTATCCAGCCACAACAACTGAGTCGTACACTGGGAGCCACTTGTAGGGATTGACAGTGACGCAGAACAAGCCAGAGTAGGTCTGAAACGGAGATAGATAGACCAGTTTTACGATGCTGCCGCCCCATCCTAGGAATAAAACGTGATTGACTCGGACTTACGTAGATCATCCATGCTGCGTAACGCTCTTTGAGGTTGTACAGCACAGCAGGCTCATTGAGGTGGGTCATCATGGCCATGTCCTCAATTTTGTCAAACTTGGGAGGATTCATGGGGTGGATGTCGTCTTCTTTTACCGTGAGAGTCTGTAATGAACGTTGATCAGAAATCAAGAAGAATGAGACTTTTTTTTGTACAAACATTTGTAATATTTCGTATATCTGATCTTATCCATGATACTTACTTTCCCACACAGAGTTTTGACGGTAGCTTTGCCACCCTCTTTACTAATAAGAGTACCCTTCAGGTACATATTCTCTGGCTCTGCCACGAAGTATGCCGTTTTGGCATCAAAGGGGGTGTTCTGAGCCTCGATTCTCTCTCTTTCTGGCTTCCGGAGGAAAACGGCCGCCGGGCCGAAACACTCCATTTCACCATCTCCCATGATGGCGCTTCACTGTAGAGCAGAACTGACATCACAATGCTGATACACTTCATTTGGTTCACTTTTTAACTTCAATTTGAAGTTTCATTAAAATACTTTGCAAAAACATTTAACTCTGACTCCAACTTTAATACATTGTGCATGACAATGTTCATTTATGAAAACAAATTAGTAAAACTTCCAAAAAGATTACACACATCATTTGGCAAGTAAAGAACTTTGAATCTTACATTATTAGCGCTTTACCTTGTATGATGCTCAGAGAGAAATAGCAGCTGTTAAGTTCAGGATTCTGAAAACAACAACAAACAAACAAACAAGCAAAAAAAAAAAAAAAAAAGAGTATTCCAAGAATATTTTTTACTACATAGGTTAGAGTACATGTATTAACATATAATTTCAATAATTTCAGTCTTCGAAAAATGCAAACAAATAGCTTACCCACCTTTGATGAGCCACTGTGTGCTAGAATCAGAGGCTGTCATTTATATAGTGTTGTTACTGAACAGTCAGCAGAACTGTCCAGCTCGATTTGGTCATGTAGTTCTAATTGGTGTATGGTAACGTAACTCTGTCCCAGTGTAAAATAGAAAGACGGCAAGTTAACATTTGTTTTTGTTTGTTTGTTTGCCGCAAGATGCAAGGTTTTTAGTTGTTACTATCTTTTACTTCAAATAAAAAAAACTATTTCTAAACATAATTTCATAATGTTGAGATGTTTTCTTGTTAAAGGGATAGCCTACTCATATACTTTTGGATAATGCACTTTTGTACATTGCTGAAAAAGTTTTTTTAATTCATGTGTTATGTGTAGGTTGTACTGTTGTTTTTAGTGTAGCTCTCTTGCTTGCTTGCAGTGTTTAATTTGATGTCACGTCTTATTTCAGTGTAGCATCTTTAAAAGTAATGGAACTTGGCACAGAGGAGTAACTTGGTTTGGATGTGGAGAAGCAGCCAGCTGTCACTGGGATTCAGTTTCGGGAGTGACAGCAGGACCGACAAAAGTTAATGAGTAAAAGTTTATTCTTTTAAAAATGGTAATACACAACTTATTTGTGGCCAACCACTTGATCAATTGATGTCATACACCACACTGACCAAGTTTCAACACTTGTTTCTGGACATTTACTGTCCATGTTATTTCCTCTTTCAAATCAGATAGTCAGAAGTCATGTGAGTGTGTTTGCATATAATGTCAACTTTTCACATATATTTGTTTACAGAATCATAAGGCGCTTATTGTATGTAATATTTCATTCAATCTCAGGCGTGTGAGCAGAGATTTTCCTCTTGACCAGTTTGAGAAGTTTGGCCATCATGACCTTTAAAACCTAGAAGATTTATTACAAGAGATGGACTGTAACAGTCCAAGTGAAAATAATATCTTTGGCAGATTTTTTTATTATGCAATTCACCCCAGTGGTCACTGCAATACTAATCTTGTTTCATAGTGATATTATGACTCTCAAAGTTATAAACAGCATGTTCTTATATGGAGAAAACATTAAATATAGCACAGTGAGAGCTTCTGTTTGTATGATGAGGTTTGGGTCACTCGTTTAGGCCACAGTGAACACTTACCTGACCCATCATGACACCACCAAGATCTCTCTGTAAGTACACTGATTTGTCATTTCATAAAAGATGCAATGAAGAGTATATGATTTGCTCTAGATTCTCTAGATTTATGTGTAGATGTTGAGATTTATTAGTTTAGGAGTGTACTATTGTTATATATTGTTCAATGCTATTAACAGAGTTACAAGCCTGAGAATTTTTTCTTGATAAATTTACAAACAATGAACTTCAGCATGTGATGTAGTACTTATCCTTCATTGGGCCAAATGGTTCTGTTAAGTATTTTGAGAGTAAAATACCATCTTCATACAAATAAAATAGTCAACTAAATACTAAATATAAGCAACTAAAACAAAATGCACTGGTAGCCTAAGAAACTTGTAGAGCAGACAACAGTCTGGAGGGATTTTAGAGAATGGTGCCAAAACAACCAGTCAGCACCTGTTCTGTCACTGAAAATGCCTTGTTAATGACAGACATCCGAGATGAATAGAAATACTGCTTTAAGGTGAGTGGAAAGTGGCGGTAAATGATTTTATTTGTTAATGCAGTACAGTTCTCTCAGTGAATCTTTATGTTTTTCAATATCAAGGAAATAACAACAACAACAACAAAAAAATCTGGTCCTTGGCATGTCTTAAAATTTGGAAAATAAAACCTCAAGTGAGCAACACATGACATATCACACGTGTCATTATTTATTTAACAAAAATAAAGCCAAAACGGAAAAGCCATGTGTGACAAAGTTACCCTTATTGTTAACATAGGAATTAAGAGGCTAAGTAGCAGTCAGGCACTGCTCAATTGCCTTTGATTCACTGATCGTCAGTGGAAGACATTCAATACAGACACCAATCCTCATACCTCATACTAAAAGTCACACATGCTGGTGGAGGGCTGATGATTTTGGGCTTGTTTTGTAGTCACAGGATCTGGGCACCTCACAGTCGACCATGAACTCGTCTGTATAAGAAAGCATTCTAGAGTCAAATGTGAGGACGTCTGTCAGACAGTTAAAGTTGGGCTAAAATTGGGCCCAACATGCAATAGGACAATGATCCCAAGCACACCAGCAAATCTACAACAAAACGGCTGAAAAGAAAAGAATCAAGGTGTTGCAATAGCCAGTCCAGACCTCATCCTAACTGAAATGCTGTGGTGAGAGCTGTGCATGAACAAATGCTTACAAACTTCAATAAACTGGAGCAACGTTGTAAAGAAGAGTGGGCCAAAATTCTTTGTGTCCAAGGCTTTTCCAGCTTTTTTTATGGTCAAATAAGTTATGACACGTGTGATATGTCATGTGCTGTTGTTCATCAGAGGTTTTACTGATAATTTTTCATCATGTCCTGAATACAGAAAACCATGGAATTCAATAGGGTGTCCTAACTTTTTCACATGACTATATATACTTGTATATATATATATATATATATATATATATATATATATATATATATATATATATATATATAGTTTTTTTTCCCCCACTTTAGCTTGTGTACTAATGTACCTTATTCTTGAAACTGTTGTTGTATACTGCAAATATTGTTGATTTTTATGATAAATTGACAGGCCTCTTTGAATAGTACTCTCAGCTGAATGGATACATCTAAATGCTTGAAAGTAGTTTCATATGGTTTACAATAAAAAAGCAGGACAGCATAGAAACTCTATTTCCCTTTATTGGACACAAATAAAAACCCAGCACAAGTCATATTATATGCTTGCTTGTAGGTGTGGTGTCTTCTCTTCATTCTTCATCCTTACTCTAGAATATGCACAGAATAACACAATTGTGTTAAAAAAATATGTCAACATGTTCAGCATGTTTAGCTTTGTAGAGTGCAGATCTACATCATCAAACCCTTGATGTCTAATTTTACAGTTACTCTGTGTTTGTTACCTTTCCAGCATCGCGGCTCTTGGCTCTCAGCTTGTTGACCTGGGACTCAGCGATGTCAGCGCGCTCCTGAGCCTCCTCCATCTCATGCTGCACCTTCCTGTACCTGGACAGGTGAGTGTTGGCCTGCTCCTCCTGTTAGGATGACACAAGATATCCAACCCCTTTCAGAGCATTGCACTCATGACACTGAATGTATTGAATAGAGAATGTCAAAACTTCACACTCAAGACATTTGACATTAGACTTACAGCTTCTTCAGCCTGGCGCTTGTAGGCCTTTACTTTCAGCTGTAGCTTGTCTACCAGATCCTGCAGTCTGGTCACGTTCTTCTTGTCTTCCTCAGTCTTTGGGTGTAAATATTGTTGATGGTCTTAGTTAAACTATGTATATAGTTATGAAAGGTAGTACATTTGTAAATCCAGTGCAGTTCTACCTGGTAGGTGAGCTCCTTCACTCTCCTTTCATATTTGCGCACTCCTTTCACAGCGTCTGCACCACGTCTCTGTTCAGCTTCAACTTCAGCCTCCAACTCGCGCACCTTCAGTAGAGAGTTATTGTTGTCATCTGTCAAATCTCTGCCATAGCCAGTTCATCTAAGACTGTATTTAGCTTGTAATTTACCCTGGACTCCAGTTTCTGGAGCTGTTTCTTTCCACCCTTCATGGCCAGACTCTCAGCCTCATCCAGACGGTGCTGCAGGTCTTTGACAGTCACCTCCAGGTTCTTCTTCATCCTCTCCAGGTGAGCAGTGGTGTCCTGCTCCTTCTTCAGCTCCTCAGCCATCATGGCAGCCTGAAATATAAGCCAATTAAAATCAGCTAGGCAACTTGGACAGAAACACCTTCATTAAATGTTCCCTTTAAAGCCAAATGTGGCTAAACACCCAAATAGCTGTTTAAACTACAATAGAGTAAGAGGATGTAAGTACTCACATCAGTGATAGCCTTCTTGGCCTTCTCCTCTGCACTTCTGGCCTCCTGGACTGCATCATCCACCTCACCTTGAACCTGGACCAGATCAGCCTCAAGCTTCTTCTTGGTGTTAATAAGACTTGTGTTCTGTGGGTTTTAAGCAGGTAGTTTAGTCTAAGTTTAACTAAAACTTTTCATTGTAACATAAATTTGTTTCTAGTCTGGAATCATTTTTTTGTACTTGAGAGTGCAGCAGCCCCACACGCTCACTGGCATCAACCAGCTCCTGCTCCGCCACTTTGCGGCCTCTCTCTGTTTGCTCCAGTGCAGCTCTCAGCTCCTCAATCTCAGCTTGCATCAGGTTATTCCTGCGCTCCACCATGGCCACCTGCTCCTTCATGTCCTCCTGTCCTCTGACAGCTTCATCAAGGTGCAGTTGGGCATCCTGTGGTAATGTTCTTTCTTTGTTAGTTGCATGCCATTTCATTAATTCATGTATCATATTCATACTATCAAACATTTAATGTGTTGCAATTCCTCATTCTACAGAAAGATACCTTGAGTTGGCCTTGGACGTTCCTGAGCTGTTTCTGGGCCTCAGCAGCCTGGCGGTTGGCATGACTCAGCTGGATCTCCATCTCATTCAGGTCTCCCTCCATCTTCTTCTTGACTCTCAGGGCATCATTTCTGCTCCTGATCTCAGAGTCCAGAGTGCTCTGCATGGAATCGATCACTCTTTGGCTGTTCCTCTTGATCTGTTCCATCTCCTCGTCCTTCTCAGCAAGTTTCCTGTCAATCTCACTCTTCACCTGATTCAGCTCCAGCTGCACACGAAGAATCTTGGACTCTTCATGCTCCAGGGTGCCCTACAAGTAACAACGGCAAAAAAAGACTCTTTACATTTTTGGTTATACATGGCAGCATTTATGGGGGATTAAGGAAATTGTTGCCAGAAATTAAGTTTGTCATTTAAGGTTTTCAAGCCATTCTATGTTCAGTGTTTTAATATAATTCAAAGCAATGTTATCATAATGTTTATATTGTAGCAAAGGAGTAGCACCTCAGCTTCTTCAAGTGCAGTCTGGATCTCTGCTTTCTCAGTCTCCACTGTCTTCTTGGCTTTCTCTAATTCATGAATGCTCTTTCCAGTCTCTCCAAGCTGCTCAGTGAGGTCAGAAATCTCCTCTAAAGGGTTTAGAAAGCAGAAATGTAAAGTGTTCTGCTTAATGCCTTTCTTTTCTTATAGCCTTAGTTTACAAATAAAAGTGTGATTTACGTTGCAGGTTCTTGTTCTCCCTCTTCAGGGTCTCGAGCTGGTCAAGAGCTTCTTCATAGGAGTTCTTCATTTTGAAAAGCTCAGTGCTGAGAGAACGAGCTTCTTTCTGAGCACCTTCTAGTTCAGCCTGGCCTTCCTCATACTTCTGCTTCCACTCTGCTAGGACCTGACAGTGGGTGAAATGTAGTCATTGTTAATTAGCCCATTCCATGGTTCAAGATTTAGATTTATAGGTGATCTACATCATTCCAACCTTGTCAAAGTTTCTCTGCTTCTTGTCAAGATTTGCAGCCAATGCATTTGCCCTCTCCACATCAATCATGAGGTCCTCTACTTCACCCTGCAGTCTCTGTTTGGTCTTTTCTAGTGAGGCACACTTGGAGTTCACTGCTTCAATAGATTCTTCAGCATCCTGCAGACGCTGGGCAAGCTTTTTCCTGAAGAAAGTTGTTTAAATTGATTAGATCTAACATTGGTGTTATTAAATGTAGGGTGCTGAAGACATTGTTCTTTGCTGTATTTACTTGGCTTCCTCAAGCTCCTCAGTGCGTTGGATGGCATCAGTCTCATATTTGGTTCTCCACTGAGCCACCTCACTGTTGGCCTTAGACATTCCACGCTGGAGTTCAGCTTTGGCCTCCTGCTCCTCCTCATACTGCTCTCTGAGCAAATCACAGTCATGGCGGGCAGACTGAACCGCATGAGCAAGAGCATTCTTGGCCTGTAAGGCAGAATATTTTGAGTTTTTAGACAGTCTACTATCTTTGCTGTGATTTAGATCATCAAACCAGAGCAAATTGATTTTGTGTAACTCTACCTTGACTTCTTCCTCAATATGTCTTTTGAGTTCCTCAATTTGCTGTGTATAAGCCTGTTTTCCTCTAGTTAGCTGTGAAACAAGTGCTTCTTTCTCTTCCAGTTGACGGCTGAATTCACCTTGGAAACAGGTTACAGATATTGCCATGAAATGTAATAACAGAATTTTTTTTACATAATTCTCTAAGAATTTAACATGTATACCTTACTTTGCCATGTCTTACCATTTTCAGTATGAAGTCTTGCACGTTGTGCATTCATGTCATTCAACTGACGAACATTTTCATCACTCTTGGCCTTGATTTCACTCAGCTGGTCTTCCAGGGTACGACACATCTTCTCTAAATTAGCCTAAAGGAGGTACAGGTTCATGTACGTTTGTACGTTTGTAGACGTTTGTAAATATGCTTTTATATTTAATTACCCTCTAGTGACATTACCTTTGCTTTAGCCACAGCCTCCATGTTGCTTGTCAAGTCATCAATCTCCATCTTGTATTCACTCTTCTCCTTCTCCAGCTTCTGCTTGACCCGCTGGAGGTTGTCGATCTGTTCTCCGAGTTCAGCCACACTGTCTGCCTGCTTCTTTCGGAGAGCTGCAGCTGTAGCCTCATGCTGCAAGGTGGACTCCTCCAGATCACGACGCAACTTCTGGAATTCGGCTTCACGCTTCTTGTTCATCTCAATCTGGGCAGCAGTGGCACCACCTGCTTCCTCAAGCCTCTCGCTGATCTCTTCAAGTTCCCTGGAGAGATCAGCTCTCTGCTTCTCCACTTTAGCACGAGCAGCTCGCTCTGCCTCAATTTCCTCTTCCAGCTCCTCAATACGGGCCTAATTGAGGGGGAAAAACCTTTTGTGATATTTGTGATAATTTGCCCAGCAACCTCACAGTTTCACATAGAAAAGATTATGGTTAGCATTACTTGAAGTTCTTTGATCTTCTTCTGAAGCTGTGCTCCCAAAGACTGTTCATCTTCAATCTTGCTGAGAAGTTGACTTATCTCAAAGTCCTTCCTGTTTTTTAAGTAGTGCTTTGTAAATGTGCAAAATACTTTGTTTTTTCAAATGTGTAATCGTGAAAAGACTGACATTCACTCACTTTTTGATCTTCTCATCTGATTGCTGTTTGTCATTCTCCAGGTCCATTATGGACTCCTGGGCCAGTTTTAGATCACCCTCAAGCTTCCTCTTGGCTCTCTCAAGATCCATACGGAGCTTCTTCTCTTGCTCCAGGGAGCCCTCAAGCTATTGTAACAGAAATCAGAGCATTAAAATCTGGTGTATAACAACAAAATTAATTTTGCTTGATTTGTGACCTTATTCTCGTGTCAAACATCTTACATCGTCCACTTGCTGCTCAAGCTTTGTCTTCGCTTTAGTCAGAGTGTTGACTTTGTCTTCCTCTGCCTGAAGGTCATCAAGAGTCTGCTGGTGTGCCTCTTGGAGGGCTTTCTTCTCTTTGGTCAGCTTGGCAATGCTCTCATCCTGAGAGGCCATCTCCTCTGTTAGGTTTTTCACCTAAATGGAAACATTGTTTATTGGTTTCATTCTGAAGAGTCTGAACTCAGCAGTGTGGAAAAGAAGTGAAACAGTTTTGACCTTGTTTTCTGTTGCATGTTTCTCCTTCTCCACTTTTGCCAAGGTGAGCTCCAGATCATCAATGTCTTTCTTCAGCTCAGAGCATTCGTCCTCCAGTTTCCTCTTCTTGGCAGTCAGTTCAGCATTGATTTCCTCCTCATCCTCCAGTCTCTCGTTGGTCTCTTTGAGTTTGGCCTCGAGCTGAATCTTGCTTTTGATAAGCCCTTCACATCTCTCCTCTGCGTCAGAGAGGTTTTCAGATTCCTGTTCATCGAGATAGATGTAGTTAATGACTTATGTTGAGCTGTAGAGTTTATTTTTACTGAAAAAGATCTAAAGTCCTTACAGCTGCTACTTGCAACTGAAGGTCGTTTTTCTCCTGAAGAAGTGACACCATTTTCTCCTCAAGCTCCTTCTTTTTAGCTAATGCCTTAGTCAGATCCTCCTTCATTTTCTCATAATTCTCCTTCATGGCTGCCATTTCTTTCTCAGTCTCTGCACTCTTCAGAAGAGGCTTGATCTTAAAGTAGAGCTTCATCCATGGCCAGTGTTTGACATTCATGAATGAGCGGATGTTGTATTGGATGGAATAAATTGATTCTCTGTGGAAATTGTAATCAGTAAATCAGTCATTATCAATTTGTGGTACTAAACAGTTGGTTTCCTAAAAGTCTTGTAAGTTGAATTTACCTCCTCTCCATCATTTTGACAAACTCCTTCCTCATGACGTATCCACGGCACAACGCCTGAGTCATGGTAACCAGCGTTGCTAGTTTCTCATCTCTCATCTCCTCAAGAGTACCCAACAGACCAGCTTTGAAGAACACCTACAAGAATATTTTGAAGATATTGGTGGTATATTATTGAAGAAGCTGAGTAATCCTCTTCTTCCGGTCTTTATAATTAATGTTTTAAGGAAAGGAAAGGACAGGATGTGACGTGTGGCCAAGTACGGTGACCCATACTCGGAATTTGTGCTCTGCATTTTACCCATCCAAGTGCACACACACAGTAGTGAGAAGTGATCAAACACACACACCCGGAGCAGTGGGCAGCCATATTGCTATCGCTGCGGCGCCCGGGGAGCAGTTGGGGGAACGGTGCATTGCTCAAGGGACTCACCTCAGTCGTGGTAGTGAGGGTGGAGAGAGTGCTGGCTATTCACTCCCTCCACCTTCAATCCCTGCCAGACCTGGGACTCGAACCTGCAACCTTTCGATTACAAGCCTGACTCCCTAACCATTAGGCCACAGCTCCCCCCCCCCACAAGATTAATTATAAATGTTAAAAATTAAAATTGTTAAATTTGAGAATTTGAGAAGATTCTCTGCTTTCAACTTTGATGCAAAAGTTTGGGGAGGCGTTGCAATATCCTGTGCAAAACGTTGGGTCCGTATGTGAATATTTTGTCTCTGGTGTGGAATACCTTGACTGGCATAAAGCCTACAACTGAACTTCTGCTTATCGTGTTTCCACTTACTTTTGTAGAGTACATTTCTATGTTGCTCACCTTTGTGTGTCCAAACTTATATTGGGTGTGGTCAACATCAATAGAGCCCAAGAGTTTCTCTGAAGCTTTTTTGTTGTCAATGAACTGTCCCTCAGGAATGACACTAGCATTTAATACTTTGTACCTAGAAGACATTAAGGGAAGGTTTATGTTTTGGTGAAGTCACAAAAGTGCTGGAAGCATAATTTTGAAATATGGTTAAGATTAGGTGGTGTTGAAAAAAGTGTGGTGTCTTCACCTCTGCTTGAAGTCACCATACAGGATTCTGCTGGGGAAACCCTTCCTGCAGATTCTGATACCCTCCAGTACACCATTACACCTGAGCTGGTGGATAACCAGGAAGTTCTCCATCAGACCTGAAATGCAAACGTTCTTAATGATTCACACATATTTTCAAAACTGTTCTAAATTTGAGTCTTTAACGATAAAGTTTACCTGGAGTCTTGGACTCATTAGGAATCAAGCAGCGCACAAAGTGAGGGTGAGTGCTCCTCAGGTTAGTCATCAGCTTACCCAAGTTCTCCTGTGGAAATGCGTATGAGATCAGTTCAGTCTTTAATAATGATGATCACATTCTTCATTAAACAAGAGAATCTGTTTACCCTAAAAAGTGCAGACACAGTCTGGAAGGAACCACCCTTCTTCTTGCCTCCTTTCTTTCCACCGCCACCCTCAGCTGTTTTATATCAATGACAGTTGTAATTGTTGATCTTGCATTGTTTTCCCATTAACCTCTTCAATACATCAATATGTGATAATATCCTACATGTTATTACAACACAAAGGATTTCAGGTGCAGATGTTCGTACCTTCAGCACCTCCATGAGCCGCATACAGGAAGGCCAGCACTTTGAGTGATGACTTTTGGTAAAGTTGCACAACAGAGTCGTTCAGTGGATCCTTGTTCTTGTCCAACCAGCCAACAATGTTGTAGTCCACAGTGCCGGCGTAGTGCACCAGAGAGAAGTGGGCCTCTGCCTTACCTTTGGCAGGCTTGGGCTTCTGGAAAGCTGCAGTTTTGCCCAGATGTTGATCATGCAGCTTGTTTTTGAAGCTTGTGTCTGTAGCCTTGGGGAACATGCACTCCTCTTCAAGGATGGAGAAGATGCCCATTGGCTGTTGAAGAAAATTGCACACTCAAGTACAGGCACAATGACAATAGTCTTTTTAATGTACTGAATGTCCTCTTACCTTCTCAATGAGCTCAATGCAGGCGGCCAAGTCCATACCAAAGTCAATGAACTCCCATTCAATGCCTTCTTTCTTGTACTCCTCTTGCTCCAGAACAAACATGTGGTGGTTGAAGAACTGTTGCAGTTTCTCATTTGTGAAGTTGATGCAAAGCTGCTCCAAGCTGTTGAACTGATAAATCAACAGAGGCAAGTTCTTACTGCTGACTGTCATCTTTTATATCTGGATTCTTACAGAGACATGAATGACTGATGCTCACATCAAAGATCTCAAATCCAGCGATGTCCAGCACACCAATGAAGAACTGTCTGGGCTGCTTGGTGTCCAACATCTCATTGATACGGACGACCATCCACAAGAACATTTTCTCATAGACAGACTTGCAGAGAGCCGAGACTGCATTGTTCACCTGAGAAATACAAAGGTCAGTGTAATTGATATTAGACTATTTTTTTTAAGTATGAACGACTCTTCTGAATGCCTGTCGGACATTTCTCTAGGTTTACTGATCTATCGAGTAGTAAGTGATCACCTGTGGTACTGTCTGGCCTTTGGTCACCATCTCGTTCCCGACCTTCACTCTGGGGTAGCACAGAGCTTTCAGCATGTCAGCAGAGTTGAGGCCCATGAGGTAGGCGATTTTATCGGCCACTGAGGAAGAACAGTTTTATGCATTATTTTCACTAGTGAAGTCAATGTTTGCATGCTAATTTGTGTTAATAACACACCCTACCCTCAGTGCCATCAGGTTCGGCCTGCTCCTCTCTCTGCTTCTGTTTGAACTTCATGTTCCCATGATGCATCACAGCACCTGTCAGCTTGTAGATGCTGATTTTCTCATCAGCACTGAAGCCCAGAATGTCAATGGCAGTCTGTTTTTACAACAATCAAATAAAGCACATTTTGCATTAATGTCATAAGAGAATGGTATTTTATATTGTATGTCATGTAGTGTTTATTCACACCAGTTAATGTTGGTGTTGTTCCTTTTAATTTTATGTCAGAAACATTGCTTGTAATCTGAAAATACCATTAGTGCTACTAATAAACACACAGTTGTCCACATACATCTGTGGCAATGAACTCCTCCACATCATTGATGCTCTTGACGGTGATTTCACCCTGGCTGATCATTGGATAGTCATAAGGGTTGGTGGTGATGAGCAGGGCCTCTGTAAGGGATTGATGTGCAGCATGTTAATGGTGTTCTCAAACAAGGAAATAACTGAAACACACAATCCTGTAGATTTCTCACCGAGCAGCTCTGGCTTGTGTCCAGTCATGAGCTGGTAGAAGATGTGGTAACTCCTCTCAGCGGACAGCTGGAATGTTACTCTGGACTTTTCCAGCAGATCTTTAAAAAATGTTGAGAAAAGACATTGCGTTCAATGTTAATAAATATAAATATAAATAAATATATATAGATATATATTGCTTGAAACAGTGTTTACTCACAAGTTTCAATATCAGCTGAGGCCAATTTTCCAGTGGTGCCAAAGTGAATCCTGATGAATTTACCCTACAGAGATGGAAATCATTTATTTATAAAACTTAACTGTGTGGTAAATTTGGAAGTGTGAGTGAAGTTTTTCACTGTTATAATGATTCATAAGTGCAACTTACAAAACGAGAGGAGTTGTCGTTCCTCACAGTCTTGGCATTACCATAAGCCTCCAGCAGAGGGTTGGCTGCAATGATTTGATCCTCCAGTGATCCCTAGATTTAATTGTAGGGCAGTAGATAGGTATGAGGTGAAGCACAAAAACTGTAATTAATAAAGCTGTCTATAATAGGTCTGTACTAACCTGCATTTTGCCAGCGACTGGCTCTGGCTTCTTCGGTCCAGACATCGCACCAACAGTTGCAAAGTACTGAATGACACGTTTTGTGTTCACAGTCTTTCCTGCACCTGATTCTCCACTGGAGATTGACACAAGATCTTTAGCATTTAGTCATAAACCCTTGTTATACATGTTTATTTTATTTAATTTTATTTATTTTTATTTTATTTCATTTCATTTAATATATTTAGGTTGTTTCAGCAGAGTATTTACTCACGTAATCAGGACAGACTGGTTTTCACGATCTGAAAGTAAACAGGGTTTTCAAAGTAGGTATCACTTTATATTAACTTCAATGTAAAAAATGTTTGTAAAGTATTTTTAGTTAATTAGTTTTTTTTTTTTTTTTTTAATGATAATACATTCATACAATGTATGCCTATCGTGTTATTTTATGTTCATTTATTCATATAAGTGCACATAGAAGAGGTTTGGTAACATTTTGATGCAATAATTCTGGTAATATTTCATTAATTATTAAGTACTTACCAATACCAATTGTTATGAGTTGCTTACCAATTAACAACTACTTCACCACAACTTGGCATCAGGTGAAATTTATCATTTGTATTGAGCTTGTACATCTATTAAGGTTAAATTATGTAACAGCTGAAGCTTAAAACTACAAGTTATTTGTGAATGAGTATGTTCCATTGCATTCAGTATTACAGATATAAAATAAACACACATGAACAAATGATGCAGTGTCTCTCAAAATCTGTCTCAAAGGCTCTAAATAAATAAACAAACATTTATTATAAACTTATCAAAGTGATTCATGGTAAAGCCAAAACATTGATTTTGGATTTATCATGTACTCCCATGATAATTATTCAAAGGGGTTATGAAACACATTTTTTAAATTATATTCTCGGAGTTCCACTTACAATGTTAGCAAAAAGCGAGACGCTGCATCGGAACGCTTTGGGAATGCCTCTGTGTGACCGTGTTCTGAAGCACATGTGAAATCAGTCCAATAGAGTGGCGAGACGTCACAGGCAGAATGACGTAGCGATCAGAAAGCTTACAAGGGCATCCGGTGTAAACAGCATTAGATTCTGATAGGTCAAGCGATGCAGTGAGTATGGCAGGGCGACGCAGTGCCTCGTTCCCCTCAGGGGAACAATGGTTACATAGAGATGTTCCCCTTTAGGAACTCGAGCTCTGTCAGAACGCCTTGGGAACAAGAATACCAACTTCGCCATACTGACGGATGGCAGTCTAGTGTGAAGTCGGTGCGCACGTCTCAAGACAAAAGCACTCTAGAGCCTGGAGTGGCCCCAACGTCTAAGTTAAAAAATCTGACAAAGGTGAGCGGGTTAGACCAACCCGCAGCCTCTTGAACATCGTGTAAAGACACCAGATGGGAAGGCCTTAAAGTTCTGAAATCTTCTGAAAAATGTTTTTTTTTTTTTTTTTTTTTTGACTATACAGTAAATGTCAAAAGAGCAAAGGAAATTTGATTTCTCAGTTCATGACCCTGTTCAATTTTGTTCATTTTGAACAAATAAAAGTTACATAGTGTAGCTTTAGCAGTGCAGTTCAATAAACAGTTTAAAGAAGCTGAATTATGCCCTAATGCTTATTACTTAATACACATTATGTAGTTATTGTAAATGTTTTTTCCAATGTCAATTCAATTCACCTTTATTTATATAGCGATTTATACGATACAGATTGTAACTGTTTCAAACTATGTCTTGACTCATTTGTTGACACACTTCCAGAATCCACTTACCAGTGAGCATGAACTGGTAGGCATTGTCGGAGATGGAGAAGATGTGAGGTGGGGCTTCAATCCTCTTTTTGCCTCTGTATCCAGCCACAACAACTGCGTCGTACACTGGGAGCCACTTGTAGGGATTGACAGTGACGCAGAACAAGCCAGAGTAGGTCTGAAACGGAGATAGATAGACCAGTTTTACGATGCTGCCACCCCCTCCTAGGAATAAAACGTGATTGACTTGGACTTACGTAGATCATCCATGCTGCGTAACGCTCTTTGAGGTTGTACAGCACAGCAGGCTCATTGAGGTGGGTCATCATGGCCATGTCCTCAATTTTGTCAAACTTGGGAGGATTCATGGGGTGGATGTCGTCTTCTTTTACCGTGAGAGTCTGTAATGAACGTTGATCAGAAATCAAGAAGGATGAGACTTTTGTTGTACAAACATTTGTTATATTTCACTGGTCTTATCCATGATACTTACTTTCCCACACAGAGTTTTGACGGTAGCTTTGCCACCCTCTTTACTAACAAGAGTACCCTTCAGGTACATCTCCCCTGGCTCTGCCACAAAGTATGCCGTTTTGGCATCAAAGGGGGTGTTCTGGGCCTCGATTCTCTCCTTTTCTGGCTTCCGGAGGTAAACGGCCGCCGGGCCGAAACACTCCATTTCACCATCTCCCATAATGGCACTTTGCTGTGGAGTAACATAAACACCTTAATACAGCTTAGTATTCATCTATTTACTTTGCTCAAGCATTCACATTAGAAACTGGTCATCTTGTCATTGGCATTACAATTTATTTATTTATTTATTTTTAAATTAGTTACTATTATTGGTTTACCTTTTATGATGCCCAAGAGGAAAATAGCAGCTGTCAAGTTGTGGACTCTGAAAAAGACCAAGACATAATTAGACAATTGTATTCAGAACACTTCTTGTACAGTAATTAGTAGTGTGTTAAATCAAAAAGGCAATTTAAAATGGGCATTTCCCCAACCTTTGCCTGGTCACTGTAAGGCTTTGGGGGTCAGGGGCTGTCTTTTATACAGTGCCATTTCTGAGTACTCAGCAGAACAGTCCAGCTGGATTTGGTCATGTTATTTTGCTTGGTGTGATGTTTCTCTGTACCAGTGGGAAATAGTAAGATGTCATTCGCCTAATATGAGGAATGCTGTTATATTGATGCACTCAGATAATGTTGTTGGGTTAATAGATGTGGCACAAAAGTTGTCACAGACCGTGCTTTTGAAGGTTGTAATTTTTTACAATTAATATGAGTTTTTCTTTTTTTTTTTAATGCAAATCCCTTGTTGTTTGATTTGCCCTCACTGAGGTCCTATTTCAGTGGAGCATCTTTAAAATTTTTGGAACTTGGCACAAAAGAGGAACTCAGAAGCAGTCAAATGTCACCAGTATTCTGTTTCAGGAGACAGCAAGACTTGTAACTTCTAATTTATATGTCAGTTAAAACCCTAAAGATCATATGTACCCTCTTAAAATTTCTAAAGCTTGAACTGTAGCATGCCACAGTGCTTTGATCATGGTGTTGAGTTCGTGAACGGACCTTGAAAGTCTTCTCAGAAGTGTGAGTTCGGGGGACGAAGGTGTGCTTTGTGATAAAGCCGCTCACGCACTTCTGTCGGGACCTGTTGTTCATTTTTTCAGTGCTACGTTTATAATGTTTTGATATAAACGTTGTTAGTGATCATATGAGCAGGGAGCAAAGAGGACAGCTTGGCTGCTTTTCCAAGAATTCTCCCATCTTTTGCCAGCAGGAGATAAAATTAAATCTTAAAAACCTTACAGATTTATTACCATAGATAGACTGTAACCATCCTTACCCCCAAATGAAATGAAATAATATCTCTGACAGGTTTTTTTTTTTTTATTAGGCAATTAAATCGCAGCAGTCATGGCATGGAATAAACTGGACTCATACTTCCATTATGACTCTCGAGTTATAAACAGCATGTGTTTATATGGAAAAAATCATAAATATAGCACAGCAAGGGTTACTGATTGTGTTACGAGCTTTAGGTCACCTATCCATACAAGCAACAAGCAAAGGCTTGATGGGAGCTGCCGGTAAGTCTTCTGCTTCTTTTACCTTAAAGATAAAGTGCATTTGCATGTCTAGTTCTTGAATATTTCTTGGTGTAAGAGTAACGGAAACTCAGTTATCATTACTGTATGCCGTACAATTTCAAGCTCTGCTTTTTGCTGCAGCAAAGGGAAAAGACTACTTTCTTTGTCAAAAGGATGATTTTGTCATTCTAATGATCATTTTATTGCCCAGGGTAGAAGAACACTTCATGTCCCAGAATTCATGACCTGTGTTGAATTTTCAGTGGAATGTGGTCAGTTGAAATCTAATTCCAACTGCTAAACCGAAAGGGAGAAATCCCCAAAAAGTGAGGAATAAGGAAACCATTAGATGAGATGAGATGTAGAAAGTCATGTCTGGGCCGTTTCTCCAACATGAAAGAAACAAATATTTTCAGAAAAACTGAGACACCCCCCTCCCCCCCCCCACCAGATTGGTTGCTTTAGGCATATGTGAACAGGGCAGTCAGGCTCGGATCCGCACCAAAACAATCAGTCCAAGTTCACCTAATTGAAAACAATCTCTGGCGTGATTCGGTTGTGATGTGAAAGCAATCCAATGAAATGGACCGAGCTGGATCATCATTTATATTTCTTACATACATTTGTAAACGAGTACGTAAGGACAGCTACTGTTAAAAACTACTGTATAGTAAACCCACAGAGCTGACTTGTCCTTTCCTTGTGACTACGTAAGTGGAATCCTAAACTGGTAACTGGAATCGTAAACTGGTGCACTCTGACCACTGAGAGGGCAGTTTTCACTCACAAGTGTCATACATGAACAAATTTTGGTGTGTTTTGAAATGTTGAATTTTGAAAGTCAACCTAAACCAAGAAGAAAGTGCAAAAGTCCCTTAAATATTGTTTGGGATTTATCCTTGCTTTGTCTGTCTTCCCTTTGTATTCTGATATTTTCTCTGTTGTCTTTGTTTCATCTAATTTCCCCTTTTTTCTTTTGTCACCTCGGGAATATGTTCTGTGTTCTTATTTGCCATTGATGTGTGTTACTCCAAGACATTTGCATTTATGTATTTAGCAGACACTTTCATCCAAAGTGACTTCCAAAGACAAGTTCAAATTTTTGTTATGAATCTCAGTCTCTGCTTTGGTATTCTTTGATTTTGGGTTCTTTCAGTTACTTTCACAGTTTCAGCTAACTGCATTTGTGTTCTTTGCTGCATCGTGTCTCATGAGTTGAACGAATGAAGCTTTTATACAGTGCTTTAGTATATACTACTCAGAGGCGGACCTCTAAGGCAAAGGTGGGCATATATGATCCTTACCACCACAACCATCTGCATGTCAGCTTTGAATGCACTTCTTGTGTATCCTGCTTGTAGCAAATGAAAATATCATGCATCTGAAGCTGTAATCAAATATTGAGCAACAGTGCGTGTACGCTGCCATTCAAAAGTTTGGGGTCGGTAACATTGATGCTTTTTTGACAGAGTCTCTTATGCTCATCTGTATCAAAAATACAGACAAAACAGTAATATTGTGAAATATTATTGCAATTTCTAATATTGGCTTCCTATTTTAATATAATTTAAAATGTAATTTATTTCTGTGCCACAGCACTGAATTTTCTTCAGTCATTGCTCCAGTCTTCAGTGACACATGACCCGTCAGAAATCATTCTAATATGCTGCTGAATATTTGTTTGGAACCTGTGATACATTTTTCTTTGATTCTTTGATGAATAAAAAGTTAAAAAGAACAGCATTTATTCAAAATAGAAATCTTTCCTGTCACTTTGTGTCCATTTAACACATCCTCGCTGAACAGAAGTATTAAACTTAAAAAAGAAAGAAAGACACAAAGCAAAATTTATATTCTGTTCTTTTTAACTTTTTCATTTTTTTTTTTTTTACTGCCTCTAGCGTTAATCTAGTGTTAATATGTATAGGTATTTTTACTTTATTTTTTATTTATTTTTTTTTTTTGAGTTTTGAGTTTTGCAGAAATGTAGGTAAACGCATATGTTTCCAATGAGCCTGGTAGGTGTATAGGCAGTTGAGCAAGGAAATTAACCCCACAGCACCACCTAGTGCCCAACCTACTCTAATACTGTTATAAGCCATTATTACATGTACATGAAAAATGTAGAAACATTGGACACTACTGTGGGTCTCTATTGTGCAGAAGCAAGCATCACAACAAAGAAAGCTTGCAATGTGAATGAACCCCTCGCCTGCAGCAAAATGGCTGAAAAAGTTCTATGGGATTTTTAATGACCACAGAGACTTAAGACCTCAGTTTAATGTCTCATCTGAAGGAAGGTGTTTTTTTACCATATAGTTTCCCCATCATTATCCTGGGCAATTAGGAACCACACAGACTGAGCACCCCCTGCTGGCCTCTTGCAATAGCAACCTAGACTTCCATCTCGTATTCAGGTACTAACTCTGGCTCAAACCTGCTTAGCTTCAGTGGGCAACCAGTCTTGGGCTACAGGGTGTTTGCTTGAGCTGTCTTTAAGAGCAGTGATTGAGCAAGTTTGAAAGAAGAAAAAATAATGGAGAACATAGTCAAAATTTGCCATTTTTAATGGACACAGGAAACTCAGCACAAGTAAGGCATATTATATGCTTGCTTGTTGATGTGGTTTCTTGTCTTCATTCTTCATCTTTACTCTTGAAAATGCAAAATAATATAATTACATTTTGTTGAAAATTTTATTTATGAAGTCACTTTCCTCTACGTAATCATCATCTGTTGTTACCTTCCCAGCATCGCGGCTCTTGGCTCTCAGCTTGTTGACCTGGGACTCAGCGATGTCAGCGCGCTCCTGAGCCTCCTCCATCTCATGCTGCACCTTCCTGTACCTGGACAGGTGAGTGTTGGCCTGCTCCTCCTGTTAGGATGACACAAGATATCCAACCCCTTTCAGAGCATTGCACTCATGACACTGAATGTATTGAATAGAGAATGTCAAAACTTCACACTCAAGACATTTGACATTAGACTTACAGCTTCTTCAGCCTGGCGCTTGTAGGCCTTCACTTTCAGTTGCAGCTTGTCTACCAGATCCTGCAGTCGAATCACATTCTTCTTGTCTTCTTCAGTCTTTGGGTGTAAGTATTTTCATCTTAGTTAAACTATGTATATTATAATGAAATATAAAGTTCTAAATCTTGTGTAGTTGTACCTGGTAGGTGAGCTCCTTCACCCTCCTTTCATATTTGCGCACTCCTTTCACAGCGTCTGCGCCACGTCTCTGTTCAGCTTCAACTTCAGCCTCCAACTCGCGCACCTTCAGTAGAGAGTTATTGTTGTCATCTGTCAAATCTCTGCCATAGCCAGTTCATCTAAGATTGTATTTAGCTTGTAATTTACCCTGGACTCCAGTTTCTGGAGCTGTTTCTTTCCACCCTTCATGGCCAGACTCTCAGCCTCATCCAGACGGTGCTGCAGGTCTTTGACAGTCACCTCCAGGTTCTTCTTCATCCTCTCCAGGTGAGCACTGGTGTCCTGCTCCTTCTTCAGCTCCTCAGCCATCATGGCAGCCTGAAAAATTTGCCAGTTCAAATAAACTAGCCAATATAGGCAGAAATGCCTTCCATGAAGGTTCCCTTTGTTACCAAATGTGACTAAATGGTCAAATAACTGATTAAATCAGAAGTGAGAATCAGAGTGTAAGCACTCACATCAGTGATGGCCTTCTTGGCCTTCTCCTCTGCATTTCTGGCCTCCTGGACTGCATCATCCACCTCACCTTGAACCTGGACCAGATCAGCCTCAAGCTTCTTCTTGGTGTTAATAAGACTTGTGTTCTGTAAGAGGTGAACAGGTAGTTTAGTGTATATTTAAAATAAATAAAACCTTTTCATTGTAACCTGAATTTGCTCATAATATTTAATTGTTTTTTTTTTTTGTACTTGAGAGTGCAGTAGCCCCACACGCTCGCTGGCATCAACCAGCTCCTGCTCCGCCACTTTGCGGCCTCTCTCTGTTTGCTCCAGTGCAACTCTCAGCTCCTCAATCTCTGCTTGCATCAGGTTATTCCTGCGCTCCACCATGGCCACCTGCTCCTTCATGTCCTCCTGTCCTCTGACAGCTTCATCAAGGTGCAGTTGGGCATCCTGTGGAAATGTTCTTTCTTTGTTATTTGCAAATCATGCTTTATTTAAATTATGTATCATACACATATTATCAGACAGTTTATGTGTTGCAATTCCTCATTCCACAGAAAGATACCTTGAGTTGTCCTTGGACATTCCTGAGCTGTTTCTGGGCCTCAGCAGCCTGGCGGTTGGCATGACTCAGCTGGATCTCCATCTCATTCAGATCTCCCTCCATCTTCTTTTTGACTCTCAGGGCATCATTTCTGCTCCTGACCTCAGAGTCCAGAGTGCTCTGCATGGAATCGATCACTCTTTGGCTGTTCCTCTTGATCTGTTCCATCTCCTCGTCCTTCTCAGCAAGTTTTCTGTCAATCTCGCTCTTCACCTGGTTCAGCTCCAGCTGCACACGAAGAATCTTGGACTCTTCATGCTCCAGGGTGCCCTATAAGGAAAAAGTACTAAACATTAGACTTTTGTAATTTATGGCGGATTATGAAAATAATTCGCAGAAATGATGTTTTTCATGCATGTTTTTGAGACATTTAATGTTTTAGAATATTTCAAAGCTATGGTATCATGATGTTAATATCTTAACTAAAGAATGGCACCTCGGCTTCTTCAAGTGCAGTCTGGATCTCTGCTTTCTCAGTCTCCACTGTCTTCTTGGCTTTCTCTAACTCATGAATGCTCTTTCCAGTCTCTCCAAGCTGCTCAGTGAGGTCAGAAATCTCCTCTATAGAGTTAAAAAGCAAAATTGTAAAATTTTCTGTTTTAATACATCTCTTATATCCTTAGTGTACAAAAAAAAAGTGGCATTTACGTTGCAGATTCTTGTTCTCCCTCTTCAGGGTCTCGAGCTGGTCAAGAGCTTCTTCATAGGAGTTCTTCATTTTAAAAAGCTCAGTGCTGAGAGAACGAGCTTCTTTCTGAGCACCTTCTAGTTCAGCCTGGCCTTCCTCATACTTCTGCTTCCACTCTGCTAGGACCTGACAATGGGAGAAATGTAGTCATTGTTAATTAGCCCATAAGTCCATGGTCCAAGATTTAGATTTATAGGTGATCTACATCATTCCAACCTTGTCAAAGTTTCTCTGCTTCTTGTCAAGGTTGGCAGCCAATGCATTTGCTCTCTCCACATCAATCATGAGGTCCTCTACTTCACCCTGCAGTCTCTGTTTGGTCTTTTCCAGTGAGGCACACTTGGAGTTCACTGCCTCAATAGATTCTTCAGCATCCTGCAGACGCTGGGCAAGCTTTTTCCTGAAAAAAAAAAAAGGTATGAAATCATGAAGTCAGACTAATTTTTGTGATATTACTTGTAAGGTAATGAAGACTTATTTTGCTGTATTTACTTGGCTTCCTCAAGCTCCTCAGTGCGTTGGATGGCATCAGTCTCATATTTGGTTCTCCACTGAGCCACCTCACTGTTGGCCTTTGACATTCCACGCTGGAGTTCAGCTTTGGCCTCCTGCTCCTCCTCATACTGCTCTCTGAGCAAATCACAGTCATGGCGGGCAGACTGAACCGCATGAGCAAGAGCATTCTTGGCCTGTAAGGCAGAATATTTTGAGTTTTTAGACAGTCTACTATCTTTGCTGTGATTTAGATCATCAAACCAGAGCGAATTGATTTTGTGTAACTCTACCTTCACTTCTTCCTCAATATGTCTTTTGAGTTCCTCAATTTGCTGTGTATAAGCCTGTTTTCCTCTAGTTAGCTGTGAAACAAGTGCTTCTTTCTCTTCCAGTTGGCGGCTAAATTCACCTTGGAATTACGTTAGAAATATTACTATGCAATATAATAACAAAAACTTTTAAATAATGTTTTAATGTGTACCTTGTTTACCATGTCTTACCATTTTCAGTCTGAAGTCTTGCACGTTGTGCATTTATGTCATTCAACTGACGAACATTTTCATCACTCTTGGTCTTGATTTCACTCAGCTGGTCTTCCAGGGTACGGCACATCTTCTCTAAATTAGTCTAAAGAGGTGAAAGGTTATATACAGATGTTTGTAAAGATGCTTTTATATTTAATGATTCTCTAATGACATTACCTTTGCTTTAGCCACAGCCTCCATGTTGCTTGTCAAGTCATCAATCTCCATCTTGTATTCGCTCTTCTCCTTCTCCAGCTTCTGCTTGACCCGCTGGAGGTTGTCGATCTGTTCTCCGAGTTCAGCCACACTGTCTGCCTGCTTCTTTCGGAGAGCTGCAGCTGTAGCCTCATGCTGCAAGGTGGACTCCTCCAGATCACGACGCAACTTCTGGAATTCGGCTTCACGCTTCTTGTTCATCTCAATCTGGGCAGCAGTGGCACCACCGGCTTCCTCAAGCCTCTCGCTGATCTCTTCAAGTTCCCTGGAGAGATCAGCTCTCTGCTTCTCCACTTTAGCACGAGCAGCTCGCTCTGCCTCAATTTCCTCTTCCAGCTCCTCAATACGGGCCTAAATAAGCGAAAAAACCTTTTGTGATATTTGTGATAATTTGCCCAGCAACCTCACGGTTTCACATAGAAAAGATTATGGCTGGCATTACTTGAAGTTCTTTAATCTTCTTCTGAAGCTGTGCTCCCAAAGACTGTTCATCCTCAATCTTGCTGAGAAGCTGACTTATCTCAAAGTCCTTCCTGTTTTTAAAGTAGTGCTTTGTAAAATGTGCAAAATACTTTTTTTTTTTGTCCAAATATAAATATATATATTTTTTTTCCAAATGTGTAATCATAGAAAGATTGACATCCACTCACTTTTTGATCTTCTCATCTGATTGTTGTTTTTCATTTTCCAGGTCCATTATGGACTCCTGGGCCAGTTTCAGATCACCCTCAAGCTTCCTCTTGGCTCTCTCAAGGTCCATACGGAGCTTCTTCTCTTGCTCCAGTGATCCCTCAAGCTATTTTGACAGAAACCAGAGCAATAAAATCTGGTACATAACAACAAAATTAATTTAGCTTTGATTTGTAACCTTATTTTCATGCAGAGCATCTTACATCATCCACTTGCTGCTCAAGCTTTGTCTTGGCTTTAGTCAGAGTGTTGACTTTGTCTTCCTCTGCCTGAAGATCATCAAGAGTCTGCTGGTGTGCCTCTTGGAGGGCTTTCTTCTCTTTGGACAGCTTGGCAATGCTCTCATCCTGAGAGGCCATTTCCTCTGTCAGGTTTTTTACCTAAATAGAAACAATGTTTATTGGTGTCATTCTGGAGCCTCAATCACAATCAACAGTGTGACAATGTAAAAAAACAAAAAAAAAACAAAAGAACAAATACTGACCTTATTTTCTGTTGCATGTTTCTCCTTCTCCACTTTTGCCAAGGTGAGCTCCAGATCATCAATGTCTTTCTTCAGCTCAGAGCATTCATCCTCCAGTTTCCTCTTCTTGGCAGTCAGTTCAGCATTGATTTCCTCCTCATCCTCTAGTCTCTCGTTGGACTCTTTGAGTTTGGCCTCGAGCTGGATCTTGCTTTTGATGAGACCTTCACATCTCTCCTCAGCATCAGAGAGGTTTTCAGATTCCTGTGTTTGGACATGGAAGTAGTTAATGACTTATGTTTATTGCTGTAGGATCCATATTAGAATCAACAAGAGCTGAAATACTCACAGCTGTTACTTGCAGTTGAAGGTCGTTTTTCTCCTGAAGAAGTGACACCATTTTCTCCTCAAGCTCCTTCTTTTTAGCTAATGCTTTAGTCAGATCCTCTTTCATTTTCTCATAGTTCTCCTTCATGGCTGCCATTTCTTTCTCAGTCTCTGCACTCTTCAGAAGAGGCTTGATCTTGAAGTAGAGCTTCATCCATGGCCAGTGTTTGACATTCATGAATGAGCGGATGTTGTATTGGATGGAATAAATTGATTCTCTGTGTAAATTGTAATCAGTAAATCAGTCATTATCAGTCTGGTACTAAGTTGATTTCCCAACAGTTTTGTAACTTGAATTTACCTCCTCTCCATCATTTTGACAAACTCCTTCCTCATGACATATCCACGGCACAAAGCCTGAGTCATGGTAACCAGCGTTGCTAGTTTCTCATCTCTCATCTCCTCAAGAGTACCCAACAGACCAGCTTTGAAGAACACCTACAAGAATATTTAGAACATTTTAGAACATTGGTAGTGGTACAGTGTCGAAGAAGCCAAGTCGTTCTCCTCTATATAAATGTGACCTGGGTTATAACATATTGCCCATAATACAGTGCTTTGTCCTGCACAGACGGCCATCGGCACAAGACCGCGGGAACCAGATGAGTCCTCTGCATCTGGCCAGAGGAGAACTGGCCCCCCCAACTGAGCCTGGTTTCTCCCAAGGTTTTTTTCTCCATTCTGTCACCGATTGAGTTTTGGTTCCTTGCTGCTGTTGTCTCTGGCTTGCTTAGTTACGGACACTTATTTTTCAAACAATATCGTATGCTATTTGAACTGAACTGAGCTAGATGATGACATCATTGAATTCTATGATGAACTGCCTTTACCTGAAAATTGAGTGTTTACTGTTGCCCTTTTGCCTTATTGATGTACAATTTCCTATTTAATACTGTACAGCTGCTTTGTCACAATTCTGTATTGTTAAAAGCGCTATATAAATAAAGGTGACTTGACTTGACAGAACTATGACCAGGCCGTTCCATCAATTTTTTTTTTTGTTTTGACATCTCAACAAAACTCAGGCAGGCAGTCACATGGTAGCTTCACTGAACATCATCAGTTAGGGATTTTAAGGTGTAGATGAAAACAATGAGTGATTTTACAATTTGAGGAGGCATGAATATTTCGCAAGCACAAAGCGGGTCCAGATATTAATGTTACTGTTGTGTGGTGTCGCATTAAGATTTGTTTTCATTGGAATGACAGACATTATCACGTCATTAATTATAATTAGGGTCCTTTTGGTTTTAATCATGTAGAATATTTACTGAGTAGCTCACCTTGGTGTGTCCAAACTTGTATTGGGTGTGGTCAACATCAATAGAGCCCAAGAGTTTCTCTGAAGCCTTTTTATTGTCAATGAACTGTCCCTCAGGGATGACGCTAGCATTTAATACTTTGTATCTAGAGGACATTCACAGGAGAGTAATGTTTTTGTGAAACAAAAAATATTATGAAGATAGTGAATATTAGGTGGTGCATCATCTGCAATAGGAGGTTGCAAAAACTTGTCTTTACCTCTGCTTGAAGTCACCGTAGAGGATTCTGCTGGGGAAACCCTTCCTGCAGATTCTGATACCCTCCAGCACACCATTACACCTGAGCTGGTGGATAACCAGGAAGTTCTCCATCAGACCTGAAATGCAAATGTTCTTAATGCTTCAGAAAATATTTCCAAAAGTCTAATCCATTTGAGTCTTCAGAGATCAATTTTACCTGGAGTCTTGGACTCATTAGGAATCAAGCAGCGCACAAAGTGAGGGTGAGTGCTCCTCAGGTTAGTCATCAGTTTACCCAAGTTCTCCTGTGGAAATGTTTATGTCATTATTCCAATCTTTAATGGAAAAAAATGTTCACATCATTCATTAACAGAGAGAATCATGTTTACCCTAAAAAGTGCAGAGACAGTCTGGAAGGAACCACCCTTCTTCTTGCCTTTCTTTCCACCACCACCCTCTGTTTTATGTCAAAGAAAGAAGTTGTTATTATTGATTTTATGTTGCTTTACATTAAGCTGTTCAATAGATTGATATATGTGGTAATGACAAAAAAATAAAAAATAAAATAAATAAAAAACTGCTCTGTCATTATTTCACACACATGTAGTATTTTCATGACATTTTACAATCTATGATCACAGTGTGCTACATTCATAAAACATTATCTTTCAGTTTTTTAATAAATAAGTGTCTCTTATTTTGGTTTGCAAATAATTTACATGTAAAAATTAGGAATACCAGGAATGCAGAAGTTTGTACCTTCAGCAGCTCCATGAGTGGCATACAGGAAGGCCAGCACTTTGAGTGATGACTTTTGGTAAAGTTGCACAACAGAGTCGTTCAGTGGATCCTTGTTCTTGTCCAACCAGCCAACAATGTTGTAGTCCACAGTGCCGGCGTAGTGCACCAGAGAGAAGTGGGCCTCTGCCTTACCTTTGGCAGGCTTGGGCTTCTGGAAAGCTGCACATTTGCCCAGATGCTGATCATGCAGCTTGTTTTTGAAGCTTGTGTCTGTAGCCTTGGGGAACATGCACTCCTCTTCAAGGATGGAGAAGATGCCCATTGGCTGTTGAAGAAATGTTCACACTCAAGTATAGCCACAATGAGAATTGTCATTTTAATTTACTGAACGTCCTCTTACCTTCTCAATGAGCTCAATGCAGGCGGCCAAGTCCATACCAAAGTCAATGAACTCCCATTCAATGCCTTCTTTCTTGTACTCCTCTTGCTCCAGAACAAACATGTGGTGGTTGAAGAACTGTTGAAGTTTCTCATTTGTGAAGTTGATGCAAAGCTGCTCCAAGCTGTTGAACTGATAAATCAAAAGAGGCAAGTTTTTACTGCTGACTGTCATCTTTTATATCTGGATTCTTACAGAGACATGAATGACTGATGCTCACATCAAAAATCTCAAATCCAGCGATGTCCAGCACACCAATGAAGAACTGTCTGGGCTGCTTGGTGTCCAACATCTCATTGATACGGACGACCATCCACAGGAACATTTTCTCATAGACAGACTTGCAGAGAGCCGAGACTGCATTGTTCACCTGAGAAATTCAAAGGTCAGTGTAATTGATATTAGACCTTATTTTTTTTTTAACAAGAATAAATGTATTTCTAGGTTTTTTCATCTGTCGAGTAGGTAAGTGATCACCTGTGGTACTGTCTGGCCTTTGGTCACCATCTCATTCCCGACCTTCACTCTGGGGTAACACAGAGCTTTCAGCATGTCAGCAGAGTTGATGCCCAGGAGGTAGGCGACTTTATCGGCCACTGAGGAAGAACAGATTTTATGCATTTATTTCACTAATGAAGTCAATGTTTGCATGCTAATTTGTGATAATAATACACCCTACCCTCAGTGCCGTCAGGTTCGGCCTGCTCCTCTCTCTGCTTCTGTTTAAACTTCATGTTCCCATGATGCATCACAGCACCTGTCAGCTTGTAGATGCTGATTTTCTCATCAGCGCTGAAGCCCAGAATGTCAATGGCAGTCTGTTTTTACACCAGCCAAATAAATCACATAATGCGTTAATAGACAGTTTATATTGCATATCATGAAATATTTACACCAGTTCATGCAATTGTTCTTCCTCTTAATTTTATGTCAGATGCATTGCTTGTAATCTGAAAATACCATTAGTGCTACTAATAAACACACTGTCCACATACATCTGTGGCAATGAACTCCTCCACATCATTGATGCTCTTGACAGTGATTTCACCCTGGCTGATCATTGGATAGTCATAAGGGTTGGTGGTGATGAGCAGGGCCTCTGTAAGGGATTGATGTGCAGCATGTTAACGGTGCTCTCAAACAAGGAAATAACTGAAAACTGACACAATCCTGTAGATTTCTCACCGAGCAGCTCTGGCTTGTGTCCAGTCATGAGCTGGTAGAAGATGTGGTAACTCCTCTCAGCGGACAGCTGGAATGTTACTCTGGACTTTTCCAGCAGATCTTTAAACAAATGGTGAAAAAAGACATTTGAGTTCAAGTTAATTATCCACTTGTTAAAATATCTGGTTTAAAACACTGTTTACTCACAAGTTTCAATATCAGCTGAGGCCAGTTTTCCAGTGGTCCCAAAGTGAATCCTGATGAATTTACCCTACAGAGATTGAAATCATTTACAAAAGCTCAACAGTTTGGCAACTTTGAAAGTGTGATTGATGTTGTATAATGCTGTAATGATTCATAAGTACAGCTTACAAAACGAGAGGAGTTGTCGTTCCTCACAGTCTTGGCATTACCATAAGCCTCCAGCAGAGGGTTGGCTGCCACGATCTGGTCCTCCAGTGATCCCTAATGTATTTGTAGGGCAGTAGATAGGTATGAGGTGAAGCACAAATATTGTAATCCATAAATTGTCTAGAATAATTGTTCACTAACCTGCATTTTGCCAGGGATCGGCTCTGCCTTCTTCGGTCCAGACATCGCACCAACAGTAGCAAAGTACTGAATGACACGTTTTGTGTTCACAGTCTTTCCTGCACCAGATTCTCCACTGTGCATTGATACAATGAACATTATTTAGACACAAATCTTCAGTGAACTTATGTATAGAATTAAAAAGCTTTAGGTTATTCCATCAACAATATTTACTCACGTAATCAGGACAGACTGGTTCTCACGATCTGGAAATAAAGCATGAAATGTAATAAGGTTACCAAAAATTACCAAATAGAACTTTATTTTATCTTGAGGGTAGAAATAGTTTGTAAAGAATTTTGAGTGGTTTTGTTGTTGTTGCATTTACACACAGGGTGTATGATAACCTTAATGCTTCATTTATACTGATTAATGTATGTTCATATAGAAGAGGTTTGGTTCCACAGAATTTTTTTTTTTCTCTTTTGTGAAGTAAACCACAGCAGTGTTTCACATAAAGTACTTACCAAATGAATGTATTCTTTAACTTTTGAGAGTGGATTGGCACATGTTAAAAAAACCTTATTTAGGTATCGTTTCCAAGAATTTAAGGAGTTTAGGGTCAGGGTTTGCCGTTTTTTTTTTTGTTTTGTTTTATTATTATTATTTATTATTTTTTTTTTTTTTTGTACGGCGAGTAATATAAAATGCTGTAAATACTGTTTATAATTAGTTTGCTGATCTAAGTAACAACATCACTTCATAGACGATGATTTATACAGTAATACCTCGCAAGGCAAGTTTATTTATATAGCACATTTCATATGCAATGGTAATTCAAAGTGCTGTACATAAAAAGGAAATGAAATAATACAAAATAATTACAATAAAAACAAAGAATTGAAGAACGTTTACAATAGTTTAAAATTATTATTATTATTTTTTTAATGATTGGTAAAATGATTTTAAAACACTAGTTATTGAAAAATGCATTTTTATCTTTGTCTTTTTAACTCTCATTTGTTGACACACTTCCAGAATCCACTTACCAGTGAGCATGAACTGGTAGGCATTGTCAGAGATGGAGAAGATGTGAGGTGGAGCTTCAATCCTCTTTTTGCCTCTGTATCCAGCCACAACAACTGAGTCGTACACTGGGAGCCACTTGTAGGGATTGACAGTGACGCAGAACAAGCCAGAGTAGGTCTGAAACGGAGACAGATAGACCAGTTTTACAATGCTGCCGCCCAATCCTAGGAATAAAACGTGATTTGCTTAGACTTACGTAGATCATCCATGCTGCGTAACGCTCTTTGAGGTTGTACAGCACACAAGGTTCATTGAGGTGGGTCATCATGGCCATGTCCTCAATTTTGTCAAACTTGGGAGGATTCATGGGGTGGATGTCATCTTCTTTTACCGTGACAGTCTGTAATGAACGTTGATTAGAAATCAAGAAGAATGAGACTTTTTGTACAAACATTTGCACAATATTTCACTGATCTTCTGAAGACTCGAGCACAGTAACATATGAAATAGTTTTTTATCAGTAATACTTACTTTCCCACAGTGAGTTTTGACAGTAGCTTTGCCACCCTCTTTACTAATAAGAGTACCCTTCAGGTACATCTCGTCTGCATCTGCCACAAAGTATGCTGTTTTGGCATCAAAGGGGGTGTTCTGAGCCTCGATTCTCTCTCTTTCTGGCTTCCGGAGGAAAACGGCCGCCGGGCCAAAACACTCCATTTCACCATCTCCCATGATGGCACTTCACTGTAGAGCAGAACTGGCATCGCAATGCTGATACTCTTGATTTGGTGCAATTTTTTATATATTTTTTTAAACTTTAATTGATTAACTTTTAACTCTAATACGTTGAACACTGCAAGCAAGTACGTTCATGTATGACAACCTACATTAAAAAGACCAGTACTGCAAACATAAAACATAGATTGTAAATCATTTTAAACAATATAAGTATAATAATGTCTATGTGTTGCGTTGGTACATGCACGTAATGTTGCATTTTTATTGTGGCATTGTGCATTAAATTGTTTGTTTTAAAACCAAGTAGTGACACTACCAGAAAAATTAAATGCATTGTCAGCATAATTTGGCAAGTGAAGGACTATGAATCTTACATTATTAGCACTTTACCTTGTACGATGCTCAGAGAGAAATAACAGCTGTCAAGTTCAGGATTCTGAAAACAATAACAATAAACAGAAAAAGAGTACTGCATGGTGGTTTTCCTCTACATATGTTAGAGTACATATGTTAATACATAATTTCAGAATTAGACACAATAATGTAGTCTAATAATTGCACACAAGTGGCATGGCATACCTACCTTTGATGGGCCACTGTGTGCTGCAATCTAAAGGCTGCCATTTATATAGTGTTGTTACTGAACAGTCAGCAGAAGGGGCCAGCTGGATTTGGTCATGTAATTCTGCTTGGTGTATGGTAATGTAACTCCATCCTGGTGGAAAATAGTAGACTGCTAGTTGCTATACATTTTTTCATTTTATTTTATTTTATTTATTTATTTATTTTTTGAGTTTGCTATAACATGAAAGGTTTTTAGTTTTTAGTTGTTTTTATCTTTTACTTCAGCTAAGCAGCATATTCTACACCTAATTTCATAATGTTGAGAATAATGTACTTTTTCTGCTCAAAGTTTTACAATTCATGTTTTATGTAGGTTGTGTTGTTTTTTTTTTGTTTGTTTGTTTTTTTTCTAATGTAGCACATGCTACATTAAAATGTGAACTACATCTAATGGGAACTTGCTTGTTTGCAATGTTTAATTTGATGTCAATGTGGCATCCTTAAAAGTAATGGAACTTGGCACAGAAGAGTAACTTGGTTTGGATGTGGAGAAGCAGTCAGCTGTCTCTGGGATTCAGTTTCAGTGTTGACAGCAGGACCGACAAAAGTTGATGACAAAGTTTTTACTTTTAAAAAAGGTAGTATACAAATTGCTTTTTGTCGAACTACTTGATCGATTGATGTCATACACTGCACTGACCAAGTTTCAACACTTGTTTTTTGACAGTTTGTGTCCATCTTATGTCCTCTTTAAAGTCAGATAAAATCATGTGAGTGTGTTTGCATAAAATGTCAACTTTTCACACATATTTGTTTACAGAATCATGAAGCGCTTACTGTATGTAATATTTAATTCTCAGGAGTGTGAGTAGAGATTTTCCTCTTGACCAATTTGAGAAGTTTGGCCAGCATGACCTAGAAGATGTATTACAAGAGTTGGACTGTAACAGTCCAAGTGAAAATAATATCTTTGGCAGATTTTTTATTTGGCAATTCACCTTGGCGGTCACTGCAATACTAATCTTGTTTCATAGTGATATTATGACTCTCAAAGTTATAAACAGCATGTTCTTTTATGGAGAAAACATTAAATATAGCACAGTGAGAGCTTCTGTTTGTATGATAAGGTTTGGGTCACTCGTTTAGGCCACAGTGAACACTTACCTGACCCATCATGACACCACCAAGATCTCTCTGTAAGTACACTGATTTGTCATTTTATAAAAAATGCAATGATGAGTATATGATTGGTGCTAAATTCTCTAGATTTAGTGTAGATGTTGAGATTTATTAGTTTAGGAGTGTACTATTGTTGTATAATTTTATTTGCTTTTAGCTGACTTTGAGTTGCAAGCCTGAGAATTTTTCTTGATTTAAATATTTGAATAAATTCACATTTCTCTGTGAATGTGGTATGGTTTGAAATCATACCACATGTGGTCAAAGTGTATAAACTCAAATATGAAGCTCTGAACCACCAAATCATTTACTTTTCTAAAATGTCCAGTCAATTTTGCATTGTTGATCCAGTATGCAGTTAAGTATTTTGAGAGTAAAATACCATCGTAGTAAAACAGTCAACTAAAGGCAACTAAAACAAAATGCACTTGTAGCCTAAGAAAGTTGCAGAGCAGACAACTGTCTGGAGGGATTTTAGAGAATGGTGCCGAAACCACCAGTCAGCACTTGTTCTGTCACTGAAAATGCCTTGTTAATTGACAGCGATCCGAGATGAATAGAAATACTGCTTCAAGGTGAGTGGAAAGTGGCAGTAAATGATTTTGTTCATTTAAAGCAGAAGTCCACTTCCAGAACAAAATGTTCATGTCTTCAGTCATAAAGAAATTATGTTTTTTGAGGAAAACATTTCAGGATTTTTCTCCATATAATGGACTGATATGGTGCCCCGATTTTGAACTTCTAACTTCTCTCCCTGAACTCTGTGTATTCTGGCTCAAGACAGTTAAGGTATGTCGAAAAACTCAATCGAAAACCAATCGTATTTTCTCCCTCAACTTTAAAAATCATTTCAAAATCATCCTACATCACTGCAGAAGTACCGACCCAGTCTTTGCAAAGTTATCAGTGATATAGGATGATTTTGAAGTTGAGGGAGTACATGAGATGGGAATTTTTCGACATACCCTAACTGTCATGAACTGAAAAAATAACAGTTCAGGCAGAGCGAGACGATCGTTTGACATTAAAAAGTATAGAAATTGTATTCTTTTTATGAAAATAACGGATCGTTTCACTCGATAGGACCCTTCTTTCTTGGCTGGGATCATTTACAACCACATTTGGGATTGTTTAAAGCCTCATTTAAACAGCATTTTTTAAGTTGGGTCGCCATATCAGTCCATTATATGGGGGGGGGGGGATTGAACTCTGCGCTCAAGCCGAGCCTCGAGTTCGAGACTCCATTAAGGACAGTAAGCCAAGTTTGTTTACCATTGCCCATCAGGACTGGATGGGCAGGTGAACTCGTGAATGGGCAATTAAACCTCAGTGGTCACTGCAATACTAATCTTGTTTCGTAGTGATATTATTGGAGTTGGACTTGTAACCCAACGGTCAAGGGTTTGAGAGCACAAATTCTAAGTATGGAATACCATACTTGGCCATACTTTTTAATGAGGTTTAGATCACTCATCCTCGCCACAGTGAAGACTTGCCTGATCTATCATGACACCACCAAGGTCTCACTGCAAGTACATTGATTTTCAATATACCGTGCCTTTGAAATTAAGTAATGAAGAGTATATGATTTGCTCCATATTCTCTAGATTTATGTTTAGGTGATAAGATTTACTAGTTTAACAGTATACTTTTGTTGTATATTGCTACCTGCTATTAACTGACTTTGAGTTATAAACCTAAAAATTTCAGAGAATGATACCAAAACATCTAGTCAGCAGCTGAAGCAGCTGTGCTGAAGATGCCTTGTTAATGACAGAGATCTGAGACGAATGGAAATTCTGTATCAAGGTATGTGGAAAGTGGCAGTAATTGATTTTGTTCATTTGTGCAGTGCAGTGCGAGTTACTCCGATGGGTGTAGACTACACCAGCAGAAGAGCACAGCAGAATCAGTGCCATCAGCTCAGAGCAGGAAGCTGGCACTACAGAGTGTCTGGAGCAATATGTAGATGGTAGGGTCAGTTTTTGTTGAAAGCATGAATCCATTTGTCTGACCTGCCTTGCATCGAAGATGTCAGGCTCCTCCTCCAAATAGGGCTTTTGTCTGGACTCACTCTGAGCAACATGTTGCTTACCTGATCTCAGCTCCTATCTCCAGTGTTTTCCATGCTGCTGTGTCCTTGTGTTTCCTCAGTCTATCTCCATTCTGTCTATACCCCTACCTGGTCTCTCTTCATCATCATGGTCACAGTGTAGTCATGTAAGAAGCTGAGTACAGATATAGGTACCATTTATTGCTTTGGGTTCTGAAGGGGTTTCGGGGCCCTGGAGACGTTTTGACATGACATTTGTGCTTTTCTCAGTATTGTTCCCTTTCTGTTGTTTACTCTGACGTTGTCCCGAGTGTAGAACACTAGGGGTCGCCCAAACACCTCTCACATAACTGAGAAAGGGCCAATGAAATTGGGTGTGCAGGACTTGCATAGCTGGCCACACATCAGGGTGTAAATAGGCCAGCATGGTATCTGTTAAAAAAGTCTATACATATTATCTTATTTCCATAGTGATGTGTCATGCAGGCACAATAGTGCTGTGTGACAGATGTATCACTCTTATTTAGTCTTTTCATTTCATTAAAAATATCCACAAACTTGTTAACTGTATCATGAACTATATGATACATATTATATTCCAATATCATTGTGCCTCAATTAGCTAGTTATAGATTAAGAGATGTTGCTTTAGATGTACAGATGGCTTGCTTCTGTTTTTTAATAATTTATGTTGTTAAAGTCAAGTCAAGTCAAGTCACCTTTATTTATATACCGCCTTTAACAATACAGAATTGTGACAAGGCGGCTGTACAGTATTAGATAGGAAACAGTACATCAACAATGCCAAAGGCAACAGTAAACACTCACATTTTAGGTAAAGGTAGTTAATCAAAAACAATAAAATAAAATGCAATATTGTGTTGAGAGAAAGTGTCCCCAACTAAGCAAGCCAGAGGCGACAGCGGCAAGGAACCAAAACTCCATCGGTGACAAATGGAGAAAAAAACCTTGGGAGAAACCAGGCTCAGTCGGGGGGCCAGTTCTCCTCTGGCCAAAGGTCCCGTGGTCTTGTGCCGACAGCCGTCTAGGTGACGAGGTCTTCACTGTGGATCCGTCTCTGGGGCTCATCTAGTTGATGTGGACTCCGATGACATTCAGGGCTGTAGAGGTCGTCACTGGGTGCTGATCCACCATCTGGGCTGGGTTCGGACTGGATCCGGGGGACTGCAGTGACCATCTGATCTGGATACGGACTGGATCTGGTGGTTAATGTGACCTCGGGATAAGAGAGAAACAGACTAATATTAGCGTAGATGCCATTCTTCTGACGATGCACTGAGTACATCGGGTGTTATGGGAAGTGTTCCCGGTTCTGGTTGACCTAATTAATGCAGCCTAACAATCCTTTAACGGATTTGAATTATAAGAATATGTTGATGTGTTATGTGTAAGCAAGGTTAAAGAGATGGGTCTTTAATCTAGATTTAAACTGACAGAGTGTGTCTGCGTCCCGAACATTGTAGGGTAGATTGTTCCAGAGTTTGGGCGCTAGATAAGAAAATGATCTCCCGCCCGCGGTTGATTTTGATATTCTAGGTATTATCAAATTGCCAGAGTTTTGAGAACGCAGCGGACGTGAGGGACTATAATGTGATAGGAGCTCGCTCAGGTACTGAGGAGCTAAACCATTAAGGGCTTTGTAAGTAATTAGCAAGATTTTAAAATCTATACGATGTTTAATAGGGAGCCAGTGCAGTGTAGACAGAACCGGGCTAATATGATCATACTTTTTGGTTCTAGTAAGAACTCTAGCTGCTGCATTTTGGACCAGCTGGAGTTTGTTTATTAAGCGAGCAGAACAACCACCCAATAAAGCATTACAATGATCTAACCGTGAGGTCATAAATGCATGAATTAATGTTTCAGCATTTGACATTGATAGCATAGGTCGTAGTTTAGATATATTTTTGAGATGGAAAAATGCAGTTTTGCAAATACTAGAGATGTGGTTTTCAAAGGAAAGATTACCATCAAATAGCACACCTAGGTTCCTAACTGATGACGAAGAATTGACAGAGCAGCCATCCAGTATTAGACAGTGTTGTAGGTTATTACACGCTGAGGTTTTAGGCCCAATAATTAACACCTCTGTTTTTTCAGAATTTAGCAGTAAGAAATTACTTGTCATCCAATTTTTTAACTCAACTACACAATCCATTAGTTTTTCAAATTGGTACGTTTCGCCGGGCCGCGAAGAAATATAGAGCTGGGTATCATCAGCGTAGCAGTGAAAGCTAACACCATATTTCCTGATGATATCACCCAGGGGTAACATGTAAAGCGTAAAGAGTAATGGCCCTAGTACTGAGCCTTGCGGTACTCCATACTGCACTTGTGATCGATATGATACCTTTTCATTTACTACCACGAATTGATGGCGGTCAGATAGGTACGATTTGAACCATGCCAATGCACTACCACTAATGCCAACATAATTCTCAAGTCTATTCAAGAGAATGTTGTGGTCAACAGTATCAAACGCAGCACTAAGATCCAGTAGCACTAACAGAGAGATACAACCACGATCAGATGACAAGAGTAGATCATTTGTAACTCTAATAAGAGCAGTCTCAGTACTATGGTATGGTCTAAAACCTGACTGAAAATCCTCACAGATATCATATTTCTGTAGGAAGGAAGATAATTGTGAGGATACAACCTTTTCTAATATCTTTGATAGAAATGGGAGATTCGAGATAGGTCTGTAATTAGTCAATTCGTTGGGGTCAAGTTGTGGTTTTTTAATTAGAGGCTTAATAGCAGCCAGTTTGAAGGTTTTGGGGACATATCCTAATGACAGTGATGAATTAATAATATTTAGCAGAGGATCTATGAGATCTGGAAGCAAGTCTTTTAGTAGCCTAGATGGAATAGGGTCTAGCATACAAGTTGTTGGTTTAGATGATTTAACAAGTTTATACAATTCTTCCTGACCTATAGTAGAGAATGAGTGGAATTGTTCCCCAGGAAATCTATAGCGCACTATCTGATGCGACACTGTAATTGACGGCTGCATGGTGACAATTTTGTCTCTAATTGTATCGATCTTAGAAGTAAAGTAGTTCATGAAGTCATTACTGCTATGCTGATGGGCACAGTCAGTGCCTGTTGGTTCTTTATTTTTTGTTAACTTAGCCACTGTATTGAATAAATACCTAGGGTTATGTTTGTTTTCTTCTAAAAGAGTCGAAAAGTAATCAGATCTGGCCGATTTTAACGCTTTTCTGTACGATAGGGTACATTCCCGCCAAGCAGTACGAAAAACCTCTAATTTTGTTTTCCTCCAGCTGCGCTCCATTTTCCGGGCTGCTCTCTTTAGGGCGCGAGTGTGCTCGTTATACCACGGGGTCGGACAGTTTTCCTTAATCTTCCTTAGGCGCAGAGGAGCGACCGTATCTAGAGTCCTGGAAAAGAGAGAGTCAATAGTTTCTGTTACATCATCAAGTTTTTCTGAGCTATTGGACATGCTGAGGAATTCAGATAAATCAGGAAGATTACTTAGAAAGCAATCTTTTGTAGTAGAAGTGATGGTTCTACCATACTTGTAATAAGGAGTTGAATTTACAGTTTTAGTTATCTGGAGTATACACGAGACTAGATAATGATCAGAGATATCATCACTTTGCTGCAGAATCTCAACGGCATTGACATCAATTCCATGTGACAGTATTAAGTCTAGAGTATGATTTCGACAATGAGTGGGACCTGACACGTGTTGTCTAACTCCAATAGAATTTAGAATGTCTGTAAATGCAGCTGCCAGTGCATCATTTTCAATATCAACATGGATGTTAAAGTCACCTACTATTAAGACCTTATCTGTAGCCAACACCAGCTCAGATATAAAATCAGCGAATTCTTTAAGAAAATCTGTATGGTGCCCTGGTGGCCTGTATACAGTAGCAAGTACAAACGTCATGGGGGATTTATCATTAACACTTGTTTCTCTGGATAATGTTATATGAAGCACCATTACTTCAAACAAGTTATACATGAAATCCGCTCTCTGTGAAACACTAAAAATATTGCTATAAATTGTAGAAACACCTCCCCCTTTACCTTTTAGACGTGGCTCATGTTTATAACAGTAATCATGAGGGGTAGACTCGTTTAAGATAATGTAATCTTCTGATTTTAGCCAGGTTTCTGTCAAACATAGCACATCTAGGTTATGATCAATGATCATATCATTTACAAAAAGCGCTTTTGTGGAAAGGGACCTGATATTCAAAAGGCCGAGTTTTATCATTTGTTTCTCTGTATTATGTAAATTTTTAATTTGTTGAACGTTGATTAGATTGTTACTCTTAAATTGGTTTGGACGTCTTTTGTATTGTCTAGCTCGGGGAACAGACACAGTCTCTATAGCATGATATCTAGGTGTAAGGGTCTCTATGTGCTGAGAATTAACTGATTTTGGTGACGTGAGGCGGCTAGCAGACGGTCGGATTAGCCAGTCTGTCTGCTTCCTGACCTGGGCCCCAGTTAGTCAAGTGCAAACTCTAAGACTATATGCCATATTACTAGAGAGAAGAGCAGCACCACCCCTGGAGGGATGAAGACCATCTCTTTTCAACAGGTCAGGTCTGCCCCAAAAACTTGTCCAATTGTCTATGAAACCTATGTTATTCTGCGGGCACCACTTAGACATCCAGCCATTTAGTGACGACAGTCTGCTATGTATCTCGTCACCACGATACGCAGGGAGGGGGCCAGAGCAAATTACAGTGTCTGACATCGTACTTGCAAGTTCACACACCTCTTTAACATTATTTTTAGTGATCTCCGACTGGCGAAGTCGAACATCATTTGTGCCGACGTGAATAACGATCTTACTGAATTTACGTTTAGCATTAGCCAGCACTTTTAAATTTGCCAAGATGTCAGGCGCTCTGGCTCCCGGTAAACATTGGACTATGGTGGCTGGTGTCTCTATTTTCACGTTCCGTACAATAGAATCGCCAATAACTAGAGCACTTTCATCAGGTTTCTCAGTGGGTGCGTCACTGAGTGGGGAGAACCTGTTTGATGTTCTGATCGGAACGGAAGAGCGGTGTTTTGACCCGCGACTATGCCGTCTCACAGTCACCCAGTTGCCCTGCTGCAAAGGCGAAGTTACCGGAACCGAACAATGTACGGGACTTCCTAAGCTAGTCGCATCCAAAGCCGTATCTAATGCCCTTGCATTCTTACTATCCTCGATTAAAGTTTGGATGCGTGTCTCTAGTTCTGAAATCTTAAATAACATTATGTTCCGTAAATGCATAGTCTACTGGTTTATTTAGATACTTTTCACAACTTGTCATTGTGCACTGCAAATATTGTTGGTTTTTATGATAAACTGCAAAGTCTCGTTGAATAATATTGTCAGTTGATTGATACATATAAAATAGGAGGACAGCATAGAAACTGTATTTCATTTTATTGGATACACATGAAAACCCAGCACAAGTCATATTGTATGCTTGCTTGTAGGTGTTTTGTCCTCTCTTCATTCTTCATCCTTACCCTAGAAAATGCAGAAAATAACTCAATTTTGTTGAAAATATTTTAACATGTTACATATAAACTCTAGTTTTACTCTAGAGTACAGCTCAAGCTTTTACTGTATCATTTTATAGCTACTCATATGTGTTTGTTACCTTTCCAGCATCGCGGCTCTTGGCTCTCAGCTTGTTGACCTGGGACTCAGCGATGTCAGCGCGCTCCTGAGCCTCCTCCATCTCATGCTGCACCTTCCTGTACCTGGACAGGTGAGTGTTGGCCTGCTCCTCCTGTTATGGTGACACAAGATATCCAACCCCTTTCAGAGCATTGCACTCATGACACTGAATGTATTGAATAGAGAATGTCAAAACTTCACACTCAAGACATTTGACATTAGACTTACAGCTTCTTCAGCCTGGCGCTTGTAGGCCTTCACTTTCAGCTGCAGCTTGTCTACCAGATCCTGCAGTCGAATCACGTTCTTCTTGTCTTCTTCAGTCTTTGGGTGTAAGTATTTTCATCTTAGTTAAACTATGTATATTATAATGAAATATAAAGTTCTAAATCTTGTGTAGTTGTACCTGGTAAGTGAGCTCCTTCACTCTCCTTTCATATTTGCGCACTCCTTTCACAGCGTCTGCACCACGTCTCTGTTCAGCTTCAACTTCAGCCTCCAACTCGCGCACCTTCAGTAGAGAGTTATTGTTGTCATCTGTCAAATCTCTGCCATAGCGGGTTCATTTAAGATTGTATTTATCATGTAATTTACCCTGGACTCCAATTTCTGGAGCTGTTTCTTTCCACCCTTCATGGCCAGACTCTCAGCCTCATCCAGACGGTGCTGCAGGTCTTTGACAGTCACCTCCAGGTTCTTCTTCATCCTCTCCAGGTGAGCACTGGTGTCCTGCTCCTTCTTCAGCTCCTCAGCCATCATGGCAGCCTGAAAAATTTGGCAGTTCAAATAAACTAGCCAATATAGGCAGAAATGCCTTCCATGAAGGTTCCCTTTGTTACCAAATGTGGCTAAATGGTCAAATAACCGATTAAATTAGAAGTGAGAATCAGAGTGTAAACACATACATCAGTGATGGCCTTCTTGGCCTTCTCCTCTGCATTTCTGGCCTCCTGGACTGCATCATCCACCTCACCTTGAACCTGGACCAGATCAGCCTCAAGCTTCTTCTTGGTGTTAATTAGACTTGTATTCTGTTGGATTTAAGCAGGTAGTTTAGTCTTCATTTAGCTGAAACTCTTTTATCATGTAACCTGAATTTGCTCCAAGTATAGGTTTTTTGTACTTGAGAGTGCAGCAGCCCCACTCGCTCACTGGCATCAACCAGCTCCTGCTCCGCCACTTTGCGGCCTCTCTCTGTTTGCTCCAGTGCAGCTCTCAGCTCCTCAATCTCAGCTTGCATCAGGTTATTCCTGCGCTCCACCATGGCCACCTGCTCCTTCATGTCCTCCTGTCCTCTGACAGCTTCATCAAGGTGCAGTTGGGCATCCTGTGGAAATGTTCTTTCTTTGTTAGTTGCATGTCATGCTTTGATTAATTAATGTATTATATTCATATCATCAAACACTTATTATGTGTTGCAATTACGCATTCTACAGAAAGATACCTTGAGTTGGCCTTGGACGTTCCTGAGCTGTTTCTGGGCCTCAGCAGCCTGGCGGTTGGCGTGACTCAGCTGGATCTCCATCTCATTCAGATCTCCCTCCATCTTCTTTTTGACTCTCAGGGCATCATTTCTGCTCCTGACCTCAGAGTCCAGAGTGCTCTGCATGGAATCGATCACTCTTTGGCTGTTCCTCTTTATCTGTTCCATCTCCTCGTCCTTCTCAGCAAGTTTCCTGTCAATCTCACTCTTCACCTGGTTCAGCTCCAGCTGCACACGAAGAATTTTGGACTCCTCATGCTCCAGGGTGCCCTACAAGGAAAAAGGACTAAAATGAGACTTTTTTTATTTATTATAATTTATGGCAGATTATGAAGTTAATTTCCAGAAATTACATTTTTCATGCGTGGTTTTTGAGCCATTTAATGTTTTAATAAATTTCAAAGATATGGTATCATGATGTTAATATCTTAGCTAAGAAATGGCACCTCGGCTTCTTCAAGTGCAGTCTGGATCTCTGCTTTCTCAGTCTCCACTGTCTTCTTGGCTTTCTCTAACTCGTGAATGCTCTTTCCAGTCTCTCCAAGCTGCTCAGTGAGGTCAGAAATCTCCTCTAAAGGGTTTAAAAAGCAGAAATGTCTGCTTAATGCCTCTCCTTTCTTATAGCCTTAGTTTACAAATAAAAGTGTGATTTACGTTGCAGGTTCTTGTTCTCCCTCTTCAGGGTCTCGAGCTGGTCAAGAGCTTCTTCATAGGAGTTCTTCATTTTGAAAAGCTCAGTGCTGAGAGAACGAGCTTCTTTCTGAGCACCTTCTAGTTCAGCCTGGCCTTCCTCATACTTCTGCTTCCACTCTGCTAGGACCTGACAATGGGAGAAATGTAGTCACTGTTAATTAGCCAAGTCCATGGTTCAAGTTTTAGGTTTATAAGTGATCTACATCATTCCAACCTTGTCAAAGTTTCTCTGCTTCTTGTCAAGGTTGGCAGCCAATGCATTTGCCCTCTCCACATCAATCATGAGGTCCTCTACTTCACCCTGCAGTCTCTGTTTGGTCTTTTCCAGTGAGGCACACTTGGAGTTCACTGCCTCAATGGATTCTTCAGCATCCTGCAGACGCTGGGCAAGCTTTTTCCTGGGAAAAGAAAAAAAAAAAAAAAAAGGTATGAAATCAGACTAATTTTTGTGATATTTCTTGTAGGGTCATGAAGACTTCTTTTGCTGTATTTACTTGGCTTCCTCAAGCTCCTCAGTGCGTTGGATGGCATCAGTCTCATATTTGGTTCTCCACTGAGCCACCTCACTGTTGGCCTTAGACATTCCACGCTGGAGTTCAGCTTTGGCCTCCTGCTCCTCTTCATACTGCTCTCTGAGCAAATCACAGTCATGGCGGGCAGATTGAACCGCATGGGCCAGAGCGTTCTTGGCCTATAAGACAGAATATTTTGGGCTTTCTAACAGTCCAATCTTTACAATTGTTTATATTATCAAAACATAATTTTCTAAATTATTAACTTGTTAATTTAGTCTAACTCTACCTTGACTTCTTCCTCAATATGCCTTTTGAGTTCCTCAATTTGCTGTGTATAAGCCTGTTTTCCTCTAGTTAGCTGTGAAACAAGTGCTTCTTTCTCTTCCAGTTGGCGGCTAAATTCACCTTGAAATCACGTTACAAATATTACTATGCCATATAATTTACAGAAACCTTTAAATAATGTTTCAACGCTTTTACATGCGTACCTTATTTGCCATGTCTTACCATTTTCAGTCTGAAGTCTTGCACGTTGTGCATTCATGTCATTCAGCTGACGGACATTTTCATCACTCTTGGTCTTGATTTCACTCAGCTGGTCTTCCAGGGTACGACACATCTTCTCTAAATTAGCCTAAAGGAGGTACAGGTTCATGTACAGACGTCTGTAAATATGCTTTTATATTTAATGACCCTCTAGTGACATTACCTTTGCTTTAGCCACAGCCTCCATGTTGCTTGTCAAGTCATCAATCTCCATCTTGTATTCGCTCTTCTCCTTCTCCAGCTTCTGCTTGACCCGCTGGAGGTTGTCGATCTGTTCTCCGAGTTCAGCCACACTGTCTGCCTGCTTCTTTCGGAGAGCTGCAGCTGTAGCCTCATGCTGCAAGGTGGACTCCTCCAGATCACGACGCAACTTCTGGAATTCGGCTTCACGCTTCTTGTTCATCTCAATCTGGGCAGCAGTGGCACCACCAGCTTCCTCAAGCCTCTCGCTGATCTCTTCAAGTTCCCTGGAGAGATCAGCTCTCTGCTTCTCCACTTTAGCACGAGCAGCCCGCTCTGCCTCAATTTCCTCTTCCAGCTCCTCAATACGGGCCTAATTGAGGGATATTATTGTGATATTTGTAATGTGAATTTGCCCAGCAACTTTAGGTTTCACATAGAGAATGTTATGGTTAGCATTACCTGAAGTTCTTTAATCTTCTTCTGAAGCTGTGCTCCCAAAGACTGTTCATCCTCAATCTTGCTAAGAAGCTGACTTATCTCAAAGTCCTTCCTGTTTTTAAAGTAGTGTTTTGTAAAATGTGTAATATATACATTTGCAAATGTGTAATCGTGGAAAGACTGAGATTCACTCACTTTTTGATCTTCTCATCTGATTGCTGTTTGTCATTCTCCAGGTCCATTATGGACTCCTGGGCCAGTTTTAGATCACCCTCAAGCTTCCTCTTTGCTCTCTCAAGGTCCATACGGAGCTTCTTCTCTTGCTCCAGTGATCCCTCAAGCTATTTTGACAGAATCCAGAGCAATAAAATCTAGTGTATAACAACAAAATTAATTTCACTTTGATTTGTGATTCTCATGCCAAACATCTTACATCGTCCACTTGCTGCTCAAGCTTTGTCTTGGCTTTAGTCAGAGTGTTGACTTTGTCTTCCTCTGCCTGAAGGTCATCAAGGGTCTGCTGGTGTGCTTCTTGGAGGGCTTTCTTCTCTTTGGTCAGCTTGGCAATGCTCTCATCCTGAGAGGCCATCTCCTCTGTTAGGTTTTTCACCTAAATGGAAACATCATTCATTAGTTTCATTTTCAAGAGCCAGAATCACAATCAGTAGTGTGAAAAGTAGATTAACCTTATTTTCTGTTGCATGTTTCTCCTTCTCCACTTTTGCCAAGGTGAGCTCCAGATCATCAATGTCTTTCTTCAGCTCAGAGCATTCGTCCTCCAGTTTCCTCTTCTTGGCAGTCAGTTCAGCATTGATTTCCTCCTCATCCTCTAGTCTCTCGTTTGTCTCTTTGAGTTTGGCCTCGAGCTGGATCTTGCTTTTGATGAGACCTTCACATCTCTCCTCAGCATCAGAGAGGTTTTCAGATTCCTGTGTTTGGACATGGAAGTAGTTAATGACTTATGTTCATAGCTGTAGGATCTATATTAGAATCAATAAGAGCTGAAATACTCACAGCTGTTACTTGCAACTGAAGGTCATTTTTCTCTTGAAGAAGTGACACCATTTTCTCCTCAAGTTCCTTCTTTTTAGCTAATGCCTTTGCTAGATCCTCCTTCATTTTCTCATAGTTCTCCTTCATGGCTGCCATTTCTTTCTCAGTCTCTGCACTCTTCAGGAGAGGCTTGATCTTAAAGTAGAGCTTCATCCATGGCCAGTGTTTGACATTCATGAATGAGCGGATGTTGTATTGGATGGAATAAATTGATTCTCTGTGTAAATTGTAATCAGTAAATCAGTCATTATCAATCTGGTACTAAACAGTTGATTTCCTAACAGTTTTGTAAGTTGAATTTACCTCCTCTCCATCATTTTGACAAACTCCTTCCTCATGACGTATCCACGGCACAATGCCTGAGTCATGGTAACTAGCGTTGCTAGTTTCTCATCTCTCATCTCCTCAAGAGTACCCAGAAGGCCAGCTTTGAAGAACACCTACAAGAATATTTAGAACATTTTAGTGATACATTGTCAAAGAAGCCAAGTAGTCCTCCTCCAGCTTCCGCTGTCTGACTGTGTTTTCACTTCTGTGATTTCAGAGGGGAATGAGAGTCATCTGTCACTATATCAGTTTCCCTAACCCTATCTCTTTCATTGACGAGCTTCCCCTATACTTCTGCGTTCTGTTTTTTTTCATAGCAAACCTAGAGAAATGTTTCTACACCCAAAACGTAGTAGTAATAAACACAGGATTACAATAGTATATACTTTGTATGGTATTTTAGCTATTCACATAACAATAAATACAATTCAGATGGGAAATGCTAAGCAAGTTTAATGATTAGCTTTGGTAAAACAGGCTATAAATAACACATTACAGCAAAATTTTATGACAAATAGCCACATCTATCACATAGGTCACATAGGCACAATTGGAAGTTATTAAGAAACACTCTCTAGTGGTTTAAAGTGAGTTTTTTTTCAGCCAATATATTAATAATAGGCATGCTAACAAGCAGCTAGCTAATAGAGAGCATTGGTCCATATACTAAAGATTACCAAAACGTTTTATTACTGGACATAAGGCAACACACACCAGACAAAAGTTTTCCGGTATTGATCATTGAGGCGTTTTGTTTGATGTTCTAATCATAGAGGCAGCAGTTCTATTACTAGTTCTATTCATAGTATCTCTGTTCTCATCCTAACAAAACAAATAAAGAACTACTCCTCACCCACACAAAGAAAGACTTTTCAATATCTGCTGCATTTTGCTTCAGTAAAACCTGGCTGAGTGAAGCTATTCTAGACAACATGCTTCATCTACCGGGCTTCCAGCTTTTCAGAGCGGATTGCATCGTGGAGTTAACAAAGAATATATCTCATCGATCTTTTTCCTCATATGTCTTTCTACTTGCTGTGGGGGTTTTCCTTGGTCATTCTTATGAATATTTACGTCACTCCAGACACACGCATGAGTGTTGCATGGCAACATTTGGCTGAACAAATAACTAAAAAAGGAGCAACTGTAACCTGACTCTCTTTCCCTACTGCTTCAAACACTCCTCTATCATTCCGGTCCCCGAGAAACCCAAAATACCTTGACTTAATGACAAAAGACCTGTTGCTCTCACATCTGTGGTCATTAAGTAATTTGAGATGCTGGTCCTGGCCTAACTGAAGGACATTGCTTGACCTTCTTTCAGACAAACTGAGCTAGCTCTCCGTGCCCTCCCCTATCTCTCAGTGGATCACCAGCTTCCTGACAGAGAGGCAACAGCTTTTGAGATTTGGGAAACTCACATCCAAGACCCTCACTATTGGCACTGGTGCCCCTTGGGGTTGGTTCTCTCCCCACTGCTCTTCTCCCTGAACATAAATGACTGCACTTCAAGGGACCCCTCTGTCAAGCTCCTGAAGTTTGCAGATGACACAACAGTCATCGGCCTCATCCAGAATGGTGATTAGTCTGAATATAGAAGCCAGGTTATGCAGCTGGCTCTCTACTGCAGTCATAACAACATCAGTAAGGATGATAGTGTACTTTAGCAGACCTCTACAAACCCCACTCACCATCATGAGCAGCACGGCTGCATGGCTGCAGTAGATTCATTCAGGTTTACATTGACATCGCAAAAAGATTATTTTTGCTTTCTCTGCCTAAACAGAGTGAGGAAAGGGGCTCAGAAAATTACTCTGGACCGCCCACATCCAGCCCAAGAAAAATAAATGGCTAAAATGTTCTGCACTGGTTGTGCACTGTGTAGATGAAAACAATGAGTGATTTGATCTCTGATTTAACAGTTTGAGGAGGCATGAACATTTTGCAAGCACAAAGCGGGTCCATATAGTAATGTTATGATTGTGTGGTGTGACATTAAAATTTGTTTTCACTGGAATGACAGACATTATCAAGTCATTAATTATAACTAGAGTACTTTTGGTTTTGGTCATGTAGAATATTTACTGAGTAGCTCACCTTAGTGTGTCCAAACTTGTACTGAGTGTGGTCAACATCAATAGAGCCCAAGAGTTTCTCTGAAGCCTTTTTGTTGTCAATGAACTGACCCTCAGGGATGACGCTAGCATTTAATACTTTGTACCTAGAGAACATAAAAGTAAGATTTGTGTTGTGGTGAAGCCACAAAAGTGCTAAAAGCACAATTTTGAAATCTGGTTAAGATCAGGTGGTGTATTATCTTTAATAGAATGAAATAAAGTGTGGTGTCTTGACCTCTGCTTGAAGTCACCATAGAGGATTCTGCTGGGGAAACCCTTCCTGCAGATTCTGATACCCTCTAGCACACCATTACACCTGAGCTGGTGGATAACCAGGAAGTTCTCCATCAGACCTGCAGTGCAAACATTCTTAAGGTTCCAGATATATTTTCAAAACTGTAATCCATTTGAGTCTTTAGGAATCAAGTTTACCTGGAGTCTTGGACTCATTAGGAATCAAGCAGCGCACAAAGTGAGGGTGAGTGCTCCTCAGGTTAGTCATCAGCTTACCCAAGTTCTCCTATGGGAATGTTCATGTCATTAGTACAATCTTTAATGGAAAAGATGTTCACATCATTCATTAACAGAGAAAATCATGTTTACCCTAAAAAGTGCAGAGACAGTCTGGAAGGAACCACCCTTCTTCTTGCCTTTCTTTCCACCCCCGCCACTCTCTGTTTTTTGTCAAAAAAAGAAGTTGTTATTATTGATTTTATGTTGTTTACATTAAGCTGTTCAATGGATTGATATATGTGGAAATGACAAAAACAACTGCTCTGTCATTATCTCACACAGATGTAGTATTTTCATGACATTTTAGAATCTATGATCACAGAGTGTGTTACATACATATAACTTTATTTTTCAGTTTATCTTTCAGTTTAATAAATAGGTGTCTCTTATTTTGGTTTGCACATAATTTGCATGTAAAAATTAGGAATACCGGGAATGCAGATGTTCGTACCTTCAGCACCTCCATGAGTGGCATACAGGAAGGCCAGCACTTTGAGTGATGACTTTTGGTAAAGTTGCACAACAGAGTCGTTCAGTGGATCCTTGTTCTTGTCCAACCAGCCAACAATGTTGTAGTCCACAGTGCCGGCGTAGTGCACCAGAGAGAAGTGGGCCTCTGCCTTACCTTTGGCAGGCTTGGGCTTCTGGAAAGCTGCACATTTGCCCAGATGCTGATCATGCAGCTTGTTTTTGAAGCTTGTGTCTGTAGCCTTGGGGAACATGCACTCCTCTTCAAGGATGGAGAAGATGCCCATTGGCTGTTGAAGAAAATTGCACACTCAAGTACAGGCACAATGAGAATAGTCATTTTAATGTAATGAATGTCCTCTTACCTTCTCAATGAGCTCAATGCAGGCGGCCAAGTCCATACCAAAGTCAATGAACTCCCAATCAATGCCTTCTTTCTTGTACTCCTCTTGCTCCAGAACAAACATGTGGTGGTTGAAGAACTGTTGCAGTTTCTCATTTGTGAAGTTGATGCAAAGCTGCTCCAAGCTGTTGAACTGATAAATCAACAGAGGCAAGTTCTTACTGCTGACTGTCATCTTTTATATCTGGATTCTTATAGAGACATGAATGACTGATGCTCACATCAAAGATCTCAAATCCAGCGATGTCCAGCACACCAATGAAGAACTGTCTGGGCTGCTTTGTGTCCAACATCTCATTGATACGGACGACCATCCACAAGAACATTTTCTCATAGACAGACTTGCAGAGAGCCGAGACTGCATTGTTCACCTAAGAAATTCAGAGGTCAGTGAAACTGATATTAGACTTTATTCTTCAAGATTGAATAAGTTTTTTGAATGTCTGTGGGACATTTGTAACATTATTCATATATTGAGAAGGTAAGTGATCACCTGTGGTACTGTCTGGCCTTTGGTCACCATCTCGTTCCCGACCTTCACTCTGGGGTAGCACAGAGCTTTCAGCATGTCAGCAGAGTTGATGCCCATGAGGTAGGCGATTTTATCGGCCACTGAGGAAGAACAGTTTTGCGCATTACTTACACTAATGAAGTCAACGTTTGCATGCTAATTTATGTTAATAACACACCCTACCCTCAGTGCCGTCAGGTTCGGCCTGCTCCTCTCTCTGCTTCTGTTTGAACTTCATGTTCCCATGATGCATCACAGCACCCGTCAGCTTGTAGATGCTGATTTTCTCATCAGCGCTGAAGCCCAGAATGTCAATGGCAGTCTGTTTTTACACCGACCAAATAAATCACATAAGGCATTAACATGTCATTAAATATTTACACCAGTTCATGCAATTGTTCTTCCTCTTAATTTTATGGCAGATACATTGCTTGTAATCTGAAAATACCATTGCTGCTACTAATAAACACACAGTTGTGCACATACATCTGTGGCAATGAACTCCTCCACATCATTGATGCTCTTGACAGTGATTTCACCCTGGCTGATCATTGGATAGTCATAAGGGTTGGTGGTGATGAGCAGGGCCTCTGTAAAGGATTGATGTGCAGCATGTTAATGGTGTTCTCAAACAAGGAAATAATTGAAACACACAATCCAGTGGATTTCTCACCGAGCAGCTCTGGCTTGTGTCCAGTCATGAGCTGGTAGAAGATGTGGTAACTCCTCTCAGCAGACAGCTGGAATGTTACTCTGGACTTTTCCAGCAGATCTGTAAAAAATGGTAAAAAAAGATATTGAGTTTAATTTAATTATTCATTTGTTAAGAGTCCTTAAAACTGTGTTTACTCACATGTTTCAATATCAGCTGAGGCCAGTTTTCCAGTGGTCCCAAAGTGAATCCTGATGAATTTACCCTACAGAGATTGAAATCATTTACAAAAGCTCAACAGTTTGGCAACTTTGAAAGTGTGATTGATGTTGTATAATGTTGTAATGATTCATAAGTGCAGCTTACAAAACGAGAGGAGTTGTCATTCCTCACAGTCTTGGCATTACCATAAGCCTCCAGAAGAGGGTTGGCTGCCACGATCTGGTCCTCCAGTGATCCCTAATGTATTTGTAGGGCAGTAGATAGGAATGAGGTGAAGCACAAATACTGTAATGCATGAGTTGTCTAGAATAATTATTTACTAACCTGCATTTTGCCAGCGACCGGCTCTGCCTTCTTCGGTCCAGACATCGCACCAACAGTTGCAAAGTACTGAATGACACGTTTTGTGTTCACAGTCTTTCCTGCACCAGATTCTCCACTGTGCATTGATACAATGAACATTATTTAGACACAAATCTTCAGTGAATTTATGTATAGAATTAAAAAGCTTTAGGTTATTCCATCAGAACAATATTTACTCACGTAATCAGGACAGACTGGTTCTCACGATCTGGAAATAAAGCATAAAATGTAATAAGGTTACCAAAATAGGTAGAACTCTGTTTTAACTGCAGGGTAGAAATTGTTTGTGAAGAATTTTTTTTTTTTTGTGATTTTTGTTGTTGTTGCATTTACAAATAGGGTGTATGATGAGCATAATGTTTTAATTATATTTATTAATTATTATGAATATTAAATATTTTGAAAAGGTTTGGTTCCACAGAAGTGTTTTTTTTTTTTTTTTGTGAAGTAAACCACAATAGTGTTTCTTATTAAGTACCTACAAAATGAATGTATTCTTTAACTTTAGAGAGTGGATTTGCACGTGTTAAAAACCTTATGTAGGTATGGTTTCCAAAAATGTAAAGAGTTTAGAGTTAGGATTTGCCTGTTTTTTTTGTACAGCGAGTAATATAAAATGGTATAAATACTGTTTATAATTAGTTTGTTGATCTAACTAACAACATCAATTCATAGACGATGAATCATACGGTAACATTTCACAAGGCAAGGCAAGTTTATTTAAATAGCACATTTCATACGCAATGGTAATTCAAAGTGCTGTACATAAAAGAAATTAAAATAATAAACAATTATCACAAAAAACAAGGAATTTGAGTGTTTAAAATGGTTTTAAAATAGTTTTTTAATTGATAAAATGATTTTAAAACACTAGTTATTGTAAAATACATTTTTATCTTTGTCTTTTTAACTCTCACTTGTTGACACTTCCAGAATCCACTTACCAGTGAGCATGAACTGGTAGGCGTTGTCGGAGATGGAGAAGATGTGAGGTGGGGCTTCAATCCTCTTTTTGCCTCTGTATCCAGCCACAACAACTGAGTCGTACACTGGGAGCCACTTGTAGGGATTGACAGTGACGCAGAACAAGCCAGAGTAGGTCTGAAACAGAGATAGATAGACCAGTTTTACAATGCTGCCGCCCAATCCTGGGAATAAAACGTGATTGACTTGGACTTACGTAGATCATCCATGCTGCGTAACGCTCTTTGAGGTTGTACAGCACACAAGGTTCATTGAGGTGGGTCATCATGGCCATGTCCTCAATTTTGTCAAACTTGGGAGGATTCATGGGGTGGATGTCGTCTTCTTTTACCGTGACAGTCTATAATGAACGTAGATTAGAAATCGAAAAGAATGAGACTTTTTGTACAAACATTTGCACAATATTTCACTGATCTTCTGAAGACTCGAGCACAGTAACATATGAAATAGTTTTTTATCAGTAATACTTACTTTCCCACAGTGAGTTTTGACAGTAGCTTTGCCACCCTCTTTACTAATAAGAGTACCCTTCAGGTACATCTCGTCTGCATCTGCCACAAAGTATGCCGTTTTGGCATCAAAGGGGGTGTTCTGAGCCTCGATTCTCTCTCTTTCTGGCTTCCGGAGGAAAACGGCCGCCGGGCCAAAACACTCCATTTCACCATCTCCCATGATGGCACTTCACTGTAGAGCAGAACTGACATCACAATGCTGATACTCTTGATTTGGTGCACTTTTATTTTTTTATTTATTTATTTTTTTTTAACTTTAATTGATTAACTTTTAACTCTAATACATTGTGCACTGCAAGCAAGCAAGTTCATATATGACAACCTACATTAAAAAGAACAGTACTGCAAACATAAAACATAGATTGTAAACCTTTTTAAACAATATAAGTATAATAATGTCTATGTGTTGTGTTGGTACATGCACGTAATGTTGCATTTTTATTGTGGCATTGTGCATTAAAATGTTTGTTTTAAAACCAAGTAGTGACACTACCAGAAAAATTACATGCATTGTCAGCATCATTTGGCAAGTGAAGGACTATGTATCTTACATTATTAGCACTTTACCTTGTACGATGCTTAGAGAGAAATAACAGCTGTCAAGTTCAGGATTCTGAAAACAATAACAATAAACAAAAAAAGAGTACTGCATGGTTGTTTTCCTCTACATATGTTAGAGTACATATGTTAATACATAATTTCAGAATTAGACACAATAATGTAGTCTAATAATTGCACACAAGTGGCATGGCATACTTACCTTTGTTGGGCCACTGTGTGCTGCAATCTAAAGGCTGCCATTTATATAGTGTTGTTACTGAACAGTCAGCAGAAGGGGCCAGCTGGATTTGGTCATGTAATTCTGCTTGGTGTATGGTAATGTAACTCCGTCCTGGTGGAAAATAGTAGACTGCTAGTTGCTATACATTTTTTTTTTTTGGTTTGCTATAACATGAAGGTTTTTAGTTGTTTTTATCTTTTACTTCAGCTAAACAGCATTTTCTACACATAATTTCATAATGTTGAGAATAATGTACTTTTTCTGCTCAAGGTTTTACAATTCATGTTTTATGTAGGTTGTGCTGTTGTTTCTAATTTAGGACATGCTACATTAGAATGTGAACTACATCTAATGGGAACTTGCTTGTTTGCAATGTTTAATTTGATGTCAATGTGGCATCCTTAAAAGTAATGGAACTTGGCACAGAGCAGTAACTTAGTTTGGATGTGGAGAAGCAGCCAGCTGTCTCTGGGATTCAGTTTCAGGGTTGACAGCAGGACCGACAAAAGTTGATGACAGTTTTTACAGAAAAAAAATTTACTTTTAAAAAGTAAAGGATACAAATTGGCTTTTGGGCAACTACTTGATCAATGATGTGATACACAATACTGACCAAGTTTCACCACTTGTTTTTGGACATATTATTTCCTCTTCAAAGTCAGATGAAGTCACATAACAGTGATTGCATATAATATCAACTTTTCACACATATTAGTTTAATTCTTTTAGAGAATCATGAAGGGCTTACTGTATGTAATATTTAATTCAGTCTCAGGCATGTGAGCAGAGATCTTCCTCTTGACCAATTTGAGAAGTTTGGCTAGCATGATCTTTAGAGCCTAGAAGATTTATTACAAGAGATGGACTGTAACAGTCCAAGTGAAAAGTAATATCTCTGGCAGAATTTTTATTGGTCAATTAATCCTCAGTGGTCACTGCAATACTGATCTTGTTTCATAGTGATATTATCAAAGTTATAAACAGCACGTTCTTATTTGGAGAAAACTTTAAATATAGCACAGTGGCTCTCTTCTGTTTGTATGATGATGTTTGGGTCACTCATTCAGGCCACAGTGAACACTTACCTGACCCATCATGACACCACCAAGATCTCTCTGTAAGTACACTGATTTTTAATTTGACTCTATCTGAAAAAAAAAAAAACGATGAACAGTATATGATTTGCTCTACATTCTTTAGATTTATGGTTTGATATTAGATTAGGAGTTGGGGAGGTACAAACTAATGTGGGGTCCACACATGCTAGCATAACCAAAGTTACGGTATTTACTAGTTGCCATATTAACACTATATAGAGAAAAAAGTGTGCCAAAATTCAAAAATGTTTTTTAAGATATCACTGAATGTTTATTTTACCATAGTAAAAGTACATTTCTGGCTGAAGTAAATTTTTCATCTCAGTTTTTAGTATTAAAATTAGACAAAACTGCTATTATTTTAATTTCCAATCTCTTATTTATCAATTTAGATAGTTTTGTAATGCTTCGCTATCTAGCAGAAGACACTAATCATGTGAATATGGTATTCTGTGTGAACATAGTATGGTCATACCACATCTGGTCTTAACTCAGTGCATTAACTCATATATGAAGAATTAAACCACATAATCTTTTACTTGTCTTAAATTTGCAGTCAACTTTGTATCTTTGAGTCTGAATTCAGTAAAGTATTTTCAGAGTAAAAAACCATCTTCATACAGGTAAAATAGTCAAGTCAGGATACAAGCAACTAAAACAAAATGCACTGGTAGCATATGAAAGCTGCAGAGTAGACAACAGTCTGGAGGAAATTCGGAGAATGGTGCCAAAACAACCAATCAGCACTTGTTCTGTGGCAGAAAATTCAAATTCAAATTCAATTCAAATTTATTTGTATAGCGCTTTTCACGATAAATATTGTTGCAAAGCAACTTTACACCAAATTGACATTTTTACAATATATCTAGTAGTAGCTTGATGTACATATGACAGAGATGTGTGGTAAAGATCAATTAATGACGTAATCAAACAGACAAAGAACACTATAAATTAGTAGCAGAATTTGGTAGTGCTGTATGTTGTTTCAGGGTTGGTATCATCTGAAGTCCTCTAAGGGGTTAGCATCAACTCTTCTTAAGTGTTCTGGATCCAGACTGGAGCTTGTGAATTCCTAGTTACCACGGGATGTCAATCCCATGGCAGAAACACAGAACAAATAGGAACATAATTAGCGTAGCTGCTGTTCAAACTAAGAAAAGAAAGATTTGTTAAACCAGAGCTAAAAGATTAATAATGAACATTTGAAAAAGGAAAAAAAAGGAAAAGGAAAGGACGTGACGTGTGGCCAACTACGGTGACCCATACTTGGAATTTGTGCTCTGCATTTTACCCATCCAAGTGCACACAGTAGTGAGAAGTGATCAAACACACACACACACACACACACACACACACACACACCGTGAACACACACCCGGAGCAGTGGGCGGCCATATTGCTATCGCTGCGGCGCCCGGGAAGCAGTGCCTTGCTCAAGGGACTCACCTCAGTCGTGGTATTGAGGGTGGAGAGAGTGCTGGTTATTCACTCCCTCCACCTTCAATCCCTGCCGGACATGGGACTCGAACCCGCAACCTTTCAATTACAAGCCCGACTCAGTAACCATTAGGCCACGGCTGCCCCCAATTTTGATCGGATATAACTGCAGGAAAAGTTTATGATATGCATTATTTGAATGCTTGGCTAAAAAGATGAGTCTTTAAACAGAAAGAGTGTGTCTGAACCCCGAACGTTATCCGGAAGGCTGTTCCAGAGTTTGGGTGCCAAATGTGAAAAAGCTCCACCTCCTTTAGTGGACTTTGCTATCCTAGGTACTACCAACAGTCCAGAGTTTTGCGACCTTAGGGAGCGTGATGGATTGTAGCGTGGTAGAAGACTAGTTAGGTACGCAGGAGCTAAACCATTAAGTGCCTTATAGGTAAGAAGTAATATTTTATAGCTGATGCGGAACCTAATAGGTAGCCAGTGCAGAGACTGTCACAATTCTGTATTGTTAAAGGCGGTATATAAATAAAGGTGACTTGACTTGACTTGACTTGACTTTAAAATTGGGGTAATATGATCATATTTTCTTGACCTGGTAAGGACTCTAGCAGCTGCATTTTGGACTATCTGTAGCTTGTTTATTGAAGATGCAGGACAACCACCTAGTAGTGCATTACAGTAGTCCAGTCTAGAGGTCATGAATGCATGAACTAGCTTTTCTGCATCAGAAACAGGTAACATGTTTCGCAGCTTGGCAGTGTTTCTAAGATGGAAGAATGCTGTTTTTGTAACATGAGAAATATGATTTTCAAAAGACAAGTTGCTGTCTGATATAACACCCAGACTTTTGACTGTAGTGGAAGTAACAGTAAGTCAAGTCAAGTCAAGTCACCTTTATTTATATACCGCCTTTAACAATACAGAATTGTGACAAGGCGGCTGTACAGTATTAGATAGGAAACAGTACATCAACAATGCCAAAGGCAACAGTAAACACTCACATTTTAGGTAAAGGTAGTTAATCAAAAACAATAAAATAAAATGCAATATTGTGTTGAGAGAAAGTGTCCCCAACTAAGCAAGCCAGAGGCGACAGCGGCAAGGAACCAAAACTCCATCGGTGACAAATGGAGAAAAAAAACCTTGGGAGAAACCAGGCTCAGTCGGGGGGCCAGTTCTCCTCTGGCCAAAGGTCCCGTGGTCTTGTGCCGACAGCCGTCTAGGTGACGAGGTCTTCACTGTGGATCCGTCTCTGGGGCTCATCTAGTTGATGTGGACTCCGATGACATTCAGGGCTGTAGAGGTCGTCACTAGGTGCTGATCCACCATCTGGGCTGGGTTCGGACTGGATCCGGGGGACTGCAGTGACCATCTGATCTGGATACGGACTGGATCTGGTGGTTAATGTGACCTCGGGATAAGAGAGAAACAGACTAATATTAGCGTAGATGCCATTCTTCTGACGATGCACTGAGTACATCGGGTGTTATGGGAAGTGTTCCCGGTTCCGGTTGACCTAATTAATGCAGCCTAACAATCCTTTAACGGATTTGAATTATAAGAATATGTTGATGTGTTATGTGTAAGCAAGGTTAAAGAGATGGGTCTTTAATCTAGATTTAAACTGACAGAGTGTGTCTGCGTCCCGAACATTGTAGGGTAGATTGTTCCAGAGTTTGGGCGCTAGATAAGAAAATGATCTCCCGCCCGCGGTTGATTTTGATATTCTAGGTATTATCAAATTGCCAGAGTTTTGAGAACGCAGCGGACGTGAGGGACTATAATGTGATAGGAGCTCGCTCAGGTACTGAGGAGCTAAACCATTAAGGGCTTTGTAAGTAATTAGCAAGATTTTAAAATCTATATGATGTTTAATAGGGAGCCAGTGCAGTGTAGACAGAACCGGGCTAATATGATCATACTTTTTGGTTCTAGTAAGAACTCTAGCTGCTGCATTTTGGACCAGCTGGAGTTTGTTTATTAAGCGAGCAGAACAACCACCCAATAAAGCATTACAATAATCTAACCGTGAGGTCATAAATGCATGAATTAATGTTTCAGCATTTGACATTGATAGCATAGGTCGTAGTTTAGATATATTTTTGAGATGGAAAAATGCAGTTTTGCAAATGCTAGAGATGTGGTTTTCAAAGGATAGATTACCATCAAATAGCACACCTAGGTTCCTAACTGATGACGAAGAATTGACAGAGCAGCCATCCAGTATTAGACAGTGTTGTAGGTTATTACACGCTGAGGTTTTAGGCCCAATAATTAGCACCTCTGTTTTTTCAGAATTTAGCAGTACATCCGTCTAGTTGTAAATTGTAAGTCAAAAGATTCTGTGTATTGTTTTTTGGTCCAATAAGTAATATCTCTGTCTTATCTGAATTTAATAGCAGAAAATTATTGGTCATCCAATCTTTTACATTTTTAACACACTGTGTTAACTGCGATAGTTTAGAAGTTTCATCTGGTCTTGTTGAGATATATAGTTGAGTATCATCAGCATAACAATGGAAACTAATCCCATGTTTTCTAATAATATTACCATGGGGCAGCATGTATATTGAAAATAGTAGAGGACCTAGAACAGATCCTTGTGGCACTCCATACTTCACTGGTGATAAATGAGATGACTCCCCATTTAAATAAACAAAGTGGTAGCGATCGGACAAGTAGGATCTAAACCATCTTAAAGCCTGCCCTTGGATACCTGCATAATTTTGTAGTCGATCTATTAGTATGTCATGATCTATAGTGTCGAACGCAGCACTAAGATCAAGTAAAACTAGCAATGAGATGCAGCCTTGGTCTGACGCAAGAAGCAAGTCATTAGTGATTTTAACAAGTGCAGTTTCTGTGCTGTGATGGGGCCTGAAACCTGACTGAAATTCTTCATAGATATTATTTTTTTGCAAGAATGAGCACAGTTGAGCAGATACAACTTTCTCTAAAATTTTAGACATAAATGGAAGATTAGAAATGGGTCTGTAATTTGCCAGTTTGTTAGGGTCTAGTTGTGGTTTCTTAATAAGAGGCTTAATAACCGCCAGCTTGAATGGTTTAGGGACGTGACCTAAAGATAAGGATGAGTTGATAATATTGAGAAGCGGTTCTTCTGCCACAGGTAACAATTCTTTCAGTAGTTTAGTGGATATGGGATCTAATAGGCATGTTGTTGGTTTAGATACAGTGATGAGTTTATTTAGCTCTTCCTGTCCTATAGCGGTAAAGTACTGCAGTTTTTCTTTGGGTGTGACGAAAGAAATTGACATATTAGATGCAGTATAATCTACATTGGTTATTGTATTTCTGATGTTATCTATTTTATCAGTGAAGAAGTTCATAAAGTCATTGCTATTAAACTGTAAAGGAATATTTAGATCGGGTGGCATCTGGTTATTTGTTAATCTAGTTACTGTACTAAATAAAAACCTTGGATTGTTTTGGTTACTTTCTATGAGTTTGCGGATATGCTCTGCCCTAGCAGCTTTTAAAGCCTGTCTATATCTGGACATACTGTTTTTCCATGCAATTCTAAAAACTTCCAAGTTAGTTTTTCTCCATTTGCGCTCAAGATTGCGAGTTTCTTTCTTGAGAGAATAGGTATTACTATTGTACCATGGTGCAGTACGTTTTTCTCTAACTTTTTTCAATTTGATGGGGGCAACAGCTTCTAACGTATTGGAGAAGATGGTGCCCATATTGCTAGTCATTTTGTCTAAAATGTCTTGTTAATGACAGAGATCCAAGATGAATAGAAATACTGCTTTAAGGTGAGTGGAAAGTGGCAGTAAATTGTTTTATTTGGTAGTACAGTGCAGTTCATTCAGTGAAAGTTTTATTTATTTAGCGCTTTTCACAATACACCAGCAGGTTCAGTCCCGTCAGCTCAGAGCAGGAAACGGATAATACAGAAGATACTGACTCACCAAAACTGGACACAGGATTTCTGCTGCAATATGTAGATGTAGGGTCCTATATAGTTGTAGTCTACTCATGTAGGAAGGTGCGTTGGGATGTGGCACAATGTGCAGCTGATAGCTTTGCAGCAAAGGCGCTGGAGGTGTCAGACTCTTTAAGTTTTGTTGCCAAACTATCCTGACTTCATGCCACAAAATCATGCCTCTTATGCGAGCACTAATACACAACACTGCCACAACACTGGGACACTTTAAAAAAACTTTGCTCTCTTTCACTTTTGTTTTTGCTCTTGCCAGTGTACTAATGTACATTATTCTTACCATTGTGTACTGCAAATATTGTTGATTCTTCAGTTAAATGCTGAGCCTCTTTGGGGAAAAAAAGTGTTGCTGAATCAATATATGTAAATATTAGAAACCAGTTTCATATGGTTGACAATAAAATAAAAAGCAGGACAGCATAGAAACTGTATTTCTTTTTATTGGACACATATGAAAACCCAGCACAAGTCATATTATATGCTTGCTTTTGGTGTGGTGCCTATCTTCATTCTTCATCCTTACTCTGCAAAACGCACAAAATAACACAATAGTGTTAAAAGAATTCAGCATGTGAAGTACAAACATAAGCTTTGCAGAGTACAGTTCTACATCATCAGGTGCTTAATGTATAATTTTACAGCTACTCATATGTGTTAGTTACCTTTCCAGCGTCGCGGCTCTTGGCTCTCAGCTTGTTGACCTGGGACTCAGCGATGTCAGCGCGCTCCTGAGCTTCCTCCATCTCATGCTGCACCTTCCTGTACCTGGACAGGTGAGTGTTGGCCTGCTCCTCCTGTTAGGGTGACACAAGATATCCAACCCCTTTCAGAGCATTGCACTCATGACACTGAATGTATTGAATAGAGAATGTCAAAACTTCACACTCAAGACATTTGACATTAGACTTACAGCTTCTTCAGCCTGGCGCTTGTAGGCCTTCACTTTCAGCTGCAGCTTGTCTACCAGATCCTGCAGTCGGGTCACGTTCTTCTTGTCTTCTTCAGTCTTCGGGTGTAAATATTATTCATGCTCTTAGTTAAACTATGTCTATTATTATAAAATGTGCTGAATTCCTAAATCCAGTGTAGTTGTACCTGGTAGGTGAGCTCCTTCACTCTCCTTTCATATTTGCGCACTCCTTTCACAGCGTCTGCGCCACGTCTCTGTTCAGCTTCAACTTCAGCCTCCAACTCACGCACCTTCAGTAGAGAGTTATTGTTGTCATCTGTCAAATATCTGCCATAGCCAGTTCATCTAAGATTGTATTTAGCTTGTAATTTACCCTGGACTCCAGTTTCTGGAGCTGTTTCTTTCCACCCTTCATGGCCAGACTCTCAGCCTCATCCAGACGGTGCTGCAGGTCTTTGACAGTCACCTCCAGGTTCTTCTTCATCCTCTCCAGGTGAGCACTGGTGTCCTGCTCCTTCTTCAGCTCCTCAGCCATCATGGCAGCCTGAAATATAAGCCAATTACAATCAACTCGGCCACTTGGACCAAAACACCTTCGTTAAATGTTCCCTTTGTAACCACATGTGGCAAAAAATAGATTTAAATTAGAGTAGAGTAAGAGAATATAAATACTCACATCAGTGATGGCCTTCTTGGCCTTCTCCTCTGCATTTCTGGCCTCTTGGACTGCATCATCCACCTCACCTTGAACCTGGACCAGATCAGCCTCAAGCTTCTTCTTGGTGTTAATTAGACTTGTATTCTGTGGGATTTAAGGAAGTAGTTTAGTCTATGTTTAACTAAAACTTGGTTATCATGTAAGTGAATTTGTTTGAGTATTTAATAGGTTTTTTTTTTGTTGTTTTGTACTTGAGAGTGCAGCAGCCCCACTCGCTCGCTGGCATCTACCAGCTCCTGCTCCGCCACTTTGCGGCCTCTCTCTGTTTGCTCCAGTGCAGCTCTCAGCTCCTCAATCTCTGCTTGCATCAGGTTATTCCTGCGCTCCACCATGGCCACCTGCTCCTTCATGTCCTCCTGTCCTCTGACAGCTTCATCAAGGTGCAGTTGGGCATCCTGTGGTAATGTTCTTTCTTTGTTAGTTTGCATGTCATGCTTTGATGAATGCTTTGATGTACCATATTCATACTATCAAGCATTTAATATGTGTTGCAATTCCTCATTCTACAGAAAGATACCTTGAGTTGTCCTTGGACATTCCTGAGCTGTTTCTGAGCCTCAGCAGCCTGGCGGTTGGCATGACTCAGCTGGATCTCCATCTCATTCAGATCTCCCTCCATCTTCTTTCTGACTCTCAGGGCATCATTTCTGCTCCTGATCTCAGAGTCCAGAGTGCTCTGCATGGAATCGATCACTCTTTGGCTGTTCCTCTTGATCTGTTCCATCTCCTCATCCTTCTCAGCAAGTTTCCTGTCAATCTCGCTCTTCACCTGGTTCAGCTCCAGCTGCACACGTAGAATCTTGGACTCTTCATGCTCCAGGGTGCCCTTCAAGGAAAAAAAGCAATTCATTTCTCTTACAATTCATTGTCAAAATATACTGTAGCCTCTGTAATTCATGGTAGCACATTTATGAAGGAACTAATTAGCAGAATTTTATCGTTTAAGTTTCTGAATCACTCCATATTCAGTGTTAAATTATTCATTATGTTTTAATTATTCTCATGTTAATATGGTAGTAATGAAATGTCACCTCAGCTTCTTCAAGTGCTGTCTGGATCTCTGCTTTCTCAGACTCCACTGTCTTCTTTGCCTTTTCCAGTTCATGAATGCTCTTTCCAGTCTCTCCAAGCTGCTCAGTGAGGTCAGAAATCTCCTCTAAAAAGATTTAAAAGCAGAATTTAGTCAGAGTTTAAAGAATTACTTTTATAATGCTTCTCTCTTTTTAAGAATTCTTTTACAAATTAAAGTGGCATTTACGTTGCAGATTCTTGTTCTCCCTCTTCAGGGTCTCGAGCTGATCAAGAGCTTCTTCATAGGAGTTCTTCATTTTGAAAAGCTCAGTGCTGAGAGAACGAGCTTCTTTCTGAGCACCTTCTAGTTCAGCCTGGCCTTCCTCATACTTCTGCTTCCACTCTGCTAGGACCTGACAACGGTAGAAATGTAGTCATTGTTAATTAGCCAAGTCCATGGTTCAAGGTTTAGATTTAAAGATTATCCACATTCTTCTTACCTTGTCAAAGTTTCTCTGCTTCTTGTCAAGGTTGGCAGCCAATGCATTTGCCCTCTCCACATCAATCATGAGGTCCTCTACTTCACCCTGCAGTCTCTGTTTGGTCTTTTCCAGTGAGGCACACTTGGAGTTCACCGCCTCAATGGATTCTTCAGCTTCCTGCAGACGCTGGGCAAGCTTTTTCCTAATGAAAAATTGGTATGAAATCTTAGTAACATTCGTGTTTTTAAATGTAGGGTGCTGGACACATTTTTTTATTTGCTGTATTTACTTGGATTCCTCAAGCTCCTCAGTGCGTTGGATGGCATCAGTCTCATATTTGGTTCTCCACTGAGCCACCTCACTGTTGGCCTTAGACATTCCACGCTGGAGTTCAGCTTTGGCCTCCTGCTCCTCCTCATACTGCTCTCTGAGCAAATCACAGTCATGGCGGGCAGACTGAACCGCATGGGCCAGAGCGTTCTTGGCCTATAAGGCAGAATATTTTAAGTTTGTAAACAGTCTGCTATCTTTCAATGATTTTGATTATCGAAACTGAGCAAATTGATTTTGTGTAACTCTACCTTCACTTCTTCCTCAATGTGTCTTTTGAGTTCCTCAATTTGCTGTGTATAAGCCTGTTTTCCTCTAGTAAGCTGTGAAACAAGTGCTTCTTTCTCTTCCAGTTGACGACTAAATTCACCTTGGAAACCATACACAGATATTAAAAAAAAAAAAAAAAAAAAAAAAAATATATATATATATATATATATAATAGCATAGATTTTTTTTTTGCTCAATTTTACATGTATAGCTTACTTTGCCATGTCTTACCGTTTTCAGTCTGAAGTCTTGCACGTTGTGCATTCATGTCATTCAAATGACGAACATTTTCATCATTCTTGGCCTTGATTTCACTCAACTGGTCTTCCAGGGTACGGCACATCTTCTCTAAATTAGCCTAAAGGAGGTACAGGGTTATATACTGATGTTTGTAGGGATACTTTTATATTTAATGATCCTTTAATGACATTACCTTTGCTTTAGCCACAGCCTCCATGTTGCTTGTCAAGTCATCAATCTCCATCTTGTATTCACTCTTCTCCTTCTCCAGCTTCTGCTTGACCCGCTGGAGGTTGTCGATCTGTTCTCCGAGTTCAGCCACACTGTCTGCCTGCTTCTTTCGGAGAGCTGCAGCTGTAGCCTCATGCTGCAAGGTGGACTCCTCCAGATCACGACGCAACTTCTGGAATTCGGCTTCACGCTTCTTGTTCATCTCAATCTGGGCAGCAGTGGCACCACCGGCTTCCTCAAGCCTCTCGCTGATCTCTTCAAGTTCCCTGGAGAGATCAGCTCTCTGCTTCTCCACTTTAGCACGAGCAGCTCGCTCTGCCTCAATTTCCTCTTCCAGCTCCTCAATACGGGCCTAAATTCATAATAAATGGAAATTAATTCTTAAGTGATATTTGTAACATTGAGTTTTGCTTGCTATGCATCTACTTCACTGTATCACATAGGAAAGATTATGGTTAGCAATACCTGAAGTTCTTTGATCTTCTTCTGAAGCTGTGCTCCCAAAGACTGTTCATCTTCAATCTTGCTGAGAAGCTGACTTATCTCAAAGTCCTTCCTGTTTTTGAAGTAGTGTTTTGTAAAATGTGCAAAATACTTTTTGTCAAACGTGAAATCATGGAAAGATTGACTTATGCTTACTTTTTGATCTTCTCTTCTGATTGTTGTTTGTCATTCTCCAGGTCCATTATGGACTCCTGGGCCAGTTTCAGATCACCCTCAAGCTTCCTCTTGGCTCTCTCAAGGTCCATACGGAGCTTCTTCTCTTGCTCCAGTGAGCCCTCAAGCTGTTGTTACAGAAACCAGAGCATTAAAATCTGGTATAGAGGAAAAAAAATAATTTCTTATTGATTCATGGTCTTATTCTCATGCCAGACATCTTACATCGTCCACTTGCTGCTCAAGCTTTGTCTTCGCTTTAGTCAGAGTGTTGACTTTGTCTTCCTCTGCCTGGAGATCATCAAGAGTCTGCTGGTGTGCCTCTTGGAGGGCTTTTTTCTCTTTGGTCAGCTTGGCAATGCTCTCATCTTGAGAGGCCATCTCCTCAGTCATGTTTTTCACCTAAATGGAAGCATTGTTTATTCGTTGCATTCTCAAGACCCTAAACTCAGCAGTGTGGAAAATGTATGAAACAATATTGACCTTATTTTCTGTTGCATGTTTCTCCTTCTCCACTTTTGCCAAGGTGAGCTCCAGATCATCAATGTCTTTCTTCAGCTCAGAGCATTCGTCCTCCAGTTTCCTCTTCTTGGCAGTCAGTTCAGCATTGATTTCCTCCTCATCCTCCAGTCTCTCATTGGTCTCTTTGAGTTTGGCTTCGAGCTGGATCTTGCTTTTGATAAGCCCTTCACATCTCTCCTCAGCATCAGAGAGGTTTTCAGATTCCTGTTCATTGAGATGTAGTTAATGACTTATGTTGAGCTGTAGAGGCTATTTTTGCTGAAAAAGATCTAAAGTACTTACAGAGGCTACTTGGAGTTGAAGGTCGTTTTTCTCCTGAAGAAGTGACACCATTTTCTCCTCAAGCTCCTTCTTTTTAGCTAATGCCTTTGCTAGATCCTCCTTTGTTTTCTCAAAGTTCTCCTTCATGGCTGCCATTTCTTTTTCAGTCTCTGCACTCTTCAGAAGAGGCTTGATCTTGAAGTAGAGCTTCATCCATGGCCAGTGTTTGACATTCATGAATGAGCGGATGTTGTATTGGATGGAATAAATTGCTTCTCTGTGCAAAATGTAATCAGCAAATCAGTCATTATCAATTTGTGGTACTAGACAGTTGTGTCCCAAACAAACTGTAAGTTCATTTTATAAGTTCATACCTCCTCTCCATCATTTTGACAAACTCCTTCCTCATGACGTATCCACGGCACAAAGCCTGAGTCATGGTAACCAGCTCTGCTAGTTTCTCATCTCTCATCTCCTCAAGAGTACCCAACAGACCAGCTTTGAAAAACACCTATAAGAATATTTAGACGATATTAATGGTATAGTATTGACGAAGCCAAGTACTCCACTTGAAATTTGATGTGGCCTGGGGTACACTATATGGCGTCTTTTAATTAATGAGTTGTTTTTGTTTCTTTGTTTCTTTGTTTCTGTCAATTCCAGTGGAAATAATTTTTAACATTACACCATACAATAAATTCTAAATTGTTAAGTTCACTGAAACAGTTTTGGGAAGATCATTTTCTTTCTTCAGCATGGACATAACGCCTTTACTGTAAAAGAATTATACTGGCACACAACCTGAACCTCTGTTAAACACATTTGGGATGAATTGAAATGCTGACTGTGAGCCAGATCCCACTGCTACTCTAGTGCATGACCTCATTTATGTTTGAATGGCAGCAAATTTTTGTGTTTATATTTAAGCTCTAGTGCAAGGCCTTCCTTCCTCTAACTGTTGGATCAAAGTTGTAAGCATAGAATTGTTTGGACGCCCATTGTGTGCTTTAGTTTAAAGATTTGTTTTTTCACTGAATTTCTAGAATAATTTGAGCCCATAAAAGTAGTACTAGACACAGAAATTTAAATTTTGTAATTTATTTATGCTATTCATTTTGGACCCTACTTTATTTGATTACAGGAAATACAATTGAAACATTCTTACAATAACACAATATCACCTAAACATTCAAATATCTCTATTTATATTCCGCTGAACTAGAAAAAGATATGTGACAAAATTAAATTATGACAGAAATTGCATTTTATTTTTGGTTAAACTGTTCCTCTAATTAGACAAAGGTGCCTACATACTTTTGTCCAAATGGTGTATTTACTGATTTTCTCACCTTGGTGTGTCCAAACTTGTACTGAGTGTGGTCAACATCAATAGAGCCCAAGAGTTTCTCTGAAGCCTTTTTGTTGTCAATGAACTGACCCTCAGGGATGACGCTAGCATTTAATACTTTGTATCTAGAGGGAACATGAAGGGAATTACTGTTTTGGTGAAGACACAAAATTTCTGAAAGCATAATTTTGAAATATGGTTAAGATTAGGTGGTGTATCATCTCTAATTTATAGGTTGAAAAGGGTGTGGTGTCTTCACCTCTGCTTGAAGTCACCGTAGAGGATTCTGCTGGGGAAACCCTTCCTGCAGATTCTGATACCCTCCAGCACACCATTACACCTGAGCTGGTGGATAACCAGGTAGTTCTCCATCAGACCTGAAATGCAAATGTTCTTAATGATTCACACATATTTTCAAAACTGTTCTAAATTTAAGTCTTTAACGATCAAGTTTACCTGGAGTCTTGGACTCATTAGGAATCAAGCAGCGCACAAAGTGAGGGTGAGTGCTCCTCAGGTTAGTCATCAGCTTACCCAAGTTCTCCTGTGGAAATGTTTATGAGTTTAGTTCTGTCTTTTATGGAGAAGATGTTCACATCCTTCATTAAATAAGAGAATTTGCTTACCCTAAAAAGTGCAGACACAGTCTGGAAGGAACCACCCTTCTTCTTGCCTCCTTTCTTTCCACCACCACCTTCAGCTGTTTCATGTCAAAGTTATTACTGATTTTGTGTTGCTTTATGTTAACCCAGTATACTCTGTAAATTACTAGTTTACAGTGACAAATATTAACTGTTCTGTCATTAACAATCTTAACATTCTTAATCAACAATCTTTGATTACACAGTGTTACAATAAAATAACTTTATATGATAACACTTTAGAATAGGGGACACATGTTCACTATTAGCTACGAGCTTTCCCTTTTCACTGCTTATTAAGTAAGGTAGTTGTTAAGTTTAAGTATGGGGCTGGATGCAGATATCTAAAATATAGTGATGCTGAATAAGGCATTGATATTTGTTTCTTAACTACTAATAAACAGCCAGTATGTTAGTAATATGCCTGGTAATAAGCAACTAATTAATAGTGAGAATTGATCTTTAAAATAAAGTGTTAACTTTATATTTTCCCTGTTTTTGAATAAGTAGGTGTCTTTTATTTTGAACTGCACCTAATTAAAACTTAAATTGAGGAATTTAGAATTGCAGATGTTCGTACCTTCAGCAGATGCATGAGCAGCATACAGGAAGGCCAGCACTTTGAGCGATGACTTTTGATAAAGTTGCACAACAGAGTCGTTCAGTGGATCCTTGTTCTTGTCCAACCAGCCAACAATGTTGTAGTCCACAGTGCCGGCATAGTGCACCAGAGAGAAGTGGGCCTCTGCCTTACCTTTGGCAGGCTTGGGCTTCTGGAAAGCTGCACATTTGCCCAGATGCTGATCATGCAGCTTGTTTTTGAAGCTTGTGTCTGTAGCCTTGGGGAACATGCACTCCTCTTCAAGGATAGAGAAGATGCCCATTGGCTGTTGAAGAAATGTTCACACTCATTTACAGGCACAATGACAATAGTCATTTTAATGTACTAAAGGTCCACTTACCTTCTCAATGAGCTCAATGCAGGCGGCCAAGTCCATACCAAAGTCAATAAACTCCCATTCAATGCCTTCTTTCTTGTACTCCTCTTGCTCCAGAACAAACATGTGGTGGTTGAAGAACTGTTGCAGTTTCTCATTTGTGAAGTTGATGCAAAGCTGCTCCAAGCTGTTGAACTGATAAATCAAAAGAGGCAAGTTCTTACTGCTGACTGTCATCTTTTATATCTGGATTCTTACAGAGACATGAATGACTGATGCTCACATCAAAGATCTCAAATCCAGCGATGTCCAGCACACCAATGAAGAACTGTCTGGGCTGCTTTGTGTCCAACATCTCATTGATACGGACAACCATCCACAAGAACATTTTCTCATAGACAGATTTACAGAGAGCCGAGACTGCATTGTTCACCTGAGAAATACAAAGGTCAGTGTAACTGATATTAAACTGTATTTTTTTTTAAGAATGAATGTCTCTTATGAATGTCTGTGGGATGTTTTTGGGTTTATTGATCTGTTGAGTAGGTAAGTGATCACCTGTGGAACTGTCTGGCCTTTGGTCACCATCTCGTTCCCGACCTTCACTCTGGGGTAGCACAGAGCTTTCAGCATGTCAGCAGAGTTGAGGCCCATGAGGTAGGCGATTTTATCGGCCACTGAAGAAGAACAGTTTTACGCATTATTTTCACTAGTGAAGTCAATGTTTGCATGCTTATTTGTGTTAATAACACACCCTACCCTCAGTGCCGTCAGGTTCGGCCTGCTCCTCTCTCTGCTTCTGTTTGAACTTCATGTTCCCATGATGCATCACAGCACCCGTCAGCTTGTAGATGCTGATTTTTTCATCAGCACTGAAGCCCAGAATGTCAATGGCAGTCTGTTTTTACACCAACCAAATAATTCGCATAATGCATTAATATGCAGTTTATATTGTTCTTCCTCTTAATTTTATGGCAGATACATTGCTTGTAATCTGAAAATGCCATTAGTGCTAATAATAAACACACAGTTGTCCACATACATCTGTGGCAATGAACTCCTCCACATCATTGATGCTCTTGACAGTGATTTCACCCTGGCTGATCATTGGATAGTCATAAGGGTTGGTGGTGATGAGCAGGGCCTCTGTAAAGGATTGATGTGCAGCATGTTAACGGTGTTCTCAAACAAGGAAATAACTGAAACACACAATCCTGTAGATTTCTCACCGAGCAGCTCTGGCTTGTGTCCAGTCATGAGCTGGTAGAAGATGTGGTAACTCCTCTCAGCAGACAACTGGAATGTTACTCTGGACTTTTCCAGCAGATCTTTAAACAAATGGTGACAAAGGACATTGAGTTTAAGTTAATTATCCACTTGTTAAGAGTCCAAATATCCAAATATTTGGCTTAAAGCACTGTTGACTCACATGTTTCAATATCAGCTGAGGCCAGTTTTCCAGTAGTCCCAAAGTGAATCCTGATGAATTTACCCTACAGAGATTGAAATAATTTGCAATAATTCAACTGGCAGTTGTGAAAGTGTGAGTGAAGTTGTACAATGTTATAATGTGCAACTTACAAAACGGGAGGAGTTGTCATTCCTCACAGTCTTAGCATTACCATAAGCCTCCAGCAGAGGGTTGGCTGCAATGATCTGGTCCTCCAGTGATCCCTAGATGTAATTGTATTTAACAATTCATGTAAAGGGAACAATTCATGTAATTTGAAATCAAATTACATGAACTGATTTTTTATGAGGTGAAGTTGTGGTGGTTTTCATGAGCTGTAATCAGTAACACTGTATAGAATAATTATTCACTAACCTGCATTTTGCCAGCGACCGGCTCTGCCTTCTTCGATCCAGACATCGCACCAACAGTTGCAAAGTACTGAATGACACGTTTTGTGTTCACAGTCTTTCCTGCTCCAGATTCTCCACTGGAGTTTGACACAAGATCAGCATTTAGTCATGAATCTGCAATGAATTGATATGTATAATTGAAAAGCTCAGTTTATTTCAGTAAAATATTTACTCACGTAATCAGGACAGACTGGTTCTCACGATCTGAAAATAAAGCATGGTGATTAAGTATGTATTTAAAATAAGATATATGCAAATATCTATTCAAATAGAGCTCACACAGAAGAGGTTTTGGTAACATGTTTTTATGAAGTAATACAAAGTAGTGCTTGATTTGAATCATTTACTAAATGCATGTAATCTTGGAACATTTTGTATCATCTCAGGTACAGTTTACTATACAGTTGGTAATTAAAGATTAAAATAACCCTTATGGGCTGATAAAGGTCTAAAGTGTTTTTTTTCCCGTTGTGTCAAAGTGTGTCTTGATTCTCATTAATCGACATACTTCCAGAGTACACTTACCAGTAAGCATGAACTGGTAGGCGTTGTCGGAGATGGAGAAGATGTGAGGTGGGGCTTCAATCCTCTTTTTGCCTCTGTATCCAGCCACAACAACTGCATCGTACACTGGGAGCCACTTGTAGGGATTGACAGTGACGCAGAACAACCCAGAGTAGGTCTGAAATGAAGATAAACCAGTTTTACAATGCTGCCGTCCCATCCTGCCGTAAACTGTGATTTACTCAGACTTACGTAGATCATCCATGCTGCGTAACGCTCTTTGAGGTTGTACAGCACAGCAGGCTCATTGAGGTGGGTCATCATGGCCATGTCCTCAATTTTGTCAAACTTGGGAGGATTCATGGGGTGGATGTCGTCTTCTTTTACTGTGACAGTCTTTAATGAACATCGAACAAAAATCGAGAAGAATAAGACTTTTTGTACATATTTTTGCACAATATTTCACTGATCTTCTAAAGACTCGAGCACAGTAACATATGAAATCATTTTTTTTATCAGTGATACTAACTTTCCCACTGTGAGTTTTGACAGTAGCTTTGCCACCCTCTCTGCTAACAAGAGTACCCTTCAGGTACATCTCGTCTGCATCTGTCACGAAGTATGCCGTTTTGGCATCAAAGGGGGTATTCTGGGCCTCGATTCTCTCCTTTTCTGGCTTCCGGAGGTAAATGGCCGCCGGGCCGAAACACTCCATTTCACCATCTCCCATGATTGTACTTTTCTGTTAAAACATGTTGAGGACGTACAAATTTTTAAGTGTGCTTTTTTTTCAGTTATGACAATAAAGTGTTCCAGTATGAATGAAGTACTCTCATGCAGTATATAATTACATGCATGTCCAAGATGCTCACCTTTTTGCTTTCAAGGCCAGAAAGGTTTCTGCTAGGTTCTGTTAAAAACATAGACATAGAGCATTAAATGGATATTGTTTTCTCTTAATATATAATCTCATGTATTCCCTTTTTCTTTTAACAATTATCAAGCATCCCTCTTAATGTCAATGTATATATATACTCAAACCATCAATTTCAATTAAATTATATATAAAATATTTTTGGCACTGCAGAGTCTTGACTCACCTTCCCAGTGGTTGGCAGTCCTTGAGCTCAAAGATGTCTCCTTTTATAAAGACTCAAGACGTTGTCCCAGCGGCACAGCCACACTGTATTTGGTTATAATGGGTTGGGTTTTACTGTCTATATATGATTGTGTTAAAGTCTTCTGTTATTTTTATCCTAGGATTCAGTTACACACCCTATAGACTGATTGATAAGAGAAGTCAATGTAACGTCTTTGCATTTAAATCATTTAACTTGGAGCTTCATCGCTGGATATGCATAGCATCAGTGGTCTAAAAAGTGTAAAAGCAACAATTCTTTCCTTTGTGAAGGTCATATAGGATATAAATGGCTTTATCCCAATTTGAAGATTAATGTCTTTCCTGGCAGATGCTCCACTGAGGATTCATGCAAGTAGAAAGTGATTGTGTATACTGTAAACTGTAAACCTTCCTTTTACTTTAACAGATGAATGTTTTCTCATATAACAACCATTAAACCATAGAACGTAAACCATATTCAGCAATAAAAAGCAATAAAGAGAAGGCTCAGTGATCAACAATGATACAGAGAATAATGATATGAGAGTCTTTTGCCCTCATATTTTTGTAGTTTTGGTCAACAGAAAAGTGTTGGTTATTATTTTCACTGTTCCCACAATGTCTCTTTCTGGACCTATTGTCTGACCTGGACTAGGCACAAAATCTTCTGTCAAGTATGCTGCCCTTTAGACAGGAAGTTATGAAATTGAAGATATATGAATTGTGTCATTGAGAACAATTTTCAAAATATCATTTGAGAATTGGAGATTAAGACAGTGACTGTTTTGTGCTTGTGTAGGTTTTGTGTATATAAGGTACGATGGGCTGCCTATCTTGGCCAAAACACTCACGCAAAAGAAATGTTTAATTTCAGAGAGATCCTTCCCACTTAAATAATGAAATACATGAAATGAGATTAGGCAAATAGAACCAAGTCGATTCCTCTTGTCTAAAGGGCAATAAATAAAGTATTCTCAAGCATGGTAAATGCTTCCACTCAGTCCACGTAATTAAAAAGTTGTGTCACGATTAACAGATTTGATGAACTGTGTGAATATCCTAGACATTTGACAGTGGGAACAGGAACCAGACGCTGCTCCTTCGTGCTGTCAGCTAATCCTGCTGGCACTCCACCAATGCGGGCACGGCCGTGGAGGAGCTGTCAAATGGCTCTGGTGTACAGTTTCAAGACATCTGCAAGCTGAGCGTATTTATAAATAGGGCCAAGTCATATTAATGAAGATGGTTTGTGGTGTGAGAAGGAATGCAACCTAAATATACAGCATTAATGTTTTATTAATGCTTTATTCAGATTCTTTGAGCGTAACCACCTGATATCGTAAAAAGCCTAAAGGAGTACAGTTGAGTAGTCAACATCCAAGTGGCCATCGGTATTGGAAGAAAGAAAAAGCATCAAGTAGATTTGTATAGGCTATGATCTGGCGTTCCTTATATGGTTTGTTCAGAGAGGGTGTTTAAAAGCTAAGCCTGTTGTCTGGCTCTGGTTCAGCTGTGGGGGAGCGTCCGCGTGCTTCTGGTGTACAGTTGCAGCGCTTCTGCAGCTCAAGCGTTTTTATTAATAAGTCGTATCAAAGAAGGCAGTGCTCTGTGCACGGCTCACGCTTTTTTCACCACGCGTGTCTGTTGACAGAACCAGCAGCAAAATACGGACCAAATACGAAGGGACAGGTCTGAAATGGTTCCCTGCGTCTGTGTCGACGGAAACAAAACCTGCAGTGGTAACATTGGATCAGTTTGTCTGAAATGTGTGGTTCGTGCCCTGTTTGTTTGTTTGTTGCATGTCTGATTCTTTCTTTTTCTTCTCTTGACAGAAGATCAACATGCTGACAGACTGGAAATGAACGTGCACTTTTACAAGGCAAAAAAGAGTGGTGAAGTCCTACAAAAGAGTCGCACGCATTTGTCCTTTAGCGAGGGGTTCGATTAAGACGTGTTTAATCATAGCAGCAACAGGGAGCAACGTTTCTTCCGTTTTCCTTCGAGACTCGGAATCTTCTTTAAGCAGAAGTGAGAATCTTCGTGGAATAACAGAGGGCTTACTCGAGACACCCAAGAGGCCGTCAGGCCTTATAAGCTCTGGAAAATGTCTCACCCTTTACAGCTGTTTGCTTGAGCCTTCTTAAGGTTAATAAAAATAGATCAAGGTTGTGGCCGTTTGTCTTCTGCCGCAAAGGAGTGATAGCGAAGAGAGATCACGTGAGATCCAGTGAGACGTGTGTTTTCTCTGAGGAACTCTAGGGTATATTCCCATCCATCTTAATTCATCCCAGCTCAGTGTGTGTACAGAAACACCGGGCGAGTGGCGCTTCTGCACAAACCTCTAAAAGTGCCTCCGAGCGGAGCAGTTTTTGAAGTTTCCCTCAAACGTGCCGATTATTGTAAGTACGTGCAAGTAGAGCTGCCTTCTCACCACTAGAGGTGAATGACCTTTATTAAATCAGCATTATGATTTAGCATTAGTTGTTACATAAATGCGTATGATACTCTAATAATTCATTTTAAGCAGCAGACAAAAAGTATTTGTCAAATGCATAATAATAGGTAATAGCAAATCAAGATTCTCAATGTGGTACTGAAAAAAATGTTCAAACTAAAACTGTAAAAAAGAAATGAATAAAAGAAATGACAAAGAAACATCACTCATGTTTTCATTGGTGTGAATGATTATTTTCAGCACTGCTGTGGTAATTCTGCTCATCGTCTGGATGGTTGGACAAGGCCAAAGCATTTACTAGTGCAACTCTATAGATGAGAGTTAGAGATGTAAGAAATAGGAAATGTTTTTCCTCAAAGACAATGGAGAACCAGCTCTGAACTTAAAATGCCTAAACACACTTACTCTTGCTGTGCGTAAACCTGACGGTCTAAATGCATTTGACACTATATTTAATTTCCACAAAAAAGAACATGTGTAACACAGGACTTTAAAAGGCTGTGAAACTGCAACAGTTAATAACCTGGGGCCAGGTGCATAAACTTAGCCTCTATGTTAAGACAGTGTTTTTTATACACTCTCAACACTTACACAAACGGAACAGCAGGTGTCGCTGTTGTCAGAGCAGGTCATAAGTCACAAAACAGGTCATTGTTATTTGAAATAAATCAGATTAAATTCATCATCATAATCATGCTGTATACCAACAACAATAAAAGAGCAAATGGATTAATCTTTTAAAATACTGAAAGCGATACTAATCATTTACATTCGAAATTGCCCTCTGCTGAATAACGTGGGGTACTTTTGATGCTGCTTTTGAAGGAAAACAGAATAGACGGCCCCCTAAATCTGACCGTAGTGCAATGTTTGTTTAAACATCAGACAGTGTTGTTTCAGCACCCCTTTGTAGTATTTGGCTTTTGGAGTTTCTCGTGTAGGAGTTTTGCCTCTGGTGCTCCTGATAGCCAGTCCATATGTTTCCTCCCCTCCACAGCCAATCACTGGCCCTGAAGTATGCATACGTGCTAAAAGAGTAGTATGTCCAAATTCACAGTATTCAAAATAAATAAATAAATAAATAAATAAATAATCATAAAAAAATTTTTATGTACCATCTGTGATACCTAACCAGTGTTACCTCTGTCCAAATGGACCAGTGGTATAGGATTACAAGTTAAAGTTGGTGTTTTGTTGATTGTTAGTTGATGAAACAGATACGGACTAACCCTACTTTCTGTCTGAGTCACCAAAATATGCCAAATTAACCACAGTTCTTAATTAATGAATCCTCTCAAAACTGTCATTCATTAAGGTAAAGACAAGTTCTGTATTCTGTAAAACAGTGCCATCTATTGGTCAATGTTGAGTGTCTGCATTTCATTCATAGGGGTGTAAAATTCAGAATCACGTTTATTGCTAAGTAATGTAGTTAATGTACATTTATGAGGAATTTGTCCTGGTAAATTGATGCTTGACAAACAACAGAAAAACAATAAGAATAAACAATAAGGTAAACAATTTCAAAGCAAAGCATATGTAAAGTGGGGCAGTGCAAATGTTTACAGTTGAGATTTAAATTATACATTCCTGAACATTGTGCAAGAGGTGCAGCGAGAAGCCAGCGCAAGTGCTTACAGTCTGAGGTTTTTTTTTTTTTTTTTTTTTTTTTTTTTAAATATAATGTCCGTAGGCACGAGTAATAAACCTGGATGGGTGCTGAGTAATATTGATCAGGGCAGTTGCGGATGGGAAAAAACCTGTTTTAATGGCGTGAGGTCCTGGTCCTTATTGACCGGAGCCTTCTGCCAGACAGGAGTGCCTCAAAGAGTTTGTGTCCAGGGTGAAAAGTACCACACGCTTTAGGATCCTGGAAGTGTACATGTCCTGAAGAGATGGAAGGTTGCATCCAATTACCTTTTCAGCAGAGCAGATGACACGTTGCAGTCGGCTTTTGTCCTTGGCAGTGGCAGCAGCATACCAGATGATAATGGAGGTAGTGAGAATTGACTCAATGATGGAAGAGTAGAAGTGCACCATCATTGACTTTGGCAAGTTAAACTTCTTCAACTGCCTCAGAAAATACATCCTCTGCTCTGCTTTTTTGATCAGAGAGCTGGTGTTGAACTCCCACTTAAGGTCCTGGGTGATGATGGTACCCAGGAAGCGGACGGAGTCCACAATTTCTACTGGGGAGTTATACAGGACAATGGGGGCAGGTGGGGCTGGGTTCTTCCTAAAATTAACTACCATCTCCACTGTTTTTACAGCTTTGAGCTCCAGATTGTGCTAATTGCACCAGGTCACCAGATGGTCAATCTCATTCATTTACCTTTATTTAACCAGGAAAGAAAACTCACTGAGATTAAAATCTCTTTTCCAGGAGTGTCCTGGCCAAGATAGGCAACCAAGTAACACAAAGTTACAACAAACATTACAAAGAAGACAACTAACATATTAAAAACAATCACATACAATTTGGTTTCTCTCTAAATTACACAATAAAGACTTAAAATTATTAAATGACACTAAGTTCTGTAACTTTATCTCCTTTTGAAGAAGATTCCAGTGTGAAGTGGCAGCATATTTAAAAGAAGTTTTAACAAGTTCAGTCCTAACAAAAGGCACACAAAGATTGTAGTTTGATTGAGAACGTAGTGAGTAACTCCTAACCGAAGTCCTTTGTATAAGACAGCAGAGATAAGTTGGTAAACAACCCAAAATTGCTTTATATATCAACAAATTTCTTTCTTAACCTTAAATGAAAAACATGACTTATTTCTAAAATAGAAACCAAGCTGCTTCTTTAATTTATTTTGCAAATACTTGATATGTGAACTAAAACGCAATGTGTTATCAATAATAATGCCCAAATATTTATATTCCAACACTGATGTAACTTTGCTCCCCTGATGAGTTTGGAGTACAATAGGGTTCTCTGAGGTTCTAGAGTTTGAAAATAGCATACACTTTGTTTTGTCAATATTTAAAACCAACTTCAAAGCACAGAACCTATTTTGAATCATATCAAAAGCAGACTGTAAAAAAGCCACAGATTGTTGCTTAGAGGGAGCTGAACAATAAACAATAGTATCATCTGCATAGAAATGGAACTTTGTATTTTCAATATTAAACTCGAGGCAATTTATATATATACTAAATAATAGTGGCCCTAACACAGATCCTTGAGGGACTCCCTTAGTAATCTCCAGAAAATCTGACCGAGCACCTTCCACCTGAACACATTGGGTTCTGCCCTGTAAATAGTTTGTGAACCATAAAATAACATTTTCTGATAACCCTACCTGTCGAAGCCTTTCTAATAATATAACGTGATCCACAGTATCAAAGGCCTTTGATAGATCAATAAAAAGACATGCACAATGTTGTTTATTATCTAAGGACTCCACGATATCATTCAGAACCTTTAAGACGGCTGTAGTAGTACTATGCCCTTTACGGAAACCCGACTGATTAAGAGATAGGATATTATGACAATTTAAATACTGAACCAACTGATTGCTAACTAATTTTTCAAAAACTTTTGAGAGAATACACAGTTTAGATATGGGTCTATAATTATCCATTAGGGAAGAATCTCCCCCTTTTGGCAAAGGAACAACAAATGCTGATTTCCAAATCCTAGGGATTATATTAGTTAATAATGAAAGATTAAATAAATATGTCAATGGAGGAGAAATCAAATCAGCCGCTAATTTTAGATACAATGGGGCAATATGATCAGGACCTGACGATTTATTAACATCTAGTTCCTTTAAAGCCGAATAAACATCAGTGGAAGTAATCTGTTGAAAAGCAAACTCACTGGACCATAGCTTACGTTCAGCATTAAGGAAATCTAGGTCAAAAACTGTATTTTTATTTGTCTGAAATACAGACCCTGATGCAATGAAATATCTATTAAAACTATTAAGCATTTGTTTTTTGTCTGTAATTTTGGTAGAATCTATCGTTAAACAAGAAGGAAACCCCGAATTGGATTTATTACCAGTTAACAGTTTAATATTCCTCCACAATTTCCGAGGATTTGTCAAATTTTCTGTGGTTTTATCAAGAAAATAATCAGATTTCAATTTTCTAATTGCAACTGTACATTTATTTTGGAGCTGCCTAAAACATAACCAGTCAGAATTTGAATGTGTTTGTCTAGCCCTGGCCCATGCTACATCCCGTTCTTGAATAAGTTCACACAAGACGGTTGAGAACCATGGGTTATCCCGACATTTAACTCTATATTTTCTCAAAGGTGCATGTTTATTAATAATTAATAAACCTATAAGCAGACTCATCCCCCTCAGAGATGAGCCCAATGAGGGTGGTGTCATCTGAAAACTTAAGTAGTTTGACAGACTCGTGACTGTAGGTGCAGCTGTTGGTGTATAGAGGGAAGAGGAGAGGAGAAAGAACGCAGCATTGAGGGGAGCCTGTACTGATGGGTCGAGGGTCAGAAACATGTTTACCCATTCTCACATACTGCTTCCTGTCAGACAGGTATTCACAATTATACTCAAAGGAGAGAACAGCTACTCAGTGGTTATTTTTCTCAGTTTAATAATAATAATAATAATAATAATAATAATAATAATAATAAATAATAATAGTGATACAACAATAATTAAAACACAGCCCTTAATGAAAAACTCCATGTTTTACAGCCTCCTGTGGTCCCATATGTATAGGACTGTCTTTCTTCAGCAATTTAATTTTATTTAGCTGCCTCAATATTCCTCCTCAGATTCGATGACGAACTTTTGAAGTTACCATATTTAATGTGTGCAAGATAAAATGAACTGCAGAAATATAAAAATACTTTTAAAGTTGAGATAAAATTATAAGTAGTAAGAAGGACTGTTTTTCTTCAGAAATGTAATCAAGTAAAAGTACAAGTAGTTTAAATTGTACTTGAATGGACTACATATACCCCAAAATAATGCTTAAGTTCAGTAATCATTTACTCCAGATTTTACATGCCTGTTCACAGTGTTGGGGGTAACGAATTACAATTAACGCAAGTTACGTACTATTATTACTTTTTCCAAGTAACTAGTAAAGTAACACATTTTTTTTTAATTGACAAGAAAATATCAGAGTTACTTTTTTCAAATAAGTAATGCCAGTTACTTTTGCCGGCATTCATTGATTAAAAGTTCTCCTGTTCCCATGTTGAGAATAAATGTGAACATGCATTAATTCATCTCACTCACAAAAACAGATTCCGTATTCCTCAAAATGAATAAAAACCAATAAAAACCTTGTTAAAACCAATAAATCCTAATGGAATATATCCCAAAACACACTACAGAAAACCATTTTAATTTAACCATACCCTTCTTTTCACGTACAAGTCGGGAAAGACGTAGCAGCTCACTAATTCTTGAGAAGTAGGACAAAACAGGGTGAAATATTGAACATAAATAAATAAATAAATAAAAGATAATAATAATGAACAAATAAATCCTTGTACTCAGACAAATGAAACCACATTTTTGTATCTTACATGTACTAAGCTATGCTTTGATTCAACCTCCCAAAATTTCTCTCTCTTTCTCTTTTACATTTATCAAAATGTGCTTTTTACCTGGTCATCGCTTATTTTGCAATCAAACAATTAAGATGTTTTTAACATTTCAAAACCCTTTCACATGTTAGCACACAGATTGCATTTTCACAATGTGACCAGCAATTCCTCAACAAATATAAAATATCACAAACAAATATTATGAAATATTATTAAAACATGAGTATGTTTGTTTGCGATACATGAATTATGAAAACATGAAAATTGTTTGCAATACATGAATTATGAAAACATGAAAATTGTTTGCAATACATGAATTATGAAAACATGAAAATGAAACATGAAACAAGAATTCTGAAAACATGAAAATAAAAAACAAATTATGAAAACATGAAAATGAAACAAGAATTATGGAAACATGAAAATGAAACATGAATTATGAAAACATGAAAATGAAATGAATTATAAAAAAAAACATGAAAATTGTTTGCAATACATGAATTATGAAAACATGAAAATGTTTGTTTGTAGTACATGAATTATGAAAACATGAAAATGAAACATGAATTATGAAAACAAAAATGTGATACATGAATTATGAAAATATAAAAATGTTTGTTTGCAGTACATTAATTTTGAAAACATGAAAATGAAACATGAATTATGAAAACATGAAAATGTTTGTTAGCAACACATGAATTATGAAAACATGAAAATGTTTGTTAGCGATACATGAATTATGAAAACATGAACATTGTTTGCAATACATAAATTATGAAAACATGAAAATTTGTGTTAGCGATACATGAATTATGAAAACAGTAAAATTGTTTGCAATACATGAATTATGAAAACATGAAAATTGTTTGCAACACATGAATTATGAAAACAAAACATGAATTATGAAAACATGTAAATTGTTTGCAATACATGAATTATGAAAACAAAACATGAATTATGAAAACATCAAAATGTTTATTAGCGATACATGAATTATGAAAACATGAAAATGTTTGTTAGCATCATAGGAATTATGAAAACATGAAAATTGTTTGCAATACATGAATTATGAAAATGAAACATGAATTATGAAAACATTAAAACGTTTGTTTGCAGTACATGAATTATGAAAACGAAAACAAAACATGAATTATGAAAACATGAAAATGTTTGTTTGCAGTACATGAATTATGAAAACATGAAAATGTTTGTGATACATGAATTATGCTATTATGAAAATGTTTGTTTGCAGTACATTAATTCTGAAAACATGAAAATGAAATGTGAATTATGAAAACATGAAAACGAAACATGAATTATGAAAACATGAAAATGAAACATGAATTATGAAAACTGGAAAATATTTGTTTGCAATACATGAATTATGAAGACATCAGAGATGGCAAAAGTACACACATCAAGTCAAGTCACCTTTATTTATATACCGCCTTTAACAATACAGAATTGTGACAAGGCGGCTGTACAGTATTAAATAGGAAACAGTACATCAACAATGCCAAAGGCAACAGTAAACACTCACATTTTAGGTAAAGGTAGTTAATCAAAAACAATAAAATAAAATGCAATATTGTTTTAAGAGAAAGTGTCCCCAACTAAGCAAGCCAGAGGCGACAGCGGCAAGGAACCAAAACTCCATCGGTGACAAAAGGAGAAAAAACCCTTGGGAGAAACCAGGCTCAGTCGGGGGGCCAGTTCTCCTCTGGCCAAAGTTCCTGTGGTCTTGTGCCAACAGCCGTCTAGGTGACGAGATCTTCACTGTGGATCCGTCTCTGGGGCTCATCTAGTTGATGTGGACTCCACTGACATTCAGGGCTGTAGAGGTCGTCTCTAGGTGCTGATCAACCATCTGGGCTGGGTTCGGACTGGATCCGGGGGACTGCAGTGACCATCTGATCTGGATACGGACTGGATCTGGTGGTTAATGTGACCTCGGAATAAGAAAGAAACAGACAAATATTAGCGTAGATGCCATTCTTCTGACGATGCACTGAGTACATCGGGTGTTATGGGAAGTGTTCCCGGTTCCGGTTGACCTAATTAGTGCAGCCTAACAATCCTTTAACGGATTTGAATTATAAGAATATGTTGATTTGTTACGTGTAAGCAAGGTGAAAGAGATGGGTCTTTAATCTAGATTTAAACTGACAGAGTGTGTCTGCGCCCCGAACATTGTAGGGTAGATTGTTCCAGAGTTTGGGCGCTAGATAAGAAAATGATCTCCCGCCCGCGGTTGATTTTGATATTCTCGGTATTATCAAATTGCCAGAGTTTTGAGAACGCAGCAGACGTGAGGGACTATAATGTGATAGGAGCTCGCTCAGGTACTGAGGAGCTAAACCATTCAGGGCCTTGTTAGTAATTAGCAAGATTTTAAAATCTATACAATGTTTAATAGGGAGCCAGTGCAGTGTAGACAGAACCGGGCTAATATGATCATACTTTTTGGTTCTAATAAGAACTCTAGCTGCTGCATTTTGGACCAGCTGGAGTTTGTTTATTAAGCGAGCAGAACAACCACCTAATAAAGCATTACAATAATCTAACCGTGAGGTCATAAATGCATGAATTAATGTTTCAGCATTTGACATTGACAGCATAGGTCGTAGTTTAGATATATTTTTGAGATGGAAAAATGCAGTTTTGCAAATACTAGAGATGTGGTTTTCAAAGGAAAGATTACCATCAAATAGCACACCTAGGTTCCTAACTGATGACGAAGAATTGACAGAACAGCCATCCAGTATTAGACAGTGTTGTAGGTTATTACACGCTGAGGTTTTAGGCCCAATAATTAACACCTCTGTTTTTTCAGAATTTAGCAGTAAGAAATTACTTGAGCACATCACTTAAGCAGAAGTACAGATACTCATGCTTAAAAATACTCAAGTAAAAGTAAAAGTATTAACTACACCTTTTTTACTCAAGTTAAAGTAAAGTAGTATAAGCTCTGACATGTACTTTAAAAAAAAAATAAAAAATACCCATTACTACAGTCTGTTTTAGTGTCACTCTGGCTGTGGCCATGCAAAATAATTCGCTTCCTGTCGAATACACTTTATATTCATATACAGACAGGGCCGGACTGGGACAAAATTTCAGGCCAGGAAATCTCACACTCATCTAGGCCATCCCATACACCCACACCAAATTTTGAAACCAGACAATTTTTATGTATTTAATTTTTGTCCCTCATGTGCATGTTTACTTTTTTCACAAATTTTCTTGCACCTGTCACTTTTTCATCAACACATCCCCACCTTGTTTCTGTCAGGCATTTACCTCAGCCACCCTCACTGTCGACATCACAGTACATCCGCTCTCACTTACCGGAGTACTGATTGCCATCACCTGGCCCCCCCATATAAGGCCCTGGCAATCAGTACTTCACCGTCTGGTCTACCGTTCACAACCTCATGTTAGCTCCAGACCTCTCCTTGCTCTTCTCCCCGGATTGCCATCGCCACAACCAAGACTCTGTGCTGTGCTTACTACCTGGACTTTTACACCATCACTATTCACCAACGGACTTACAGATAAGCCTTACAAACGCGCATACCATTCTTGCACTCCATTTCTACAACATTGTCAATAAAACTCTTGGTTTGGTTTGGTTTGCACCTAATATCTGCCTCTGGTCTCATCCCTCTGATTACGTGACAGAAGACCAGACCTTCAACAATGAGCACCGAAACACCCGCTACTTCAGACCCTTTCATGGATTTGGTAAATGCCCTAAAGGCATCGCTGTTACCTGCACCGACACCACCATCTGTCTCAGGAAGTCCCATGGCGATGCCGGGTAACTTATTTGGGAGACGCGGCTGAGTGTAGCGGTTTTCTTCTCCAAGTTGATCTATATATCTGGATGCAACCACAACGTTTTCCCACTGAGAGCTCCAAAGTCGCTTTTCTCATCTCCCTCCTTTCTGGTAAGGCCCTTTAGTGGGCAAAAGCTATTTGGAACGCAAACAATAACATTATCAACTCCTATGAACAATTCACCAGTCATTTCTCTGAGGTTTTCAGTACTGCCGCCGGCTCACTAATCACTTCCGATCAGCTGTTTCGTCTATGTCAAGGGTCTTCTTCAGTTCAGTAGTACACTATCCACTTTCGCATGTTGGCGGCTGCTAGCGGTTGGAACGAGGTGGCACTTCTCAGTGCCTTCCGCCAGGGGCTCCACCCATATATACGCACCGCTATGGCTCTGTGTGACGACACCATCGGGTTGGAGTCTTTTCTGCAACGAACCACCAGAGGTTCACAACGCTTAGCCACCTGCCAGCCACCAATAACCGCTCCTCAGCCCGCATCAGTGGCTGCCTGCCAACCAGTACCAGAACTCATGAAAATCAACTACTCACGGCTTACACGCACGGAAAGAAATCAATGCCTTACATCTGGATTATGTTTATACTGTGGCAACAATGGCCACTTCATCTGAAACTGTCCAGTCAAGCCCCCACACCCCGTGGTGAGTACCATTCTATCTGAAGTTGAAATTTCCAATTTATCCTTAATACCTGTCACTGTCCATTCCTCAAGAAATTCTCTCTCCGTCTCTGCTCTGATCGATCCTCTGGTAACTTCATATCCCAAGAGTGCTTAGAACAACTCCAACTTACACGACAATGACATAACCATGAATATGCAGTAAAGACAATACAGGGAAAACCACTGGGGCACGGTAAAGTGCGGTACTCATCACCCCTCATCACATTGCAAGTTGGACTCTTTCACAAGAAACGGTTGCAGTTTCTGGTACTGGAGGATTCCACCATCGGCTTCATCCTGGGACGCCCGTGGCTCCACCTCCATAACCCTGTTCTCTGCTGGGACCCCTGTGGTGTTCTCCAATGGGGTAAACAGTGTTATGAGCAATCTCTGTCTGAACTTCCTCATCCACGATCCATCCCTATACCTTTAGCATCCACCAAGATTGAAAGTCCTGAACCTGAAATCACTCCTGAAATCCCAGCAGAGTACATGGCATTCCAGGATGTGTTCAGCAAGCAGGCAGCCACTCAGCTACGACCTCATCGGCCATGGGACTGTGCCATCGAGCTGCTGCCTGGAGCGCAACTACCTAAAGGGAGGATTTACCCCTTGTCCATCCCGGAGCGCCAAGCGATGGAGGAGTACATCAAGGAGGCCCTACAACAAGGTTCCTATCCACCATCCACCTCGCAGGATGCTTCGAGTTTCTTCTTCGTGAGCAAGAAGGATGGAGGTCTCCGTCCCTGCATCGACTATCGCCAACTCAACTCACAGATCATCCAGCAGCCGTATCCACTTCCCCTGGTCCCAGCCGCAGTGGTGGAACTACGAGGAGCTTGAGTGTTCTCCAAGTTGGACCTGCGGAGTGCTTACAACCTCATTCGTATTCGGGCGGGAGACGAGTGGAAGACGGCATTCATTACACCTACCGGGCACTATGAGTACCATGTTATGCTGTATGGCCTCTATATCAGTCCCTCGGTCTTCCAAACGTTTATGAATGAGGTGTTCCAGGAGTTCCTCCATCAATTTGTCGTGGTGTACATTGATGACATCCTTATATACTCCTGGAACATGGCCGACCATTGCCAGCATCTCCAGCAGGTCCTAGAGAAGCTCCAAGAACATTGCCTCTACTTGAAATTGGAGAACACAAAGCTTTCTGTCAGCTCAAGACCATCTTCTGCACCACTCCTCTATTACACCATCCAGATCCAGACCTCTCATTTACGGTTGAGGGAGATGCTTCCACCTCAGGAGTAGGAACGTGCTATCATAACCGGTCGGCGATCCTCCCCTCCTCCATCCTTGTGCATACTTCTCCTGCACACTCACAATGGCGGAGCAAAATTACGATGTGGGAAATCGTGAACTCTTAGCCATCAAGTTAGCCCTGGAGGAGTGGCGTCATTGTCATTACTGACCACAAGAACCTACAGTATCTCCGTTAGGCCAAACGCCTAAACCTCAGACTAGCACGATGGGCACTCTTTTTGATGAGGTTTAACTTCAAAATCACCTATCAGCTGGGCACCAAGGACACAAAAGCTGATGCCCTCTCTTGTCAGTTCTCTGCCGACTCTCCAGCCAAACCTGAGCTCATCATACTACCTGACGTGATCATCAGTCCCATTATTTGGGACTTGGAAGACGATATCCGTCACGCCACCCTCCAGGAGCCTACTCCGCCAGGGTGCCCAGAAGGAAAGATCTTTGTGCCCAGCTCCCAACGTCTACACCTTCTGGGCACTGTACATGAGTCTCCGGGCTCTGGATATCCAGGCAGCAGACAGACCCTCGCGCTCCTTCAAGCTCGTTACTGGTGGCTCAGTATGCACCGCGATGTCACCAGATATGTCCTGAGTTGCTCAGTCTGTGCCATGTCTAATACACCTTGTCATCTGCCTACAGGAAAGCTGGTACCACTTCCCATTCCTTAGAGGCCCTAGTCCTATATTTGTAGTGGACTTTGTCACCGACCTACCCAACTAGCTTGACTAAATGTCAAAATTAGTACAATAATACATCTTGAATATATCTTTTTAGAAAAATCTTAAAACTGAACATGTTTTGTCCTAAAAAAAAAAAATTAACCATATTATTAGGCCTATGGTAATCATACAGTAACCATGTTTTTTTTTTTTTTTTTTGGCAGATTGATAACCATTTATATAACCAGAGTTTTACTACAAATACCATGGTGAAACTATATAGTGTAGCAGAACCATGTTAATTTTCATAAGGGTTGTGTTGTTGTCTGCTTTAGCTCCCTCTGAACCTGTTTTAAAATTATGTGAATATTCCTTCTCTTTTAAATTCCTACTCTTCACAATTGTAATGATATCATTTTGTTATTTCTGCAGTAATTTTTTAACAACAACAACAACATTTATTGGCCAGGTATGCATACCATACTAGGAATTTTTTGCCGGTATGAGGCCTTCCACACGCACACACAAAACAAGAACTATAACAACAACACCACACACACGCACACAAAAACTCTTACATACAAAATTACAGTAATACAATATTCACAAAAATGACATGGTGGAATTTAAGATCTTTATAGTAGCTACTGGAAAAAAAAAAAAAAAACTATTCTGAAATCTGGTAGTTCTCGTTTTAACCAGACTTTAACACCTTCTGGAAGGTATAAGTCTGAAAAGATTGAATGCAGGATGTAAAGGATCACGAACAATCCCTTGAGCCCGTTTCTTAACCCCGTGACAAGTACAGATCTTGCAGGGAAGGTTAATCAGTCCCAATAATACGTTCTGCCATTCTCACTACTCTCTGAAGCCTAAACTTGTCCCGCTATTTCTAGCTTTGTTGTATAATCCCCTGTCTCCACTTCTATAAGCCACCTCTTTATCCTTCCTTAATTGTCATAGTTTAGTAGAAAACCATGGTTTATCATTATTAAAATTCCTACGAACAACAGAAGCATTACACATATCTTCACAAAAACTTATATATGCCATAACGGTCTCTGTATACTCATCAAAACTGGCAGCTACTATTTCAAACACACTCCAATTTGTACAGTCTTAGCAAGCCTGCAACTTCACCTTTGCATCCTCTGTCCATCTCTTTGCATAAAATTCTGTAGATTTGTCAGTTTTTAATTTATGCTTATATGTTGGAATTATATGAACCAAACAATGATCAGAATGGCCCAATGCAGCAAGGGGAAACACAATGATAGACATCCTTCAAAACCATATAACAGTGATCCAAAATATTAGTTCCTCTTGTTGGACATGTGATATGTTGGTTGTATTTTGGTAATTAATCAGTAAGTTTTACCTTATTAAAGTTCCCCAAAATAATGAAAAATGAGTCTGGATACTTTTGTTCCATGCTCCAAATATAACTGCAAAGCATATCAAGTGCTTCTCGCACACACGCTTGTGGAGGAATATACACATTGACCAAAATAAACGATGAGAACTTCCATGGTGAATAAAATGGCTTGCAGTTTATAGATAATGCTTCCAGACAGGGCTCACAAATAGTTTTTAAAACAGTCACATCTCTGCACCAACCTTCATTTATGTAAAAACAGACGCCATCTCCTTTAGACTTGCATCTCCTTTAACCTGCAGCACCTGTCGTATGCATAGCTTATCAATCTCTGTCGGCAGCAAGGGATACACATGTGATAAATGCTGGGAAATAGTTAGGCTGACAGAGAAGATTTCAGAACTAGAGACACGCATCCAAACTTTAATCGAGGATAGTAAGAATGTGAGGGCCTTAGATACGGCTTTGGATGCGACGAGCTCAGGAAGTCCCATACATTGTTCGGTTCCGGTAACTTCGCCTTTGCAGCAGGGCAACTGGGTGACTGTGAGACGGCATAGTCGCGGGTCAAAACACCGCTCTTCCGTTCCGATCAGAACATCAAACAGGTTCTCCCCACTCAGTGATGCACTCACTGAGAAACCTGATGAAAGTGCTCTAGTTATTGGCGATTCTATTGTACGGAACGTGAAAATAGAGACACCAGCCACCATAGTCCAATGTTTACCGGGAGCCAGAGCCTGACATCTTGGCAAATTTAAAAGTGCTGGCTAATGCTAAACGTAAATTCAGTAAGATCGTTATTCACGTCAGTACAAATCATGTTCGACTTCATGTAGTCTTAGAGTTTGCACTTGACTAACTGGGGCCCAGGTCAGGAAGCAGACAGACTGGCTAATCCAACCGTCTGCTAGCTGCCTCACGTCACCAAAATCAGTTATTTCTCAGCACATAGAGACCCTTTCACCTAGATATCATGCTATAGAGACTGTGTCTGTTCCCCGAGCTAGACAATACAAAAGACATCCAAACCAATTGAAGGGTAACAATCTAATAGACGTTCAGCAAATAAAAAATGTACATAATACAGAGAAACAAATGATAAAACTTGGCCTTTTGAATATCAGGTCTCTCTCTACAAAAGCGCCTTTTGTAAATGATATGTTATGTTTGACAGAAATCTGGCTAAAACCAGATGATTACATTATCTTAAACGAGTCTACCCCTCGTGATTACTGTTATAAATATGAGCCACGTCTAAAAGGTAAAGGGGGAGGTGTTTCTACAATTTATAGCAATATTTTCAGTGTTTCTCAGAGAGCGGGCTTCAAATATAACTCGTTTGAAGTAATAGTGCTTCATGTAACATTATCCAGAGAAACAAATGTTAATGATAAATCCCCCATGATGTTTGTACTTGCTACTGTATACAGGCCACCAGGGCACCATACAGATTTTCTTAAAGAATTCGCCGATTTTATATCTGAGCTGGTGTTAGCTACAGATAAGGTCTTAATAGTAGGTGACTTTAACATCCATGTCGATAATGAAATGGATGCACTGGGCGCAGCATTTACAGACATTCTAAATTTTATTGGAGTTAGACAACACGTGTCAGGTCCCACTCATTGTCAAAATCATACTCTAGACTTAATACTGTCACATGGAATTGATGTCAATGCCGTTGAGATTCTGCAGCAATGTGATGATATCCCTGATCATTATCTAGTCTCATGTATACTCCAGATAAATAAAACTGTAAATTCAACTCCTTATTACAAGTATGGAAGAACCATCACTTCTACTACAAAAGACTGCTTTCTGAGTAATCTTCCTGACTTATCTGAATTCCTCAGCATGTCCAATAGCTCAGAAAAAGAGTCTATTGACTCTCTCTTTTCCAGGACTCTAGATACGGTCACTCCTCTGTGACAAAGAAAGATTAAGGAAAACAGTCTGACCCCGTGGTATAACAAGCACACTCGCGCCCTAAAGAGAGCAGCCCGGAAAATGGAGCGCAGCTAGAGGAAAACAAAATTAGAGGTTTTTCGTACTGCTTGGCGTGAATGTACCCTATCGTATAGAAAAGCGTTAAAATAGGCAAGATCTAATTACTTTTTGACTCTTTTAGAAGATAACAAACGTAACCCTAGGTATTTATTCAATACAGTGGCTAAGTTAACAAAAAAATAAAGAACCAACAGGCACTGACTGTGCCCCTCAGCATAGCAGTAATGACTTTATGAACTATTTTACTTCCAAGATCAATACTATTAGAGACAAAATTGTCACCATGCAGCCGTCAATTACAGTATCGCGTCAGATAGTGCGCTATAGATCTCCTGGGGAACAATTCCAAGTATAGGTCAGGAAGAATTGTATAAACTTGTTAAATCCTCTATACCAACAACTAGACCCTATTCCATCTAGGCTACTAAAAGACTTGCTTCCAGATCTCATAGATCCTCTGCTGAATATTATTAATTCATCACTGTCATTAGGATATGTCCCCAAAACCTTCAAACTGGCTGCTATTAAGCCTCTCATTAAAAAACCACAACTTGACTCCAACAAATTAATTAACTGCAGAACAATCTCGAATCTCCCATTTCTATCAAAGATATTAGAAAAGGTTGTATCCTCACAATTATCTTCCTTCCTACAGAAAAATGATATCTGTGAGGATTTTCAGTCAGGTTTTAGACCGTACCATAGTACTGAGACTGCTCTTATTGGAGTTACAAATGATCTGCTCTTGTCATCTAATCATGGTTGTATCTCTCTGTTAGTGTTACTGGATCTTAGTGCTGCATTCGATACTGTTGATCACAACATTCTCTTGAACAGACTTGAAAATTATGTTGGCGTTAGTGGTAGTGCATTGGCATGGTTCAAATGGTACTTATCTGACCGCCATCAATTCGTGGCAGTAAATGAAGAGGTATCATATCGATCACAAGTGCAGTATGGAGTACCACAAGGCTCAGTACTAGGGCCATTACTTTTTACGCTTTACATGTTACCCTTGGGTGATATCATCAGAAAATGTGGTGTTAGCTTTCACTGTTACGCTGATGATACCCAACTCTATATTTCTTCGTGGCCCAGCGAAACATACCAATTTGAAAAAACTAACGGATTGTGTAGTTGAGTTAAAAAATTGGATGACAAGTAATTTCTTACTGCTAAATTCTGAAAAAACAGAGGTATTAATTATTGGACCTAAAACCTCAGCGTGTAATAACCTAAAACACTGTCTAATACTTGATGACTGTTCTGTTAATTCTTTGTCATCAGTTAGGAACCTAGCTGTGCTATTTGATGGCAATCTTTCCTTTGAAAACCACATCTCTAGTATTTGCAAAACTGCATTTTTTCCATCTCAAAAATATATCTAAATTACAACCTATGCTCTCAATGTCAAATGCTGAAACATTAACTCATGCGTTTATGACCTCAAGTTTAGATTATTGTAATGCTTTATTAGGTGGTTGTTCTGCTCGCTAAATAAACTCTGGTCCAAAATGCAGCAGCTAGAGTTCTTACTAGGACCAAAAAGTATGATCATATTAGCCCGGTTCTGTCAACACTGCACTGGCTCCCTATTGAACATTGTATAGATTTTAAAATCTTGCTAATTACTTATAAAGCCCTGAATGGTTTAGCTCCTCGGTACCTGAGCAAGCTCTTATCGCATTATAGTCCCTCACGTCTGCTGAGTTCTCAAAACTCTGGCAATTTGATAATACCTAGAATATCAAAATCAACCGCGGGCGGGAGATCGTTTTGTTATCTAGCGCCCAAACTCTGGAACAATCTACCCAGCACTGTTCGGGACGCAGACACACTCTGTCAGTTTAAATCTAGATTAAAGACCCATCTCTTTCACCTTGCTTACACATAACACATCAACATATTCCTATAATTCAAAGGATTGTTAGGCTGCATTAATTAGGTCAGCCAGAACCAGGAACACTTCCCATAACACCCAATGTACTCAGTGCATCGTCAGAAGAATGGCATCTACGCTAATATTAGTCTGTTTCTTTCTTATTCCGAGGTCACCTTAACCACCAGATGCAGTCCGTATCCAGATCAGATGGTCACTGCAGTCCTCCGGATCCAGTCCGAACCCAGCCCAGACGGTGGATCAGCACCTAGTGACGACCTCTACAGCCCTGAATGTCAGCGGAGTCCACATCAACTAGATGAGCCCCAGAGACGGATCCACAGTGAAGACCTCGTCACCTAGACGGCTGTCGGCACAAGACCACAGGAACCAGATGAGCCCTCTGCGTATGGCTAGAGGAGAACTGGCCCCTGACTGAGCCTGATTTCTCCCAAGGTTTTTTTCTCTATTTGTCACCGATGGAGTTTTGGTTCCTTGCCGCTGTTGCCTCTGGTTTGCTTAGTTGGGGACACTTTCTCTTCAAACGATATTGTATTTTATTTATTTATTTATTTTTTATGAAAATAACCGATTGGTTCGCTAGATAAGACCTTTCTTCCTTTGTTGGAATCATTTACAACCACATTTGGGATTGTTTGAAGCTGCATTTAAACTGCATTATGGAATTTAAAAATCGGGGCACCATATCAGTCCATTATATGGAGAAAAATGCTGAAATTTTTTCCTCAAAAAACATAATGACTGAAGAAAGAAAGACATGAACATCTTGGATGACAAGGGGGTGAGTACATTATCTGTGAATCTTTGTTTTGGAAGTGGACTTCTCCTTTAAGGGATGTCTTAATCACAGCATTTTTGCTGTGCACTGAAATGTGTGCTCCCTAAATAGCTGTGAAAACCAGGAAGCATCGATGCTCATTATGTTCCCTTTTAGGAAGTTCTGAAGCTCAACACTTAATAATATAATTCACTACAAAATGACATGTGACCAATTTTTAAAACACAATCCAATATCATATTTGAGCATAAACATACATCACTAGACAGGTAATGTATAATCTAGCAAACATTTACGATTTATTTATGGCTGAAATCTTGCACATTCATGTAACAAAGTATTTAGCATTATGTACTGTAAATAGCATTAAAAGAAATATTCATTTTAATGCTGTCTGTAAATATCAGTAGTGATGCTGTACAATGAGGATGGAAATAGCCACCAGTGTGTAGTGAGCCACTGTCCTTATCAGTGTCTGAATTTGTGAACACAATATATCAATTCACAACCTAGCAAGCAATTAAGGTAATTGAGACGCACCCTCTGTATGACAGTGGACTTTGAGGGCCAGAGTTAAGAACCCCTGACGCACTAATTAGTTAATAATCACTCATGAAGAGTGAGTACACTTTCATTTGAACAGAAGTATGCAATATTTGACTCATATTTAGTGATGTTAGTATTTTCTATTCCCTTTTGGTTGTGTGTCAGTCACAGCTAAATAAAACCAAAGTCCATTCAGCCACAGGTCACTGCATCTTTTGCTGTGTCTTTTTTTTTTTTTTTTTTAAATGTCAAACACGTTCTCAGTATTTATCTTTGTTTCAGCTTTTATAACCATTTTAGGGATCGCTGTTTCAGTATGGTTCTTATGTACTGTCCATTTATAATTTCGGCAGCTGAATTTTTTTTTTAGTACTTGCATAGTCGTTTTAATATTACCACATTTGTGATGCATATATAGGAAGTTACATAAAACTGTATTGAAAATTCTAGAAAATTGTTCTCATGCTGTAAGTCAGTTCCCACTCTTTTGTTTATTTGTTTGTTGTTTTTAACATTTACACTTTGGTTCTTGTTTTCTTTCTTATTTTAGATGCTGGAGAAAAAGCAGGCAGGCTAATGATGGGTAGGTCCTAGAGAGCTGAAATTGGGTCCATCTACTAATTAGAGGACGCTGAGTCGAATGCACTTGGTTTGGTTTCTCTAGCGCCACCTGGAGCCGAGATGCGGTAGTGACCAGTGGTGATCGCCCCCATATCTGGTGATCCATGGGTGCTAGAGAGCTGAAATTTGGTGTCTATAGTATTTGGGGGGGCCCCAGTCGATTGCACACGGTTTGGTTTCTCTAGCGCCACCAGGAGGCGAGCTACGGTAGCGATCGCCGCCCACATCTGGTGATCCATGGGTGCTAGAGAGCTGAAACTCGGTCTGTGTACTCGTGGGTTCCGCCCCCAGTGGATTGCAGCTGGTTTGGTCGCTCTATAGCGCCCCCAGGCGGCGAGATATGGGTTGGGAGAGGCGTCGGGTGGGTGGCGGTCAGTTCTATTTGCTTAGTGTTTTGGTGTGGGTGGGGTAGGTGTGTGGGTGGGGTAGGTGTGGGGCGTGTGGGTGGGGCGGGTGGGTGGGACTTAGTCGTACGGGTTAGGGTTGAGGTGCCTAGGGCTACGAATGGTAGGTTTAGGCGAAGTGTTGGTGCAGGGCTAGGTAGGTAGGGTCAGTGTGATTTTCTGCTAAACTTTTGGAACCCTTAGCGGAAAATCACACTTAGGGCTAGGGCTGGGCTAGGGTTATATAGATAAAAACGAAGATTGATCCCCCCCAAAGTGATCGCCCCCCCCATATCTTGTGATGGGTAGGTCCTAGAGAGCTGAAATTGGGTCCATCTACTAATTAGAGGACGCTGAGTCGAATGCACTTGGTTTGGTTTCTCTAGCGCCACCTGGAGCCGAGATGCGGTAGTGACCAGTGGTGATCGCCCCCATATCTGGTGATCCATGGGTGCTAGAGAGCTGAAATTTGGTGTCTATAGTATTTGGGGGGGCCCCAGTCGATTGCACACGGTTTGGTTTCTCTAGCGCCACCAGGAGGCGAGCTACGGTAGCGATCGCCGCCCACATCTGGTGATCCATGGGTGCTAGAGAGCTGAAACTCGGTCTGTGTACTCGTGGGTTCCGCCCCCAGTGGATTGCAGCTGGTTTGGTCGCTCTATAGCGCCCCCAGGCGGCGAGATATGGGTTGGGAGAGGCGTCGGGTGGGTGGCGGTCAGTTCTATTTGCTTAGTGTTTTGGTGTGGGTGGGGTAGGTGTGTGGGTGGGGTAGGTGTGGGGCGTGTGGGTGGGGCGGGTGGGTGGGACTTAGTCGTACGGGTTAGGGTTGAGGTGCCTAGGGCTACGAATGGTAGGTTTAGGCGAAGTGTTGGTGCAGGGCTAGGTAGGTAGGGTCAGTGTGATTTTCTGCTAAACTTTTGGAACCCTTAGCGGAAAATCACACTTAGGGCTAGGGCTGGGCTAGGGTTATATAGATAAAAACGAAGATTGATCCCCCCCAAAGTGATCGCCCCCCCCATATCTTGTGATGGGTAGGTCCTAGAGAGCTGAAATTGGGTCCATCTACTAATTAGAGGACGCTGAGTCGAATGCACTTGGTTTGGTTTCTCTAGCGCCACCTGGAGCCGAGATGCGGTAGTGACCAGTGGTGATCGCCCCCATATCTGGTGATCCATGGGTGCTAGAGAGCTGAAATTTGGTGTCTATAGTATTTGGGGGGGCCCCAGTCGATTGCACACGGTTTGGTTTCTCTAGCGCCACCAGGAGGCGAGCTACGGTAGCGATCGCCGCCCACATCTGGTGATCCATGGGTGCTAGAGAGCTGAAACTCGGTCTGTGTACTCGTGGGTTCCGCCCCCAGTGGATTGCAGCTGGTTTGGTCGCTCTATAGCGCCCCCAGGCGGCGAGATATGGGTTGGGAGAGGCGTCGGGTGGGTGGCGGTCAGTTCTATTTGCTTAGTGTTTTGGTGTGGGTGGGGTAGGTGTGTGGGTGGGGTAGGTGTGGGGCGTGTGGGTGGGGCGGGTGGGTGGGACTTAGTCGTACGGGTTAGGGTTGAGGTGCCTAGGGCTACGAATGGTAGGTTTAGGCGAAGTGTTGGTGCAGGGCTAGGTAGGTAGGGTCAGTGTGATTTTCTGCTAAACTTTTGGAACCCTTAGCGGAAAATCACACTTAGGGCTAGGGCTGGGCTAGGGTTATATAGATAAAAACGAAGATTGATCCCCCCCAAAGTGATCGCCCCCCCCATATCTTGTGATGGGTAGGTCCTAGAGAGCTGAAATTGGGTCCATCTACTAATTAGAGGACGCTGAGTCGAATGCACTTGGTTTGGTTTCTCTAGCGCCACCTGGAGCCGAGATGCGGTAGTGACCAGTGGTGATCGCCCCCATATCTGGTGATCCATGGGTGCTAGAGAGCTGAAATTTGGTGTCTATAGTATTTGGGGGGGCCCCAGTCGATTGCACACGGTTTGGTTTCTCTAGCGCCACCAGGAGGCGAGCTACGGTAGCGATCGCCGCCCACATCTGGTGATCCATGGGTGCTAGAGAGCTGAAACTCGGTCTGTGTACTCGTGGGTTCCGCCCCCAGTGGATTGCAGCTGGTTTGGTCGCTCTATAGCGCCCCCAGGCGGCGAGATATGGGTTGGGAGAGGCGTCGGGTGGGTGGCGGTCAGTTCTATTTGCTTAGTGTTTTGGTGTGGGTGGGGTAGGTGTGTGGGTGGGGTAGGTGTGGGGCGTGTGGGTGGGGCGGGTGGGTGGGACTTAGTCGTACGGGTTAGGGTTGAGGTGCCTAGGGCTACGAATGGTAGGTTTAGGCGAAGTGTTGGTGCAGGGCTAGGTAGGTAGGGTCAGTGTGATTTTCTGCTAAACTTTTGGAACCCTTAGCGGAAAATCACACTTAGGGCTAGGGCTGGGCTAGGGTTATATAGATAAAAACGAAGATTGATCCCCCCCAAAGTGATCGCCCCCCCCATATCTTGTGATGGGTAGGTCCTAGAGAGCTGAAATTGGGTCCATCTACTAATTAGAGGACGCTGAGTCGAATGCACTTGGTTTGGTTTCTCTAGCGCCACCTGGAGCCGAGATGCGGTAGTGACCAGTGGTGATCGCCCCCATATCTGGTGATCCATGGGTGCTAGAGAGCTGAAATTTGGTGTCTATAGTATTTGGGGGGGCCCCAGTCGATTGCACACGGTTTGGTTTCTCTAGCGCCACCAGGAGGCGAGCTACGGTAGCGATCGCCGCCCACATCTGGTGATCCATGGGTGCTAGAGAGCTGAAACTCGGTCTGTGTACTCGTGGGTTCCGCCCCCAGTGGATTGCAGCTGGTTTGGTCGCTCTATAGCGCCCCCAGGCGGCGAGATATGGGTTGGGAGAGGCGTCGGGTGGGTGGCGGTCAGTTCTATTTGCTTAGTGTTTTGGTGTGGGTGGGGTAGGTGTGTGGGTGGGGTAGGTGTGGGGCGTGTGGGTGGGGCGGGTGGGTGGGACTTAGTCGTACGGGTTAGGGTTGAGGTGCCTAGGGCTACGAATGGTAGGTTTAGGCGAAGTGTTGGTGCAGGGCTAGGTAGGTAGGGTCAGTGTGATTTTCTGCTAAACTTTTGGAACCCTTAGCGGAAAATCACACTTAGGGCTAGGGCTGGGCTAGGGTTATATAGATAAAAACGAAGATTGATCCCCCCCAAAGTGATCGCCCCCCCCATATCTTGTGATGGGTAGGTCCTAGAGAGCTGAAATTGGGTCCATCTACTAATTAGAGGACGCTGAGTCGAATGCACTTGGTTTGGTTTCTCTAGCGCCACCTGGAGCCGAGATGCGGTAGTGACCAGTGGTGATCGCCCCCATATCTGGTGATCCATGGGTGCTAGAGAGCTGAAATTTGGTGTCTATAGTATTTGGGGGGGCCCCAGTCGATTGCACACGGTTTGGTTTCTCTAGCGCCACCAGGAGGCGAGCTACGGTAGCGATCGCCGCCCACATCTGGTGATCCATGGGTGCTAGAGAGCTGAAACTCGGTCTGTGTACTCGTGGGTTCCGCCCCCAGTGGATTGCAGCTGGTTTGGTCGCTCTATAGCGCCCCCAGGCGGCGAGATATGGGTTGGGAGAGGCGTCGGGTGGGTGGCGGTCAGTTCTATTTGCTTAGTGTTTTGGTGTGGGTGGGGTAGGTGTGTGGGTGGGGTAGGTGTGGGGCGTGTGGGTGGGGCGGGTGGGTGGGACTTAGTCGTACGGGTTAGGGTTGAGGTGCCTAGGGCTACGAATGGTAGGTTTAGGCGAAGTGTTGGTGCAGGGCTAGGTAGGTAGGGTCAGTGTGATTTTCTGCTAAACTTTTGGAACCCTTAGCGGAAAATCACACTTAGGGCTAGGGCTGGGCTAGGGTTATATAGATAAAAACGAAGATTGATCCCCCCCAAAGTGATCGCCCCCCCCATATCTTGTGATGGGTAGGTCCTAGAGAGCTGAAATTGGGTCCATCTACTAATTAGAGGACGCTGAGTCGAATGCACTTGGTTTGGTTTCTCTAGCGCCACCTGGAGCCGAGATGCGGTAGTGACCAGTGGTGATCGCCCCCATATCTGGTGATCCATGGGTGCTAGAGAGCTGAAATTTGGTGTCTATAGTATTTGGGGGGGCCCCAGTCGATTGCACACGGTTTGGTTTCTCTAGCGCCACCAGGAGGCGAGCTACGGTAGCGATCGCCGCCCACATCTGGTGATCCATGGGTGCTAGAGAGCTGAAACTCGGTCTGTGTACTCGTGGGTTCCGCCCCCAGTGGATTGCAGCTGGTTTGGTCGCTCTATAGCGCCCCCAGGCGGCGAGATATGGGTTGGGAGAGGCGTCGGGTGGGTGGCGGTCAGTTCTATTTGCTTAGTGTTTTGGTGTGGGTGGGGTAGGTGTGTGGGTGGGGTAGGTGTGGGGCGTGTGGGTGGGGCGGGTGGGTGGGACTTAGTCGTACGGGTTAGGGTTGAGGTGCCTAGGGCTACGAATGGTAGGTTTAGGCGAAGTGTTGGTGCAGGGCTAGGTAGGTAGGGTCAGTGTGATTTTCTGCTAAACTTTTGGAACCCTTAGCGGAAAATCACACTTAGGGCTAGGGCTGGGCTAGGGTTATATAGATAAAAACGAAGATTGATCCCCCCCAAAGTGATCGCCCCCCCCATATCTTGTGATGGGTAGGTCCTAGAGAGCTGAAATTGGGTCCATCTACTAATTAGAGGACGCTGAGTCGAATGCACTTGGTTTGGTTTCTCTAGCGCCACCTGGAGCCGAGATGCGGTAGTGACCAGTGGTGATCGCCCCCATATCTGGTGATCCATGGGTGCTAGAGAGCTGAAATTTGGTGTCTATAGTATTTGGGGGGGCCCCAGTCGATTGCACACGGTTTGGTTTCTCTAGCGCCACCAGGAGGCGAGCTACGGTAGCGATCGCCGCCCACATCTGGTGATCCATGGGTGCTAGAGAGCTGAAACTCGGTCTGTGTACTCGTGGGTTCCGCCCCCAGTGGATTGCAGCTGGTTTGGTCGCTCTATAGCGCCCCCAGGCGGCGAGATATGGGTTGGGAGAGGCGTCGGGTGGGTGGCGGTCAGTTCTATTTGCTTAGTGTTTTGGTGTGGGTGGGGTAGGTGTGTGGGTGGGGTAGGTGTGGGGCGTGTGGGTGGGGCGGGTGGGTGGGACTTAGTCGTACGGGTTAGGGTTGAGGTGCCTAGGGCTACGAATGGTAGGTTTAGGCGAAGTGTTGGTGCAGGGCTAGGTAGGTAGGGTCAGTGTGATTTTCTGCTAAACTTTTGGAACCCTTAGCGGAAAATCACACTTAGGGCTAGGGCTGGGCTAGGGTTATATAGATAAAAACGAAGATTGATCCCCCCCAAAGTGATCGCCCCCCCCATATCTTGTGATGGGTAGGTCCTAGAGAGCTGAAATTGGGTCCATCTACTAATTAGAGGACGCTGAGTCGAATGCACTTGGTTTGGTTTCTCTAGCGCCACCTGGAGCCGAGATGCGGTAGTGACCAGTGGTGATCGCCCCCATATCTGGTGATCCATGGGTGCTAGAGAGCTGAAATTTGGTGTCTATAGTATTTGGGGGGGCCCCAGTCGATTGCACACGGTTTGGTTTCTCTAGCGCCACCAGGAGGCGAGCTACGGTAGCGATCGCCGCCCACATCTGGTGATCCATGGGTGCTAGAGAGCTGAAACTCGGTCTGTGTACTCGTGGGTTCCGCCCCCAGTGGATTGCAGCTGGTTTGGTCGCTCTATAGCGCCCCCAGGCGGCGAGATATGGGTTGGGAGAGGCGTCGGGTGGGTGGCGGTCAGTTCTATTTGCTTAGTGTTTTGGTGTGGGTGGGGTAGGTGTGTGGGTGGGGTAGGTGTGGGGCGTGTGGGTGGGGCGGGTGGGTGGGACTTAGTCGTACGGGTTAGGGTTGAGGTGCCTAGGGCTACGAATGGTAGGTTTAGGCGAAGTGTTGGTGCAGGGCTAGGTAGGTAGGGTCAGTGTGATTTTCTGCTAAACTTTTGGAACCCTTAGCGGAAAATCACACTTAGGGCTAGGGCTGGGCTAGGGTTATATAGATAAAAACGAAGATTGATCCCCCCCAAAGTGATCGCCCCCCCCATATCTTGTGATGGGTAGGTCCTAGAGAGCTGAAATTGGGTCCATCTACTAATTAGAGGACGCTGAGTCGAATGCACTTGGTTTGGTTTCTCTAGCGCCACCTGGAGCCGAGATGCGGTAGTGACCAGTGGTGATCGCCCCCATATCTGGTGATCCATGGGTGCTAGAGAGCTGAAATTTGGTGTCTATAGTATTTGGGGGGGCCCCAGTCGATTGCACACGGTTTGGTTTCTCTAGCGCCACCAGGAGGCGAGCTACGGTAGCGATCGCCGCCCACATCTGGTGATCCATGGGTGCTAGAGAGCTGAAACTCGGTCTGTGTACTCGTGGGTTCCGCCCCCAGTGGATTGCAGCTGGTTTGGTCGCTCTATAGCGCCCCCAGGCGGCGAGATATGGGTTGGGAGAGGCGTCGGGTGGGTGGCGGTCAGTTCTATTTGCTTAGTGTTTTGGTGTGGGTGGGGTAGGTGTGTGGGTGGGGTAGGTGTGGGGCGTGTGGGTGGGGCGGGTGGGTGGGACTTAGTCGTACGGGTTAGGGTTGAGGTGCCTAGGGCTACGAATGGTAGGTTTAGGCGAAGTGTTGGTGCAGGGCTAGGTAGGTAGGGTCAGTGTGATTTTCTGCTAAACTTTTGGAACCCTTAGCGGAAAATCACACTTAGGGCTAGGGCTGGGCTAGGGTTATATAGATAAAAACGAAGATTGATCCCCCCCAAAGTGATCGCCCCCCCCATATCTTGTGATGGGTAGGTCCTAGAGAGCTGAAATTGGGTCCATCTACTAATTAGAGGACGCTGAGTCGAATGCACTTGGTTTGGTTTCTCTAGCGCCACCTGGAGCCGAGATGCGGTAGTGACCAGTGGTGATCGCCCCCATATCTGGTGATCCATGGGTGCTAGAGAGCTGAAATTTGGTGTCTATAGTATTTGGGGGGGCCCCAGTCGATTGCACACGGTTTGGTTTCTCTAGCGCCACCAGGAGGCGAGCTACGGTAGCGATCGCCGCCCACATCTGGTGATCCATGGGTGCTAGAGAGCTGAAACTCGGTCTGTGTACTCGTGGGTTCCGCCCCCAGTGGATTGCAGCTGGTTTGGTCGCTCTATAGCGCCCCCAGGCGGCGAGATATGGGTTGGGAGAGGCGTCGGGTGGGTGGCGGTCAGTTCTATTTGCTTAGTGTTTTGGTGTGGGTGGGGTAGGTGTGTGGGTGGGGTAGGTGTGGGGCGTGTGGGTGGGGCGGGTGGGTGGGACTTAGTCGTACGGGTTAGGGTTGAGGTGCCTAGGGCTACGAATGGTAGGTTTAGGCGAAGTGTTGGTGCAGGGCTAGGTAGGTAGGGTCAGTGTGATTTTCTGCTAAACTTTTGGAACCCTTAGCGGAAAATCACACTTAGGGCTAGGGCTGGGCTAGGGTTATATAGATAAAAACGAAGATTGATCCCCCCCAAAGTGATCGCCCCCCCCATATCTTGTGATGGGTAGGTCCTAGAGAGCTGAAATTGGGTCCATCTACTAATTAGAGGACGCTGAGTCGAATGCACTTGGTTTGGTTTCTCTAGCGCCACCTGGAGCCGAGATGCGGTAGTGACCAGTGGTGATCGCCCCCATATCTGGTGATCCATGGGTGCTAGAGAGCTGAAATTTGGTGTCTATAGTATTTGGGGGGGCCCCAGTCGATTGCACACGGTTTGGTTTCTCTAGCGCCACCAGGAGGCGAGCTACGGTAGCGATCGCCGCCCACATCTGGTGATCCATGGGTGCTAGAGAGCTGAAACTCGGTCTGTGTACTCGTGGGTTCCGCCCCCAGTGGATTGCAGCTGGTTTGGTCGCTCTATAGCGCCCCCAGGCGGCGAGATATGGGTTGGGAGAGGCGTCGGGTGGGTGGCGGTCAGTTCTATTTGCTTAGTGTTTTGGTGTGGGTGGGGTAGGTGTGTGGGTGGGGTAGGTGTGGGGCGTGTGGGTGGGGCGGGTGGGTGGGACTTAGTCGTACGGGTTAGGGTTGAGGTGCCTAGGGCTACGAATGGTAGGTTTAGGCGAAGTGTTGGTGCAGGGCTAGGTAGGTAGGGTCAGTGTGATTTTCTGCTAAACTTTTGGAACCCTTAGCGGAAAATCACACTTAGGGCTAGGGCTGGGCTAGGGTTATATAGATAAAAACGAAGATTGATCCCCCCCAAAGTGATCGCCCCCCCCATATCTTGTGATGGGTAGGTCCTAGAGAGCTGAAATTGGGTCCATCTACTAATTAGAGGACGCTGAGTCGAATGCACTTGGTTTGGTTTCTCTAGCGCCACCTGGAGCCGAGATGCGGTAGTGACCAGTGGTGATCGCCCCCATATCTGGTGATCCATGGGTGCTAGAGAGCTGAAATTTGGTGTCTATAGTATTTGGGGGGGCCCCAGTCGATTGCACACGGTTTGGTTTCTCTAGCGCCACCAGGAGGCGAGCTACGGTAGCGATCGCCGCCCACATCTGGTGATCCATGGGTGCTAGAGAGCTGAAACTCGGTCTGTGTACTCGTGGGTTCCGCCCCCAGTGGATTGCAGCTGGTTTGGTCGCTCTATAGCGCCCCCAGGCGGCGAGATATGGGTTGGGAGAGGCGTCGGGTGGGTGGCGGTCAGTTCTATTTGCTTAGTGTTTTGGTGTGGGTGGGGTAGGTGTGTGGGTGGGGTAGGTGTGGGGCGTGTGGGTGGGGCGGGTGGGTGGGACTTAGTCGTACGGGTTAGGGTTGAGGTGCCTAGGGCTACGAATGGTAGGTTTAGGCGAAGTGTTGGTGCAGGGCTAGGTAGGTAGGGTCAGTGTGATTTTCTGCTAAACTTTTGGAACCCTTAGCGGAAAATCACACTTAGGGCTAGGGCTGGGCTAGGGTTATATAGATAAAAACGAAGATTGATCCCCCCCAAAGTGATCGCCCCCCCCATATCTTGTGATGGGTAGGTCCTAGAGAGCTGAAATTGGGTCCATCTACTAATTAGAGGACGCTGAGTCGAATGCACTTGGTTTGGTTTCTCTAGCGCCACCTGGAGCCGAGATGCGGTAGTGACCAGTGGTGATCGCCCCCATATCTGGTGATCCATGGGTGCTAGAGAGCTGAAATTTGGTGTCTATAGTATTTGGGGGGGCCCCAGTCGATTGCACACGGTTTGGTTTCTCTAGCGCCACCAGGAGGCGAGCTACGGTAGCGATCGCCGCCCACATCTGGTGATCCATGGGTGCTAGAGAGCTGAAACTCGGTCTGTGTACTCGTGGGTTCCGCCCCCAGTGGATTGCAGCTGGTTTGGTCGCTCTATAGCGCCCCCAGGCGGCGAGATATGGGTTGGGAGAGGCGTCGGGTGGGTGGCGGTCAGTTCTATTTGCTTAGTGTTTTGGTGTGGGTGGGGTAGGTGTGTGGGTGGGGTAGGTGTGGGGCGTGTGGGTGGGGCGGGTGGGTGGGACTTAGTCGTACGGGTTAGGGTTGAGGTGCCTAGGGCTACGAATGGTAGGTTTAGGCGAAGTGTTGGTGCAGGGCTAGGTAGGTAGGGTCAGTGTGATTTTCTGCTAAACTTTTGGAACCCTTAGCGGAAAATCACACTTAGGGCTAGGGCTGGGCTAGGGTTATATAGATAAAAACGAAGATTGATCCCCCCCAAAGTGATCGCCCCCCCCATATCTTGTGATGGGTAGGTCCTAGAGAGCTGAAATTGGGTCCATCTACTAATTAGAGGACGCTGAGTCGAATGCACTTGGTTTGGTTTCTCTAGCGCCACCTGGAGCCGAGATGCGGTAGTGACCAGTGGTGATCGCCCCCATATCTGGTGATCCATGGGTGCTAGAGAGCTGAAATTTGGTGTCTATAGTATTTGGGGGGGCCCCAGTCGATTGCACACGGTTTGGTTTCTCTAGCGCCACCAGGAGGCGAGCTACGGTAGCGATCGCCGCCCACATCTGGTGATCCATGGGTGCTAGAGAGCTGAAACTCGGTCTGTGTACTCGTGGGTTCCGCCCCCAGTGGATTGCAGCTGGTTTGGTCGCTCTATAGCGCCCCCAGGCGGCGAGATATGGGTTGGGAGAGGCGTCGGGTGGGTGGCGGTCAGTTCTATTTGCTTAGTGTTTTGGTGTGGGTGGGGTAGGTGTGTGGGTGGGGTAGGTGTGGGGCGTGTGGGTGGGGCGGGTGGGTGGGACTTAGTCGTACGGGTTAGGGTTGAGGTGCCTAGGGCTACGAATGGTAGGTTTAGGCGAAGTGTTGGTGCAGGGCTAGGTAGGTAGGGTCAGTGTGATTTTCTGCTAAACTTTTGGAACCCTTAGCGGAAAATCACACTTAGGGCTAGGGCTGGGCTAGGGTTATATAGATAAAAACGAAGATTGATCCCCCCCAAAGTGATCGCCCCCCCCATATCTTGTGATGGGTAGGTCCTAGAGAGCTGAAATTGGGTCCATCTACTAATTAGAGGACGCTGAGTCGAATGCACTTGGTTTGGTTTCTCTAGCGCCACCTGGAGCCGAGATGCGGTAGTGACCAGTGGTGATCGCCCCCATATCTGGTGATCCATGGGTGCTAGAGAGCTGAAATTTGGTGTCTATAGTATTTGGGGGGGCCCCAGTCGATTGCACACGGTTTGGTTTCTCTAGCGCCACCAGGAGGCGAGCTACGGTAGCGATCGCCGCCCACATCTGGTGATCCATGGGTGCTAGAGAGCTGAAACTCGGTCTGTGTACTCGTGGGTTCCGCCCCCAGTGGATTGCAGCTGGTTTGGTCGCTCTATAGCGCCCCCAGGCGGCGAGATATGGGTTGGGAGAGGCGTCGGGTGGGTGGCGGTCAGTTCTATTTGCTTAGTGTTTTGGTGTGGGTGGGGTAGGTGTGTGGGTGGGGTAGGTGTGGGGCGTGTGGGTGGGGCGGGTGGGTGGGACTTAGTCGTACGGGTTAGGGTTGAGGTGCCTAGGGCTACGAATGGTAGGTTTAGGCGAAGTGTTGGTGCAGGGCTAGGTAGGTAGGGTCAGTGTGATTTTCTGCTAAACTTTTGGAACCCTTAGCGGAAAATCACACTTAGGGCTAGGGCTGGGCTAGGGTTATATAGATAAAAACGAAGATTGATCCCCCCCAAAGTGATCGCCCCCCCCATATCTTGTGATGGGTAGGTCCTAGAGAGCTGAAATTGGGTCCATCTACTAATTAGAGGACGCTGAGTCGAATGCACTTGGTTTGGTTTCTCTAGCGCCACCTGGAGCCGAGATGCGGTAGTGACCAGTGGTGATCGCCCCCATATCTGGTGATCCATGGGTGCTAGAGAGCTGAAATTTGGTGTCTATAGTATTTGGGGGGGCCCCAGTCGATTGCACACGGTTTGGTTTCTCTAGCGCCACCAGGAGGCGAGCTACGGTAGCGATCGCCGCCCACATCTGGTGATCCATGGGTGCTAGAGAGCTGAAACTCGGTCTGTGTACTCGTGGGTTCCGCCCCCAGTGGATTGCAGCTGGTTTGGTCGCTCTATAGCGCCCCCAGGCGGCGAGATATGGGTTGGGAGAGGCGTCGGGTGGGTGGCGGTCAGTTCTATTTGCTTAGTGTTTTGGTGTGGGTGGGGTAGGTGTGTGGGTGGGGTAGGTGTGGGGCGTGTGGGTGGGGCGGGTGGGTGGGACTTAGTCGTACGGGTTAGGGTTGAGGTGCCTAGGGCTACGAATGGTAGGTTTAGGCGAAGTGTTGGTGCAGGGCTAGGTAGGTAGGGTCAGTGTGATTTTCTGCTAAACTTTTGGAACCCTTAGCGGAAAATCACACTTAGGGCTAGGGCTGGGCTAGGTTATATAGATAAAAACGAAGATTGATCCCCCCCAAAGTGATCGCCCCCCCCATATCTTGTGATGGGTAGGTCCTAGAGAGCTGAAATTGGGTCCATCTACTAATTAGAGGACGCTGAGTCGAATGCACTTGGTTTGGTTTCTCTAGCGCCACCTGGAGCCGAGATGCGGTAGTGACCAGTGGTGATCGCCCCCATATCTGGTGATCCATGGGTGCTAGAGAGCTGAAATTTGGTGTCTATAGTATTTGGGGGGGCCCCAGTCGATTGCACACGGTTTGGTTTCTCTAGCGCCACCAGGAGGCGAGCTACGGTAGCGATCGCCGCCCACATCTGGTGATCCATGGGTGCTAGAGAGCTGAAACTCGGTCTGTGTACTCGTGGGTTCCGCCCCCAGTGGATTGCAGCTGGTTTGGTCGCTCTATAGCGCCCCCAGGCGGCGAGATATGGGTTGGGAGAGGCGTCGGGTGGGTGGCGGTCAGTTCTATTTGCTTAGTGTTTTGGTGTGGGTGGGGTAGGTGTGTGGGTGGGGTAGGTGTGGGGCGTGTGGGTGGGGCGGGTGGGTGGGACTTAGTCGTACGGGTTAGGGTTGAGGTGCCTAGGGCTACGAATGGTAGGTTTAGGCGAAGTGTTGGTGCAGGGCTAGGTAGGTAGGGTCAGTGTGATTTTCTGCTAAACTTTTGGAACCCTTAGCGGAAAATCACACTTAGGGCTAGGGCTGGGCTAGGGTTATATAGATAAAAACGAAGATTGATCCCCCCCAAAGTGATCGCCCCCCCCATATCTTGTGATGGGTAGGTCCTAGAGAGCTGAAATTGGGTCCATCTACTAATTAGAGGACGCTGAGTCGAATGCACTTGGTTTGGTTTCTCTAGCGCCACCTGGAGCCGAGATGCGGTAGTGACCAGTGGTGATCGCCCCCATATCTGGTGATCCATGGGTGCTAGAGAGCTGAAATTTGGTGTCTATAGTATTTGGGGGGGCCCCAGTCGATTGCACACGGTTTGGTTTCTCTAGCGCCACCAGGAGGCGAGCTACGGTAGCGATCGCCGCCCACATCTGGTGATCCATGGGTGCTAGAGAGCTGAAACTCGGTCTGTGTACTCGTGGGTTCCGCCCCCAGTGGATTGCAGCTGGTTTGGTCGCTCTATAGCGCCCCCAGGCGGCGAGATATGGGTTGGGAGAGGCGTCGGGTGGGTGGCGGTCAGTTCTATTTGCTTAGTGTTTTGGTGTGGGTGGGGTAGGTGTGTGGGTGGGGTAGGTGTGGGGCGTGTGGGTGGGGCGGGTGGGTGGGACTTAGTCGTACGGGTTAGGGTTGAGGTGCCTAGGGCTACGAATGGTAGGTTTAGGCGAAGTGTTGGTGCAGGGCTAGGTAGGTAGGGTCAGTGTGATTTTCTGCTAAACTTTTGGAACCCTTAGCGGAAAATCACACTTAGGGCTAGGGCTGGGCTAGGTTATATAGATAAAAACGAAGATTGATCCCCCCCAAAGTGATCGCCCCCCCCATATCTTGTGATGGGTAGGTCCTAGAGAGCTGAAATTGGGTCCATCTACTAATTAGAGGACGCTGAGTCGAATGCACTTGGTTTGGTTTCTCTAGCGCCACCTGGAGCCGAGATGCGGTAGTGACCAGTGGTGATCGCCCCCATATCTGGTGATCCATGGGTGCTAGAGAGCTGAAATTTGGTGTCTATAGTATTTGGGGGGGCCCCAGTCGATTGCACACGGTTTGGTTTCTCTAGCGCCACCAGGAGGCGAGCTACGGTAGCGATCGCCGCCCACATCTGGTGATCCATGGGTGCTAGAGAGCTGAAACTCGGTCTGTGTACTCGTGGGTTCCGCCCCCAGTGGATTGCAGCTGGTTTGGTCGCTCTATAGCGCCCCCAGGCGGCGAGATATGGGTTGGGAGAGGCGTCGGGTGGGTGGCGGTCAGTTCTATTTGCTTAGTGTTTTGGTGTGGGTGGGGTAGGTGTGTGGGTGGGGTAGGTGTGGGGCGTGTGGGTGGGGCGGGTGGGTGGGACTTAGTCGTACGGGTTAGGGTTGAGGTGCCTAGGGCTACGAATGGTAGGTTTAGGCGAAGTGTTGGTGCAGGGCTAGGTAGGTAGGGTCAGTGTGATTTTCTGCTAAACTTTTGGAACCCTTAGCGGAAAATCACACTTAGGGCTAGGGCTGGGCTAGGGTTATATAGATAAAAACGAAGATTGATCCCCCCCAAAGTGATCGCCCCCCCCATATCTTGTGATGGGTAGGTCCTAGAGAGCTGAAATTGGGTCCATCTACTAATTAGAGGACGCTGAGTCGAATGCACTTGGTTTGGTTTCTCTAGCGCCACCTGGAGCCGAGATGCGGTAGTGACCAGTGGTGATCGCCCCCATATCTGGTGATCCATGGGTGCTAGAGAGCTGAAATTTGGTGTCTATAGTATTTGGGGGGGCCCCAGTCGATTGCACACGGTTTGGTTTCTCTAGCGCCACCAGGAGGCGAGCTACGGTAGCGATCGCCGCCCACATCTGGTGATCCATGGGTGCTAGAGAGCTGAAACTCGGTCTGTGTACTCGTGGGTTCCGCCCCCAGTGGATTGCAGCTGGTTTGGTCGCTCTATAGCGCCCCCAGGCGGCGAGATATGGGTTGGGAGAGGCGTCGGGTGGGTGGCGGTCAGTTCTATTTGCTTAGTGTTTTGGTGTGGGTGGGGTAGGTGTGTGGGTGGGGTAGGTGTGGGGCGTGTGGGTGGGGCGGGTGGGTGGGACTTAGTCGTACGGGTTAGGGTTGAGGTGCCTAGGGCTACGAATGGTAGGTTTAGGCGAAGTGTTGGTGCAGGGCTAGGTAGGTAGGGTCAGTGTGATTTTCTGCTAAACTTTTGGAACCCTTAGCGGAAAATCACACTTAGGGCTAGGGCTGGGCTAGGTTATATAGATAAAAACGAAGATTGATCCCCCCCAAAGTGATCGCCCCCCCCATATCTTGTGATGGGTAGGTCCTAGAGAGCTGAAATTGGGTCCATCTACTAATTAGAGGACGCTGAGTCGAATGCACTTGGTTTGGTTTCTCTAGCGCCACCTGGAGCCGAGATGCGGTAGTGACCAGTGGTGATCGCCCCCATATCTGGTGATCCATGGGTGCTAGAGAGCTGAAATTTGGTGTCTATAGTATTTGGGGGGGCCCCAGTCGATTGCACACGGTTTGGTTTCTCTAGCGCCACCAGGAGGCGAGCTACGGTAGCGATCGCCGCCCACATCTGGTGATCCATGGGTGCTAGAGAGCTGAAACTCGGTCTGTGTACTCGTGGGTTCCGCCCCCAGTGGATTGCAGCTGGTTTGGTCGCTCTATAGCGCCCCCAGGCGGCGAGATATGGGTTGGGAGAGGCGTCGGGTGGGTGGCGGTCAGTTCTATTTGCTTAGTGTTTTGGTGTGGGTGGGGTAGGTGTGTGGGTGGGGTAGGTGTGGGGCGTGTGGGTGGGGCGGGTGGGTGGGACTTAGTCGTACGGGTTAGGGTTGAGGTGCCTAGGGCTACGAATGGTAGGTTTAGGCGAAGTGTTGGTGCAGGGCTAGGTAGGTAGGGTCAGTGTGATTTTCTGCTAAACTTTTGGAACCCTTAGCGGAAAATCACACTTAGGGCTAGGGCTGGGCTAGGTTATATAGATAAAAACGAAGATTGATCCCCCCCAAAGTGATCGCCCCCCCCATATCTTGTGATGGGTAGGTCCTAGAGAGCTGAAATTGGGTCCATCTACTAATTAGAGGACGCTGAGTCGAATGCACTTGGTTTGGTTTCTCTAGCGCCACCTGGAGCCGAGATGCGGTAGTGACCAGTGGTGATCGCCCCCATATCTGGTGATCCATGGGTGCTAGAGAGCTGAAATTTGGTGTCTATAGTATTTGGGGGGGCCCCAGTCGATTGCACACGGTTTGGTTTCTCTAGCGCCACCAGGAGGCGAGCTACGGTAGCGATCGCCGCCCACATCTGGTGATCCATGGGTGCTAGAGAGCTGAAACTCGGTCTGTGTACTCGTGGGTTCCGCCCCCAGTGGATTGCAGCTGGTTTGGTCGCTCTATAGCGCCCCCAGGCGGCGAGATATGGGTTGGGAGAGGCGTCGGGTGGGTGGCGGTCAGTTCTATTTGCTTAGTGTTTTGGTGTGGGTGGGGTAGGTGTGTGGGTGGGGTAGGTGTGGGGCGTGTGGGTGGGGCGGGTGGGTGGGACTTAGTCGTACGGGTTAGGGTTGAGGTGCCTAGGGCTACGAATGGTAGGTTTAGGCGAAGTGTTGGTGCAGGGCTAGGTAGGTAGGGTCAGTGTGATTTTCTGCTAAACTTTTGGAACCCTTAGCGGAAAATCACACTTAGGGCTAGGGCTGGGCTAGGGTTATATAGATAAAAACGAAGATTGATCCCCCCCAAAGTGATCGCCCCCCCCATATCTTGTGATGGGTAGGTCCTAGAGAGCTGAAATTGGGTCCATCTACTAATTAGAGGACGCTGAGTCGAATGCACTTGGTTTGGTTTCTCTAGCGCCACCTGGAGCCGAGATGCGGTAGTGACCAGTGGTGATCGCCCCCATATCTGGTGATCCATGGGTGCTAGAGAGCTGAAATTTGGTGTCTATAGTATTTGGGGGGGCCCCAGTCGATTGCACACGGTTTGGTTTCTCTAGCGCCACCAGGAGGCGAGCTACGGTAGCGATCGCCGCCCACATCTGGTGATCCATGGGTGCTAGAGAGCTGAAACTCGGTCTGTGTACTCGTGGGTTCCGCCCCCAGTGGATTGCAGCTGGTTTGGTCGCTCTATAGCGCCCCCAGGCGGCGAGATATGGGTTGGGAGAGGCGTCGGGTGGGTGGCGGTCAGTTCTATTTGCTTAGTGTTTTGGTGTGGGTGGGGTAGGTGTGTGGGTGGGGTAGGTGTGGGGCGTGTGGGTGGGGCGGGTGGGTGGGACTTAGTCGTACGGGTTAGGGTTGAGGTGCCTAGGGCTACGAATGGTAGGTTTAGGCGAAGTGTTGGTGCAGGGCTAGGTAGGTAGGGTCAGTGTGATTTTCTGCTAAACTTTTGGAACCCTTAGCGGAAAATCACACTTAGGGCTAGGGCTGGGCTAGGGTTATATAGATAAAAACGAAGATTGATCCCCCCCAAAGTGATCGCCCCCCCCATATCTTGTGATGGGTAGGTCCTAGAGAGCTGAAATTGGGTCCATCTACTAATTAGAGGACGCTGAGTCGAATGCACTTGGTTTGGTTTCTCTAGCGCCACCTGGAGCCGAGATGCGGTAGTGACCAGTGGTGATCGCCCCCATATCTGGTGATCCATGGGTGCTAGAGAGCTGAAATTTGGTGTCTATAGTATTTGGGGGGGCCCCAGTCGATTGCACACGGTTTGGTTTCTCTAGCGCCACCAGGAGGCGAGCTACGGTAGCGATCGCCGCCCACATCTGGTGATCCATGGGTGCTAGAGAGCTGAAACTCGGTCTGTGTACTCGTGGGTTCCGCCCCCAGTGGATTGCAGCTGGTTTGGTCGCTCTATAGCGCCCCCAGGCGGCGAGATATGGGTTGGGAGAGGCGTCGGGTGGGTGGCGGTCAGTTCTATTTGCTTAGTGTTTTGGTGTGGGTGGGGTAGGTGTGTGGGTGGGGTAGGTGTGGGGCGTGTGGGTGGGGCGGGTGGGTGGGACTTAGTCGTACGGGTTAGGGTTGAGGTGCCTAGGGCTACGAATGGTAGGTTTAGGCGAAGTGTTGGTGCAGGGCTAGGTAGGTAGGGTCAGTGTGATTTTCTGCTAAACTTTTGGAACCCTTAGCGGAAAATCACACTTAGGGCTAGGGCTGGGCTAGGGTTATATAGATAAAAACGAAGATTGATCCCCCCCAAAGTGATCGCCCCCCCCATATCTTGTGATGGGTAGGTCCTAGAGAGCTGAAATTGGGTCCATCTACTAATTAGAGGACGCTGAGTCGAATGCACTTGGTTTGGTTTCTCTAGCGCCACCTGGAGCCGAGATGCGGTAGTGACCAGTGGTGATCGCCCCCATATCTGGTGATCCATGGGTGCTAGAGAGCTGAAATTTGGTGTCTATAGTATTTGGGGGGGGCCCCAGTCGATTGCACACGGTTTGGTTTCTCTAGCGCCACCAGGAGGCGAGCTACGGTAGCGATCGCCGCCCACATCTGGTGATCCATGGGTGCTAGAGAGCTGAAACTCGGTCTGTGTACTCGTGGGTTCCGCCCCCAGTGGATTGCAGCTGGTTTGGTCGCTCTATAGCGCCCCCAGGCGGCGAGATATGGGTTGGGAGAGGCGTCGGGTGGGTGGCGGTCAGTTCTATTTGCTTAGTGTTTTGGTGTGGGTGGGGTAGGTGTGTGGGTGGGGTAGGTGTGGGGCGTGTGGGTGGGGCGGGTGGGTGGGACTTAGTCGTACGGGTTAGGGTTGAGGTGCCTAGGGCTACGAATGGTAGGTTTAGGCGAAGTGTTGGTGCAGGGCTAGGTAGGTAGGGTCAGTGTGATTTTCTGCTAAACTTTTGGAACCCTTAGCGGAAAATCACACTTAGGGCTAGGGCTGGGCTAGGGTTATATAGATAAAAACGAAGATTGATCCCCCCCAAAGTGATCGCCCCCCCCATATCTTGTGATGGGTAGGTCCTAGAGAGCTGAAATTGGGTCCATCTACTAATTAGAGGACGCTGAGTCGAATGCACTTGGTTTGGTTTCTCTAGCGCCACCTGGAGCCGAGATGCGGTAGTGACCAGTGGTGATCGCCCCCATATCTGGTGATCCATGGGTGCTAGAGAGCTGAAATTTGGTGTCTATAGTATTTGGGGGGGCCCCAGTCGATTGCACACGGTTTGGTTTCTCTAGCGCCACCAGGAGGCGAGCTACGGTAGCGATCGCCGCCCACATCTGGTGATCCATGGGTGCTAGAGAGCTGAAACTCGGTCTGTGTACTCGTGGGTTCCGCCCCCAGTGGATTGCAGCTGGTTTGGTCGCTCTATAGCGCCCCCAGGCGGCGAGATATGGGTTGGGAGAGGCGTCGGGTGGGTGGCGGTCAGTTCTATTTGCTTAGTGTTTTGGTGTGGGTGGGGTAGGTGTGTGGGTGGGGTAGGTGTGGGGCGTGTGGGTGGGGCGGGTGGGTGGGACTTAGTCGTACGGGTTAGGGTTGAGGTGCCTAGGGCTACGAATGGTAGGTTTAGGCGAAGTGTTGGTGCAGGGCTAGGTAGGTAGGGTCAGTGTGATTTTCTGCTAAACTTTTGGAACCCTTAGCGGAAAATCACACTTAGGGCTAGGGCTGGGCTAGGGTTATATAGATAAAAACGAAGATTGATCCCCCCCAAAGTGATCGCCCCCCCCATATCTTGTGATGGGTAGGTCCTAGAGAGCTGAAATTGGGTCCATCTACTAATTAGAGGACGCTGAGTCGAATGCACTTGGTTTGGTTTCTCTAGCGCCACCTGGAGCCGAGATGCGGTAGTGACCAGTGGTGATCGCCCCCATATCTGGTGATCCATGGGTGCTAGAGAGCTGAAATTTGGTGTCTATAGTATTTGGGGGGGCCCCAGTCGATTGCACACGGTTTGGTTTCTCTAGCGCCACCAGGAGGCGAGCTACGGTAGCGATCGCCGCCCACATCTGGTGATCCATGGGTGCTAGAGAGCTGAAACTCGGTCTGTGTACTCGTGGGTTCCGCCCCCAGTGGATTGCAGCTGGTTTGGTCGCTCTATAGCGCCCCCAGGCGGCGAGATATGGGTTGGGAGAGGCGTCGGGTGGGTGGCGGTCAGTTCTATTTGCTTAGTGTTTTGGTGTGGGTGGGGTAGGTGTGTGGGTGGGGTAGGTGTGGGGCGTGTGGGTGGGGCGGGTGGGTGGGACTTAGTCGTACGGGTTAGGGTTGAGGTGCCTAGGGCTACGAATGGTAGGTTTAGGCGAAGTGTTGGTGCAGGGCTAGGTAGGTAGGGTCAGTGTGATTTTCTGCTAAACTTTTGGAACCCTTAGCGGAAAATCACACTTAGGGCTAGGGCTGGGCTAGGGTTATATAGATAAAAACGAAGATTGATCCCCCCCAAAGTGATCGCCCCCCCCATATCTTGTGATGGGTAGGTCCTAGAGAGCTGAAATTGGGTCCATCTACTAATTAGAGGACGCTGAGTCGAATGCACTTGGTTTGGTTTCTCTAGCGCCACCTGGAGCCGAGATGCGGTAGTGACCAGTGGTGATCGCCCCCATATCTGGTGATCCATGGGTGCTAGAGAGCTGAAATTTGGTGTCTATAGTATTTGGGGGGGCCCCAGTCGATTGCACACGGTTTGGTTTCTCTAGCGCCACCAGGAGGCGAGCTACGGTAGCGATCGCCGCCCACATCTGGTGATCCATGGGTGCTAGAGAGCTGAAACTCGGTCTGTGTACTCGTGGGTTCCGCCCCCAGTGGATTGCAGCTGGTTTGGTCGCTCTATAGCGCCCCCAGGCGGCGAGATATGGGTTGGGAGAGGCGTCGGGTGGGTGGCGGTCAGTTCTATTTGCTTAGTGTTTTGGTGTGGGTGGGGTAGGTGTGTGGGTGGGGTAGGTGTGGGGCGTGTGGGTGGGGCGGGTGGGTGGGACTTAGTCGTACGGGTTAGGGTTGAGGTGCCTAGGGCTACGAATGGTAGGTTTAGGCGAAGTGTTGGTGCAGGGCTAGGTAGGTAGGGTCAGTGTGATTTTCTGCTAAACTTTTGGAACCCTTAGCGGAAAATCACACTTAGGGCTAGGGCTGGGCTAGGGTTATATAGATAAAAACGAAGATTGATCCCCCCCAAAGTGATCGCCCCCCCCATATCTTGTGATGGGTAGGTCCTAGAGAGCTGAAATTGGGTCCATCTACTAATTAGAGGACGCTGAGTCGAATGCACTTGGTTTGGTTTCTCTAGCGCCACCTGGAGCCGAGATGCGGTAGTGACCAGTGGTGATCGCCCCCATATCTGGTGATCCATGGGTGCTAGAGAGCTGAAATTTGGTGTCTATAGTATTTGGGGGGGCCCCAGTCGATTGCACACGGTTTGGTTTCTCTAGCGCCACCAGGAGGCGAGCTACGGTAGCGATCGCCGCCCACATCTGGTGATCCATGGGTGCTAGAGAGCTGAAACTCGGTCTGTGTACTCGTGGGTTCCGCCCCCAGTGGATTGCAGCTGGTTTGGTCGCTCTATAGCGCCCCCAGGCGGCGAGATATGGGTTGGGAGAGGCGTCGGGTGGGTGGCGGTCAGTTCTATTTGCTTAGTGTTTTGGTGTGGGTGGGGTAGGTGTGTGGGTGGGGTAGGTGTGGGGCGTGTGGGTGGGGCGGGTGGGTGGGACTTAGTCGTACGGGTTAGGGTTGAGGTGCCTAGGGCTACGAATGGTAGGTTTAGGCGAAGTGTTGGTGCAGGGCTAGGTAGGTAGGGTCAGTGTGATTTTCTGCTAAACTTTTGGAACCCTTAGCGGAAAATCACACTTAGGGCTAGGGCTGGGCTAGGTTATATAGATAAAAACGAAGATTGATCCCCCCCAAAGTGATCGCCCCCCCCATATCTTGTGATGGGTAGGTCCTAGAGAGCTGAAATTGGGTCCATCTACTAATTAGAGGACGCTGAGTCGAATGCACTTGGTTTGGTTTCTCTAGCGCCACCTGGAGCCGAGATGCGGTAGTGACCAGTGGTGATCGCCCCCATATCTGGTGATCCATGGGTGCTAGAGAGCTGAAATTTGGTGTCTATAGTATTTGGGGGGGCCCCAGTCGATTGCACACGGTTTGGTTTCTCTAGCGCCACCAGGAGGCGAGCTACGGTAGCGATCGCCGCCCACATCTGGTGATCCATGGGTGCTAGAGAGCTGAAACTCGGTCTGTGTACTCGTGGGTTCCGCCCCCAGTGGATTGCAGCTGGTTTGGTCGCTCTATAGCGCCCCCAGGCGGCGAGATATGGGTTGGGAGAGGCGTCGGGTGGGTGGCGGTCAGTTCTATTTGCTTAGTGTTTTGGTGTGGGTGGGGTAGGTGTGTGGGTGGGGTAGGTGTGGGGCGTGTGGGTGGGGCGGGTGGGTGGGACTTAGTCGTACGGGTTAGGGTTGAGGTGCCTAGGGCTACGAATGGTAGGTTTAGGCGAAGTGTTGGTGCAGGGCTAGGTAGGTAGGGTCAGTGTGATTTTCTGCTAAACTTTTGGAACCCTTAGCGGAAAATCACACTTAGGGCTAGGGCTGGGCTAGGTTATATAGATAAAAACGAAGATTGATCCCCCCCAAAGTGATCGCCCCCCCCATATCTTGTGATGGGTAGGTCCTAGAGAGCTGAAATTGGGTCCATCTACTAATTAGAGGACGCTGAGTCGAATGCACTTGGTTTGGTTTCTCTAGCGCCACCTGGAGCCGAGATGCGGTAGTGACCAGTGGTGATCGCCCCCATATCTGGTGATCCATGGGTGCTAGAGAGCTGAAATTTGGTGTCTATAGTATTTGGGGGGGCCCCAGTCGATTGCACACGGTTTGGTTTCTCTAGCGCCACCAGGAGGCGAGCTACGGTAGCGATCGCCGCCCACATCTGGTGATCCATGGGTGCTAGAGAGCTGAAACTCGGTCTGTGTACTCGTGGGTTCCGCCCCCAGTGGATTGCAGCTGGTTTGGTCGCTCTATAGCGCCCCCAGGCGGCGAGATATGGGTTGGGAGAGGCGTCGGGTGGGTGGCGGTCAGTTCTATTTGCTTAGTGTTTTGGTGTGGGTGGGGTAGGTGTGTGGGTGGGGTAGGTGTGGGGCGTGTGGGTGGGGCGGGTGGGTGGGACTTAGTCGTACGGGTTAGGGTTGAGGTGCCTAGGGCTACGAATGGTAGGTTTAGGCGAAGTGTTGGTGCAGGGCTAGGTAGGTAGGGTCAGTGTGATTTTCTGCTAAACTTTTGGAACCCTTAGCGGAAAATCACACTTAGGGCTAGGGCTGGGCTAGGTTATATAGATAAAAACGAAGATTGATCCCCCCCAAAGTGATCGCCCCCCCCATATCTTGTGATGGGTAGGTCCTAGAGAGCTGAAATTGGGTCCATCTACTAATTAGAGGACGCTGAGTCGAATGCACTTGGTTTGGTTTCTCTAGCGCCACCTGGAGCCGAGATGCGGTAGTGACCAGTGGTGATCGCCCCCATATCTGGTGATCCATGGGTGCTAGAGAGCTGAAATTTGGTGTCTATAGTATTTGGGGGGGCCCCAGTCGATTGCACACGGTTTGGTTTCTCTAGCGCCACCAGGAGGCGAGCTACGGTAGCGATCGCCGCCCACATCTGGTGATCCATGGGTGCTAGAGAGCTGAAACTCGGTCTGTGTACTCGTGGGTTCCGCCCCCAGTGGATTGCAGCTGGTTTGGTCGCTCTATAGCGCCCCCAGGCGGCGAGATATGGGTTGGGAGAGGCGTCGGGTGGGTGGCGGTCAGTTCTATTTGCTTAGTGTTTTGGTGTGGGTGGGGTAGGTGTGTGGGTGGGGTAGGTGTGGGGCGTGTGGGTGGGGCGGGTGGGTGGGACTTAGTCGTACGGGTTAGGGTTGAGGTGCCTAGGGCTACGAATGGTAGGTTTAGGCGAAGTGTTGGTGCAGGGCTAGGTAGGTAGGGTCAGTGTGATTTTCTGCTAAACTTTTGGAACCCTTAGCGGAAAATCACACTTAGGGCTAGGGCTGGGCTAGGTTATATAGATAAAAACGAAGATTGATCCCCCCCAAAGTGATCGCCCCCCCCATATCTTGTGATGGGTAGGTCCTAGAGAGCTGAAATTGGGTCCATCTACTAATTAGAGGACGCTGAGTCGAATGCACTTGGTTTGGTTTCTCTAGCGCCACCTGGAGCCGAGATGCGGTAGTGACCAGTGGTGATCGCCCCCATATCTGGTGATCCATGGGTGCTAGAGAGCTGAAATTTGGTGTCTATAGTATTTGGGGGGGCCCCAGTCGATTGCACACGGTTTGGTTTCTCTAGCGCCACCAGGAGGCGAGCTACGGTAGCGATCGCCGCCCACATCTGGTGATCCATGGGTGCTAGAGAGCTGAAACTCGGTCTGTGTACTCGTGGGTTCCGCCCCCAGTGGATTGCAGCTGGTTTGGTCGCTCTATAGCGCCCCCAGGCGGCGAGATATGGGTTGGGAGAGGCGTCGGGTGGGTGGCGGTCAGTTCTATTTGCTTAGTGTTTTGGTGTGGGTGGGGTAGGTGTGTGGGTGGGGTAGGTGTGGGGCGTGTGGGTGGGGCGGGTGGGTGGGACTTAGTCGTACGGGTTAGGGTTGAGGTGCCTAGGGCTACGAATGGTAGGTTTAGGCGAAGTGTTGGTGCAGGGCTAGGTAGGTAGGGTCAGTGTGATTTTCTGCTAAACTTTTGGAACCCTTAGCGGAAAATCACACTTAGGGCTAGGGCTGGGCTAGGTTATATAGATAAAAACGAAGATTGATCCCCCCCAAAGTGATCGCCCCCCCCATATCTTGTGATGGGTAGGTCCTAGAGAGCTGAAATTGGGTCCATCTACTAATTAGAGGACGCTGAGTCGAATGCACTTGGTTTGGTTTCTCTAGCGCCACCTGGAGCCGAGATGCGGTAGTGACCAGTGGTGATCGCCCCCATATCTGGTGATCCATGGGTGCTAGAGAGCTGAAATTTGGTGTCTATAGTATTTGGGGGGGCCCCAGTCGATTGCACACGGTTTGGTTTCTCTAGCGCCACCAGGAGGCGAGCTACGGTAGCGATCGCCGCCCACATCTGGTGATCCATGGGTGCTAGAGAGCTGAAACTCGGTCTGTGTACTCGTGGGTTCCGCCCCCAGTGGATTGCAGCTGGTTTGGTCGCTCTATAGCGCCCCCAGGCGGCGAGATATGGGTTGGGAGAGGCGTCGGGTGGGTGGCGGTCAGTTCTATTTGCTTAGTGTTTTGGTGTGGGTGGGGTAGGTGTGTGGGTGGGGTAGGTGTGGGGCGTGTGGGTGGGGCGGGTGGGTGGGACTTAGTCGTACGGGTTAGGGTTGAGGTGCCTAGGGCTACGAATGGTAGGTTTAGGCGAAGTGTTGGTGCAGGGCTAGGTAGGTAGGGTCAGTGTGATTTTCTGCTAAACTTTTGGAACCCTTAGCG